>OY284487.1:61219587-62419587 GCA_958336395.1 Ctenicera cuprea
CTCTGTTGGTTGCCACTCTGAACCATTGGCGTCCTCCCACTTTTCTAATATCATCCGACCATCTAGCTAAAGGTCTTCCTACGCTTCGTTTACTCGTTCTTGGTCTCCAGTGTAGCAGCCGGGTTGTCCATCTGTCATCAGTTCTCCTTGCTATATGTCCCGCCCAACTCCACTTTAATTGGGCCACTCTTTCTACTGCATCCTCCACACCTGTTTCATTTCGGATCCATTCGTTTCTCCTTCTTTCCCGGAGAGTTATACCCAACATTTGCCTTTCCATAGCTCTCTGGGCTATTGCTATTTTGTTGGCTATTTTCTTGGTGATTACAGACGCTTCAAGTCCGTAAGTGAGTACTGGTAAGACACATGTATCATAGATTTTCGCTTTTTGTCTTTTGGTGAATTTTCTTGACTTAAGTATATTCGCGAGTTTCCCAATGCTACCCAACCTAATTTCACTCTTCTGCTAATTTCTGCTTCTTGGTGTTCTTTACCCAATTTTAACTTATGTCCCAGGTATATATATTTATCAACCACCTCTATTTCTTCATTGTTAATTGTGAACCTGTTTACTTCACTATTTGTCATAATTTTTGTCTTTTTCATATTTAATTTTAGACCGGTTATCTTTGACTGTTCATAGATTTCGTTCAGCATTGTCTGCATCTCTGCCTCGTCCTTCGCAATCACCACTGTGTCATCAGCATATCTTAGATTTGATAGATATCTGCCGTCCACATTTAGACCTTTCTTTTTCCAATTCATTTGTTTAAATATATTTTCGAGTGCTAAGGTAAATAATCTGGGTGATAGCGTATCACCTTGTCGCATCCCTCTTTCTATTTTGATTTTATTAGTTGTTTAGTGTAATTTTATTATAGTTGTTGCTTTTTTGTATATATTTTGTATTATGCGAGTGTATCTAGAATCTATACGGCAATCGTTAAGAGCTTTTATTATGTATGGTATCTCTATAGTGTCGAAAGCTTTCTTGTAGTCTAAGAAGGCGAGTACTAGTGGTATGTTGTATTCGTTGCATTTTGAATTACCATTCGTCAACACTGTGGTGCATTAATTCTAAATTGCAAAGGATGCTGCGAATCAAGCACGGGGTGAACATTGCTTCCTTTCATAAACTACATGCGTTTATGAAGGGCACAAACAAATGGTATGACCTTAAAAAGTCTTTGGTGTTTACAGAAGAGCAGCTGCGCAAATTTTTCATTGAAGTCCTTGACGATACCTTTTTATTATTGAAGGTTTGTACTGAGTTGACAGTTGTCACAAAATGTTGACAGTAATATTTCGAGTTTCAGGTTGTCGCTATTTGTGGAATATTTGGGCCTTGTCGGAGGCATTAAATGTGCGACCTCCGCATGTCGGATATTATAAGAGAGGGGTCTGTTTTAATAATTATTATTATGTAAGACCGAAAAAGGTATAAAATTTGCCGTAACCGATGACTGTGAAATACCATATGTTCAGATTTTAAAGAAATGCCTTTCATTACGCCCAGATCAGATGCCTACGGATAGAGTATTCTTAAAATACAGCAAAGGCAAATGTATCAGGCAGGTTTGTCGGAGTGAATACTTTTGGTAGATACCCGTTTCTTGTGGCGAAATATCTGAACCTTCCGGACGCTGAAAAATGCACCGGCCACGCGTTTCGGCGGACGTCTGCGACAATCATGGCAAATAGTGGAATGAGCGTGGATGAGCTTAAACGACAGGTTGGATGGAAATCATCGACGGTAGCTGCTGCTTATGTTGCTGTTTACTGTTTACTGTTTACTGTGTACTGTGTACTGTGTACTGTTTACTGTTTACTGTTTACTGTTTACTGTTTACTGTTTACTGTTTACTGTTTACTGTTTACTGTTTACTGTTTACTGTTTACTGTTTACTGTTTACTGTTTACTGTTTACTGTTTACTGTTTACTGTTTACTGTTTACTGTTTACTGTTTACTGTTTACTGTTTACTGTTTACTGTTTACTGTTTACTGTTTACTGTTTACTGTTTACTGTTTACTGTTTACTGTTTACTGTTTACTGTTTACTGTTTACTGTTTACTGTTTACTGTTTACTGTTTACTGTTTACTGTTTACTGTTTACTGTTTACTGTTTACTGTTTACTGTTTACTGTTTACTGTTTACTGTTTACTGTTTACTGTTTACTGTTTACTGTTTACTGTTTACTGTTTACTGTTTACTGTTTACTGTTTACTGTTTACTGTTTACTGTTTACTGTTTACTGTTTACTGTTTACTGTTTACTGTTTACTGTTTACTGTTTACTGTTTACTGTTTACTGTTTACTGTTTACTGTTTACTGTTTACTGTTTACTGTTTACTGTTTACTGTTTACTGTTTACTGTTTACTGTTTACTGTTTACTGTTTACTGTTTACTGTTTACTGTTTACTGTTTACTGTTTACTGTTTACTGTTTACTGTTTACTGTTTACTGTTTACTGTTTACTGTTTACTGTTTACTGTTACTGTTTACTGTTTACTGTTTACTGTTTACTGTTTACTGTTTACTGTTTACTGTTTACTGTTTACTGTTTACTGTTTACTGTTTACTGTTTACTGTTTACTGTGTACTGTGTACTGTTTACTGTTTACTGTTTACTGTTTACTGTTTACTGTTTACTAATAATAATAATAATATTTTATTTAATACGTAAGTCACTATTACATGTAAGTGAATGTATTCGTCAAAAAATAACGTGAAACATAAAAATGTACATAACTTATAAAAATACATAGCTACAACCTAAGACATAATAATTATTTTTAAAAGTTTGCCACAATTATACAAATTCTTGTAAAGAATAGCAACATTTTTCTATTAGAAATAGTTTAACAGTTTTTTTGAATAAGATAACATTTTTGATGTTTTTTATGTATGTCGGCAAACTATTGTACACTTTCAGACCTAGATAGTTTGGTGAATTCTTAATTAATGTGAGCTTGGTTAAGGGTATATGAAAATCAAGTTTTTGTCTTGTATTTATCTGATGTACTGCTTCGTTTGCGGAAAATTTAGATTTGTTGTTGTGTACGTACACGCAAAGTTCCATTATGAATATACTAGTTAAAGTTAGAATCTTATACGATTTAAATATCTCTCTACAAGAGTAAGTGTTTGCAACACCGGCAATGCATCTGATAATTTTCTTTTGACATATAAAAACTTTTGAAGACAAACTTGAATCTCCCCAAAAACAAACACCATATCTCAGTCTACTATCAACCTGAGCATGATATAAGTTTAGGAGTTGCTGCTTTGTTAATACCGTCCTAAGATTTCTAAATTGATAAACCACTGAACTTAATTTAGAGCAAAGATAAGTGCAGTGGTTCCTCCAAGTCAAAAAATTGTCAAATTCAAGACCTAAAAATTTTACGTGATCCTCGTTAACCAATAGTGAGTTATTTAAAAATAATTTTAAATTTTCTTTACATTTTTGGCGATTCTGAAAGACCACCATATGAGTTTTAGTTGAATTCAGATAAAGATTATTTTTAGAAAACCATTCATGCACTGTTTGCAGTGACTCATTGCACTTTTCTGTCAATTGTTGACGCGATTTGTCAGAAATGATAAGTGAAGTATCATCCGCATATATTGTGAAATGAACATCTGAACTAATTTTATCAAGATCATTAACGTACATGATAAACAAAACGGGGCCCAAGACTGATCCCTGAGGCACGCCGATGTTAATATCAATGGATTCTGAGTTTACATTTTGGGTGTTGGACCCGTTTTTATGACACACATTCACATATTGTTTGCGATTTCTCAAAAATGATTTTATCCAATTGAGAGGTACTCCCCTTATTCCGTTGTCAGACAGCTTGCGGTAAAGGATATCATGACTAATACAATCGAATGCCCTACTGAGATCACAAAAGATCCCAACAGGGCACTCACCGTTGTCAACATAATCCATAATTTTTTCATAAAAAGAGTTCATTGCAGTAATTGTAGATTTGTTGCTCACGAAACCATGCTGATTGGCAGTTATAATACTGTTTTTGTTTAAAAATTCCGATAATTTTTTGAGAAACGCATATTCAAAAATTTTTGAAAAAACAGATGATATAGCAACTGGACGATAATTTTCTAGTAGCTGAGGGTTTCCTTTCTTGTAAATCGGAATAACTTTGCTAGTTTTTATACTTGAGGGGAAATGGCCCGAGACAAATGATAAGTTAATTAAAAAAACTAAAGGTTGTAGAATTAAATGTCCACTTTTTTCAGTAATATAAGAGGTATCTCGTCCGGGCCAGCAGACCATTTACTTTTAATTTTATGCATAAGTATATTTAAAATTTCGTCTTCACTAGTGGGTGTTAGGAACATACATTTGTTTTGCTTTGTAATTTTTTGAGTATTGTCTTGCTTACATGCAGATTGAATACTAGTAGTATTAGGGATTTGTTTGATCACTTCCAATGGTGCGTTTATAAAAAAATCGTTAAAAAGTGAGACGACTTTATGTGGATCACTTATTATGTGTTCTCCGCTATCTTTTATAGATATATTATTCTGTTTCTTGGTATTATTGGACAGTTCTGAAATAACACCCCATGCAGACTTGCTTGGATTGTCGGAAGAAAAGATTTTATTCTGATAGTAAGTTTTCTTGGCCCTGCTAACTAAAAGATTATGCTTTTTTTTTGCCCGCTTGTAGACTTCAGCAAGTACAGGATACTCCCGTTTTAGTCTAAATAAATCATTCAATTTTGAACATGAAGTCCTAACGTGGTTATTAATCCAATCCTTCTTCTGGGACTCTTTTTTACTACTATATCTTTTCTTAAGTGGAAAATATTTGTTAAAATGAGTCATAAAAATTTCATGAAAATAGGTAAACGCAGTATCCATTTTGCTGAGCTTGTATAATGTATCCCAATTTTGTTTTTCTAATTCTTTACTAAAATTTTTAATTGCCAATTCCGTAAAAGATCGCTTGAAATTAGAGGTATGTTCAGATTTACATTTCGTATTAATAACATTTGACTGAAATAAAACAGTGCGGTGATCTGATATAGTATTATCAACAACGCAGTAACTTCCAAAGTCATGAATATTTGTAAAAATATTATCAATTAAACTTATTTTATTATCGCTCA
This sequence comes from Ctenicera cuprea, assembly GCA_958336395.1. NCBI lineage: Eukaryota > Metazoa > Arthropoda > Insecta > Coleoptera > Elateridae > Ctenicera > Ctenicera cuprea. Next base: position 61,224,734 of record OY284487.1, read on the forward strand.
CTCTAGTAGGCCAACGAACGATAGACTTAAGATTGAAACTAGATAAAGCATCACATAAATTAACAAAGTCTTTCGATATCGCATAACCTTCGATATTAAAATCTCCGCACAAAATAAATCTAGTCTTAGGCTTAAAAAGAAAGTTTAAAACATTTACAATTCCATCAAAAAATATTTTGATATCACCACATGGTGATCTATAACAATTTAAAATGATGGTAGGTGAACTTACATTCCTGTTTATTAAACTGGCGCATATCTCAAAATGCTTTTCTTGACAAAAACGATTTAAATCTATAGCAGTCACATCCAGATTATCCCTGGTCCAGATGCCAACACCACCTGCTTTAGAAATAGATCGGCAATAATAACTACTTATTTGAAAATTATTAATTTGCATGTACTGTACTGAATCTGTTTACTGTTTACTGTTTACTGTTTACTGTTTACTGTTTACTGTTTACTGTTTACTGTTTACTGTTTACTGTTTACTGTTTACTGTTTACTGTTTACTGTTTACTGTTTACTGTTTACTGTTTACTGTTTACTGTTTACTGTTTACTGTTTACTGTTTACTGTTTACTGTTTACTGTTTACTGTTTACTGTTTACTGTTTACTGTTTACTGTTTACTGTTTACTGTTTACTGTTTACTGTTTACTGTTTACTGTTTACTGTTTACTGTTTACTGTTTACTGTTTACTGTTTACTGTTTACTGTTTACTGTTTACTGTTTACTGTTTACTGTTTACTGTTTACTGTTTACTGTTTACTGTTTACTGTTTACTGTTTACTGTTTACTGTTTACTGTTTACTGTTTACTGTTTACTGTTTACTGTTTACTGTTTACTGTTTACTGTTTACTGTTTACTGTTTAAGAGTCCATTGAGAACAAATTAAATGTTTCGAGACGCATTGTTGGGGCTGTTAATGGATGTAATAATACTACATCAACGTCCTCAAAATTGAACGTCCTCGAAAATGCAAAGGATCAGCAGTCTGATAGTTTACAAATAACTAACAATGAGCTGATTAAAGCTTCTGGTTTACAAATTTCAAACAACACCAATTGTATGTTTCATATTCAGTTAAGTAAATAAATATTGGTTCTGATTACCTGTGTATTTATCATTGTTCAAAATTTGTAGATGAATTTGTTGTTGCCTAGGCAACTTTAAAGCACTAGTGCTTTAAAGGCCCAATTTTGCACGCCTTTTAGTTTCAAAAACAGAGATTATGATTCAGGTATAATACAAAAAGATTTTTAACGCTAGTGGTAATTAGTTTATAATTTACTATTGCAGTATCAATACGAACTGTTTTAAAAAACGCGAACAAAACGTTTTCTGAAGTTCCTAATAAACAATTTTCAATTGTCACTGCATTAACGTGACTACATCACGACATAGCTGATTTTTGTGAAACAATTTATAATAAAAATTATGAATTCGTTTTTAAATTAAATATAAACAATTGTTCGTGGGGGTTGCTCGTTTCGCAAAATTCCCCACTCACAAAATAAAATCTCACTTTTAACACTTCTTAACAGATCGTAAATAACTATTTTTTTGTCAACATAAAATTTTTAGTTCAATTTCCAAAATTATTTTTTTAAGTTTCTCCCATAAAAAATATTTCTTTTATGCGTCAGAAAAATTTTTTTTGGGATTGTATTTTTACACTTTAAAAAGAAATATTTTGTGCGTCAGAAATAAAATTTTAAGTGACATTTTTTTATTAAAAAATTGCACAAAAGAAATATTATTTATGTAAAAACAGTAAAATATTTTTTTAAATTTTAATACAAAAATATAATATAATTTTTAATCATTTAATTGGACCAAATGGCGCTTCGGCTTCATACATTTGCATAATATCAGGATTAAATTATAGATCTTATTGCAGAAAGGTTTATATTAATATGAATATTTTTACACTACCCCTTCCATCTATATTTTGAAATGTTTCCTTATTGTCTATAAAAACTCAAAATGTTTCACTCCACAAAACGCCATTCGTTCTCATGAAACCAGATTAAATGATCAGTTTAGAGCTGATTTCTGAAGATTGAGCAGATCAAAATGGACCAAATTTTCGGGCTATAAAGTTCTATAATAATATCTCAAATGAATTAAAATTTCTGCAAAATTCAAAGCCACTGCGAAGTGTCGTTTAATTTGAAAAGCTTGCTATAATTAAGTATATAATAAAGTATTTTCAGTTTTTTCTCTTTTTTTTTCGTTAATTTTTTTTATAATATAACTTAACTCTATTTTTATGACATTTTACCATCTTATTATCTATACTTAAAACTATATTTGGGGGCCTTTCTTCTATTACTACATATGGTCCTTTATACAAAGGTTCGGTTTTATTACCCCAGTTATTTTTTAATAATACCGATCTCCTACATTATAACTTGCAGAATTACTTTTTACATCATATATTTGTTTCCTTTTTATTTTTCAAACTATCAAGTTCTTGTGAGCATCATTACATGCTTGTTGCAAGCGATATTTTAGCTCTAACGAGTAGTTGTCAAAATTGTAAAGCGGATCAATATGATTAGAAATATTTGAAGGCAATCTAACTGTTTTTCCGAAAACTAATTCATGAGGCCTGTACTTTGTTTTTGTATGGACTGTGTTATTATAAGCAAAGCACCAATAAGGTACCCCAGTGGCGGCTCGTAGTGTGGTATACTTGGAGGCATTTTTAAATATTTTTGAAAAAAATTTGTTCTTACTCAAGTTTTAGGTAGCCCTATATTTCAAACCCATCCTTTACGTTGGCAAAGTGATCTATTTTTACTAACATTTTCATTGAAGTCTTTAATAGACTTTCGATAAGCACTTTCTAATGAAATTATTGTAAATTGATACCTACATTGCCAGTGTGTCAAAATGCACAAAATTTTTCCTGTGGTTTACGATAAAAAATGTGTTGGAATTTTGGTTTTTAAATGTTTGCAGTCCATATCACACAATGAATTATCAGAAAAGAGCAGACAGTGGAAACAAGTAAAAGCATTTTCTTACATGGCATTCACAATCCAAAATTATTTTTCACGGACATCGTACAACACCACTAAATTATGATTACACAACCAAAAAATGTTTTCACACTACTACGTCGTGTACGTGCAAATTCTGCAAATTAGGCGGCTATTGGCATGCGCTTATCACGGACAGCTGACAGCATAATTCTCGGAAGTTGGGGGTTCATGACCCTGAAATCTTTAATACGCAGATACTTCTATTCTCTTTTAGCTTGTGTAATATGAATTTTACCGCAGAAAAATATTTTTCCCACAACCCGCCAAGAAAGCGTCCCTATTTATTTAATGTAGTACGAACGAAAATTTTCAATTTCTTACGTGTTACTAATTTTTCTAACTCACAAGTGTGTTAGGAAAATGAAAGGCGAAGCACTATAAGCATCGCGTTTGACCGCGCTAGGCGTCTGTCACGAAAATTAAATTGTTAAATGTATATTTTATTGACAACAGTTACCCTACACATTATTAAATAACATTTTACAGACAGTGAACGAACCATCATCTTCTTGACCTTGATATCAGAACCATTTTGGGGCGAACCGAAAGATCTACAACCAATTCAAGAATATCCTTTATCGCAAACCCTAAACAGCCAAACACTATCGCACTACTCATTTTTCTAATTGTGATAATAATATTATTACCATAAATATTTGCAATCATGACAAAAAAAGAGAATAAATTGTTGAATTAAAAGTGATTGTTTTTTTTTCGGTCGTGGGAAAAAATATTGTATATAACTCGCTGGAGAGTGACAAACACACTCGTGTGATTTCCGTACGAGCCCGCAGGCCGAGTGCGTCAACATTCCCACTCGTGTGTTAAGTTTCATTTTTCATGCTCGTTATGTAATATGTATCTTAATATACTTTACCGTATTTACATAACGTAAATGATTTTTTTAATCACATTAAGAAAACACCGTTACATTACATGCTGTATTATTATAACTGTAATAAAATAAACTTTCATGCGATACGTAATAATTTTCCATCAAAAATTGTTTCTTGCTAGAACATTAATATATAATTTGTAAGGTTTTTTCAAGTGATGTAATTTAGTTTCCATTAACAAACATCCCCTTACAAAATAAAGCACGCGCAAGACGCTCATTTGTGTTTGATATAAATGGTATTATATTCTAAAACATTTATCACCTGTTAATGTTCCAAGTTTACCAGCAGCAATCTACCATAATACACTCTATCGTTAGAAGGTGTGCAACGATAATAGAACAGTAGCTTTGAAATCTACAGAGTCAAGAATGAAACGCAAAATAGTACTATTCTGTGCCATAATGATTTTGGGTAAAGTTCATACCGATTCTCACATACATAAATATCTTCTGGCATCTAATCAAAAAGAGGAATTGGAAATATGTACCTTAATTCTGATTAAAAGACTGTATTTGGTTGACGAAACGTTGCTGTTTATATTTGCGAATCTGCACAATTCTAAACTTCCAATTTCCGTTGTGACAACGAAAGAACCCATACAAATTTCACTGAACTTTTACAATAATTATATAATTTTTATTGAAAACGCGGCAGCATTAAACTCCACACTTTTACAACCAAAACAAAAACAAATTTGGAATCAAAGTGACGGTTCTAGGGGAAAATACATCGTGGTTACTTCTACAGCTGAAAATTTATGAACATTTATTTGAAATGCTTTGGAGTTTTCACATCATGCAAGTTATATTTTTACAACACTACGAGAATAAAAGGGTACCCCAGATTTACATGTTCAACCCATTTGCAGAGGGTGGTAAATGCGGGAAAAAAGCACATTTGCATGTTGTACAAAACTGCGATGAAACCACCACAATTACATTTTACAAAACTTTTAAAAATTTAAACGAATGCACTTTTCAATTAATAAGTCGTGCAAACATAAGTAGAAATCCAAAAGTAGATGGCTCTTTTGCAATTTTAGTAAAAATTATGGATCTAATTAGAGAAGTTTTGAAGAAAAATGTCGCTCTCCTCATTAAATCGGATAGCAAAGAGATTCTTTACGATCGCACCAAAGACATATCAATAACATCTGAAGTTTCCAGAGCATCACAGATTTTTGAAAACTACGACCTAAGTGAGCTTTTATATCGTGATCTAGTTTTCTGGGGTGTTCCAAAACCGGCAAAGATATCTAATATTAATAGTTATTTATTGTACAAGATGATAAAATTGCACTTTATCTTCGAGAGCGATTTTAGCGTCGAGGCGTCAGCCGAGACGCTAATAAGCATCGAGAAGATAATTAAATCAATTTTATTAGCCAACTCGAGACCAATAAAATAGATCTAGAAGACTTGATAAAACATTTTGCTAATACTAGATCTAGAAGAAGGGACTTTCTTTAAATAACCAATAGTGATGTAAAATGGCGGTCATTTACACATTGCGGCATCTGACCGTCATTTTATGTCATTTTCGATTTTTGTAACTTTTATGTAAATTCCAATGATGGCAGTGAATGCAGGGGTGAATGTTGAAACACTTTAAACCGTTTTATCCTTACTGTTTTGTTAAATGTTCCTTGTATATTTTTACTAAACCTGGACACATATCACATGTTTTACCATCTTTGTCGCATACTATGCTACTTTTTACGGCAAAACTTGCGCTAATATATTGTTAGTTTTTTAACAATTTTGATTTGAACTGTGAATAAAATATTGAAATCAATGCTTTTCTTTCTTTTAATTTTGTTAATATTTTCTACATAATTTACAACTCATATTACATTAAAGTACATTTCTTTAAATACAGATATTGTTATTTTTCATAAATTACGCCAATCGTTATTTAATTTTCAATATATAAACTATTTTGATTCTATTTACATTGATGTTTTATTAAGATTATTGGTAAGAAATATGCCTTATCTACTGCCGAACAGTAGATAAACTATTTTCAAATTATCTTCTTGCTTTAGTAAAGACATTCCTGGCATATTTGAATTCTTAAGAATTGATTTTGGTCATTTTACAGTTTCTCAACAAATTTTCAAGTAAGTTCGGTTCTTTCGGCCAATTTCTAAATAATTTATGAAAAAAAATGTATTTTTCCGCGGCTATTTTATTCTAGATTAAACTGAAAACACTTCTTAGTTAGATCATTTGATGTGAATTGTTATGATTAGATATAGAAAAGAAATTATTTTGTAGAAGTATGGGAAAGTCCAGGCGAAATAAATAATGACGTGTTGTTTTCAACAGTCAATAGCGTGGCACTGCTTAACTGAACACCTAATTTGGAGTTTTTCAGACACTTTAAACTACATTTGCAATTTTTCCTTTTAATTATCGTTTTAAACTATCTCTTGTTGTTGTAATGTATCATGGATTTATTTTCAGTACTAGATCAAACACTTAAATTTGAGTTTGAATGTTTATTTTTTGATTATTTTCAGATTTTTCAAAATTTAATAACTCTAAAAATATAGGTCGAATCGCAAAATCTGAGAAACGTTTTGTTCAGTTTTTATGGTAGAATACCGTCCCGAGTTTGGAACACCCTGTATATACAATTAACCTAGTGAAAATATACACATTCTAAATTATCAGTATCGGATGTAAAAACTTTAAATTATAGTTGCAAAACATGATATTCTATAAATAGAAGAATAGAGTAGAAAGTTTTAAAAACATCGTGTGGCCGGTTTTTGAATACATAATAGCGTTTTGACAATGCCCAAAAAACCTAGAAAACTTTTTGTTTGCTTTATTTACAGGGTTGGCAAAAGTTGTGACTTTTTTAAAATAGTCAAAAAAGTCGTTTTTTTAAATTAATTTAGACTTTTCTGAATTAATTCGCAGCATTTTAAAAACAGTATCAGAAAGACTAAACAGTTTATAGGAGGTACTAGATATTTTGGGTAGATCGTTTAAAAAACAATCACCCTGTATATAATTATTTTATTACTATACAATTGAAAATTGTTATAAGAATATTCATCCACCAATCGCTACTCATCAGCCATCGTTGTTGTCATTTTCGGCGTCTAATAAGAGCATTCGACGTTGTGGGCACATTCAGCAAAGTGTCCCTTGCGAGCATTCGACGTTGTGGACACATTCGACAAAGTGTCCCTTGCAAGCATTCGGCGTTGTGGACACGTTCGACAAAGTGTCCCTTGCGAGAATTCGACGTTGTGGGCACATTCGACAAAGTGTCCCTTGCAAGCATTCGCCGTTGTGGACACGTTCGACAAAGTGTCCCTTACGAGCATTCGACGTTGTGGGCACATTCGGCAAAGTGTCCCTTGCAAGCATTCGATGTTGTGAGCACATTCCGCAAAGTGTTCATTAGGCGTTAATCAGAGCTCTACATTATAGACGTTTTACACAAACAACATGCTATTCGGGCACCATCGAGACTTGTGAACACTACCAAATACTTTTCGGCGTTGTGGACACTTTCGGCGAAGTGTCCCTTGCGAGCATTCGACATTGTGGGCACATTCGACAAAGTGTCCCTTGCGAGCATTCGGCGTTGTGGGCACGTTCGACGATGTGGACCTTAAAAAACCGATTCGGCGTTGTGGGCATTCGGCGAAGTGTCCTAGAATTTCATTCAAAATAATACATTTAAAATAATTTGCAAATTGCTACAGAAGCATTAATAAGCTTGCACGATTCTAAGGTGCCTGGACACTTTGTCGAATGCCCACAACGTCGAATCGATTATTTAAGGTCCACAACGTCGAACGTGTCCACAACGCCAAATCTTATTTAATGCCCACTAAGCCGAACGTGCCCACAACGCCGAAAGCTCGGGAAGGACACTTCGCCGAAAGTATCCACAACGCCGAAAAATATTTGGTAGTGTTCACAAGTCCCGATGGTGCCCGAATAGCATGTTGTTTGTGTAAAACGTCTATAATGTAAAGCTCTGATTAACGCCTAATGAACACTTTGCGGAATGTGCCCACAACGTCGAATGCTTGCAAGGGACACTTTGTCGAATGTGCCCACAACGTCGAATGCTCGCAAGGGACACTTTGTCGAATGTGTCCACAACGTCGAATTCTCGTAAGGGACACTTTGCCGAACGTGCCCACAACGCCGAATGCTTGCAAGGGACACTTTGTCGAATGTGCCCACAACGCCGAATGCTTGCAAGGGACACATTGTCGAATGTGCCCACAACGTCGAATTCTCGCAAGGGACACTTTGTCGAACGTGTCCACAACGCCGAATGCTTGCAAGGGACACTTTGTCGAATGTGTCCACAACGTCGAATGCTCGTAAGGGACACTTTGTCGAATGTGCCCACAACGTCGCATGCTGGCAAGGGACACTTTGCCGAATGTGCCCACAACGTCGAATGCTCTTATTAGACGCCGAAAATGACAACAACGCCGATGGCTGATGAGTAGCGATTGGTGGATGAAAATTCTTATAACAGTTTTCAATTGTATAGTAATAAAATAATTATATACAGGGTGATTGTTTTTTAAACGATCTACCCAAAATATCTAGTACCTCCTATAAACTGTTTAGTCTTTCTGATACTGTTTTTACAATGCTGCGAAATAATTAAAAAAATTCGACTTTTCTTTAAGGTCATAACTTTTACAAACCCCAGTGGCGTAACGTCACACCCACGAAACCCCTTGTTGCCGGGGGAGCAAGACTTCAGGGAGTCCGGATATGTGTTTATTTTTAAATTTGTGTTTATACAAATTTGCAATTTCTATATACCTAATGTAAGTAGTAGATACTATTTTATAGTCGTGAAGATAAAATTAGCCTGACTAAACACTTTCGTCTTATTATTTGTCGGTACTTATGCATCAATAAATCACTCGCTCCATGATTTCTTTGTGCTTGATTTGTGCCTGACACGTGGGCTTTATAAATGTTTATGTAATAGGTTTATACGAACAGAGTTCGAATGTAACTTAAGGAGTTTAGTTGAAGAACAAGGAGAATTAACTCATGAGTTTTTTAAGAATTGTTGTTGCTGCAACATTGATATTAAATTAAAAAAACTTAACCCTACACGATGGTCCTCTCGGACGTAAACCATAACAGCTGTTAAATTGCAATTTAAAAATATTGCTGTGTCGTATTTTAAAATTGGAGATTACCGTAATGCTTGAAGTTTAGGTGGTATTCTTGTTATTTGGAGTAGATGATAGGTGAAAATTTTGATATCACGCTTTCTACATAATTGTTTCGATTTCAAAAAATTGGAGTAAAATAAAAGACGATACTTTTAAAACGGCAAGCGAAAATTTGGGATGGGGGAGCGTAACGCCATTCAATAAAAAAATATCAAAAAAATGGGACTGAGTTTTATCAAGAATACATTTTTTAAATTGGTGTGGTTTAGGAGATAATGAGTTGTAGAAACTAAAACATCGGAAATAATTAAATATTGAATTTATCCGAATACTAGAGTGTTGTTTAAAATTTGAATAATATAAATGTGTATTACTAAAAATTTGATCTTAATCATTTATTTTACTGGAGTTCGCGTATACAATTCACCCTGCAATTTTCATCTGAATTAACTATAAGTACATATTCGAACGTCAAATTTTAATAGTTAAATACGCAGAATGATAGTTTTGGACGAATCTAGATATCGGATTTTTTAATAAATCCGGATAGACGATTTATCAGATATTGGTTTCATATATTTTATCCGGATAGTAAAAGCTTAACGAATTATCCAGATAACCGCTAATTTAAAATCGTATTTAGTAAAATAATAATCTAAAAATAAAAATCTTATAAAAATGTTATGCGCTTCATTGGTTGAGAAAAGTTACTGACAAGATTTTATTTCAATTTTCAACGATATGGACTCGTTATGTTATTAAATTGTTAAACAAAATTTTTGTTTTAAAGGAAAATACCTCACCGAGTCAAGGAAAATGTCGATTATATAGGTATCATAAGATTCGAAAAAAAATGCTCTTTTTATAAACACAACGAGCCGATATCGTTCTATTTGAAAAAATCGCTTTTTAAAAAATTTTAGATTAGTATATTACTCAGATTTTTTTCCTGGGCTTTTTTCCTATGCTTTTTTTTCGTCGGCTTTATGTTATGTATGTTTTTTCCTTGGCTTTTTTCCGCCGTCTTTTTCTCTGGACTTTTTGCCGTTTTTTTTTTTCAAAAAAGTCGTTTTTTTAAATTAATTTAGACTTCTGAATTAATTCGCAGCATTTAAAAAACAGTATCAGAAAGACTAAACAGTTTATAGGAGGTACTAGATATTTTGGGTAGATCGTTTAAAAAACAATCACCCTGTATATAATTATTTTATTACTATACAATTGAAAACTGTTATAAGAATTTTCATCCACCCATCGCTACTCATCAGCCATCGGCGTTGTTGTCATTTTCGGCGTCTAATAAGAGCATTCGACGTTGTGGGCACATTCGGCAAAGTGTCCCTTGCGAGCATGCGACGTTGTGGGCACATTCGCCAAAGTGTCCCTTACGAGCATTCGACGGTGTGGACACATTCGACAAAGTGTCCCTTGCAAGCATTCGGCGTTGTGGACACGTTCGACAAAGTGTCCCTTGCGAGAATTCGACGTTGTGGGCACATTCGACAAAGTGTCCCTTGCAAGCATTCGGCGTTGTGGGCACGTTCGACAAAGTGTCCCTTACGAGAATTCGACGTTGTGGGCACATTCGACAAAGTGTCCCTTGCAAGCATTCGGCGTTGTGGACACGTTCGACAAAGTGTCCCTTACGAGTATTCGACGTTGTGGACACATTCGGCGAAGTGTCCCTTGCGAGCATTCGACATTGTGGGCACATTCGACAAAGTGTCCCTTGCGAGCATTCGGCGTTGTGGGCACGTTCGACGATGTGGACCTTAAAAAATCGATTCTGCGTTGTGGGCATTCGGCGAAGTGTCCTAGACCCATTGGGCTTAGTAAAAAAATAGTGACATTATTCTTGAACAGTTGGTGTGAGTGTCCAATTTGTTGATGAAAAAGTTACTAAAGTGTCAACTGTCAGAATGCCAGGTACGATTTTTATTTTAAATGCATGCTCGCGCTAATTGTATTACAAAATATTTATTTACACTTATATAAGTGGCTTTTACAAGATTTTAAATAAGTACTTATTTTTTGTGAAATATATGTAAATTAAAAATTGTTTGTTGTTATGTTAAGGTTATGTTTTATATTTTAAATAGTATTTAATAACAATTTTAAAATAATGGCTGCAAGTGCTGCAACAAAAACATTAATTGTACCTCCATTGTATTCTAGAATACTTTCAAAATTTCCACAAAACTTTTCGTTCTGCTTTGCTTATGGTTCCGGTGTTAAAAAACAGTTAACGAATTCACATCCAGGTTCGAATATGATTGATTTAATTTACTGTGTTGACAACCCATATAAGTGGCATCGATTGAATTTAGAATTAAATTCTTCTCATTATAGCAGCTTAAAGTATTTAGGACATCGTGCTATTGCCAAGCTTCAAGAAAATTATGGAGCAAAAGTGTATTTTAACACATTAGTGCCATTTGAAGACATCACAATAAAATATGGAGTTGTATCTACCAAAGATTTAATAACTGATTTATTAGAATGGTCTGATTTGTATCTGGCAGGTCGATTACATAAACCTGTGGAAGTTATCCAAAAACCTTCGAATTCAGAACTTCAAACTGCGTTACAGTTGAATTTACAGTCAGCCGTACATGCTGCATTGTTAATTTTGCCCGAAACTTTTACAGAATACGAATTTTACCACACCATTTCAAATTTAAGTTATGCTGGTGATTTTAGAATGATTTTTGGTGAAAATAGAAATAAAGTAGAAAATATAGTGAAACCACAATTGTTAGAATTTAGAAGCTTATACAAACCACTCATATCAAGTTTGCGTGATTATGTGGATTTTCCCATGTTAAAAGCCCATACAACAACTAATAAAGGTTCAAACTGTGAGCAAGATGAACATACTACAATTTACTGTTCGCAAGATGTATGTGCATTAGCAAAACTGCATCATTTAAATCAATTGCCAAGGTGGCCTCTGAAAGCCTTGACTAGGGTTTGGAATCGTGGTACATTACGACAAGACACCGAAGATGTTCTACGAGCTATTGCTTACGATTCAGATTGTAATGTAATTGTAGAACAGTGTATAAGTAGTATTGTATGGCAATCGTCAATTAGACAGAGTTTAAAAGGTGTTTTAACTGCTGGTGTTTTTAAAAGTGTTAAATATAGTGGTAAAAAAGTATTGAAAATGTTAAAATAGTTTATTGTAAATAAAAAATAATTAAAATAGTGTTTAGTTTAAATGTATTGTGCTGGGTGCATGCTTCGTAATCTTTGAATAAGTTTCTTTAATCGTCTATTGTATTAAACTTACTGATGTGAATATCATTATTTATTAACGCTATGTTAAATTGGCTGACATCGAAACTGTGTCTATCCTCAATTTTTCCTACAATTTTTATGAGATTGAAATGAAACTTGGGGGGTTTGTTTAATTGTTTGAAGTTTCAGAAAAAATTATAGGGTGCTATTTTAGAAGAAAAAAGTTGACGTTGAAAGTGGCCAAATGGCAAATAATATGTCGCAAAATGCACATCTTTGAATATTTAAACACTCTCCGAGTTTCTTTTCATTATGTAAAAATTGGCAATGGACATGGTTTCGTTATCACTCGGTGTAATGTAGAACTGTAATATGAATAATTATTATTGTAGTTATTAGTATTATTTAAGTTTTAAACTTATTTCTGTAAATAGAAACTTTTATGTAAATGTTTTCGTGTATATGTTTAATAAATGTTTGAATAATGCAAAAAATAATGTTTGTAAGATTAATAATAACCACATCCTTAAAATTTTTATAAACTTCCAAAAAATTTCATACAGTGTCCAGCAAAATGTTTGCAGCTAGGGCTGAGCAATATTGAAAAGTTATTATCGAACAGCGATAATGAATTTATATCGATAATATCAATATACGCTAATACCGATAGTATCGATTTTATCGATATATCGATAATTGTTCTAAAGTTATCCCTATTCGGACGTAGACGCTTTTATAATCGAACACTCATTTTGTTTTTAGCACACTTGGAAGGACTAATTTAAAAAAATCGTTTTTCGTAAGGTACCTGCCTGTTGCAATGGTTTGTTTCTAACAGCCATTGCAGTTTTTTAATGTATTTTTGTACTATGCTTAAAAAAATATCAAATATTTTTCACCCTGACACATTTTTAAAAGATCTTTTTAAAAAATGGGGATTTGGTGGTTTAAGAAAAATATTTTTAAAACACGCTATTTAATTTATTCATATTTTTGTTTCAAACTTTGCACATGGCATTAGAATTGGATTTAGGACACTTTTTTCTAATAACGTTTAATCAATTTTTTGCCAATTTATTTAATTTTTTTTAACCTGAAGTCACGTAACCTATGTTTAAATAAATTTTTTGGTTATCTGAGATGCAGAAGCGATGCCACAAATAATTTTTTGGAGAATTCTAAAAATAAAATTTTTACCCAGATGTTGCAAACCTATCTGATCCTTCCTCCGATCAATAGCTGACCCTTTTTTAGTCAAAATACTAAGAATGTATTTATCTGCAGTTTAGTTGTGTTTGTCAACCTATTGGGTGAAGCTTACCAATGCGTTCTTCAAATAAAAGTAAACCAGAAATCGATTCAAAAATTATTGGACCTTCTTTACCTGGTCACCTGCTGAATAAACTACAAAAGCAGGCTACAGCGTAATCAGAATCATATGAAGAGAACAATGAAAATGAAGTATCAGAAAAAAGTCCCATATCTCAGTCAAAAACTGCCATTATTGATCCCGCTTTACTTTCAAGTTTACTTAACAAATCAAACATAGAAGATGACGATTCATGAAGATGTATATGGACCGCTTCCACCTTGCGCTGTCACAGACGTATCAATCTCTGGAGGAAAGGGCTTTACAAATTATGTTGGGCAAGCCAGAATCCAGTGAAGATAAAGGTACAGTTGGGAAGAATGGATGATGGAACTTTCTGATGTTTATGCTGAAATTTGGATGTTGGTGCTAGGCAATTTAGAAAAAATGCAAGGCTTGATTTTTCAGGTACGTAATTTACATTTTTTTAAATGTTATGTAGGTTGTATCAAATTGGGTGTTAACTATTGGGATTTTGCATATTAGAAAAGATACGAAGACAGTTTAATTGGAGAAAATCTGCTAAATTTTATATTCATTAATAAACTAAAAAAAAGAGTTTCTGAAAGAATTAAGAAAAAACTGAAAATTGCATTTGTTCGACAGTAATTGTTTAAAAAGCAATTGTTCGACAACAATTATTCGAAAAAGAGGTTTATGACTCAGCAATTGTTCGAATGACAATTTTTTGAAATCATTTGTTTGCTACCAAATTTTTGACAACAATTTTCGAAAAATAGTTTTTCGACGCAGCTATTGTTCGAAATGATAATTTTTAAAAAACATTTGTTTGAAAAGCAATTGTTTGACGGCAATTGTTTGAAAAACAGGTTTTCGGCTCAGCAATTGCTCGAAATGACAATTTTTTGAAAAACATTTTTTCACACCAAATTTTTGACAGCAATTGCTCGAAAAATAGTTTTTTGACGCAGCAATTTGTGCAAAACAACAATGTTTCGAAAGACAGATTTGATATTTCTTGAAGATAAACAGCTGGTGAAAAACATTTTTCAGACTTGCATTATTTTTGGTTTCCCTGACAACTAAGTAAAATTTATTTATTTTTATTAATAGATAGACTTATACCCCAACGCAAAGTTTTAGGGCACAATTTATCTAAAAAATATAAATAAATTTATTTCCGTTTTAAATACTGTCTTTTGAACATTTGCTGCGTTGAAAAACTATACAGGTCGTTTATTTTAACCTGGACACTATATTATGGATCTTGGAAACTATAAGAGATACAAAGTCGGTTACACTAGATACAAGTTGCCTAAGTAAGGGAGTAATGCAATGATTTTGTTTTTCCCATAATTACCCAAAGCTTGCTAGATAGATACGACTAAGAAACCTAAAATAAATAATTTTCATACCGTAAAATATCTCTATTCATAATGAAAATAGAAAAAAAAATGGGAAAGGCGAAAGCTGTAGATCTATTGCAGTTGTATTAAGAAAACGAGATGTAACTCAAACATGCATGTTTTGAAATAACGAAACAAAACACAGTCGGGACAACATTGTTTATTAATACAGCTTTAATTGATCTACAAGTTTTTTTAAGAACAAGAACAAAGTATTAGAACACAATCCGTAATAAAATGCAAGAGAGAATACAAAATATATAAAAATAAAATAAGTTAAAGTAAACATTTGTGAAGTGCACCTAGGTTTGTAAAATCTTATAAACTAACTTGAATCTAAACATGTATTTCTCAAAATTTCATTTTTTTTAATTCACTAAAATATATTTGAAAATTTAGCAAGATTCTGATATATGAAAATTCTACATTGTTTGCCAAAAAAATTTGGATTTTTTATATCTTTTATAATGAAAGGAATAATATTGTATAATTTAGGAGCCAAATAATTGAGGAATCTTAAATTAAAATTGTTTGTACTTTGTGGAATTGTTAAGTTACCTAATTCTTGATTTGTGCACAAAGAAACATATCGATAAAACAAACAATGAGCAAACATCAAAAGTTTGGTTAGAACCAGTAGATGAGTAGAATACAATTTATTTTTTTTGATTATTTTTAATTTGTAATTATGAACAAGGTTTAATTGTTTTAGAGAATTTTTCTATAAACCACTCTACGCAACTATTCCGTATCTCAAAGCGGATTCCACTAGGGCTCTATAAACAGTGATTAAATTTTTTTTGTTTAAATTGTCTCCTAGGATATAAAATTTTCGGATAAATTTTCTAATACTGTTAGTTAATTTTAAAATTTGTTTATCGTGTTTCAAGTGTTTATCGGTCAAGATACCTGATTATTTAGTATATTCTACTCCATTGATTGAATCATCAAGATTATCAATTCGTATGTGCTTAAAGTTGGGACGGTTTGCAGCAGCTAAAGAGAAAGCAATATAGTTAGTTTTGGTAACTTTTCTTTTACGATTTTTTTCTATTTTCATCAAGAACAGCGTTATGTTCCTTTAATTAGGCAACTCTTATCTAATTTAACAGACTTTGTATCTCTTATAGTTTCTGAGATCCCTATAGTGTCCCGGTTAAAATAGACGACCTGTATTTCGAACAACCATTGTCAAAAAATTGTGGTCGATCGAATGTTTTTCGAAAAATGGTCGTTTTCAACAATTACTGTCGAAAAACGGTTTTCTTAACAATTGCTTCTCGAACAGTGCTTCATACAGGGTGATTCTAAATATATGCAACAAACTTTAACGGCAGATTCCTTTTTTTTTTTTTTTTTTTTTATATAACATCTATGTTTATTTGCAAGCTGACCTAAGTGGTCATTCAGCAACTTATGTGACATTTAGTATACATGACATGTGAGGCTTTATCCATTGACGCAGCCTCTTAAGTTCATCTTAGCCTAGACTAAGTTATTTTGTGGCTACATAGAATTAAAAGAACTAAATTAAATTAAATACTTAAATCTAATTGAATCTATTTATTAGGTCCAAAGGTTTAAACTTCTTGAGTCTACGCACTTCACGTCTATTGTCTAGCAGGTTTGCAACTAAGTTGTTCGGGTGTTCACTGAGTCTATCACGATATTTCACGCTGCATTTGGTTATTTCTTCCTTGACTGTGGTCATCCTTAGGTCTCGATGGATCATCTGGTTAGGCAGATTCCTGGGGTTATTTTGATCATAAAATTTCATAGGAATAACTGTCCAAAACGGCTTAGTTTTTAAAGTTATAGGATGTTTAATAATAAATTAAGAATTTGTATAGTATAACTTACACCATCTAATATCATAGTTGGCTCAGCAAAAACAATTGTTTTGAAGTGAAAATATTTATTTGTCATCTCAATATTATTGTGTCAAAAGCATTGGTTCATTAAAGTTTATTGTCAGCTTCTGTTCTTTAAAATGAATTACACAAATGCTGAGATGTGCGATATGCATTATGTTTACGGTCTTGCCAATGGCAATTCACGTGCAGCTAAATGTCTTTATGAAGAGTGATACCCGAATCGTGTAATCCCGCATCATTCGAAATTTGCCCGTCTTCACCAACATCTTAGTGAAACGGGAAGTTTTAAAAAACATACGGCTGATAACGGACACCCCCGCATAGTTAGAACTCCACAAGTGGAAGAAATGGTGCTAAATGAAATCGAGGAACATCCTACTACCAGCACTAGAAAAATTGCCTCTGCCTTAAACATAAGTCAGCCCACAGTTTGGAGGATATTGAAGAGTCAACAGTTGTATCCATATCACATCCAACGAGTTCAGGCACTTTTGCCAACCGATTTCCCGCAAAGAGTGGCTTTGTGTCAATGGATGCAACATAAAATCACACAAAATCTTCAGTTTTTGGTGCAAGTATTCTACACCGACGAGGCTACTTTCTCTAGAAACGCAATTATTAATTTCCATAATAATCACATATGGGCCGAAGAAAACCCGCACGAAACAATGGGTGGCCATCATCAATACCAATTCTCTGTTAGTGTGTGGGCCGGAATTGTTGGAGATCACTTGATAGGTCCACATTTTTTGCCGATGAGGTTAAATGGAGAAGTATACCGCCATTTTCTTGAAGAAGAACTGCCACTACTGTTGGAAGAAGTCCCATATCAATTAAGATTCCAAATGTATTTTATGCACGATGGTGCTCCAGCACATTTCAGTTTAGTTGCTCGTGCGTTTTTGGACGGTGCATATCCAAATCGGTGGATAGGGCGAGGAGGTTCACAACAGTGGCCTCCTC
This sequence comes from Ctenicera cuprea, assembly GCA_958336395.1. Lineage (NCBI taxonomy): Eukaryota > Metazoa > Arthropoda > Insecta > Coleoptera > Elateridae > Ctenicera > Ctenicera cuprea. Next base: position 61,242,679 of record OY284487.1, read on the forward strand.
GGTCTCCATACTTAAATTCTCTAGATTTTTTTCTCTGGGGTCACCTTAAATCACTAGTTTATACGACACCCATTGAAAATGTTGATGAACTAAGAAATCGCATTGTTGCATCATTTGAGGCAATTCAGAACACCCCCGGTATTTTTGAACGTGTTCGCCGTTCAGTACGACAGAGGACAGAAGCCTGTATTACAGTTGGCGGCGATCATTTTCAACAATTTCTATAAGTTCATTTTGTTTATTACCTACCCTTTATTATATTCTTAATTTATTATTAAACATCCTATAACTTTAAAACTAAGCCGTTTTGGACAGTTATTCATATGAACTTTTATGATCAAAATAAGCCCAGGAATCAGCCCTTAAAGTTTGTCGCATATATTTAGAATCACCCTGTATATGTATGTATGCTTGTATTGATTGTGTGTAATTTATGTTACACCATGTAAAAAAATGCAATTAGTGTGTGTTACCCTGGCGTATTCAATTCAGAACTTTGTGATATACTACTTACAGAACCTTGTGATTAATATAATACCAGAATATCATTATGTAATTTTTACATTATGTAGCTGTTGCATCTTGTGTCACAAATATGTAACTACGTTTTGTAATACAGACACAGTGTCAATATGTATTTTATAAAGAGCTTTGTGATATATTAGTTACAGAACACTGACCAATATAATACCTGAATAACGTTGTCGTTGTTACACAGCAGTTACATCTTGTGTCACCAAAATATGTATCCATGTCCTGTAACAACTTCATAACCCAACTACATGTAGGCTGCAAGGGAAATGACATAGAAGTGGTCTTTAAGTAAATATATCACAAAGTTCTTTTAGCGGTTTATCTCTAAAATGTAACCGTTCCTTCTGTGTTCACTGGGAAGGTAAATAAAATCAAGGTAATGATTTTGCAATCATTTTATTGTTTTATACATATATAAGCAAAACTACATGAACAAACTACTACAAAAAGCACAATTTTTCCAAAAACATATCCATTGTCATAGCTTAGTTGTCTTCGTAAATCAACCTAAATTATAAACTACATTTTATAGAACTGCTATAAAAAAAACTTAAATAAAACTATTATTGTGAAGCATAACATTTTTTTATGCTAGGTAGTTATAGATCTTAAGTCATATCTATTTTCATTGTTAGGTCAGGGTTTGTGCAAATTTTTGATTCAGATTTTTTGGAAATTATCTATGTTGAGTAGCACAAACTAACGAAACAGAATTTTTTATTTTTAGAACTAAGTAATTCTAATTAAGTGTTGTATACCTAACTTTTGTTTTAGTTGAAACTGTTGCAACCATATCAGTTGTTTTCATTTTTTTTAATTAAAATTGATACAAGATAAACTTAATTTTAGAATTTTTACATTCAAATTATGGATAATTAATAAAGAACTAATATTTACGTTACATTTTAAATTTTCTTTTAATGGTAAGTATACAGGGTGATTTTGAGAACCTGGCTACTATTGTCAACTTTTTTATTTTTAGAGATACAGACTTGGTTAAATTAGGAAAAACGTGTAACTGTTTCTTCTGGTTACGATGGTGAAAACGAAAAAACAGTTGCGCATCGCCTTTTCAAGTTATTTGTTAAAATTACTTTTTTTTAAACGGAACGCCCTGTATTTTATTATATTTTTGAATTGAAAATTTTATTCTCTTTAAAAAAGTATAAGGTCAAACTATGATTAAATTAACAAATAACGCCATATTTTAACTTTTAATGGTTTAATAATATAATCGTAACAGCTGTGAAACAAAAGCTACTTGTTTTATGGTATAGGTAAAAATATCTTTAAATTAATATGTATAAGAGTAATTATTATAGTAACTGCTCTTATTGAGCACCACCATTATCTAGACAGGCATATTTTAACTTTTAATACTTTAATAACATCATTGCAACAGCCGTGAAACAAAAAGTAGAATTCGCTTGTTTTATTGTTTCTATTTTGACATTTAGCAGTCGTGCTAATTTTATTTAACATTTAAGATATACATTGGCCCCCACGGTCACCTGACATGAATCGCTAGATTTTTTTCTTTGAGTATATCTACAAGATGATATTTATTGAGATAGATACGACAGTGTAGAGATTTAGTCGCATATCTTACAAATGCATTGTAAACATTGCCCACAGAATGCTACGTCGGGCTTCGAATACTGTAGTTCAAGAATTTACTGCTGTCTAGATAATGATAGTGTCCAATTTGAACAGTTATTACTCTTATACATATTAATTTAATGATATTTTGACCTATACCATAAAACAAGTAGCTTTTGTTTCACGGCTGTTACGATTATGTTATTACAGGTTAAATGGTTAAAATATGGCGTTATTTGTTAATTTAATCATAGTTTGACCTTATACTTTTTTAAAGAGAATAAAATGTGCAATTTAAAAACATAAAAAGATACAGAGTGTTCCATTTAAAAAAAGTCATTTTAACAAATAACTTGTAAACGCGATGCGCAATTGTTTTTTCGTTTTCACCATCGTAACCAGAAGTAAAAGTTACACGTTTTTCCTAATTTAACCAACTTTGTATCTTTACAAATAAAAAAGTTGGCAATAGTGGCCCGGTTCCCAAAATCACCCTGTATGGGTAAAACTTTTGGTGTTAGTTTTGAAAAATATGTACCGGCATCTGCAGATTAACTTTTTTGTTAGTTAATACAAAACAATTAACACCACACCTATCCACACAAGTAACTTCATACCAAATACGCATTTTAACAGCGACACTATCGTTATCAGTGACAAACTGACACTCAGTTTACCGTTGAAGATGATAGTTTTGCTGTCAAAATACGTATCTGGTATTTAGTTACTTGTGTGAAATGGTGTTGTGTTTTTCAAGTTTTTCTCCAGCACTAGTTGAAACATAATAAATAACAACACTTATTTCAAATATTCAAATATTCTGTCCGTGCTCAACATAGAAAATGAAAGATTTACAGTTGGTTTAAGGCCTGGCTTCCACTTGACTCTTACAATTAATAACTTTATGTTTATGGCAGCAAATTTTGTGAGGAGCAGTTATACCTGTGTATGTCCATTGTTTAGAACTGCATATGCGGCTGTGTACTGAAGCCTGCAAAGAAATAAATGATGTAAAATATTTGTTCAGAGGTATTAAAAGTAACTAGCAGTTTGTTTTTTCAGAAATTATAATATAACCAATAATTTTTACTTTTCTGCACTTTCAGCATAGGAACTATGGATTTCATGAAATTTTGAGATTTTGATGGAATTGCATGCGTTGAAACACCAGGAACTCAAAAAAGTTGTTATTAAAAAATATCTGTTGTGGGTGGGTATCAGACAGGTAACTACGGGTGGACTAGGGTGGGCGCAGACTCATCCAAAAATAATAACCACCCAGTGGCCCACTCTGTTAAAAAATGAAAAGTTAAATAATTTTTTTCAAAATTGTAAGAGAATTTCAGTTAATTGTTATTTATTGATTGTACACCTATGAAATATTTGGACGGCAAATTCCATCGAAAATACAACAAACTAACAAAGAATTATGTGTTTGTAGCAGGGACATGCACTGTAACCGAAACGAAAACCGGAAAAAAACGCAAAATTTTCCGAACCGTAACCGAAACGAAAATCAAAATTAAAAATTTCTTGAACCGTAACTATAACTATTGTAAGAATATACCGGTATGTTTTCATTCCAACAATTGTAGGTTTGACATTTGTATTTACTATTTAATCTTCACATTCTGCGTGTTCAGCCCTTTTGGTTGTAGCCAAAACAATGATTTGAGAGTTATTAATGTTTCCCAAACCCAAATACATTTTTTGTTGCTATGACGTCATCGTATAACCTTCCATGAATACTTTACCAACAAGATGCATTTTTCATTTTTATTTCCGAGTAATTTAATTTTTGTGTTATTGGCAGTCAGTGAGCCGACAATCTGCACATTGCTGCGCTTGCGGCCCTGCCACTATCGATAATTCCAGGGAACATAAACAGTAGCATTCTGCCAAGTACACAAAAACAAAAAATATTGATAACCCATTTTTATTTAAAATTTTTAAATGTAACCCGCACGAAATTCGAACTCTCAGCCAACCTATGCCTTACAACGCTATACCTGCATTCTACCACTGAGGCGCAGCGTATATTGCTAGTTGATGCTAGAATATAGAACACATACATGAACAATCCGCCGGCTAAATTTAAATTGCTGGTAAACTACACTGCATGTTTACCCGATGGCATTATAATATTTTCATGCTACAGGCAAGGTAAATAGACGATACATCCATAGCTACAAAAGATGTAAACGGCTAATAACATTCGTTTACTTTTTGCCCTTGACTACGGAACTTAATAGTGTCATTTACATTCCTAGGATAATAATGTTGATTTTAACTGTTCGTTGATATGGTAACAAGCACAAGCAACTTAGAATAATGAGGCTTTTAAAAAATAATTCCGATGACAGCAGTCAAAACAAACTTTTAAAAATATGATTAAATTTCTACCTGCCGCGTGAAAAATTTAATAAGTAACATGGAATGTATCGACTATTAACATGCTTGGCAGGCCAAAAGCCTCGGCTCGTATTTACCTACCTCGAATGTTATTACGTCTTTACATTCCTAGTTATTTAAATAACAATTTCACGCTACAGGCAAGGTAAATAGACGATACATCCATAGCTACAAAAGATGAAAATGGCCAATAACATTCGTTTACTTTTTGCCCTTGACTGCGGAACTTAATAGTATCATTTACATTCCTAGGATAATAATTAAAGCAACAAGGTACAGATTCCAAGGCAACTTAGAATGATGGGGCTTTTAAAAAATAATTCCGATGACAGCAGTCGAAACGAACTTTTAAAAATATGATTAAATTTCTACCTGTAGCGTGAAAAATTTAATAAGTAACACGGAATGTATCGACTATTAACATTCTTGGCAGGCCACAAGCCTCTGCTCGTATTTACCTACCTTGAATGTTATTACGTCTTTACCTTCCTTGTTACTTAAATAACTAATATCGGCAAAATGTTGCCAGCCGGCACCGGCCTGCTAGTCACTGTAATATATCGTACAGAGACAGTGTATTTGGGCATGTCATGAAAAGCCCAGGCATGGTCTTGGTCACAGAATAATTTACTTTTCGTGACAATTTTAAACAATATTATCATGTTTACAGGATTTCAATTTTTCTACGTTATTGTTGGAAGAGCCTTTTCTTTAAATATATATATATATATATATATTAGCACTATGGGCCTTGTAGGCCCTTGGCTTGTTGTACGATTGATGCCCATTCTTTCCTATCCCTGGCTTTTGCTTCCCACTCTCAGATATTTAGGTAGGTCAGGTCTTCTTGCACCTCATTCCTCCATTGCGTTCTGGGCCTTCCACGTCTTCGTCTTCCACCCACCTCCGCGGACCATATTTTTTTGGTTGTTCTCTCCTCGCTCATTCTTGTTAAATGGCCCAACCATCTAATTCTTTGTGCTTTCACAACTCCCACAATATCTGCATCATCATAAAGTTCCCTGATTTCTCTGTTCGTTCTCCTCTCCCATCCCCCCTCTACACTTTTTCCACCATAGATCTTTCTCAACATTTTCCTTTCCCACACGCTCAACCTTACTTGTTCCTGTTTCCTTAGAGTCCACACTTCACTCGCGTAGGTAACAGTTGGTCTTATAATTGATTTGTACACCCGCAGTTTCACTGATCTGGAAAACATATGCCCCGAAATTATACTTTTCATTGCATGTGCACTTTTTGTTCCTGCTGTTATTCTTGCTTCGATCTCTTCACTGCTACCCGGTTTCCTCGTCACTGTTGTTCCCAGATATGTAAACGTTTCCACTTCTGCGAAACTGTATTCCTTGTTGTTGTCTACTTTTATCTTTAGGGTACTGTTGTTATCGTAAGGCATGTCATTCCATACCATATATTTAGTTTTAGTTTCATTAACTTCAAGTCCCATGTTTTGTGCCGCTATTATTATTTTCTTTGCTGCATTCTTTAATTCTTCTTTTGTTCTCGCTAGTACTGTTAAGTCGTCTGCAAAGGCGAGGCATTGATGTCGGTTACGATATAGGATTCCTCGGCCATTTATGCCACTTGATCTTACAATTTTTTCGTGAGCTACGTTGAACAACATCGCTGAGAGAGGGTCCCCCTGCCTTAATCCGTTCTTCACTTTAAATTTTCTTGTCACCTCTCCATTCACTCTTACCATGTTTGTTGTATCTTGCAGGGTCATTTTTATCAGCCTAATCAACTTACTAGGTATTCCAAGCTCGTTCAGTACCAGGTAGAGCTGGTCTCTTATGATGTTATCATACGCTTGTTTAAAATCGATATATAATATGTGTGTCTGGAGTTTATGCTGGTAACTTTTGTCTTGTATTTCTTTAAGTACAAATATTTGGTCCACTACCGATCTTCCCTTTCTGAACCCGCACTGATATTCTCCCAGTTCGTTCTCAACATATTTAGACATCTTGTTTTTGATACAAGTGGCTAGGATTTTATATGCAACATTCAACAGCGCGATTCCCCTATAGTTGTCGCAGGTTTGTTTGTCCCCCTTCTTGTATAACGGACATATTATTGCTTCATCCCATGCTTTAGGCATTTCCTCTTTGTTCCATATTTCCTGAATTAGCTCACATATCAGTTTCTGTAGTTTGGTACCTCCATATTTAATCATTTCAGCTTGTACTTCATCGGCACCCGGACTTCTATTGTTCTTTAGTTGTTTTATTATTTTTATTATTTCATCGTCCTCAGGAGCTTCCTCATTGTAATCATTATCTTGTATCACGGGCCTTTCCTCCGTCAACCTTTCCATATTTTGTATTAAGCAGTTTTTCAAAATATTCTGCCCATCTTTCGGTCACTTCTTTCTGATCTCCTATCAAATTTCCTTCTTTATCTTTGCATAATATTGTCTTTGTTTGATACCCTTGTTTCATTTTTTTTGTTCCCTGATAAAAGTTTCTAATTTCTTTATTTCTATAATTTTCTTCTATCGCTTCTAACCATTTAATTTTCTGACTTCTTTTCTTTTCTCTACATGTTGCCTTACACTTCCTTCTTAATTCTTCGTATTTCAGCTTATTTTCAACAGTTTTCACTTGTAACATATTTTTCCTTGCTTTTTCCTTTTCTTTTACCACTTTTTCACATTCTTCATCGTACCATTCCTGTTTGTTCCTTTCTTTTCTCATTGGCTGTTTTTTCACTGCACTTTTTATGGTTTTCTCAATTGATGCGATTCTTTCTTCAATGTCTTGGCTTTCTCCTTCTTGCATTAACAATTCTTCTATTGCCTTCTCGTACTTATCTCTTACATCTTCATCTTGTAGATTTATTCTTGCTAGTCTCTGTTGTTTTCTTTTCGCTTTTGTGTTATTTGTTGGTACTATCTGTTTCAGCTTTACTCCTACAAAAAAGTGATCAGAGTCCAAGTCTGGCCCCCTATAGCTTCTCACATTTTTAATGCAACCTTCATTTTTTTCTTCGATTAGCACATGGTCAATTTGGTTTACTGTGTTGCCATCAGGTGACATCCATGTTCCTTTGTGTATTGTCTTATGTTGGTAGTACGTGCTTTTGATTTTCATCTTTTTGTCTATCGCGAAATCTATTAAGAGCTTACCATTTTCGTTGGACTCCGCGTGCATACTATACTTCCCAGTTGTCGGGTTGTATATCGGCTCCCTCCCTATCTTCGCATTACCGTCACCTAACACTATCTTTAAGTCATATTTTGGAATTCTATCATACACATTCTGTAGCATTTCATAAAACTGTTCTTTGACCTCTAACTGTTTGTCCTCAGATAGCGCGTGTATATTAATTAGGCTTATTTTTTGGTATATTCCATTCATCCTCAAGCAACACATTCTTTCAGAAATTGGCATAAAACTTCTTACAGCAGATATGAGCCTTTTACTCACCATAAATCCCGTGCCTAATCTTCTGTCTGCTCCACCACTTTTCTTTAAATAGTTGGAAAAAACATTTCGTTAAAAGACGGATTTGACCAAAAGACTATGACATACAGTCTGTTCTTTGAAAAGAGCTCAAGACCACTACTTTATTTTTGATTTAAACCCGCTCCTCCAGCAGCAGGTATTACTGCAACTTGACAAAAAAATGTTTTTACATTTATGGCGTAGCTTTTTCCATATAATCTTGCCGAGAATTTTCTTTGCTTTTCATTGAGGAAAACCAAAAAATACCGGTAACCGAAACCAAAATTTTAAGTAGCAGTAAACCATAACCGAAACCGAAAATCGAAATTTGAAACGTAACCAAAAACCGTATTGTTATATTTTTCGGTTCACGTCCCTGGTTTGTATTGATGCGAATATCCATACATGTATAGCTGAAATATCGTACGTATAATGGAACGAATATTTAAGTAATCAGCTCAATGTTGTCCAATATTTAAGTACACTGCTACGACCATCCCTTACACAGCGTTATAAATATTGGCACATGCAATTTTTAGGGGGTTGCAGTAGGTCAGTAGATTAAGAGCCTGCTCGTATTTGGCCAACTCGGGTTCATACTTGACTATAGGCGGATTTTCATAAACTTGGAACAGTGAGGACGAGCCGGATAGTTAAATTGGATTTTTCGGGGTGCACTGAGTGTGCTGAATTGAAATAAGCGGGGTGAAGTTGCAAATGAGAGTCCAGGATTCTCTTTAAAAGAAAAAGCAATTTTTAAATAGTTTGAACAGGGGGTTAACAAAGAGTTTCTGCATTTTTAGTTTACTATCTTTTTTATTTTCTAATGCAATTTTATTACGACAAATAGTTTGTAAAAAATTAAAACTGTTATGATATGTTATGTTATGAGAAATTTACTTAGATTCTATCGATCTTTCAGTAACGGAAACTCTTCAAAACCAACATGACAAACATGGATTTATAACTGCATCTTCGCTATCAGAAGGGTGGAGCCCCTGCTCATTAAATATTACTTGTCCAGCATTGGCTAAATAATAGATGTCTTAATAAGCAGATTGGCAGAAAAGGAGCAATTAAGTGGCCAACTAGATCTCCAGATCTTACGCCATTAAAGTTTTCTTCAAATCTGTAGTTTACAAGACGCAGCCAGTGGGTATTCAAGATTTAAGAAATAGGATAATAAGAGAGTGTTACGATGAAATAAAATTAATTTCGTAAATCCGAAAAATATTGCAATGGCGAAATTCAAAATTATGAAAATTTTCAAAAAAAAATTCTCGATAACTGTCTACACGATTTTTTTTAAGTTTCTGAGCCGATAAGAGCTTGCATTAAACTACAAATTTGTTTTTACTTATCTCCCAAATTTTACTCTGACTCCTTCCAGGAATTTATGAAAATTTGAAAATGATTAATTATTTATTCAAAAACGCAAACGCCGATCGTTATAAACTTTTATCAGTTCGATAGACTATTTAAAGTACTTTATTAGGATTTGCTACAATTTTCAACTATTTTAATAATTTAGAAAAAAACGATACATTTTAATATCAACAACGCGTTTTCTGGAATTTACGTGATTTTAACTATGCCTATCAATTAGCTCTAGTGAAAAAATATATTTTTCATTCTTTGCATATTTTTGATAACTTCCCAAATAAAGCTAATATAGCCATTTTTGTCCGACATCCGAAGCGGAATTTGTAATCTGCCGATAGACGCTGACCTTGCTTTGATGCAGGTAGTCGCTGCTCTATGGGTAGAGTTACGGTACGGAAACCAATTGAACAGGCTATCGTAAATTTAAATTTCCGCTGCTTGTTTTCTTAGAAATCTAATACTCCCTGAACTGTACACCGTTATAATTATTAAAAGTTACACTTTTGTAAATACGGCAACGGCAAATATTAGTATCTAGGGCTACAGTTTGTTTGTTTTTTTTGAATGCTTTAATTTTACTGTAACTCTTTCTATGAATTTGGATGGATGGAATCGGAGTGGAAGGTTATAATTATAAAATTTACACTTTTGCAAATACGATAAGTTTTAGTATGGGAAAGTCCACTCGAAGTCCACACTTCAGCTTTTTAATTAATGTCTTGAGAACGAATCAATCGGTTTTAATTTTCTTTGCGCCAAAAGACTATACATTCTTATATGGCTTTAATTTTATGTCATATAAAGGGTAGGATGTTATTTAAGATTTTAACGTTGAGTAGACTGTGGGTGAGGGGGTGAATTGCTATCCATTATTGCTACTTGAAAAATGTGTCCCCCTTGACACCTAAAAATCTCCCGCAAACCACATCTCGATCTGATTGTCTTAATATCACTGGTGGAAACTTTTAAAATGAACAGCCTGTTTTATTTTATGAAGAAAAAAAATGAATTGTGTTTTGTAAATGGCATCTTAATCCGCACAAAAAGTTACACTTTTTCCTGGTTTTACCAAATATGTAGCCTTAATAATGAAAAAGTGCTTATAATGACAAAAATTGTAATATACGAAATGTTTTATGATTATTCATAGTAAAATACTTGCAAAGTTCCCCAAAAAATACCAAAATTACCTTTACAAAATTTTTACATGAAACACTAAATTTAGTGGAAAACTTAAATTAAATAAATATAAAATAAAAGCCTTCCTTACCGTTAGATTGTTGTAGTGTCCAAGGGCGGAGCAAAGCAGCCATGGTCCATGATCTCTAGCTGCATCGGCAAGAGCTGAGCAGAGTTTGCGGCAATTTTCTTCTCCTGATGAATCACAGTTGCAACCTACACTGAATGGACTGTGGGTTAAAATTGGGATATTGCTTTCAGTTGGAAATTGGGTGTCAAATACAGCACATTCGCATTCAATTCCTGTAAAGTTAAAAATTAATGCATTACATTGAAGCACTTTTGATTGAAATTTAATGAATTTTTACCCATCATCATCGTTGATGTAGTTGTACCGGTACTTGGAATAATTTGAGGGTTCGATTTTATAAATTTGTTGACATCAAATGAAATCTTGTTGGGCAAAGAAACTGCATGTTGATCTCCAACATTCTTGGCAATGCTGAAAAAAAATAATCGTTTCATGGTTCATATTGTTCATCATTTCAAACAAAAAGTATTATTAACGAACAAAACTAGAAATAACTTACACTGAGAAAAAGAAACAGAGTAGGCCAATTCCAAATACAACGCTAGTCTTCATGGCGGATGTTAGAATGAACAATAAGGAGTAGAGATGTGAATCACAAAAACACTGTAGAATGAAATGCTTGAGTAGTTATACCTTTATTATCAATAGTGGGGGTACTTACGTATACAACGTACTAAGCAAGCGCATTTCGAAGTATATGATGTAGGATGACCAATACTTCTGGAATTGAGTACCAGTGCTGATGATTAATAAATAATATGATATTGTGCGCAGTATCAAACAATGTTATCAGAATAATAATAATAATAATCACCAGACGTCAGGCAGTAACTATTCCAGGATTTTACTTACCATAACAAAGAATGATTATATCGTAATCACTGTGTTTGCAGGTGTTAAAAAACACATTCTTTCTAAATGTGTCAAAACTAACTACTGTATAGGCTGAACAATTTATTTTAGGTTTCACATAAGTTGAACTTGAAATTAATTAAAGTTCTTTTTGTAGTACATGAATAGAAGCCATAGAAAAGATTATTTGTGTTTGTATCCATTTATCAGGGTTTGCTGCTATTTTAGCAAAGCACGAAAATCTCATTAGCTTCTTGTAACTATTTAAAGTTTATAGCTCTTTGTTTCAAACTAAGGTATAACAAACCTACTACCGCTTGAAAAATGCACAAGCTGTTCATTTGAAAAGTTTCCACTCGTAATATTAAGACAATTCAAAAAGATGCGGTTTGTGAGAGCTTTTTAGGTGTCAAGGGAGACACATTTTTCAGGTATTAATGATGAATAGTAATTCACCCTCTCACCCACATCCTACTCAACTTAAAAATCTTGAATAGCACCCTACCCCTTATGTGACATCAAATTAAAGCTTTGGAGAAGAATTTAGTCTTTTGACGCAAAGAAAAATAAAATCGCCTGATTCGTTCTCGAGTTATTAATTTAAAAATACTTTTATTGTATGAAAAAATGGGAGCCAAGTATTTAAACAAACGCACCCCATTCCCGTAGATTTTATAAATTATTTTAGTAACAAAATGCTAAGCATTTTCTTCAACACTACAGTAAATGTTCAACATGTTTGAGTGTCTTCACAAAAAAATTAGTGGCGTAAGATCTGGAGATCTAGCAGGCCACTCGATTGCCTCTCTTCTGCCAATCCACTTATTAGGAAATTTATCATTTATCCAATGCTGGATGGGTAATACGTAATGAGCAGGGGCTCCATCTTGCTGATAGTGAAGAAGGTCTTCATCCAGTTATAAATTTCCATGTTTGTTATGTTGGTTTCCTAGAGCTTTTGTGATTAGAGGATCGATAGCATATTCAAGTAAATTTCTCTGTTAAAATTTCCTTCTATAAATAAACGATCGATAACAGTGTCCCCACAATACTCCCCCACACATTTATTTTTTATGACGAGTGAGTATGTAAGTCTCTAAAAATATGAAGATTTACATTATTCCAGTAGTGGCAGTTTATAGTTCTCATTGGAAAATCAAATATTCTTTAAGAGATTTGGATCATTATTCACCATTTCACTCATTTCCTTGCAAAACTGCATTATCCGATCAAAGACATCGTCTTGTAATTCTTGGTAGATCTGAATTTTATATGGATGAAATTTATTTTATTTCATTACTTTGTGGAGCAGACCGAGTCAAATTCCAGTCAGCAGAAATCTGTCGTAATGAGCCAGTAGGATTTGCTGCAAACTGTCCCAAAACTTTAATTTGCGCTTCTTTGTTCAACACTGTAGGTTCTGGTTTAACGGTTTTAAACTCTTGGTTAAATCGTGATTTAAAAAAATACTTGATTTAAATTAATAGCAGAATGTATAATTTATTTTTATACAATATGCAAATCGCAATTAAGTCGCCGATTTTAATTAAGTTATTTAGTTACTTAAACCAAGTATGCCATGAAAAATAGTTTATAAAACAAAACGACAAAATTATTTATAAAAACAATAGCAAATAGCATTTTCTGGATGCATTTTACTTATAAAATTATCCGGAAATTTTCTAAAAATTTTTTCTCAACAACAATTCTTTTTAAATTTTGTAGAGCTACTGATAAGTTAATTACAATTTGGTTCGTGTCCCAGTCTGCTTATTTTGTCTGGGACGCTTTGTATGATTTTTTTTAAATTGTGGTATAATGATGGTATTTACTCAAAAACAAATTATTAGATCGAAATTAAATTTGATATTGTAAATTACTTAAAAGGTACACAATGCTACAAATCACAAGAATTTTTGGAACTACTAAAACTGTGAACTAATAAACTGCGGAATGGAAAATTTTTCTAAATTTTACATTTATGCACAAATTGTTTTTCAATTATTTCTCACATAACATTGAGTTATTGTGGAGTTATATTTACTATTGCTACTATAACTGTTTTGTAGGTCTTTCAGTATTATTGGCGGCATTGAATAAACAGTATTTTTTAAGTGAGAAAATAAAACAAAGAAGTCCAATGGTGTTAATTCTGGTGGCCTAGCTGGCCACCGATTTCGTCCATTAGTTCCCATTCAGTGATCTGCAAGTCTATTGTTTAGATAATCAGTAACAATTCTTGAATTATGTGGTGGCGCACCATCTTGTTGATGCTATATTCTACTTATGTTAATCAACAACAATTCATCTAGCGCTTCTTCTGGTATAATCACACCATGATCCAAGCTAAAAGACGGTCTTGTACCTTCGGTCAGTTTATATTTATTTTAATATTGCATATGAAACCTATAGTTACTAATGAATCTCCTTTATAATGTAACCAGTCATAAAAAACACTTTATACTATCATATTGTGTTTAAAGTTTGTACATAGCATATTTATTTGAGGTAATACCGAATTAAAAAAAAAAGTGGCCCACGGTACAAGACTCTCTCCTACTTATACATGCGAGTTCTTGTTACGCAAACGTTCCCAAATATCATTAAGGTAATAGTAAATAAAATCAGTATCTAAGGTCTACTACAATCCTGTTGTTGTGTAAATTTTTTAAACGAACCTCCTTATACGTTTTTACCTGTTTTGCAAACCTCCCAAATTTATGTGAGTTATTCAAGAAGCTAATGTAAACTAGCATAGATAAAATTGTTTATCCCAAGATTAAGATACACTATTTATTAAATGAATGAAACCAAGTTTCTTTTTAGTTTTCAAAACGTATAATCAAATGAACAAACCAATTCAGTAATAGTACAAAATGTAAACGTAAAACATAACACAAGCAATTGTTTTATACTGTAGAATTTAAAGACATATTCGAACTAAATATTTAAAGAATGTTGTGTGGGCTATTTCAAATAGTCTAGCTAAATTGTCTAAACTAAATATTATGTTGTTTGACAGAAGTGATGCCTTCAATGCATTAATTATCATAAATTTTAGTCTTTCCAGCAATAACATGAACATAATTTTACGTAATTCATACTGCATGCAAGTGACTTCTAACGCCGAAAGGCAATTTGAAATTGTCTTCTCAAGTTGATTAAAATTGATTGTATGTTTGATCTGTAACAAAAATATAAATGGAATACATATTTATCTCTTAGATTTCATTCTATTTTAATTTTAATTTAATATTGATTTTCTTACTTTCAGTTGATTGCAGTTCCTAAACAATAATTGCGATTCATGATTCTTTCCGAAGGCCAAGCAAAGTTTACGACAAACTTTCTCTTCAACAGAGTTACAGCTTACATTCATAGGAGCTGAAGTTAATATTGGATGAATTTTTTTAGTTGTTGAATTAATATTAACTCCTGAACTAACTTCAAATGGAAAGTAAGAAGCCCAAACATTAAATGATGTCGATTCTGGAGTAAAATGTGTTTCTTCATCAGTTTCCACTTCCTTAGCTAGGCCAAAATAACTACCGGTGCAGAAATAAAATTAATTAGTTGATTTATGCCAAAATTAAGCATAGAAGGTGAGTTATAAAAATAAAACAGGCACTATAAGTAAGTTTTTGGTAAGCTCGGTATTTTCACAAAACGCACAAGCTTAATTACTTTAGAAATTATGTTTTAGACTATATTTTCCACCAAATCCACATATCTAACGCCACCTTGCTTTTTCATATATAAGCGGAAGTGACAGTAACTTCGCTTTTTATAATAGAAGGTCCTGTATATTGTTCAATATTCTGAAAGAGATTTCCATTGCGACAATAATATTTTTGAAAATTTTCTACCATGAAAAATAACGATTTTGGAGCGTATTTAAACATATTCCAGTTGCTAGGAATTCCATCAGGGAAATGTTTATGGTTACCATACAAAAATAAAGAGTTATACTTACACTGATAAAATATAAACCAGAAGGAGGACGAAAAACACCGAAGCAATCTTCATGATTGATATGAATTTTAAAAAATATTAGCACTTCCTGCTTATGCGTAAAAGGCTTTGAATTCCAAGTGTTGCTTCTAGCAGGAAAATCAGCACCTATTTTTGTACCTCTGCGCTTTTGCATTTTGAACTATAGTTTACCAATAAAGTCTTAAAAGAGGTTTAGTTTTAATCCTAAGGATTAATCAAATGTGGAACTGTATGTTATCAATTTCATTTATCCAAGCCATAACAGTGGTGTGTATATAAAGGCAATGTTTATATAAGAGAACCTAGAAATTTGCATTGATTAACAGAACAATACCTGCTGCAACTTGGTTTTATTTTATCAACTTATTCACATGTCGTGTTCAAAACTGGTACCTATATTGTTTCTTTGATTATAGAATACTTATTAATAGCCCATTGTTATGGGGCAATTGTTGCTGATAGTATAATGATGCCAGTTGGTGACACTGTTGATAAGTACAAACCTAAACCATTTCTAAAAAATTGAATTCCTGCTATTGGGTTCTAATTTTATCTGTTATTTTATCCTTATCTTTTACAATAACATGTGGATCACTGGGCACTCAAAAAAAATTTTTCCATAAGAATCGTTTAAAATGACGAAGTAAAATAAATTGCATAAAAATTAAATGAGTATCTGTATATAAAATACTTAATCACTTTAACAATTGTTTGTGTTTATGTATATTTATTGATTACTTCAACAACAGTAGACAATTACGTTTTTTATTAACGAAAACAAAAATTAAATCAAATTTAAGGCTGGAGAAGGCAGCAAGTATTCTCATTCAGGGAGACGTATAGATTTCCATGTTTTAAATTGTGAAAAGTATAAATTGGATGAGAAACCAAATTAAACATGGAGTTGAGAATACCCAGAATAAATGGCGCTAGTAAAAGTGGGGCTAAAAGCGCATATCATTAAAATTATTTTGTGTAGCAATTGAATAAACACACAGCATATGCAATTATTTATTCTTAATTTGCGATAATGAATTACGTATTCGCATAGTTGTAAGATAGCGACAGAATGTACTAATAGTGAAATATAAAAGAAATAGCTATACTGTATTACTTAAAATTTATCTGAAAATAATAAATAAAAGTTATTCCAAAATTTTGTACACACAAAGTGTTCCAAAACTCGCAGACACAGACTGTGGAATAGTATTCCACTTAAAAATATGAAAAAAAAAGTTTCTCTACGACTTTTCGGTTTGAATAATATGTTTGGAGTTATTCAATATATGGAAAATAAATCCATGATAAAATACAAAAAACAAAAGATAGTTCAAAATGATAATTGAAAAGAAAAAGTAGAAATGTTATTGAAAGCGTTCGAAAAATTCAACTTTAAGCAGTGACTTGCTATTGGCTGTTGAAACAACAGGTCATTATTTCTTAGTTTCATCGTTCGTAATTTTTTTGAATTCCTTTGCTAAATTGGTATCATGCAATACTATTAATTATGTTGAAATCGGTTCAAAGTGCGAAATAATGGCCGCGAAGTATTCGAATCGAGAGTATTATGATAGGTTGATGGCACTCGGCTTTTGTAATAATTAAGCAGGAGGAGCGGTACGTTAATACGCGGTGCGACTTCCTCATCGGCGATGTCCTGAGTCTAATATTTCTAGAAGGTTAAGAGGATAGAATTTTGTTCATCAAAAGTGTCGCGGTGCCACCACGCATAAATGGTGGTTGTCAACGTCCGCATGATGATGTAGCTCTTGCTCTAATAAGAAATGATCCCAAAAGAAGCACTAGGAGCGTCGCCAGAGAATTAGAAATTAACCCTAGGAGTGTGTGGCGTGTCTTAAAACATGACCAACAGCGTCCATATCACTAGAAGAGGGTCCAACAATTACAGGATAACGATTCTCTGTTTCAGCGTAGATTTTGCAAATTGTACCTCGATCAATATGGACAAGACCTTAATTTACAAGATTTGATTCTGTGGACGGATTTACATTTACACGCGACGGCATTTTCAATGTTCACAACAACTACTTTTGGAGTGATTAAAATCCGCATACTTCGATCACAATTTCCTTGATCACTGGATTGACAGAGGACAATTGCTTGGCCACCACGTTCGCCTGACCTGACGCCGTTTTTTTTTTTATGGGGACACTGGTTTACAAAACACCAGTGCCCAATTTGGATGAGTTGCAGACCCGTGTGTTCCAGGCAGTGCGATAAATATCACCAGAGATAGTACGTAACTTCGTTTCAGCCATACAACAACATGTAAATATCACCGGAAATGGTACGTAACTCCGCTTGAGCCATACAACAACGTGACCAGGGATGCTTAGTCGCAGACGGCAAACACTTTCTACAACATTTGTAATTGTTTTGTCAATTATCATTTTGAACTATTTCTTACTTTATTGTTATTTATCATAGCTTTTATTTAGTACTTGAGAAAACACTTAAATTTGAGTTTGAATATTTTTGTTTATGATTTTCAGATTTTTCAAAACTTGAATAACTCCGAAAATATTGCACCAATCGAAAAATCGTATAGATACTATTTGTTCACTGTTTTACGTAGAATACCTTCCCACAGTCTGTGTCCACGAGTTTCGGAACACCCTGTATATTCCCACATAAAAAGTTTTTTGTTCAACTGTATTTGAGTCACGAGACTTTTTAAATAGGAATCTATTTTCTATATTATTTAATAACATTACTTTGCCACAGAAAATACAACAATCTTCTTCCGCTTCTCAAATCAAAGCTTGTACTTTCAGCTTTCATTTTGCTTATAACAGCATTGGAATATTTTATTTTTAACATTCCGATAATGCTTTTGTAACTGGTGTCATTTTTAAAAAATAATTTAATTATATGTATGTAGAACAGAAAAATGTATTCACTTTTGCGGTTTATAAAAATACTACTTAAAAAGAGACTGGAATTAGCGATGAATTGTGATGTTATTTAAAAATACTGTAAAAAATTAGCGTTCCTTTAAAGGAGGCAAGGACACTGGAACTTGCATAGGTGACTAGCTGTTGGTTTTTGTCCCTGCTCTTATTTATAAAAAATCATTGTTTTATAAAATAGAAAATGTCGCCACTTTCGCGGTTTATAGAAATAGTACTCCAAAAAACAAGCCGAAACTAGCTATGCAATGTGATGAAATTAAAAAAAAGTATTCGAAGCCGAAAGCTTGCACTGTTTTGCTGGGTGACCCGACAATAGATACTGAGAATTATTAATTCATAAGAGCATTCGAGAAGCAACCGGAAAGCTTTTTTACTACTTTCCACCGCATAGGTACATCCGAATGATTTTATCCGAATGAATCGATTACTAAAACTATTGGAATGGCAATAATTCGATTATGCCCATCACTAATAATATGTATAATGATTTTGTAAAGCTAATAGTATATTGTACAACGAGCATGGAATCAGTGGCGAAACTTCTATTGGTGCAGCCAGTACAACGCACCGGGACCCACGCCTTTTGAGGGCCCCGCGGGGCCTTTAAAACTAAAGTATATATTTTTAACTTAGATTTTACATATGAATGTCTGTTTTTTTAATAAGCTAATAAAAATAAGTCGGGTAGATTCTAGGAGTATGATTCGATTTGTTAAAGTTTAACCAAATAGGCCTATAATTTATACTTTAAGCACGTTAGCCGGCGCTGGGCTCACTTAAGCGATTGTTTTAGTTAAAGGTTTACTTATTAACAGACTTCAAGTTCGCTTCAAAGTTATTGAAATGTTTATATTTTCCAAAACCCCAATTAAAAGGGTATATAATACATAATTAAACCATTGTGTTAATTTTTAGTTACATTTCGATTTGCTTCGCTTGATTAAAGGGCCCACTATATCTCTTTTGCACCAGGGCCCTACTAAACATTGTTCCGCTACTGCATGGAATGGTACCCATTTCTCACAAGTATCAAAGTTTTAAGATTAGTTTATACGAGTAAGAAATGGACATTCGATGCGAGTTGTATACTATACTTTATTTACGACTATGGCTTTGTTGCTTCTTTATCTCATATTTTAGAAATAATTCAAAAGGCACTCTCTTATAAAATAACTCTATAACTTCTGTTGCGTTGCTACGATACCGCTTCCTGAAACTCAACTTACACAGGCCACTTGTATCACACAAGTTGTCACTTATATCACACGAGTTGCCACTCATATTACACGAGTTGCCACGGCAACCCGTGTGATATGAAATTGCATATACAATGCACTACATTTACTAATCAATAACACACATATAATGAGTAGATATATTAATAGTCGTAGAAATAATTATTTCCTATCCAAAAATGTAAAAATATGTTCCATTTAAAAATTAAAAGTTGATACTGCTTCTGAGTGAACGGAAAATGCTATAAAAGATGCAATTTGATGTTCAAAATGGTCGTCAAAAATACTGAAACTTTTCCCATTTAACCATTTTTTTTATTTTTAAAAATAAAAAGTTTTTAGTTTCATGGTAATAGTAAAATTGTTTAAATAAGGCAAAATCAAAAAGTGAAATATCTTTGTTATGAGTGATTTTAAGCATAAAATTTTGGAAAACTGAAAATACCATAAAAGGTTGCATTTGATATTCAAAATGACTTTAAAATATAGTGAACCTTTTCCCATTTAGCATACTTTCTATCTTTAAAAATAAAAAAGTTGGTGGACAAGTTAACATTAGCACCCTGTATAACATTCAAGTTTTTACAGGCACAGAAGTTGGAGTCGGGCTTGCTGACCAGGTGCGATTTTAACAACGTAGTGAAACGTAACATACTAAAACGCCATCTGTAGTTTAAAATTAAAACAAAAATTTATTTCTCATAAAATCTTATATTTTTTACAAATAAATTTTATTTTGTAATAAAATGTTTTTTCCAACCAATATTTTTATGCATCATTACGTTTAAAAAAAAATATTTATCTAAAATAATCTTTATCATTAAAAAATTGTATAGTATCATAAATAAAACTTTATTTTTCATGATATAATAATAAATAATCATGGTTTACCATTTCTTCGTCTAATTCCAGCCATTAAAATAGAATTGTATAAAAAGGTATGTTTTTATAATTAATGGTGGATAAGTTAATTTGGAATTCCAAATTAACAAAGTAACCAAGGACTAAACGACGTCACTATTAAACAATAAAACACTTTTTTTGGCACAAAACTAAACTTTTATTTGAATATTTTTAAAATAGTAAACACTTATATTAATAAACAATTAAAACTAGTTTAAATTCACCAATGCTTTTTATTTTTCAAAATACTATATAAAACACTACAAAATTAAAATTGCCCAAAAACATATCCATTAACATAGCCAAGTCATCATAATAAAAAATATCCTAGAACAAACTAAAAAATCTGTTTAAGCCCAAAGTAACTTAAGTTTTTGTTTAAAGTCTTAACTTGCTGGACGACTTCGTAGAACCTATTCTCAAGTTATTGAGGGGAATTCATACTCTGTCATTAAATTTAAAGAATTTCTCTTATTTTTTCTTTTCGTTATTGACTTACAACAGATATGGAAAGAAAAATAAATGACGATCTTTAAATGTAAAGAGAGGTCATCAATTCGCTTTAATATTTGAATCTTACTTACCTAATCTATTTTAATCTAAACCTAAATGGGAGCGGATTATTGATGGTAAATTTGAGCGATGTTAATAATACCAAATTGATGAATTTCCGGCAACACAGACAATATTCAGAACTTTGAATTTATTTATTTACATAATGTACCCAATGTATAAGGACAAAACCAAAAACTAGGTTGCAATTTTAAAAACCAACGAATTTGACGACGTCTGGGCACTCTCAGTCTGCTAAGATTAAATTTTAAAAATGTGTGAAATATGAAAACGAAATGTTACCAAGTAACTCAATATTTACCATCAAAAATTTTGAGGGAGGCCTACTTTAATTATTATTTAACTATTCCGTACTGCCTAATTTGTTTAAATCTAAACAGTCCTTGTAACGAATCCTAACACATTTCGTGTTTTTAACTAATATTACTGCTAAAGGAGAGCATTAACTTACCTCACTTATTCTAAACTAATTTTAACCTAACCTAATTGTAACAAATTGTGTACGTGTTTTTAACCATGCCAACATCAAATTTGAGAAACATTTATTGGAAAGGAGAATTTTTTTCAAAAATTGTAAACCAAAAATGGATGTTTTCGATTTTAGATTGGGGAATTCCCTTTTAACTTATTATCTTAAATGTTGTTTGATTTTCTCAAATTTGGACTGCAAAGTAAGGTGCCTTGGACGGAGGGTGACTTATGTTGCCTAATTTATTCTAAACTAATTCTACCCTAACCTAATTGTAACAGATTGTGTACGTGTTTTTAAACATGCCAACATCAAATTTGAGAAACATTTATTGGAAAGGAAAATTTTTTTCAAACATTGTAAACCAAAAATGGGTGTATTCGATTTTAGATTGGGGAATTGCCTTTTAACTTATTATCGTAAACGTTGTTTGTTTTTCTCAAATTTAGACTGCAAAGTACGGTGCCTTAGACGGAGGGTGACTTATGTTGCCTAATTTATTCTAAACTAATTCTACCCTAACCTAATTGTAACAGATTGTGTACGTGTTTTTAACCATGCCAACATCAAATTTGAGAAACATTTATTGGAAAGGAGAATTTTTTTCAAAAATTGTAAACCAAAAATGGATGTTTTCGATTTTAGATTGGGGAATTCCCTTTTAACGTATTATCTTAAATGTTGTTTGATTTTCTCAAATTTGGACTGCAAAGTAAGGTGCCTTGGACGGAGGGTGACTTATGTTGCCTAATTTATTCTAAACTAATTCTACCCTAACCTAATTGTAACAGATTGTGTACGTGTTTTTAAACATGCCAACATCAAATTTGAGAAACATTTATTGGAAAGGAAAATTTTTTTCAAACATTGTAAACCAAAAATGGGTGTATTCGATTTTAGATTGGGGAATTGCCTTTTAACTTATTATCGTAAACGTTGTTTGTTTTTCTCAAATTTAGACTGCAAAGTACGGTGCCTTAGACGGAGGGTGACTTATGTTGCCTAATTTATTCTAAACTAATTCTACCCTAACCTAATTGTAACAGATTGTGTACGTGTTTTTAACCATGCCAACATCAAATTTGAGAAACATTTATTGGAAAGGAGAATTTTTTTCAAAAATTGTAAACCAAAAATGGATGTTTTCGATTTTAGATTGGGGAATTCCCTTTTAACTTATTATCTTAAATGTTGTTTGATTTTCTCAAATTTGGACTGCAAAGTAAGGTGCCTTGGACGGAGGGTGACTTATGTTGCCTAATTTATTCTAAACTAATTCTACCCTAACCTAATTGTAACAGATTGTGTACGTGTTTTTAACCATGCCAACATCAAATTTGAGAAACATTTATTGGAAAGGAGAATTTTTTTCAAAAATTGTAAACCAAAAATGGATGTTTTCGATTTTAGATTGGGGAATTCCCTTTTAACTTATTATCTTAAATGTTGTTTGATTTTCTCAAATTTGGACTGCAAAGTAAGGTGCCTTGGACGGAGGGTGACTTATGTTGCCTAATTTATTCTAAACTAATTCTACCCTAACCTAATTGTAACAGATTGTGTACGTGTTTTTAAACATGCCAACATCAAATTTGAGAAACATTTATTGGAAAGGAAAATTTTTTTCAAACATTGTAAACCAAAAATGGGTGTATTCGATTTTAGATTGGGGAATTGCCTTTTAACTTATTATCGTAAACGTTGTTTGTTTTTCTCAAATTTAGACTGCAAAGTACGGTGCCTTAGACGGAGGGTGACTTATGTTGCCTAATTTATTCTAAACTAATTCTACCGTAACCTAATTGTAACAGATTGTGTACGTGTTTTTAACCATGCCAACATCAAATTTGAGAAACATTTATTGGAAAGGAGAATTTTTTTCAAAAATTGTAAACCAGAAATGGGTGTTTTCGATTTTAGATTGGGAATTCCCTTTTAACTTATTATCGTAAATGTTGTTTGGTTTTCTCAAATTTGGACAGCAAAGTAAGGTGCCTTGGACGGAGGGTGACTTATGTTGCCTAATTTATTTTAAACTAATTCTACCCTAACCTAATTGTAACAGATTGTGCACGTGTTTTTAACCATGCCAACATCAAATTTGAGAAACATTTATTGGAAAGGAGAATTTTTTTCAAAAATTGTAAACCAAAAATGGGTGTTTTCGATTTTAGATTGGGGAATTTCCTTTTAACTGATTATCGTAAACGTTGTTTATTTTTCTCAAATTTGGACAGCAAAGTAAGGTGCCTTGGACGGAGGGTGACTTATGTTGCCTAATTTATTTTAAACTAATTCTACCCTAACCTAATTGTAACAGATTGTGCACGTGTTTTTAACCATGCCAACATCAAATTTGAGAAACATTTATTGGAAAGGAGAATTTTTTTCAAAAATTGTAAACCAAAAATGGGTGTTTTCGATTTTAGATTGGGGAATTCCCTTTTAACTTATTATCGTAAACGTTGTTTGTTTTTCTCAAATTTAGACTGCAAAGTACGGTGCCTTAGACGGAGGGTGACTTATGTTGCCTAATTTATTCTAAACTAATTCTACCCTAACCTAATTGTAACAGATTGTGTACGTGTTTTTAACCATGCCAACATCAAATTTGAGAAACATTTATTGGAAAGGAGAATTTTTTTCAAAAATTGTAAACCAAAAATGGATGTTTTCGATTTTAGATTGGGGAATTCCCTTTTAACTTATTATCTTAAATGTTGTTTGATTTTCTCAAATTTGGACTGCAAAGTAAGGTGCCTTGGACGGAGGGTGACTTATGTTGCCTAATTTATTCTAAACTAATTCTACCCTAACCTAATTGTAACAGATTGTGTACGTGTTTTTAACCATGCCAACATCAAATTTGAGAAACATTTATTGGAAAGGAGAATTTTTTTCAAAAATTGTAAACCAAAAATGGATGTTTTCGATTTTAGATTGGGGAATTCCCTTTTAACTTATTATCTTAAATGTTGTTTGATTTTCTCAAATTTGGACTGCAAAGTAAGGTGCCTTGGACGGAGGGTGACTTATGTTGCCTAATTTATTCTAAACTAATTCTACCCTAACCTAATTGTAACAGATTGTGTACGTGTTTTTAAACATGCCAACATCAAATTTGAGAAACATTTATTGGAAAGGAAAATTTTTTTCAAACATTGTAAACCAAAAATGGGTGTATTCGATTTTAGATTGGGGAATTGCCTTTTAACTTATTATCGTAAACGTTGTTTGTTTTTCTCAAATTTAGACTGCAAAGTACGGTGCCTTAGACGGAGGGTGACTTATGTTGCCTAATTTATTCTAAACTAATTCTACCGTAACCTAATTGTAACAGATTGTGTACGTGTTTTTAACCATGCCAACATCAAATTTGAGAAACATTTATTGGAAAGGAGAATTTTTTTCAAAAATTGTAAACCAGAAATGGGTGTTTTCGATTTTAGATTGGGAATTCCCTTTTAACTTATTATCGTAAATGTTGTTTGGTTTTCTCAAATTTGGACAGCAAAGTAAGGTGCCTTGGACGGAGGGTGACTTATGTTGCCTAATTTATTTTAAACTAATTCTACCCTAACCTAATTGTAACAGATTGTGCACGTGTTTTTAACCATGCCAACATCAAATTTGAGAAACATTTATTGGAAAGGAGAATTTTTTTCAAAAATTGTAAACCAAAAATGGGTGTTTTCGATTTTAGATTGGGGAATTTCCTTTTAACTGATTATCGTAAACGTTGTTTATTTTTCTCAAATTTGGACAGCAAAGTAAGGTGCCTTGGACGGAGGGTGACTTATGTTGCCTAATTTATTTTAAACTAATTCTACCCTAACCTAATTGTAACAGATTGTGCACGTGTTTTTAACCATGCCAACATCAAATTTGAGAAACATTTATTGGAAAGGAGAATTTTTTTCAAAAATTGTAAACCAAAAATGGGTGTTTTCGATTTTAGATTGGGGAATTCCCTTTTAACTTATTATCGTAAACGTTGTTTGTTTTTCTCAAATTTAGACTGCAAAGTACGGTGCCTTAGACGGAGGGTGACTTATGTTGCCTAATTTATTCTAAACTAATTCTACCCTAACCTAATTGTAACAGATTGTGTACGTGTTTTTAACCATGCCAACATCAAATTTGAGAAACATTTATTGGAAAGGAGAATTTTTTTCAAAAATTGTAAACCAGAAATGGGTGTTTTCGATTTTAGATTGGGGAATTTCCTTTTAACTGATTATCGTAAACGTTGTTTATTTTTCTCAAATTTGGACAGCAAAGTAAGGTGCCTTGGACGGAGGGTGACTTATGTTGCCTAATTTATTTTAAACTAATTCTACCCTAACCTAATTGTAACAGATTGTGCACGTGTTTTTAACCATGCCAACATCAAATTTGAGAAACATTTATTGGAAAGGAGAATTTTTTTCAAAAATTGTAAACCAAAAATGGGTGTTTTCGATTTTAGATTGGGGAATTCCCTTTTAACTTATTATCGTAAACGTTGTTTGTTTTTCTCAAATTTAGACTGCAAAGTACGGTGCCTTAGACGGAGGGTGACTTATGTTGCCTAATTTATTCTAAACTAATTCTACCCTAACCTAATTGTAACAGATTGTGTACGTGTTTTTAACCATGCCAACATCAAATTTGAGAAACATTTATTGGAAAGGAGAATTTTTTTCAAAAATTGTAAACCAGAAATGGGTGTTTTCGATTTTAGATTGGGAATTCCCTTTTAACTTATTATCGTAAATGTTGTTTGGTTTTCTCAAATTTGGACAGCAAAGTAAGGTGCCTTGGACGGAGGGTGACTTATGTTGCCTAATTTATTTTAAACTAATTCTACCCTAACCTAATTGTAACAGATTGTGCACGTGTTTTTAACCATGCCAACATCAAATTTGAGAAACATTTATTGGAAAGGAGAATTTTTTTCAAAAATTGTAAACCAAAAATGGGTGTTTTCGATTTTAGATTGGGGAATTTCCTTTTAACTGATTATCGTAAACGTTGTTTATTTTTCTCAAATTTGGACAGCAAAGTAAGGTGCCTTGGACGGAGGGTGACTTATGTTGCTTAATTTATTCTAAACTAATCTACCCTAACCTAAGTGTAACAGATTGTGTACGGGTTTTTAACCATGCCAACATCAAATTTGAGAAACATTTATTGGAAAGGAGAATTTTTTTCAAAAATTGTAAACCAAAAATGGGTGTTTTCGATTTTAGATTGGGGAATTTCCTTTTAACTGATTATCGTAAACGTTGTTTATTTTTCTCAAATTTGGACAGCAAAGTAAGGTGCCTTGGACGGAGGGTGACTTATGTTGCTTAATTTATTCTAAACTAATCTACCCTAACCTAAGTGTAACAGATTGTGTACGGGTTTTTAACCATGCCAACATCAAATTTGAGAAACATTTATTGGAAAGGGGAGTTCTTTTCAAAAATTGTAAATTAAAAATGGGTGTATTCGATTTTAGCTTGGGGAATCCCCGTTTGACTTATTATCGTAAACGTTGTTTATTTTTCTCAAAATTGGACTGCAAAGTAAGGTGCCTTGGACGGAGGGTGACTTATGTTGCCTAATTTATTCTAAACTAATTCTACCCTAACCTAATTATAACAGATTGTGTACGTGTTTTTAACCATGCCAACATCAAATTTGAGAAACATTTATTGGAAAGGAGAATTTTTTTCAAACATTGTAAACCAAAAATGGGTGTATTCGATTTTAGATTGGGGAATTCCCTTTTAAATTAATCGTAAATGTTGTTTGGTTTTCTCAAATTTGGACTGCAAAGTAAGGTGCCTTGGACGGAGGGTGACTTATGTTGCCTAATTTATTCTAAACTAATTCTACCCTAACCTAATTGTAACAGATTGTGTACGTGTTTTTAACCATGCCAACATCAAATTTGAGAAACATTTATTGGAAAGGAGAATTTTTTTCAAAAATTGTAAACCAGAAATGGGTGTTTTCGATTTTAGATTGGGAATTCCCTTTTAACTTATTATCCTAAATGTTGTTTGGTTTTCTCAAATTTGGACAGCAAAGTAAGGTGCCTTGGACGGAGGGTGACTTATGTTGCCTAATTTATTTTAAACTAATTCTACCCTAACCTAATTGTAACAGATTGTGCACGTGTTTTTAACCATGCCAACATCAAATTTGAGAAACATTTATTGGAAAGGAGAATTTTTTTCAAAAATTGTAAACCAAAAATGGGTGTTTTCGATTTTAGATTGGGGAATTTCCTTTTAACTGATTATCGTAAACGTTGTTTATTTTTCTCAAATTTGGACAGCAAAGTAAGGTGCCTTGGACGGAGGGTGACTTATGTTGCTTAATTTATTCTAAACTAATCTACCCTAACCTAAGTGTAACAGATTGTGTACGGGTTTTTAACCATGCCAACATCAAATTTGAGAAACATTTATTGGAAAGGGGAGTTCTTTTCAAAAATTGTAAATTGAAAATGGGTGTATTCGATTTTAGCTTGGGGAATCCCCGTTTGACTTATTATCGTAAACGTTGTTTATTTTTCTCAAAATTGGACTGCAAAGTAAGGTGCCTTGGACGGAGGGTGACTTATGTTGCCTAATTTATTCTAAACTAATTCTACCCTAACCTAATTATAACAGATTGTGTACGTGTTTTTAACCATGCCAACATCAAATTTGAGAAACATTTATTGGAAAGGAGAATTTTTTTCAAAAATTGTAAACCAAAAATGGGTGTTTTCGATTTTAGATTTGGGAATTCCCTTTTAACTTATTATAGTAAATGTTGTTTGGTTTTCTCAAATTTGGACTGCAAAGTAAGGTGCCTTGGACGGAGGGTGACTTATGTTGCCTAATTTATTCTAAACTAATTCTACCCTAACCTAATTGTAATAGATTGTGTACCTGTTTTTAAACATGCTAACATCAAATTTGAGAAACATTTATTGGAAAGGAGAATATTTTTCAAACATTGTAAACCAAAAATGGGTGTATTCGATTTTAGATTGGGGAATTCCCTTTTAACTTATTATCGTGAACGTTGTTTATTTTTCTCAAATTTGGACAGCAAAGTAAGGTGCCTTGGACGGAGGGTGACTTATGTTGCCTAATTTATTCTAAACTAATCTACCCTAACCTAATTGTAACAGATTGTGTACGTGTTTTTAACCATGCCAACATCAAATTTGAGAAACATTTATTGGAAAGGAGAATTTTTTTTTAAATTGTCAATCAAAAATAGTGGGTGTATTCGATTTTACGTTGGGGAATCTCTTTTTAACCGATTATCGTAAACGTTGTTTGCTTTTCTCAAATTTTGACTGCAGAGTAAGACGCCTTGGACGGAGGGTGACTTATGTTGCCTAATTGATTCTGAACTAATTCTAACTTACGTCTCCCGAGCTAATTCTAAATTACTTAATTATTTTAACATGTGTTTATATGTAAAATCTAGCTTCCTTCAACTGCTTTAGTCTACTTGCGAAATGCCAATATCAAGTTTGAAAAATGCTTGTGTCGAAGAAAAATCCGCATCTAAAAGATGTTTGTTGGCAAACTTTTTTATGTGCAAAAATTTCAAACCTTTCAATATTTAAATGATAACAAAAATAAACAAGCTTTGCTCAAACCCTGTTTTAGCGTTGTGCTTAAACCAAATAAATCTTAATGTGTATGAGTTTTAATTCTTTGATTTTATACTACTGTTTGCATTATTTTTAATGTATTATAAAAAATTTAGTTTTCATTTTAAGCATTTCCAGAAATTAAAAATATTTTACAAAAAAATAATTGTTGATGTCGAAATTATTGAAAATAAAAAATTTGTTGGAAAGTAGTGGTATATATTTACATTTACCGCATCTTATTTCCTATTAAACGCTTAATTTTCTGTTCAATTAATACTATTTGTACAAAACTTAATGGTTTACTTTACATTTTTTCTTACTACTGCGCAAGTGTACTTAACACAAAAAATTAAGATTACCTAGGTTGGGGCGAAATAATTTCCATTTAGTTTGCAGGTGGGTTTTCCACTTGGTCCTTGCATTCAATGACTTGATGGTTGTGGCAGCAAATATCAGTGGGTGCAGTTAAACCCGTATAAGTCCAGGTTTTGGCACCACAAATGCGGCTGTGGACCGAAGCCTGTAAAATAAACAAAAATGTTGAAAGCACTGAAGAAATTTTCATAAATTAAATTTTTTTAAATGTGAATCTAAACAGAAAGAAAATTTTGCTTAAAACACGTTCACTGTATGCAAATGTAAATTACACCCTACTACCCCCAAGTCATTTAAATTTGCATGACTCATATGAGTGCAAAGCAAAATTGGATTGTAATTTTTGTAAGTTGTATAAAAGATATCGCAACGAATGGCTTTTTAAATGTTAGAAATTTCTCCTACTAGAGTTCATTAGTATAAATTCAGTAGCAGTTTACAAGTCTACATCCAAATCATCATACAATAGAGCAATATATTTATGACCCATATGTGGTTCATGGACTCTTGACTTAGCAGTAACATGACCCAAATGTGGGTCAATGGACAGTGAACGTTTTAAACAAATTATTAATGAAAAAGAAGCTGTGAACTTGACATTTAAGAAGCAATTTAAATAAAATAACATCACAAAGCTTAGAAAGATGTTTAATTCAGAAATGGATTAGTAGGCCAGATGGCACGTAAGTTTGATCGTCAAAATATGTTGGCGAAGATTGAATGGTTTTAAACCTTCATTTTAATGTCATTAGAGAAATCTGTTCTCCCTCCCTCGAGGTCGACGCTAGCCACCATACCGTAGTGCATGAAAGATCCAAAAAATCGGTATTTTGCTAATAACTCATTTTATCTTTATCGTATGACAAAAATAGTTCAATAGAAAATTAAATTTGAAAAAATTCTCTACAAAAATTGCTAATACCATTAAATAATTAAATTTTATGGATGTATTACCTATACCAAATTTCAGTCATTTATCTTAACAAATAAAGTGAAAAGGGGGGTGAACCATGTTTCCTTTATGGTAGGTACCATAGTAACTGTAAAAATAACAAAATGATCTGATATTGTTCGATTTGAAAAAAATCTACTATTTGTAAAAAGGTTTTTAGTAACTCAAATAACAAAAAAAAATCGTTTTTGGCCGTTATTTACAAAACCAGAGCAGCTAGATCAATATTCTTCTTAAATTGTTCATGAAATCATTGCCGCAATTTAGCCGAACCTCTATCTCTTATAATAAGCGCGATCCCAATGATGAGGGTCAAACTTGAATAAATCTGTATGTTCAGGAAGCAGCGTTGGTATGGACGGCATGTACTAAAAATAGTGAGGAAAGTGGACGAAATGAGGTTACTAGAAAAAGAGCACCAGAAACGTCCAGAAGAAGATAGGAGGGAGAAATCAAGTTCACAGTGGAATGAAAAGGAGGAAGATAGAGTAAAGCCAAGAAATTAGCAAAGGACAATAAATAAACTTAAAATGGAAAAGTTTTGAAAAGCCCCAATTAGGAACTAGAAAAAAGGAAAGTATTTACTATTTATGGAAATGGATATAGCGAAAATGAAAATTCAAAAACGAACTCTATCTTAACTGTCGTGGAACACGAAAGGTAAAAAGCTACGACCTTGCAATAAATGCTCCTTATGCCTTAAGGATTCAAAATCTGCAAGTTTGCAAAAAATTGTTCTTTGCAAAAGGGCGTTAGACAAAATTTTTGAGTTAAAGGTACAGCGAGAAATTTCAATATTACAAATACCTGTGGCAAAAATTTCAAAAGGTCTTATGTGGCCTTTCTGTTTTTAAAAAATATTACGTTTTAAAACACACACAGCCTCATAGGGAGCTAAAATTTTTGAAATGCTATTTTCTCGCTTCGAACGCAAGTATTGTGGCTACAAAAAAAAGTATTGATAAAGTAAAGTAAAGGATGCATCAGATTCAACAGTGGTGTAATTTTTAAAGGCAGATGGAGTTGCATTACGTAAAAATATTTTTGATATTAACAAATGCATCACAAATCACAAGGGCTCAAAATCTAGTGAAATAGGATGCGGAAACAAATTGACATCAAATGAACAAGTTTTAAGTTATTTCTTTTAGCTTTTCTTTCTCTTCTGAGCATGAAGACAATAAAAAAACAATTCGAGAAAGTGCGCGATTAGTGATCGAATTGGTAAAACAGTTTTGGGCACGAGCTCATATCCCAATTCGACGTGATCAAAAGTGTATAGAAAAAGTGGAAATTTTACCTAAAGAGTATACAGATTTTTGGTATCTAAGCGAATTAGTGCCTTTAATGTTTGATGAAAATGTAGATGTTAGTTAAAAATAAAGTATTATAAACTAATGAGAGAGAAGACTGGCAAGCAAAATCCAACCAAAAAATTAGACATGCCACTGAAACGTGTAAAAATATGTTGAAAAATATTTCCAATTTCGCGTCGAAAAACTAATGAAATTTTGGGCATTCCGAAATCATTTCTAAATGTTGGCTCAATAGAGTGGGACAGCAAAGAAGATTACGGAATTGCAAGAAAAGTCATACAAAATCTTCGCGCAACAATGACAATGCTGAACGAGGCGTTGGCTTAGAACAAAACTACAATAATTCGTTAACAAACGATGAGGAACAAAAGCAATTCCTACTAATAGTGGTAGCAGACCACCTTGAAAAATTTCCGAAAAGGGAGAAAAAGTTCTTAGGCAAATTAGAAAAAATGGAACAGATAAATAAAAAAAAATAAAATTCTGTATGCGCATATAATATATTATCTTTATATTATTTCATGTTGACTCTGTTGTATTTTACTTTTTTTGCTAAATTATATCATTTGTTATGACATGATTGTGTCTTATTTACTCTTTTAATTGCCTTCCTTTGTTGAATTTACCTTTAATATAAGTAATTTATTAACCCACAAAGTAAAAAAATAATTAGTATAAAAAATTAAAGTAAAGAGAAACCAATTTTCATTTAGATAAAAATTTCCCTCTGTGAGACAGATTGTAGTTAATAAATAAAAAAAAATTAGTTGATTTTTGAGGGTCCAGCACGACCTCTAAACATCATTCTGATCGTCCTGATAAAATTTCCGGCTTTCATTTTTAACTCTACAAATAAGAGTCACCCTAAGGCTGGTAGCTTAATAATTTTTCTATTCTCAAAACCTTTTTTTTTTTGGATTATTGCTTTTAATATTCCATTTAAATTTTTTCTAAGGAAATAGTCATACAGGGTATTTATAAGTAAGTAGCAGCTTGCTTTTTTCCCAAATCTAATTTGTTCTACCACCTAAAAAATAGACTTAAAACAAAGAAAAGTTTTGTCATCTTGTAGTAGTAATGTCCCTAACAACATTATTAAAATTTGTGGACTCTTCTTAGTATTTTTAAGAGATACGAATTTTTCTTTCCTATTCATATCTAAATGCAATTTATTTTGCAAGTTGTCTCTGTTTTACTGTGGTCATATTAATTCAACTACTTTATTACCATAATAATGATAGCAAACACATCATCATCATTCCCACATGGTCCAGCCATCAGGTACTTTATTTGTAGGGAAATAATTCAGGAATGGAATTTTTTGCTTAAACCCTTCTTTTGGGCGTCTAAAAAAGACCCTAAGTTTGTGAATTTTAACTTGCTCGGGAACCCAGAAACATATTTTGAAAAAGGTGCAGGTGCAAAAATTACAAAATCATGGATTGTTCGTTTCCTTTGCATCCTATGTTGAAAGTAGACCTATCAAAAAAAGTTGATAAAATTCTGCGTATAACTAAAAAAAATAAAGAATGTTCTAGCCCTAATAGTTTCCAAAATATCCTTCCAAAGAACCCCATTTTGTTTTATTTTTGGTCCAAAAATGATCATACGTAAAAGTGGTCCACATATGGATTTAAGTACACCCAATTTCCTGTAAATCAAATAAAAACAACCCCCTAACCCTAATAGGTCGCGAGCTATGACCTCTCAAAGTAGAGCATTTTTAACCGTTTTTCTAGCCTGTTTAGTAGGGTGGCAGTTTTTCGAAAATAGCTCATGTTGAGTGTAAATATAAAAATGAGCTAAACTAACATGAAAGAGGATAACATTCTGCGTAAAACTAAAAAAGAAAGAATGTACTAGTCGTAATAGTTTCTGAAATATGACCTTTCGTAAAAACATATTTTGTTGTATAAAAATGTAAAATTCCGATCAGATAAAAAAACTATTTTGAACAAAAGGAATTTCACATTTTTATACAACAAAATCGGGTTTTATGAAAGGTTATACTTCCTTAACACCTAACGGTAGAATAAGGTTTTGATTATATATGATGATATATATACATAGTTCGGAAACTATCAGAGATAGGTAATTTCTGTTTAGTTTTACACAGAATTTGATCCTCTTTTTAATTTGGTTTAGCTTATTTAGCATATTTTCGAAAACATGCAGCCCTTACGAAACAGAATCGAAAAACAGTCGTTAATTTGTGATTTTTTGCACTCTTTTCAAAAAAGTTTCCGGGGTTTCCAGCCAGGTTAGAGTTCACAAACTCAGGGTCTTTGTTTGGACGTCTAAGAAAATGGATTGTGTGAAAAAACTGTTTGTTTTTTTTCAATTCCCTATATTGGTTTTTTTTGCCTGTATCAGAAAAAAAGTTTAAAACAAAATCTATCCAAACCATAGCAACGGTATTAGAAGAAATCTAATTCAATACTCGGATACTAATTAAATGGTAACTTCAAAGAAATTGATTCTCTATTTTATTCCAATTATGGTTGTAATGTGTCTTTCACTTTTGACAAGCGCGTAGAAAACATACTGTATGCAACACGTGCCAAAGAGCTTTTATTACACTCGTGCGATTGTAGACCTATCGGCTTGGTCTGCAACGTTTGCATTTTGCAAAAAATTGATCTTTTGGCTCTTGTTGCATAATATACTATTTTCTTTAGAAAAACCCAAGTCAATAAGCAATAATAGTAGTAGGATAAAGTAGGATATTTATAAAAACAACTTTACAAACCTACTTGCAAGTTTTTCACAAAGTAAAAAGTATTTAACCACAATTTAAAATTATTAAGAGCTAAGACAGAAAATAAATTAATAATTTTCTTACTTTCAGCTTGTCGTAATGTCCAAGGATGGAGCAGAGCAACTGTGGTCCGTGGCCCATAGCCGCTTGAGCAAGAGCAGAGCAGAGTTTATTGCAATTCTCCTCTCCACCGATGTCGCAGCTTACATTCATCGGAGCTTGAATCAAAATTGGGTTGTCTATTTCAGATGGAGTTTCTGTGTTAAATGCTGCACACTCACATTTTGTAGCTGTAAAAAAGTGTGATTTTAATAAAGGGTTTTCGCTGTAGCAAAAACAAAAAAAAACATTTAACATTAATATAAACTACAAAATCCAAACTAGCAGAATCAAACTTTCTATGTTATGTTTTCAAACATCACATTTATGAAGTTATGATTTAGTAAAGTAAAGAAATAAAATATCTACCCGTACATTCAGTCGGTGGTGATGTAGATGGAATGGCACTCGTAACAATCGAAGAGTTGGCATTAATAAATTCATTCATGTGAGATAGAATAATAGTAGCTGTGGAGTTTGAGTTTTCAATGGTGGTTGGTGTTACGGCTTCTTCATTACTCGCAGGGTCATCAGCTACACTGTAATAGAAAGAAATAATATTAATTAATTAAATTTTTATGTAAAAAAATGGTTTGGAACTATAAGAAATACAAACCATTTAATAAATAATAATAATAATAAATTAAAAAAGAACTTACACTGGATAACATCCTATAATGATCACCAAATACAGCAGACAGGTCTTCATGATTGATGCACAAGTGAACAAAGTAAAACCAGAAGAAGCACTTGGTGAAAACAGTGATAAGCTTTGATATATACCTTCGATCGGTGAATAGTGGGGGTGACTACGTGCAAAAGCTCACTCATACCATGCTGTGTGCAAAATTGCATTTTGTACTACAGTCACCCAAAGCAGTATTAAATTAAGTTTATTATTGCAATGATGATAATTAAGTAAGCGTAAGATTGCATGCATTATCCTCACCTTTTATCACACTTACAATAATAAACAGTATTTGTTACACATAATATTTATGCATTAGTCAGATTCAACACTGTACCATGAATCGCACCATATATGGTGAGATTGATAATGACTGATGACATTCCTTTAACGTAGCTAATCAGATAGCCTACGCAAATTCCAGTTCAAAGTGTTAAACTAAAATGCATACATTTTTTACATTTTTCGTTCAAATGCGCTTTGTCCCGTTGAAAAAAAAAACATTGTAAGAAACTGAAATAATTTGAGAATAATAATTTTCCTACGTAGCAACTATTTTTCCTCAACAGGTTGGTTTTTTTAGTGAAAAATGGACATCATTGCTTTCTTAGTCATTAGTTTACTTGTAATATTATTTAAATAGTAAAATAAACGGTATTTTTCTAACTGTTTTGATGACAATCATCATTTCTCAAATGGCACAAATAATTTTTTCAGGGATGTCAAATGATCCCACCATAGATGTTTTCGGTGGTCCCTCGGAATTCTCTAAAATTATTAATGGTCCACCAAAGTAACAGAAAATTAATAATTGACTTCTTAAACTTCTTCAAAGTTAGTAATAGTCTTTAAAATTCATAGCTGTTGGTAATCAAAAATAGGAAGTTAACTGAATGTTATATTTGTTTGTGGAAGTTAATATGTTGTAATAGAATTTCATTCAAAGTAATACATTTAAAATAATTTGCAAATTGCTACAGAAGCATTAATAAGCTTGTACGATTCTAATATACAGGGTGGTCCACCACTTATTACGCCTCTATTTAGTTCTGAAAGGAATCAAGATAGAGAAAAAAAAATGTTAATAAAAGTTTTTTGGCAACGTTTCACCTACCTTTTCGCATACTTGAAAAAAAATTTTAATTATTGCTGTAAGCGCTGTGATGTGATCGTCATTATTTTTAAATGGCATTATACTTATTTTTTGCATTTATTTACTAGAGCTTTTTTTTCTCTTTTCATATACAACTTGTATAACCTTATATAAAAAAAAAATTTCAAGGAAATTGTGAAAAACCTCATATTAGCGGGCCCTGGATTCAAAAAACAGCCTTATAATCACATTATAACCAGTGGCGGCTCTAGACTTTTTGCCGCCCTAGGCAATGTTATATAAAGCTGCCTCCCTCTCCGTAAGTTCTGGCAAGGACAAGTTTGTTCACAACAATTTCATGTATCTGCCTGCATAAGTAACTAAGTATATTTATAAATTTTACAAAATAAAAAAACAAAAAAAATCCCAACAAACAACGTACAAACAGAACTGAAATTAGCATACGACAAACAGAAAAAAAATATCTTCACACAGTGAATTCCAATTGAAATGGGACATGGCAGTTTGACATGTAAAACGTGTTTTAGTTTTATATTATGTACCTGAAAGAATTAATGCTAGCAGTAGTATTAAATGGAAAGATAACATTTTTTACATCACCTGATGAATGGCAATTTAGTTGAAAATTTTATACAAATAACGCTTTATATAAATTATTTAATAATAATAATCGCGTTTGTTGCGGATACACAATTGGTTGCAAAATAAACTCTCGGTTGTCTTGGTGGGGCACGAGTAGATATTTTGCTTTGTAAGCAAGAGATTATGAGTTCAAATCTTGATGAAGCCTGCTTTTCTTTATTATTGTAAAAAAAAACAATCCGTATTATATTTATATGGTTTTGTTCAAAATAGATAATTTTTATTTTTTAATGCGTAATATTTGCAGTTTCTAAGAAACTGAAGTTTAAAAAAATGTTCTTGGTAAAACATTGTTTTCAATATTCACTAGAATTTAAATTATTTTAGTGTTAGACTCAAACTAGATATTTTCTTTCAGCTATTTTGTAAAATAGCAGTGCAATTTATAGGCTTCAGTGAATGTACCTACTTTTTCAGCTGTAAAAAGTTTGTCTCAACCGATTAGTTTTGTTAAACTGCGCTTTGTTATAAACTGGGTTATTATAGCATTAAAAATAAAAATCAAAGTTTTAAATAAAACAACATAAACCTGATTGTTTTTTTTATAATAAAAAAAACTAAAAAAACAGAGCTCACCAAAGTTTAAACTCATAACCTTTCGGTTTCAAATCATCATTTCTACTTATGCGCTAGCAAGACAACCGAGAGTTTATTTCGCCACCGATTATATCAGTGCACTATGGGAGTGATTATTATTGTTAACTAATAAGCACTATTTGTAGTAAATCTTAAACTAAATTGCCATTAGGTAATGTTAAAGAATGTTATCTTTTTATTTAGGATAACTGCAAGCAATAAAATTCTTTTGGGAACATAATATACAACTAATTCAGTTTTTACATGTTAAACTGCCATGTCTCACCTCAATTAAAATTTACTATATGTATATGTAAAAATAAAATCACACAATTTACGCTACGTGTGCCTAGAATTTTTTTGTATCTCAGCTGCAGGCTACGAATTGCGGCCCCGAACTGTCAACTGTAATGTACCAACAAGCGCAGCGCCAGCTTGCGCAGTTAGACAAAATAATAGAACACAAAACACACACGCGAAATAATCGGAAGCTGTTTTATATTTCTATTACATAAAAACTCTTTCTGATTTTTTCATATCATTTCATATACTTTTAATAGTTTTTTTATTTCATTTTATTATTTTTATTGTATTTTCAGCCGGTTTTCTCTGCCCCTAAAACTTTGTCGCCCTAGGCGTCTCCATGCGCTAAGTTATTTAAAATTTAAAAAAAAAATCCGCTGTAATATTATATGCTCTTAGATTAGAAAACTTGCTTGAACAATAAGGAAATCAATCATCTGCTGTGTCCTAAACTGTTTCAACCACCAACAATCTTGAAATTTAGAAAGTTGCTTTAGTAATCAATAGTTTCAAGTAATGTTATTCTGCAATACTAAAACGGTAAAAGAAAACCAGACGTTTGGTGGACTTTTTAAATGGGATAATACATCAAGTCAACAGCTCTCCGGGTACAGACAAAGAAAATCGGAGTACAAAAGTGAAGTGAAACCCACACTATTGTTGCAGAGGGAAGAATTGCGAATGGATTTATTTATTCGAAAAAAAAATGTGCTTGCACTTCAAGGGATACTTTCAAACACACAACAAAGGAACTCGTGAATTCTGTTAAAGTGTATAACTTACGACATTGCTTAAAACCAAATGTATGAAAAATTAGTAACTTTTTTGAAAAATCTAAAGTTTTTTTTTATTGCTTTTTTAACCTTCCAACGTAATGCAATCAATTATGCAAACGCAGAAATTCCAAAAGAATCTCCAACAGTGTCTGATATAGAGCTTTTGTTCTGTATTGGAGACAGCTTCGTAGGAAATGTTAAAAATACATTTGCATGGCAATACTAGCTACGGGGAATTATAAAAAAAAACCCAAGCAGTTGCAGATGTATGTTGTGATATATTCTATTCATAAAAAGTTACTGCTGGTAAGATTATCACCAAAGATCGGACTTTGAGTCGCACAAGACCAAAATATTTTGTTAAAATATAATAAGTAAACAAAAACCATGGGCGTACTCAAATCCGTTAAGTGATACGTGAAACATATCACCTACCTTTTCGCATACTTGAAAAAAAATTTTAATTATTGCTGTAAGCGCTGTGATGTGATCGTCATTATTTTTAAATAGCATTATACTTATTTTTTGCATTTATTTACTAGAGCTTTTTTTTCTTTTTTCATATACAACTTGTATAACCTTATTAAAAAAAATTTCAAGAAAATTGTGAAAAACGTCATATTAGCGGGCCCTGGATTCAAAAAACAGCCTTTCTCTTTCAATTTTGTTTGAATGTTCAGAGATAACAAATGAATTTCTTAAGCACACTACTGCGATTGTGATAGGCTTTTGTTTAAATTCGGGACCTGCTAATATGAAAAAGTTTTTCATGTTTATCTTCAAAATTTTGTTATGTAAGGGTATACAAGTTTTATTTCATTGAAAATAGAAAAAAATTCTGTATCGAATAAGCGCAAAAATTGCTAGGTTGCCATTTAAAAAAAATCCAATCGCAACAGGGCGTTTACAGCATTGGTTAAATTTTTTTTCAAGTATTCAGAAAGGTAGGTGAAATGTTACCAACATTCTTTTAGCAACATTTTTTTTCTAGATTTGTTTCAGAATTAAATAGTAGCGTAATAAGTGTTGAACCACCCTGTATATAAATAGTAACATAAATTATAAATTAAAGAAATTGCGTAACATAATCTTAAAAATTACCAAACAACCCTTAATTTATAGTAGTTATAGAGACATAGCAATTCACTCCATTCTGAAATATCCATTTTTATTTTCCCATGTTGATTTCACGAAAATTTTTGAAATCCAGATTTTGACAGAAATATGTTTTGGACCTCCGGCACCCGAAAAAGTGGTTTTTAAAAAATATCTGTCAGTAGGTGTCTAGTGCATCATAACTATCGAACGAATGGTCGGATTTCAATGAACTTTGGAATCTGGGGGCATATCAAAAATTCACTGACAAAATAAGCTTATAAAAAAAATCCGGAAGCGGAAGTTAGACATGTTTTTGGCAGCATTTAAATCAACTTTTTTAATTATGAAAACGGAATCTGATAGAAGACTTTTGGGCAGATCCAACGCTGTTTTTTCGAACTTTCTAACTACGTTACGAATTTATAAAAAATTTTGACAGCGCCTTATTACTCAAAAACAGGTTGACAGATCACATTCAAATATTTTATTGTAATAGCCCATATAAAGACACAATGTTACTGTGCACAAACATTATTGGAAAGCTAAAAGCTATGAAGTAAAAAAAACTTCCAAAATTTAGGAAATTTTCAAACAAAATATTGCTTAAAAACTGGCCACACGATTTTTTTAAATTTCTTGATCTGATAGAGCTGAAGATGAGCTACAATTTCGTTTGTGTCCCAACTTGCAAATTTCTCTCTGACGCTTTCTGTGATTTTATGGAAATTTGAGTTGTAACGCCTATTTACTTAAAAACGAGTTACCAGATTGGAATGAAATTTGATATTGAAAATGCCTTAAGGGTACACAATGTTACAAGCTACTAGAACTTTTGAAACTACTAAAACTGTGAAATGAAAAAATATTTGACTTTAACAAAAACATGCTGCTCAAAAACTGGCCACGCGATGTTCTTTTGTAGGATTATAGAGTTTGGAATTGGCTACAATTTGGTTTATGTC
Source organism: Ctenicera cuprea (assembly GCA_958336395.1). Lineage (NCBI taxonomy): Eukaryota > Metazoa > Arthropoda > Insecta > Coleoptera > Elateridae > Ctenicera > Ctenicera cuprea. Next base: position 61,283,591 of record OY284487.1, read on the forward strand.
CCAGTACGTTAACTTTTTTGTGACACCTTCTATGAATTTTTGAAAACCGAAAATTCATGGCATTCATGGCATTTAATAAACGAAGGGCCAATAAAAATTTTTATTTAGGCTAAACTGCTCATGAGTGATAGTAGATATCAAGTTAAATAATTAATAGTTTCAGCCTTTACTTGGTGATACTGCATTTTAAAAAATAATAAAAACACTACAAAACTTTGTACAAAATATTACATTTAATAATCACTACAAGTGACCGCGGTTTCGTGCTTCACAGAGACATTGTCAAACTTATATACTATAGTTTTTAGTATTTAGTTTGACAATGTCTCTGTGAAGCACGAAACCGTGGTCACTTGTAGTGATTATTAAATGTGATATTTTGTACAAAGTTTTGTAGTGTTTTTATTAGATATCAAGTTGTCAACTTAATTTTTGAATATGGCAATATGTGGGGGTTAATTTTCCCTCTTCTACCCAATTTGTGGTAGACAAATTTGTACTTTGGTTTTTGGGTTTCTTTAATTCCAACTTCCAAACGATCTTTTTCCAAAAAAAATCAAAAACTTGACTTGCTTCACAAAGAACTTGGAAAAAATTTAGTGTGTCATCAGTTTACTTTACAATATCTCGCTCTATCTGACGCCCATGTGTTGAAAGAAGTCTTTCGGCATGTAAACGAAATACATACACACACAGCTACCTGTGAACCTTTGCTTCACTGTTCTCTCTTTATAGTCAATGTTCGTAACAAATTATTAAATTATTAAGAAGATTCTTTTGATTATATGATGAGTAACAATATCTAAAGTATAGGAAAGTTCAGGCAAAGTGCTTTGCTCATTATTTAATTTTAAATTAAATTAAAACAAATTGTTAATGTTGATCGTTGGGCTGTGTTTGATCTCATATGGAATTAAATTATACAATTTAGGGCAAAAGTATGTTGCAAGTTTTTAAGAAATTCTTTCAAATAATATTGTAATACATTGGAAATAAAATTATGGCAAAATTATATAGGATGTACACTTTAACTCGGCTCACCATTGGTATCTCGAAAACGGTGAGAGATAGAAGGTTCATTAATTGAGGGAAAAGTTGCCTATTTAGGAGACCAGTTTATTGCCATTTTAAAATGTTTTGAACAATTTATAGCCAACTAGATAATGGTAAAAAAACTAAAATTTGACGTTTTCTTTTGCTCGCAGCTTCTTTATGTATAATCTTTAACAATTAATTTTTGCAGTGACACTGTAACACATGAAGAAATTTATGGGTGTAGTCAGAATTTCTTTATGGCCCACCATTTTCGAGAGGCGATGGTCTTTTTTTTTTTTTCTATATCTGCTATATCAAGTTTTTACATTTTTAGAAAGCGTTTTTATACTCTATTCAACAATGTATGACTTTCCCATAAAATAACTGGAACTGATTGTTAAAATAAAATCTTACGTTTTTAAAGTTGGCCATGGAACATCTATCCTAGTGTTGCTTATCACAAAAACAAAAGACAATCTGGTTAAATGTCTATCATTTCTCATTATTATGCACATTTAAGTAGTGAATATGTTACAAACAATCAAATCAAATAGTTAATATAGTGGTAAATATTAAATTAAGAAAAAATGAGCGACTGAGAAAATTATAACAATAATGAGAAAAACCCCTTTAGTTCTCACAAGAACCATTACTAGTACGTTCAGATCTACATTTTGGCTGCTAAGCAGCCATCTTCAGTGAACTGAAACGTAAGAAACAAACACTCACCGAAGTGGAAAAATACAACAAAGCAGATAAGTAACGTACGCCTGGTGATATCAGAGTCACCAATTTTAGTTGTGGGTTGCTGTATTTATAACTGATGTGTGCCCCACTTTCTCTCGCGTTAAATTTTAATAAAGCTGAATTTGGAATAAAGGCAGAATCGTGATTTAAAATATTACTTTTGTATTTTTCGATAAACCTGCCTTCCTATGCATCGAGTGGTCTATTATTTGAAACTGCTTTTAAAAGTTTTAGGTCTTTGCCTTGTACGGTGTACGGTTTCGATAATATGGGCTGCAATGTGTCTGAGGAATTGATTTGAAGTGTAGTTTTTTGAGAAATTTGTTTTTTGCGTTAGGTTCTCTTAAAATGTTTCTAACTAGTGAAGTACAGAAACCATTGAATTTAGCAACTTCTTTTTTATTTAATTTTTTTTTTGTAACGTGCTGATAGCGGAATGTATATTAATCTATGAGTGAGGGAATTAAAAACGGCACGTTTATGGGCTGGAGTATGATGCGAATCGTTTGTGATGTATATGTCTGCATGGGTTTTCTTCCTAAAAATGTCAAACTCTAATGTTTCCTGAGTCGTTCTCATGACTTTCAAATTGAGTAATGGAAGGGTACATGTTGTTTAACTGTGATAAAAAATTATTTAGGTTTTGGGATTTGTCAAAAATAGCAAGAACCAATCTGTCAATGCAACTAAAGCTAAATCCACAGGAACACTCGGAAAAAGTGAAACTACATCGAAGGACACCAACAATTCGTTTTTATTAATTTTTAGATTTTTAACTGTGCCTGTAAATTGTTTTTAATTAAAAAGCTGTGATTAATAGGAAATGAGGAAACTGTGAAACTAGCCACTTAGAAATCAAGTAGGATTTAGAATTATTGCCAGACACAATAGGACGCATTGGATTGTCAGGTTTGTGGATTTTCGGTAGACAGTATAAACGAGGTATTACGGAATTGTGTCTGGCATTAATTCTCCAACCTACTTTAAACGTGAATATCGGCCAAAGCACAAGGTGATTTTTTTGGATTTTGATAATCGACATGCAATGAAAGCAACAAACCCTGAAAGTTTACAGATTCTACTAACTTTTTCTCGATCTAGGCAAATTTATAGCTTAGATGATAGAGACTGGATTGCTACCGAAACCGAGTTTAGTAACAAACATATTGGTATCTACCAATTTTCTTTCTCCCTTTTCACTACAACACTTTCAAAAAATCTCATCCCATTACTACAACCGGCACATGAATTTACATTACACCGACCTCCTTACTAGTTGAAACCAAGTTGCTAACATAAACCAGTTACTACTCAAAATAATTTTGTTTAAATTTAAAATTCAAACCACACCACAAAAAATAATCGTAGGAATAAAATTCTTAGTTTAATTGTTTAAATTAAAAATTCTAGCTACTACAAAAAGTTCACACTATGTAATAAACACAAATTAAGAATTCGTACATGTCCTAATCAAGGATAATTAAATAAAAAACCAGTCTATAAAAAAAGTATTTGTTTATTAAATTAAATTATACAAACACTTAATATAAAATTAAAAGTCTAACTATTGCGCCTTCTTCTTTGAATCTACCTTCCTCTTTGTATTATCTACCTTCTTCTTTGTACTATCTAGCTTTTTCTTTGGTTTAGCACCCTTCTTTGTAATATCTACATTCCAATAATATAGAAGTTGAGCAACAATTACGGAATTAGCAAAACTTGAAGCTACATATGTTATAATAACCATGAAGTCACCAGTTTCTTGAATTGATGTGAAAATTCTAGCTAACGAACCAGCACATAATCCAAACAATGTAGCGGCTGATAGTTGACCAGTATGGCCATTCTTGTAATTAGTATAAGCCTGCATGAGTTTCCCAGTTAATAAAATAGGAATGTTCACACCTTGCAAAGCCCAAAGTAATTCAATGGGGGTTGCCCCACACATTAATATAAAACATATAATTCCATATGCTAAGAGATAAAGCGATGCTTTTGAAGCGGAGCCTCCATAAAATAAAACCTGTGCTCCAATAATAACAGTCTGTAATGCTAAGAATGAACTGTCTCCCCATGCAGTAAATGGAAAACCTTTTACGAAACTGTAGCTCATATATATTGTAATTGCAGTTAAATCCAGGGAAACACTTGAAATGTTAATGCCTTCTCCACTTTTATTTTTGTATATTTTTAATATTTGAGGAATTTTAATTAGCAAAGAGCCAAGGATAATTCCTAGTCCTAAACATTTGCTCAACGTTGCCTTAAAACAGGGTACTAAAACAAAACTTTAATAATGAAATGCACTTAGATAATAAAATATATTAGTAAAGTAAATGCACTTACCATCTAAAAAGTTAAAAGTGAGGAAATACTCATCGTAGCAATGAGGTGTTAATATTAACAAAGCTGCTTGCTTAAAGTACTCCATTTTACTTTCATTTAAAGCATAAGCAACTGGTTTTATAATTTATATAATATATTTAATTTAAAATAATATAATATATACCTGACGTGGAATTAACCTTCGCTCTTTTTTATCTAAGAAAGCTAGGTTAATTAGCCTTGAATTTTGACAAATAGATTTTATCAATTGTTTTTAATGTATGGTTACCGGGGTATTTATTCGGATCTCATGATTTGTGACAGAGCAGTTAATAAGATGCAGTTCACTGATTGGTTAGAATCCTTGCCATTATTTGAATTGCTGAGCGTCTTGCAATTGAATCAAAAGTTAAGACGTTAAACTAAATGTAACAATAATAAACAAATGAAAATATTAATAGATACTTCATACTTTGTGGCTTTGCAAGAAAAATCTCAAGTTGAATAAATTAAGTATAACATTTATTTATTTAAATATAAAGTTTTTATCACATTTTATGTAAAAACTACAAATAAACATTTATGGTTAGCACAAATTATCTAGAAACAATGTTAAAAATAAAAGTAAGTTATAACGTAAACTAATACTGAAGTAGTACAAGAAGTATTTTTAAAAAACAATGCTTTGTTTTTAATAGTTTATACAATTACGTTTTTAGGAAAACGTTTCGTTATTAATGACCCATTTGCAATCAAAAAGTAGAGTGTTGTCGTCATAAATGCCGCCACTGGTCTATTAGACACAGTGAGTTTCTAAGTTTATTAAAAAATAGTGACTTTATTCTTGAAATATTGGTATGAGTGACAAATTTGTTGTTAAAAAAATTACTAAAGTGTCATCTGTCAGATTGAAGGTACGATTTTTATTTTAAACGCTTCTACTAATTTTATTGCAAAATATTTATTAAGTATACATTTACACGTACATAAGTGGCTTTTACGTGATTTTTAATAAATACTTATTTTTGTTTGTGCAATATATGTAAATCACAAACGTTTGTTGTATAAGTTTATGTTTTAAGTTTTAAATAATACTCGACAACAATATTTAAAATAATGGCTGTAATAGCTGCAACAAAAACATTAATTGCACCTCCGTTGTACACTAGACTACTTTTAAAATTTCCACAAAATTTTTCTTTCTGCCTTGCTTATGGTTCCAGTGTTAAACAACAGTTAACAAACTGGAATCTTAAGTTCAAACATGATTTATTCAACTTACTGGGTTGACAATCCAAATAAGTTAAACATAAAGTGTTTAGGCGATTGTGCTATTATGGAGCGCAAGTAACACATTAGTGCTATTTGAAGACATCACAATAAAATATGGAGTTGTATCTACCAAAGATTTAATGACCGACTTATTATAATGGTTTGACATATCTGGCTGATCGTGTACATAAACTTGTCCAAAAGCCTTCTAATTCTGAACTTCAAACTGCGTTACAGTTGAATTTACAATCAGCTGTACATACTGCTTTGTTAATTTTACTTGAAATTTTTACAGAATATGAATTTTACTACAACATTTTTAATCTGAGTTAAGTACGCTGGTGATTTTAGAATGATTTTTGGTGAAAATAAAGTAAAAAATACAATGAAACCATAGTTGTTCGAATTTAGAAGCTAAGCTTATACAAACCACTCGTAACAAGTTTGCGTGATTATGTGGATTTGTCAATGTTGAAAACGAAAAGGCGACAACCAGCAACTAAAACTTACTGATGTGAACGTCTTTATTTATTATTGCTAAATTATAGATTTGTAAAATGAGTATTTTTAGTATTTTCCGATAGCTATTATTGTTATTAAAGTTATAAATTTATTTCAGAAAGTTGTAACACTTATGTAAATGTTTTTCGATGTCTGTTTAATAAATTATAGTGATAATACACAACATAATTTTTTTCCACCAAACTGTTGCATAAATGTAAGTGCAAGGGCCACCGAAGGGGGGTAATCGCCCCTTTCCCCTGTGTTTTTAACTCAAAAGCAAACGTGCACAGGAACTTCTGCATAGAAGCAATCCTCCCTACACATCCCTGCATGTAGCTTTTTAGTAGCCTTCTACTTACAGAGTGTACCACGAACTGATGAACAATTTTGTTTTGTTTTCTGCAGTATTATAGTGGAAAAATGTAGATTACTCCCTGGAAAAGCTTATACCTAATATTTTTAATACGGTTAACAAGAGTCTGTTTACTATTGAGTATAGAAACAGAGTGAAAAATGATATTTTGTCTCCTTTGTGACTTACCTGATTAGACATAAAACACACATAGTTCATGCAGGTTGGAGCTACACCTCGTCTTGCAAGCAATTATTTGACTTGTTTTCATGAGACATTTAGCAATTGCCTGTTTTCGAATAATTTCCAGAAAACAATTGTGGAAGCTCTTGGCCACCCTGTAGTCCAGACTTGAACCCATGCTATTACTTTGCGAATTTTTGAAGACAAACATTTTTTTATATTGGCCACAAACTCTCGCAGAGGATGTAACCTGGAGGACAAGACCGGAACACGTGCTTTGCAACTGTCCTGCTCTTGTAACAGTTGGAGGATCAATGCTGGGGGACTTCTGACATGACCGTCATCAGCAACACCTCAATCGGGGACGTCCTCAAGTTCATTCGTAGAATTGGGTGGCTTAAGTGATTCACATGTTGGGGAGCTGCTGTGGAGGTAGCACAGTGGGCCCGCCTATTGCGGCCAAAGTGCGCATAAGTTTTCTCATCTTCAAATCCTAATCCAGAACTCACAGAACTCGGATACAGAACAGTTCAACATCGTAACTCAATTTCTGAGGAATTTAGCAGCAGAGTAGTCAATATTCTAGTTGTTCAAATAAGTACCATGCTGAAACAAAACGGTGAACTATAGACTGGATTATTTTTCAAACAATGTTTAATAAGATCTTATTGTTAGGAATGTGGTGCTTTATGATTGAAAACAAAATTGTTCATCATTTCGTGGCCTAGGCTGTAGGTGGTATAAATGAACTTAAGAACAGTAAAACACTATGGGAAACCCCGGAAATTTGGTTTTTATTTTATGTATATAGCATAAAGGGGCGTTATGTAGAGGTAGAGAAAACAGTAATTGACAACCCAACTAATTTATTATTTTGTAAAATTACACATTTCACGTGAATTTCTTTTTTATATTTTGCTTGCTTTTTTGTTCATAATTTTAAAGCCTACTACTGGTAGAAACAGCGGTAGCTCAGTTGGTAGAGCATTAGCTTAGATAGCTAGAGGTATCGGGTTTTAAGCACAACCGAGGAACATTTTTTTTTCCAATTTTTCAATTATGAACGGAAAGGCCAAGAAAAATTACAGTAATTGAAAGATATATTGTAATAAATTTTTAAAACCAAAACAAGAGAATCGTCAGTTATAGACTTCTTTAATTAAAAGTAGCTGAACCCGTGGACCACGCCCCACGCTTTGTTCTTAATAAAAATCGCGTGTCGAACAAGTCGGCGCGTTCTGCACCTCTGTTTCTTTCCACGACAGCCGAGGCGAGACTGAGCGCAGGCGAGACTGAGCGCAGGCGAAAGGGGATTAATGAAGGACAGTTCGGCCGCGCACGTAAGCAGCCAAAGACTAAGTCAAGCCGAAGATCACTTTAATATATAGATAGATTCTTTGAACATGTAAAATACTTCTCCAATGTTTCATGTTCTTTGCCTGTTTTTGAATAAAAAGAATTTGCGAGATTTTTTTAGCTTTCCATACATTTTTTGAAAAACCTGTAAGGTTTTATAGTTTTGATATGATAATGATGATTATCTTCTCCTCTTATAACAAATATGTGTAATAAAAACATTAAACAGCAGCTTTAAAAATACAATTTGTTTTGCCGATGTTTAATTTGACATATTTAGCCATTAATTCGTAACTCTTAACAATACTTTTTTTGTCAATTATTTTTACAACAATATTTTCACACAGGTTACAACAATGTCTCAACCTATTGGGCCAAGCTTACCAACAGATTCTTCAGATAATAGCAAACCAGAAATAGATTCAAAAATTATTGGTCCTGCTTTACCTGCTCACCTGTTAAATAAAGTACAAAATCAAGATGTAGAATCAAATTCAGACAACAATGATGAGGAAAATGAAGAATCAGAAGAAAACGCCATACCAGGAGCAAAAGCTACCATTATTGGTCCCGCTTTACCGCCACATTTACTCAACAAAGCAAACATAGAAGATGAACATTCAAGTGATGACGATTGCCCTGAACCCGCTTTACCACTACATCTCTCAGAACAAAATTTAGAACCACAGATAAACAATGAAAACAAAAATCTACCTGATTCTTCATCGTACGGTCCTGCATTACCACCACATCTACAAAAAATTACCACTCACGAAAATTCAGATGATGAAGACGTATATGGACCGCTTCCACCTGGTGCTGCCACTAGTTCACAGGCATATCAAGCTCTGGAAGAAAGGGCTTTACAAATTAAATTAGGCCAGTTAGAATCTAATGAAGATAAAGGTACAGTTCGGGAAGAATGGATGATGGAACTTCCTGATGTTCATTCTAAAAAATTGGGGCTTGGTCCTAGGCAATTTAGAAAAAATGCAAGACCTGATTTTTCAGACAGGTAATTAATTTTTTTTTAATATTATACAGGGTGAATCATTGAAGTTATTATTTCCCAAACTATTGAGAAAAACAAATTTTTTTCTTAATAAATTTCTGATATTTTTATTACCTGCAGTTTTGTCTGGTGTAATATTTTTTATCCGATGCACTGTTTACGAAATAATTGTAAAAAACCAGTTCTGGGTCACCACCGCTGTTTTTTTTTAAATTTACTTGCAGCAATAAAGTTTATGGGTTTTGTTTTCTAGGAAAATTAATATTGTAAATAATTTTAGGTCTTCGTGGACTGATACTCCACAAGCAAAAGAGAAAAAGTTGCAAGGAAAAACAGAAGCTAAAGTAGATTTGAAAAAGGAGGCAGAGTTACAACAAATCCAAAAACGTGACGATGAACAACGACAAATGGCGGAGAAACATAACAAGAAAAAGAAAAGGGATAAGAGTTTAGTAGAAATCCATCAAGACAAATTAAAGAAAAAAAAGAAGGTGAAGATTTACTGCACTAAATTCGAATGTCAATGGAAATTAATTATGATTAATTTTTATAATTTTAATTTTAGCAGAACGAAGAAGACGGTCCAACTCGAAGACCGTTTAGCAGAGAAATTGACTTACAGGTAAATCGGCTTGATGAAGCGCAGAAAAAATCCATTATGAAAAAAGCTATGCATCTAGATGACAGATTTTCCACAGGTCAGTCGAAATTTCTATAGGAATTGTAATTTATTTAATCAGTATGCCTCTGTAAGTCTAATAATAGTACAAGTAAAAATAATGGATAAATCTATCAAAGTTTTTTTATTTTAAATGTAAGTAAAATTACGCCATGTGCAAAAAAGGAAGAATAAAACTTGAAGTAGAAAGTAAAAAGGTCTGGTTGGTAGAAAGCAGTAAATTTTTCAGAAAATGAAGAAATAAGGTTTTTTGGAAATAGGTACATCAAGATCAACTAATAAAAAAAATTAGGTAAGTTCTCTGTCAGTAAGTGTTGTTTTTTGATGTTTTTATGTTTTTGTTTTATTAAATACATCATGCTGCCATGACGTCAGAGCTTGCTCAGTTGTTTCTGCGCTCCTGTACTGTTGGTCAGATAGGGTTGCCACTCGTTTGATATTCGCCCAGACAGTTCACTATTTCAGAAATTTGTTTGGTATTTCTTACGCATGCAGAGCAGACCCAGACATAAAATTGTAATCCGTTTTAAAATTATTGATATTTAAATTTTTGAAATTTTCTTCATTCTAATATTTAAATTTTCGCACCTTATAATAAGCTCCCATATTTTATTAATGGATTGTATGGTGGTCATGTCTCTCATGATCTCTCCTAAATTGTTCATAGCGACCCTTGAAAACGTTTTCAACGAATTGAACTGGCCAAATAGAGGAGTAATCATCAATGGCGAATACCTCAATCATCTAAGATTCGCCGATGATATCCTCATAATAAGCAATGCTGCGGCAGAACTACCAGAAATGGTTACGGAATTAGATAACCATTCTAAACTAGTAGGACTCACAATCAATATTAATAAAACAAAGATCATAACAAATACAAACGAACAAATGAACATAATACTCGGCGACCAACCTCTGGAAAAAGTCGCACATTACATATACTTGGGACAAAAGATCACCACCACTAAGGATCGCATGAAGGAAGAAATCTCACGACGAATTAAAATGGCTTGGATAGCATTCGGCAAATTAAGCAACAGTTTAACATCAGAATTACCCAACACGCTAAAAAGGAAACTATATGACCGATGCATTCTCCCAGTACTCACCTATGGAGCGGAGACATGGAGTCTCACAAAGAAACGTGCTCAACGAATAGCCAGAACACAACGCGCACAGGAACGGAGAACGAGAACAAACGAAAATTACCGAAGTAATGGAAAGGGTAGCTAAAATGGAGATGGGCCGGACATGTGGCCCGCAGAACAGACGACAGGTGGACAAAACTGATCTTAGAATGGAGACCAAGACTCGGTCGCAGAAGCGCGGGAAGACCGGTTACAAGATGGAGAGACGATATAAAAGAGAGGGCAGAAACCGAATGGATGCGAAAGGCAAACAACAGGTGGCAATGGCATGGAATGGGAAAAGCCTACATCCAGCAGTGGATTGATATAGGCAGATCGTGATGGTGGTCATGTAAAGTGGCAAATGGAATCAGCTAATCCTAACCAATCTAAACCACAAAATTTTGTATCTATGGGCTAGAAATCTGTCATAAAAGCAGAACTTCAGAGTATATTAAATTTTAACATGCAGTGTTCAGAATTCTTTAAGTATATGAAAAATAATCGAATTTGCAAAATGCCGTAAAAAATATAAATGGACATTAGAATACTAATAATTTAATTTTTTTTATGTATAATAATGTATAACACTGTTTTTTATTTTTAATTCTATATCAATTTTAAAATAAAGTTTTTTTTGTTTTAATGTACAATTAATTACATTCAAATAGAATTTTTTTTTTTTAAATTTAAACTGCTGCTGATTTTTATTTTCTTAATTTTAGTGTTTTGCTTTTAATAATAATAATGTTAGTGTTACAGTAACGTGGATCAGAGATTGTTTAACTATGTTCTTCCACATCGCTATATTTCTTGCCTTCTGCTTCCATTCATTAACTCCCAATTTCCACAAATCCTCCTCTACCTACTCCATTCATTTGTTGCGTGGTCTGCTTCTTCTTCTTGAGCTCGTGCCAAGTGTCATCTCTTTCTTTATCATCCTTTCCTCTCCCACTCTCTCCGTATGTCCCGCCTACCTTATCATTCTGAGTATTCTCTGCTTCCATATTACCAGTTTGTCTTGCTCGCACTTGTTGAGCACCCACGTTTCACTCCCGTAAATAGTCACTGGACGAATGACCGTTTTATACACTGATTTTCACTGATCCTGGCACTATTTTTGATTTTAATTCTGCTCTTAGGGATCTCGCACTTCCATTTGCTTTATTTATTCTACTTTTTGTTTCTTTCTTGTCTCCACCCTCTGCTGTTATCGTTGTTGCCAGATATACGAACTTGCTTACTTTTTTAAATTCATGTCTTTTTTCTCCCATCCCTTGTACCTACCTGCAGCTGTTCTTGCCCATGACTTGTTTCACCCATAATCATATATTTCGACTCATTGTCGTGTACTTCCAGCCCCATAAGTTGCGCCACCCTTATTAATGCTTCTGTTATTCTTCCTTTGATTTTGCCATTAGCACCACATCTGCATATGCAGTACATTGGTTGCTTTTACTTCTCACAAATAGCTTATTTTTGGGTTTTTCATTACAACGCGATGTCCTCCTTCGGCCCTGGACAAAATTACTGTGATAAATTATACAGGTGTTAATTAATTAATTAATTGCTAGATACTACTCTCAGGATTGATTCTTTTTACCAAAATCAGAAGAAAGTTTTTTATTAACATGGGTTTGGAAATGCATCGCTTCGGAGTTACAGAGTTTCAAATTTTTTTTAAAATATCTCTTGATTTTTGAGAAACTGCTCAAAATATTGCAATGAGGTTTTTCTGAAACAAGCGGCAATAATCTTGTCTTAGTCAATTCAATATTCTATAACCAGTGGCGTCGCAATGGGGTACCATGCATTTCTTTGGTAAATAAGTTCTGTCGCCATCAGTGTTAGAAAAAATCTCTCTAAATGTTCAGAATCTCCAATAAATCTGGAATAAAAAATCATTCTTATATTTTTCTCGTAAAATGCACTTTTTTTAGACATATTTGATTATATGTAATGTGTATTCTTGAAAGGAATAATTTTCTATTTCCCAATAACACCTAAAGCCACTAAAAGCTGCTTAAGATGGAAAAAAAGATACCCCTAACAATAAGCTTGTTTAAATTAAGAAACGCCAACGTCTTGTTTCAAAAATCTACAGTATGGCCAACTGAATCTTGTTTTATTTATTAATGTAGAAGTAATATCCGACCGGAGCTGCATCAAATCACAAATATTAGAATATCTTGAAATAGGCGCCTTTTACGCGAAAATGCAAGAATAATTTTTTGTTAAAGATTTATCCAAAATACTGAAAGTTTAATGAGATATTTTTTTAAGTAAAGAAAGGGTTTGGTACCCCACTGGTTGTTGATTAAGACAAGATTCTTGCTTGCCGCTTGTTTCAAAAGAACACATCCACATTTTTATTGAACTATCTTGAGCTGTTTCTGAAATAATATTTTTTTTTTATTCAACACCCTGTATCTTCATAGGAATGCGTTTTCGGATCCATGTTGATTCAGAACTTTTTTCATATTTTGGTGAGACTAATCGATCCTGAAAGTAGCATCTACGAGTTAATTAACACCCTGCACACATTCACAATCCTACTGTTCTGTAATCCCCTCTAATAAACGTGGCTACCCTACCTGCAATACAAATTCAGTATTTGGAGAAGTGGCGTTTTGAAGTTTATTTAAGAAAATGCAAAATTAAAAGTGAAACTGTTTTGCAATCACAACTAAACACAGCTGATTAGAGCTTATTTTATCTTAGGTGGTAGGTCATGTTGCAATGATTATTAATGTTTAATTGACGTCGCTTAACGAGTTTACCTAAAGATGTAATAGTATATTATAATACAAGTGTATAAGCAAGCCTTTAAAGCACGCGCGATGGGTTTAAAAGCATGAGGCGAAGCCGAGTGCCTTTTAACGGAGCAGTGCTTTAAAGGCTCTTATACACGTGTATTATACGCTATTTCTTATTATACCTGCATTATAATCTAGAAAATAAGAAGAATATAGCTAGGAAGCAGCATTTTGATTTTGATTCATCTTACATAGTAGTCTATGATGTGACGTCATATTATTTACCTGGAGATTGGTTAGCATTTTTTGTTGTTTATGTTGCTATGTGAATTCGAATTATTTTTTTTTTGCGTGTTTGTAATTTGTTGCTTCAAAATTGATGACGTCATTGTTGATTAGCAACTTTAAAACACCGGGGTGTTTTAATGTTGGGTTTACGCACGCTTTTTGGTTTGTTTTACAAGGATTATGATGCAGGTATAATAAAAAAACTATTAAACAAATTTTGTCGTATTTGTAACATGATTTCCGGTTTTACCGGATATGACCTTAGCTTTTGCGTTTTAAATGGGCCACTGTATATTTTGACATTTTGGAAATCCTGAGACAATTCTTGATTTCTTCAAATATTAATGCTTGTACTTACTAGAATACTCATGTTTGTATATTTTAGTTATCTTTTTCGTCTGTTAGAATGATTTGAGCTTGGCTATCGTACTTTAAATGTAAAAAAAAATATTGATTCCAAAAACAATCAAGTAGGTTTAAAATTTTTCAAAAGTAGTACAGGTGTACTTAGGATGTCAAAATATACAGGATGTCCCATTTGCAATTCAAAAGTTGGGGTCTTTTCCGGTAAAATCAGAAGTTACAAAATGCGTCAAAATGTGCATTTTTGGGTACATATTACCTGTGCTACGTTTCGTTGCCATATCTCAAAACCCTAGAAAATACAGGCTGTGTAGTGATTTCGTTGACACCCGGTATAGGTTAAACCGCCTTGCCAATCCTATGGATCAATGCAGGCAGCTGCTATTTGGTCACGTGATGTATTATTAACAGAGGTGAGCAAGCTTCTTTCAAAATGTAGCTCGCTACATTATAAGCCATTTTGTAAAAGTTGTAGCTAAGCTAAGCTACAAACCACTTTTTCCTTACTGTGCCATTTAAAAAAGTAAAGTTAATGTCCCCTCCGCATATTTCCGGAAATAGTAAATAGCATTTGATACATCGATTTGGTAGAATAATGATCCTAAACCATATTTCTGAATAGTAGTTTTCTGCGGTAAATAACAGAAGAGCTCTTGTTTTTTTTAACGAACAGTGTGTAAGCAAATAAAATCAGTGTTTCTAACCTTTTCTAATTGGTAATAATTATTGATGAAATGAAACCTATTTGAAATAATTTCTATTAGAGCAAATGAGTACTAATTGAGTTTGTTTTAATAGGAAGAAGAAGACAAGATAACTTGAAAAGTATATAAAGGAAAAACTGACTTTAGTCAGTCGAAGGAAAAATGGAAGCAATAATTTTAGCAGCCGACACTCATTTGTTTACAGGTATGATTGAAACCTATTGACATTTTGTTTGTAACACCTTGCTTAACAGTTTTGAACAGGTTGTTATTTATCTTTTTTTTTTATTACATACACTGTCCGATCTAGAAAAAGGGCTCCAGCCTCTGGCAACTTGGTATTTAAAAATAAGAGACAAATTTTCCAAAAAATCACATAATTTTTTTGTTGTTATTCATCTGAACCTGTTTCATTGGAATGTTTTTTTCTCTGCACACTTATGAAGATTTTGTTAACATCATTAAAAAGAGAATTTTATTACCTTCAATTTGATGTAAAATGCTAATATGATCGGTTAAATTTTTTTTCTTTACACAGGGTATTCTGAAATTCTTGTCTTCTAACAAAGGGGCATATTGTATGTTTAAGAATAAGACGAAAAGGCCTTATAAACATGTTATCAAAAGTGCTATTATTAAAGCATTATATTTTTAAAATTATTTTTTACAGTATCATCAGCTAAAGAATACTAGTAATACTTACGACTGCATTTAATAAAATAGCCAAGAGCTTACATTTTGGCGCCCCTAATTTTGAAAAATTTTTAACTGTTTTATTGCTTTTTCTACACTTTCTAATATTTGTTTTTGTTTTGCGGCACCCGTATGCACATACATACTTTTTGGAACTCATTTTACTGAACATCACTTTAAACGTTGTTATTGAAGCAATTTCAACGGTCTTGCAAAACATATCTAAGAGCAAGACGGTTGCCATGGTAACGTACCCCCAAGCTCGCAGAGTGTTCAGCACGGCTACTCGAAAGAAAAAGCTGCCATATTACTCACTCATATTATTGCCTAGTTGAAACATAAAGAGAAGTGTGCGACTAATTTTTACTTACCAGTACCTTAACTTTTTCAACCTATCGATATATCAAGATATTCGCTGTTGAAAAAAAAGTTTGTCCTGGAATGAATAAAATCAATATTTGCTTATTTTTAGGGGAGAAAAAGTTGTGAAAGGATGGGCCCTTGATGAGCTCTACGAAAACGAGCCCTGGTTCCGTGGAACCCGCGGAATCCCGGTAGTTATGCCACTGAGGCAGGCGACTGAATTCACAGCACAAACATCTTTTTCCCACAGCAGAATTAATTTTTTTTTACTGCACATTTTGTGTCCCACTACACGTTTGGATAAAGACTGCAATGTCTACCTTGTCTACTCCCACGGCCACTGCCAAAGACTAAAGGACATCGCTATTAAGCAAAAAACACTTGCAAGTAAAACCAAAAGATTTTTCTTGACACTACTAAACCTGTTATATTTGAAAATTTTTTAAATACTAAATGCTTATATTAATAAACAATTAAAACTATGCTTTTATTTTTCAAAATACTACTTACATGAAACACTACAAAATTAAAATTGCCCAAAAACATATCCATTAACATAGTCAAGTCGTCATAATAAAAACATTCTAGAACACACTAAATCTAGGAGAAACATTTACCAAAAATCATGTCATATATCATAGCAAAGTTGTCGGTTTTTTTAGGCGAATTTTCTGTGTTGAGCACAATACATTTTTTTCTTTAAAACACACTTCTGCTGTACCTAATTTAGGTTTCTTAAAATAATGGCGCAAAGCTTGTCTAAACCAAATTGTACAATATTAAAAGAATCATAATTTTAAAGTAAACCATAAGTATTTTCTATGAGCTAATATGTTCCACAATGAGGCAAACGGATTGTTACAAGTTACGAATGTCCCTTAAGATGTTTTCTGGCTTATACAATTTTGTCTTACACAATATATTACTTATCAGACATTTAGCGAACTAATCTAACGGAACACAATTAATGTTAAACCTTCAATTTGAAGTAATTAAAAAACTAACACAGCCACACAGTGGCCTACCCATTTCCAACCATTATTGAGCACCCATTTTTAACCAATCGTATCAGATTGAAAGCCGATTGGCCATAATTAAGTACTCGGTAACGATTGATCAAAGATGCTTAATTTGTTTAAGTCTGAACTAACTGAATAGTTTGTCTTAAGTCTTAACCTGCTGGAAGATTTTTGAAGTTATTGAGGTGAATTCATACTTTTTCGTTAAAGATCTTTTTATGTTTTCTCTTTTTTACTGACACACCAGATATGGTAAACAATAAATGACGAGCTTTAAACATAAAGGTTGTGCATCAATTTGCCTCATTATTTTATTCTAACTTGCCTAATCTATTTTAATCAAAAGCTACATGAAAGCACCTTACTGTTAGTAAATCGGTGATATGTTATGATATTAACCAATTGACGAATTCCCGCCAACTTACAGAATTCAGAACCTTTAATTTATTTTTTTACATATTGTACCAAATTTATATGGGCAAAACGAAAAGTATATTGCGATTGAAACACTCCCGAGATGTGCGAGGACTTCTTTAATTGTTTGTTTTCAACCAATATTACTGCTAAATGATTTCAATACCACCAACTATAATGATATTTACTAATGATCAGAATTTCAATTTGGGATTTTGAGTGTGAGTCTTACTTAATCGTAAATTAACCTAATTTATTTTGAACTAAACCTCTGCTGAAGCATCTAGTAACTGCTTAACGTTAAGTATGAAAAATGTTCATTTTTGTTATCATTCCTGTTAAGAAATTTTAAACTGAAAATAATTTCTTGAAATTGTATCTTTAAAGATTTTTTTGATTGTTTCTTTTTAACTGATATTACTGCTAAATGATTTAAATACCACCAACTATAATGATATTTACCAATTATTAAGAATTTCAATTTGGGATTTTGAGTGAGTCTTATTTAATCGTGAACTATTCCTAACTAACCTATTTTATTTTGATCTAAACCTGTGCTGAAGCATCTAGTACCTGCTTATCGTTAGGTATGAGAAATGTTCATTTTTGTTATCATTCCTGTTAAGAAATTTTAAATTGAAAATAATTTCCTGAAATTGCATCTTTAAAGAGATTGTTTCTTTTCGACTAATATTACTGCTAAATGATTTAAATCCTACCAACTGTATTGATATTTACCAACTGTCATGAATTTTCATTTGGGATTTTGAGTGAGTTTTACTTAATCGTAAACTATTCCTAACTAACCTAATTTATTTTGAACTAAACCTTTGCTGAAGCATCTAGTACCTGCTTAACGTTAAATATGAGAAATGTTCATTTTTGTTACCATTCCTGTTAAGAAATTTTAAACTGAAAATAATTTCCTGAAATTGTATCTTTAAAGATTTCTTTGATCGTTTCTTTTTAACTTATATTACTGCTAAATGATTTAAATACCACCAACTATAATGATATTTGCCAATTATTAAGAATTTCAGTTTGGTATTTTGAGTGTCTTACTTAATCGTAAACTATTCCTAACTAACCTAATTTATTTTGATCTAAACCTCTGCTAAAGCATCTAGCATCTGCTTAACATTAAATATGAGAAATCTTCATTTTTGTTACTGTTCCTATTAAGGAATTTCAAACAAAATTATTGCCTAAATTGTATCTTAACAGATTTTTTTGATTGTTTGCTTTCAACTAATATTAATACTGCTAAAGGAGAGCATCTAACTTGCTAACTTGTAACTTATTCTAAACTAATTCCAACCTAACCTAATCTTTTTTTAAGGATTCTGCAGACATGATGTGTTTAAGTAACCTTGCCAACATCAACTTTGGGAAATATTTATCAAAAGGGAGAATTTGTTTCTGAAATTAACAAACCAAAAATGAGTCAGATTTTAGCTTCGGGAATCCCCTTTTAACTTATTATCGTAAATGCTGTTTGCTTTTCCCAACTTTGACTGAAAAGTAATTAGACAGAGAGTTACTATGTTGCTTAATTCTAACTTTGTACCGATAATCAGTCTGGAGCTAATTCTAAATTACCTAATTTATTTTAACCTAAATCTACTAAAATCTAATTTCATCTGTTTTAGTCTACTTGCTAAATGCGAAGATTGTGTTTGAAAAGAGCTTGTGTCAAAGGCTGTCTACAAATAAGATTTTCTTAGAAATTTGTTTCTTTAAAATATTGTTAACCAAAACCAGATTGATATTTTTTACATAATACAATTATTAATCTCAACTTATGTAAAATTTGAATGATGAGAAATTAGAACTAAGCTTGACTCAAACCCATTTGTGGCACTTACATATAATTAAACGCTAAACTCCTTAAACCGAATAAATCTTAATGTATACGACTTTAATTTCATTCATATTACAACTGTTTGGATTATTTTTAATGTATTATCAAAAATTTAGTTTTTATTAATCATTTTAAAATTTAAAAATATATTCCAAAAAAATAATTGTTGATATCAAAATTAATGCAAACAAAAATTCGGTTGAGAAGTTTACATTTGTGGCATCGTATTTTTCTATTAAATTCCTAATTTTTTGCTAACTTAAAACTATTTGTACAAAACTTAATGGTTTACTTACATTTTTTTTGTTACTATGAAGTGTGCTCAACACAAAAAATTGAAATTACCTAAGTTGGGACGAAACAATTTACAGTTGGTTTTCAGGTGGGCTTTCCACTTGATCCTTGCATTCAATGACTTGACGGTCATGGCAGCAAATTTCAGTGGGTGCAGTTAAACCCGTGTAAGTCCAGGTTTTGGCATCACAAATGCGGCTGTGGAGCGAAGCCTATAAATAAAAAAAACTGTTGAAAACACAAATACAATGTGAATCTTAACGGAATGATTTTTTTGTTGAAACAAGAGAATATGTAATCAAGGAAAAAACAAATGAAGACTTACTGGAGGCAATAAGTACATATTATATTACATGCTGGGCTGGCTATAACAAATAAGCAAGAGAAAAAGTAAAACACGAAAAAACAGAAATTGGAGCCACTGTATTTACTGATAAAACTAGGTGAAGAAAAAGCAGAGAAAGAAGCAAGGAATTAAAATAAATATCACTATAACAGGGTTGGTTATAGAAGAATATATCAATGAACGTAGATAGAAAATTATTCAAGAAAAAAAAATGACGAAAAGCTAAAACCGCCAGCAACGTCATCAAAGAGGCAACATGGGTAATACGTAATGAATAAAAAATCACCAAGTAATTAGAAGGAAGCATAATCGAATATTTAAGGATTACAAAGAAATGTATAGAAAATTCACTGAAGCTTCAGTCCACTTGAAGGCCTGGACTGCTATAGGTCTTTTCGATTCTGACTGGAGTTCTAATCCTATCTTCAGCCTGACAGGATAACTTACACCTTTAAGCTTTTAGGGTATTTACTACATAAAATTTTATGGTTAACATATCATACACTTTAAAATGATTTTCCATGCATTAGTAACAAGCATTTGTATAATTGGGTTAAAGAAAAAAAAATAACAGCAGTAAACAATTACGTGACGATGCATAAATAGTCATTTAGTTATTAGAAGTATGTAGTTTGAATAGAAAAAAATATGGAAGTACATTGCAACACACAACCCAGCAAAGGAGAATCATTTGTAATTATTGATTATACCAAATGAAAACGAAATTAGGACCACCCACTCTTTTTTCCAGAATTTTTGAGTTAATCAAATTAAACTTAATTATTTATGATTTTGTTTTTGCATAATAGTAATACAGGGTATTTAAAAATAAGTAGCAGCTTCATCAAAGCTAAATTTGTTCTGCCACATAAGTTAAAGACTAAAAAAAAAGAAAAGTTTTGCCATCTAGTAGTAATGTTCCTAACAAACAAGTCTATTAAAATTTGTGGGCTCATTTTGGTTCTTGTAGGAGATATGAATTTTTCATTCCCATTATTTTTTAAATGGAATTAATTTTCATGTTGTCTTTGTTTTACTATTTTCAAATTGGTACAGGTTCAACCCATGGCGTCAAATCGATGATTGTAATCAGAACGATGACCTAGATCAGGTTTTTTGTAATTATCGTAACCGGTGCATCGAATAAAAAATGTTGCATTGTACAAAACTGTAGGGAACAAAATTTGGAACGAAAAAGTACAAATGTATTTATATTTCCCTAAAAGCTATAGTTTGCGCTGAATCAAGGCAAGAAGAGGTTGGTGCAGTCTAGCAAGCTACTATCTTATATTTCGGGAAACAACTTGCCAAAATCTAGCCAGATGTAGCAAACTGATTTAAAAAGTTCTTATTTGCGCGACAGAGGTCGCAAAACTTTTTTCTTTGATACACTATAAGTGTAGCTTCGAAACCAGGCCGGTTAGCAAGATGGGATTTGCAAAGCTGGATAGAGCTTTTCGAGATCTAAAACCCTGTATGCGAGTACTTGAAGTCGTAATCCTTGTAAACCCCCCTGTATATCAAGAACTAGTTTTTTGCAGACATTTCAGCCCTATGAGAATGGTGTTGTTTTGCTTTTGCAAACAAATTAGGGGCACGTCAGAGTACAACATAGTGGGTGCCAGGTTCAATCCTGGCACCAATCGACAAATGCCACTGGTGCTAACTTCGAAAATTAAAGTGCAAAAGATTACTAAACTTTGAATTAACTAAAAAACGATTTGATATAGTAGTTAGGGGCCTTGTGAGGAATTTTTTAAGTTGAACATATACCAACATTTCTTTTTAGGAAAACCATTACTTTTCAAAAGCTTAAATGTAAGTTAATCGGTTCCTATTCGTCAAATAAATACTTCTACGAATTCTATGCTTACCCACCTGATGTAATAGAGGTTTAGTGCGATGTTGAATTGTACAACTCCTAACTGTAAATTTCCCGCAGCGCGCTAGATTTCACCCCCCTCTTCTTGCCTCGATTGAGCACAAACTATAGCTTTTACAGCAAACATGCATACGAACTTTTTTGTTTGAAATTTAATTTAATTTTAATTCCCTACAGTTTTGTGTAATGTAAAATTTTTCATCCAATACACTGTTTACGAGGTAATTGCAAAAAAAACGGTTGTGGGTCACCGCTCAGGAAGTGCCTTTTAAAATTTAGGGGTGGAAGATAGCCTCCAAAGGAGGGAAACTCTTGGGGCTATATTAGTTTTACAGTATTCAGAAGTATGCAAAGTTTAAACTATTTAGAAATTTTTTTTGCTGGTTGCTCTTTTTCATGCTAATTTGACTGGACTAGAGATAGAAAAATTCATATCTCTTAAAGTTACTAAGATAAGCCCACTAATTTGAATACACATGTTCTTTTATAACATTTCTACTAGATGCTTCTTCTTTTGAAATGTTTTCCTTATGAGTAGAAAAAAATTAGATTTTACAGAAAATAGGTTACTACTAATTTTTTTAAATTCCTATATTGTTTTTTGTTTAGAAAATAACTATACACAGAATATTAAAAACCATTCAAGAAGCATTAATCTTGAAAAAAGTTTTTGTGAATAGATACAAATTAAGGCAGTAACAGGCGTTTGAAGTTCTCCCTTATTTTAGCGAGTGCGTTAATTTCTTGGTGAACTTAACAAAACCATTTGCAAGTTTTTTACGAAGCAAAAAGCATTTAACAACAATCTAAAATTATTAAGAGCTGGCGTAGAAAAAATAATTTATAATTGTCTTACTTTCAGCTTGTCGTAATGTCCAAGGGTGGAGCAGAGCAACTGTGGTCCGCGTTCCTTGGCTACTTTAGCAAGAGCAGAGCAGAGCTTATTGCAATTCTCCTCTCCACTGATGTCACAGCGTACATTCATCGGAGCTTGAGTCAAAATTGGGTTGTCCATTTCAGTTGGAGTTTCTGTGTTGAATACTGCACACTCACATTTTCGAGCTGTAAGAAAATGTAATGTTAATAAAGGGTTTCCACTGTAGCAAAAAAAAAACATTTAACATTAATATAAACTACAAAATCCAAACTAGCAGAATCAAACTTTCTAAGTTAAGTTTTCAAACATCACATTTATGAAGTTATGATCTAGTAAAGTAAAGAAATAAAATATCTACCGGTAGATTCAGCCGATGATGATGTAGGTGGAACAGCACTCGTAACAAGTGGAGAGTTGTCATTTATAAATTTGTTCATGCGAGATGGAATATCAGTAGCCGTGGAGTTTGAATTATCAATGGTGGTTGGTGTTATGGCTCCTTCATTACTTGCAGGGTCATCAGCTACACTATAATAGAAAGAAATAATATTAATTAATTAAATTTTTATGTAAAAGTGGTTTTGAACTGTAAGAAAAAACAAACCATTTAATAAGAAATAATAATAAAATAAAAAAAGCACTTACACTGGATAACATCCTATAATGATCACCAAATACAGTAGACAGGTCTTCATGATTGATGCACAAGTGAACAAAGTAAAACCAGGAATAGCACTTGGTAAAAACAGTGATAAGCTTTTATTTATACCTTCGATTGGTGAATAGTGGGGGTGACTACGTGCAAAAGCTCACTCATACCGTGCCGTGTGCAAAATTGCATTTTGTACTACAGTCACCCAAAGCAGTATTAAATTAAGTTTATTATTGCAGTGATGATAATTATATAAGCGTAAGATTGCATGCAATGTCTGCACCTTTTATCACACATATAATAATAAACAGTATTTGTATCACATAATATGTATTCATGAGTCAGATTCAGCAATGTACCATCAATCGCACCATATATGGTGGGATTGATAGTGACTGATGACATTCCTTTAACGTAGCTAATTAGATAGTCTACACAAATTCGAGTTCAATGTATTAAACTAAGATGCATCTATACACTTTTCAATGTTTTGAATTTTATAAGAACATTTATTTTGAAATGGTCTTTGTTTTCTTTTATAAATAAAATTTTAATTTGATTAACAGAAACTTTGTCTATAAGAAACTAAAAAGAATTGAGTGAAAAATCTTCCTATGTAGGTACTATTTTTCCTCAATGAGTTTTCTTGTTTATTAGTTCAATTACTTCCAATAGTATTTAAATAGGAAAATAAAAACCTCTTTTTTACCTGTTTGTGATGATTACAATTAACAATTCAACAAGCAATATTAGAAATCCTTGATCATTTTTCAAATGGTACAATTTTAAGAGATGTCAAATGGTGTCACTTTAGGGAAGTAGGTTCTGTTATTTAAATTGGCTTCTCGAAGTTCTCTAAAATTACTAATTGTATACCAAAGTCCCCCAAAATTAGTAATTATTCTTCAGAATTAGTAATAGTTCTTAAAATTCAAAACTGCTGGTAATCAAAAATAGGATGATAATTAAATATGATTTAATGAGTATCTGTATATAAAATACTTAATTACTTTAACAATATCTATTTATTTTAACCTTATACGTATTTCAGCATGTTTACATGCCATTGACAATGGCATGTAAACATGCCGAAATACGTATAAGGTTAAAATAAATAGATATTGTTAAAGTAATTAAGTATTTTATATACAGATACTCATTAAATATGGACTTTAACGAAGTAAAGCTAAAAATTATAAATAAATATGATTTGTTTGTGGAAGTTAAATATAAGTACCTATAACTAAAACCAAAAAGTTATTTAAGCATAAAAGACTGATTAGCAATTACTTATACACAATAGAACAGCATCTAATTTGTAATTAATATTTAAATATAAAATTATAATAATTATTTTTTTGGATCTGCATTTTATTAATTATTAGTTTATTACAAGTAATTTAATAGTTTTTTTTTACACCTGTGAGGATACATATTGAGGCTACACTAAGTATTACCTTTTAATAGGTTTTTTAAAAACATTTAAATAAAAGTTACATGGGATGTTATTTCATCAGTGAATCAATCATTTATTTAGGAGGAAAGATGCTATGTAGGGGTTGTTCAAAAGTATGAAATAATGATTCTGGATTCTGATTTTATAAAGAAAGAGATACTTTAGATAAAAGTTTTTCATTGCATTGTTATCTGTCTCTCTGCATACCTCAAAACTGTTTTTGACCAATTCTGTAAGCGCTGTGATGTGATCGTTTTTTTTTAAATACACCATATATACATATTTTTTGCATTCATTCAGTTACACCTAAAATTTTTGTTGTTATTTAATAATCTTTTAAAATGCAGGTATGCTTTTGCTTGTGTAAAGATCACTCTGGCAATTTCAACTTGGTATGTCCTCCTCTCTTCGGAGAGGTTCAAAGGTCTTAAATGGACCCATGGAGGACTGCGCTGGTGATTTCGTAAGGTGTAACGTTCAGTAGTTTCTGAGATGTTTTTTTTTATTACTTATTATTTATGACAGTATGTGTTTGCTGTGGAGTGGTTATGCACCAGTTTCCGTTCTGCGGCTGTAAATATGCCCACATCCCAGTCACTACGTCGGCTGGGGAGTCCCTATGGGTTATAAATTTGGTCAGACAATACTAATAGGTGGTGTGGAAGCCACTTAAGGTATCATGGACGAAAAAGTGGCGTGTGTGACGACATTAACGATCTAGGCCTTAAGGGTGAAGTTTTGCTTTACATCCATTATCAAGTGCTGACTCGAGCAGCTCTCGAGCGCATACCCGGTTGACTTTGCACATAAAGAATCTTTTCACGGGCTGATTCAGGACAGCCAACTATACCAGAGTCAGTGTGGTTATGGTTCGTCTGGAAACGATCTGAATTTTTGTAAACCATTTGAATGGGTGTGTGCCTGCCGGCACTACCGGATTTTCAATATTTCAGCACTAAAAAATTTTTTGAAGTCCGGCGTTAGAATGTTATTTAGTTTTACATTTGTGGTATGAATTTGGTTAAAATCAGAAAAAGGGAAAATTTTCAAAAGTTTGTATTTAAAAACTTGGATCTCCCTTTTATCGCTGAAAATGTTTTCTAAGTTTATGCGGCATAAGTTGCAGGGATTGTATGGAGAGGGGGCCGATGTTAAGTGTTGAGTTTTTGGTGAATTTTATAAAATTTCGAATTTGAATGAGGAAACATTATCCACTATTTTCGAGCAGAAATGATTTTTCACTCTGTCATGTAGTGGCATGGTTTGTGAGTGTCTTATAAAAATGTAAATAATATCGAACACGTTCTGAATTTTTGAGCTCAATTTGATTGGATAAGTGCGTACCAGCACTAACGACTTTCAGTATTTCTGCATGAAAATTTTTTCACAGATGAACACTATTTTGGCATTATAATGTTATTCGGTATAATTTAATACATGTGTGGTATAAATTTAGCTAAAATCGGACAAGATCTGGCCAAGCTGGGTAGGAATTGTGAAAAACGGAAAATTTTCATTCCTATTTAAAAACTTTTTACTAAGTTTATGTAGAATAAATTGAAGTGACCGTACGGACGGGGGAGATCTTGATTTGGTTGAAAGTGTTGGGTTTTTGCTAAAATGTATGAAATTGCGACTTTGAAAGTGAGAAAAACATATCCACTATTTTCGAGTAGAAAATTGAATGAATGCGTGCGTATAATAACGATTTTCAGTACTTCGTCACTGAAAAATGTTTGCCGGTAAAAAATGTAAATTAGAATAATTCCTTAATAAAAGCATACATAACATGTTTACATTTTCTAAAATGTGTGTTCTGTAAGTGGGATTCTATTAAAAAGTAATTGTATTTTTTTTGTTATAATTTTATTGATTAAATAACATTATTTCTGTGAATAATTTGTAATTGAATATTAAATACAAAAATTTACATGTGCAATGAATTAAATAAATTGACCGTTTTTATGTACGTTATAATAAATGTATATGTATATTGTATATAAATATGTAATTAAAGTTTAAACTAATAAGTGTCCTTTCACAATAATTTACTACTTCTGAAAAACTTTCAAAAGTAAGTTAAATGTTGGTGCGGAATTTGCTTGAGGGATTAAGAAGCATTGAGCAAGTCCCTGCAGAATTTACATGGGATGTTATCAGAGTGGAGTACTTAGTGCAGAAATTACCAATACATTATAAAATCTTTGAGTCTTCTTACTTTCACATAGTTTTACTGAAGCAAGGAAAGGTATGATTTCATGCAAATTTTTGAATTTCAGATTTTAACAAAAATACGCGTTTTGGGGTCCAAGGAACTCAAAAAAGAGGGTTTTTAAAAAATGTCTGTTTGTGGGTGGATGCGTGCGTGAGTGGGTGCGTTCGTTTCCCTATATCTCCAGAACCCCATAGCTGATTTATAAGATTTGGTGTGTGAAACTTTATTAGTTGCAGGTAGACCTGTGTTTTAGTATAGATTATTTTCTAAACACTTTTTTGAAATTTTGAATACATAGCGTTGTAGTGCATTTAAAGACAAATCAAATGCTTTTGTTCCAAATGTATCTTCAAACTGAAGGCCGTTACGAATTTTTGAATGTTTTAACTTTTAATCCCAATTACTGAAATACAAAAATATCCTATCAATACAAATTGTTATATTGTTTAATAGCCCTTAATAAGTATAATCAAGGGATGCAAAAATATTTTTGAAGATACGAAAATTGTAAATACACTAGCTTTTCAATATTTTGGACATTTTAAAAAACTTACTCCTCAAAAACTGCCCACACTGTTTTTTTTACACTTTCTGAGCTGATAGAGTTTACAATGAATTACAAATTTATTTTTGACTAATCTCCCAAATTTTACTCCGACGCCCTCCAGGAATTTTTGAAAGTTTTTAAGTTGATTAATTATTTATTTAAACACGCAAATTCGAATTGTTATAAACATTAAACAGTTTGACAGCCTATTTGAAGTAGTTTATTAAGTTTAGCAAAAAGTTTCAACTATATTAAAAATTAGGAAAAAAACGATACTTTTTAATTTCAACAGCGCATTTTCGGGAAGTTACGTTATTTTAATTAAAGCTATCAATTAGTTCTAACTAAAGAATGTATTTTTTATTCTTGCCATATTTTTGATAACTCTTAAAATAAAAAATTTTTCCGCGATTTTGGTCCGAAGCGCATCTAATTAGATGTAAGGTGCGGTCGGTTACCGTGCTCCTATCCTATGGGGCTAGCTAAAGTTATCATAGCACTATTCTTATACGGTACACGATATCGTATTGCAGGGTGTCTCAAGTTCAAACCACCGCTGGGGCGTTACTATTTTTGTTTGCTTTAATTTTTGTAAAAACAATGTCGTTTACTCAGTCTTTGGCGCGCGAACATTTAAAACGTATGGGAAAGTACAAGCGACCTGTTTTGCCCATTTTTTCAATATGACACCTGAAAACTGCAACGAATATTTTGTTCACATTAAAGTCCCTTTCTGCGCATTTGGTACTTTTTAATTTTATTGTTTGAGTTTTTTAAGTTTTATTGTAATAAATTATAATTCTTTATACAGGGTTGGGCAAAAGTACCGAGCAATACAAATATCTTTAATATGGCAACCACGATTTTGAAAAACTTTTTACATGAAAGTTACGATATACGGCGGATGCAATGAAGGTATCGGCGGTTTAAAAGGACTTCCAGTTTAGCCGGAAATTACATCAACTTTTTCATTTTAAACAGAGCACCCTGTATTTTTTTGATATATCGATAGAATTCTTTTTTGCGAGTTCAGTGATATAAGGTTTTATGCATTTATTTTCAATAGTTTTTGAGATATTGATCAATAATGTTTCATAATTGTTATCTAGCAGCTCACGAAAACAAAAGAATGTGAGAAACTTATGTAATGTTAATATAAATAAAAAACTCACACAGCCTCACCACTGGATATATTTAAGTAATGATGAATAAGCTAGGCTACATGTTTCGGCCCTACGGCCATCTTCAGGCTATAACAATTCACAAATATTCACAAAAATAAAACAGAGTATTGTCTTAGCATAAATACCTTTAAAAAACAAAATGTAGGTTATACATCCAAATGAGCCAAAAAAAATTATTATTTCGAATATTTGTGAATTGTTATAGCCTGAAGATGGCCGTAGGGCCGAAACATGTAGCCCAGCTTATTCATTATTACTTAAATATATCCAGTGGTGAGGCTGTGTCAGTTTTTTATTTATATTATTCATCTACGCCACTTATGGGAATATGGACCCTCCATCCAAATTATGTAATGTTGTCAAATATGCTTGGTCCGTGTTGTGTTGTTTTGATGTTCGATAGATTGAGCAGTGTGGATGCAGTAATCAATTAATTAACCAAATTAATTAAAACTGCTGAATTTAACATCAGAAATGGTTCAATTAACAGAGAGATTGCAAATTTGTAACAATCCCTACTGAAAATATATATAGAAACCTCATATAACCTGATAATGTTTTCATCAGGTTGTATGTGGTTTTATGCGGTTTTTGAAACAACCAGGTTCATTTTGTATGAGGTTTTATGAGGCAACTGAGGTGATTTTCAGTAGGGAAAGTACAAACTTCTTGCTGAGTTCTACGACGCTCACCAAAACCAACCATAATTAAAATTTGAATTCGTTCTCTTTCTGTTAATTGAACCATTTCTGATGTTAAATTCAGCAGTTTTAATTAATTTTGGTTAATTAATTGATTACTGCAACCACACTGCTCAATCTATCAAACATCAAAACAACACAGCACGAACTAAGCATATTTGACAACTTTACAAAACTGTTTAGGCTTCTCACATTGTTTTGTTTTCATGAGCTGCTAGATAACAATTACGAAACATTATTGTTCAATATCTCTAGAGTTATTAAAAATAAAGGCATGAAACCGTATGTCACTGAACTCGCAAAAAAGAGTTCTATCTATATATTAAAAAATATACAGGGTGTTCCGTTTAAAATAAAAAAGTTGATATCATTTTCGGCTAAACGGGAAGTCTTTTTAAACCGCTAATACCTTCATTGTATCCGCCGTATATCGGAACTTGCATGCAAAAATTTTTGTCAAAATCGCGATTGCAGTATTAAAGATATTTGCATTGTTCCGTACTTTTGCCCAACCCTATATATTATAACAGTTGTTAAAATTCTTTTTTTTTCTGTAATTAAACATTGAAGTACTACTTGTAAATAATGTATTAGTAGTTTTCCTTTGGAATATTTATGTAGGGTATATTTGATTTTCCATTATTTAAAACAAGATAGAAAATTTTTGTTAGGGTTAAACGAAAGATCATTGAAATGAGTGAAATAAAAATATAAACATAGGTGCATATTTTTTTTTATTTGCAGACTATAATGAATCATTAAATTCAACATAACTTCACAAGCGCATTAACATCATATTCAATATCCAGTTAATAAATTTACGTCTCGTAGTTAGCGTAATAATATAGGAAGTTACTGAAATGGACACCTCTACAGCATATACAATAATGATTCATTGTTACGTGCAATGTTCAATGTCGTCAATAAAGAGTTTTGTCCCTCGCTTTTCTTCGAAATGCATTCCTGAAATATTTTTGATAAGATTATGTTCATTTAACAGTATGGTTGCTCACATAGCTAGCTAATTGTTGCATAAATATTTTTGTTCTGTGAATGTAAATAATTGACTTATGTCGAAAATTTGAACAAATTCTTAATTGATTAAGAAGCAAGTCTTGTTTATTGTTTCATCAGATCGAATGTTTCCAATTTCAAATCTAAAATTCTGGTCAAGTCAATTTATCTTTTGTACCTTGGACTTAATTGATTAAAACTATGCCTAATTCGGAGAGTAGGTAATTGAATCATGATTTTGTTGTTCTCAAAAGCCTCCATGGTTTATTAAGTATCAGCGAAAATCCTAGAAATTGAAATTTCCGTAAATTTAAATCTCTGTTCGCCAGCGGTGTTCCGTGGGTTCAAAATTTGGGTAGACAATGGCAAAAATAATTTCACATTAAGATTAAAAAGTAAAAAAATTACGGCAACTCCAATTTACCAAAACCTCTTAAATTTCACTTTGTCATTATGCACTTTAATTTGATAAAGTAAACCCTCGCCTAAAAACAAGTTAATGCGCGATTTCCCAAATAATTTTAATCTAACAGTTGCAGATAAATGCTCCTTGGCCAACACACGTTTATTAATTGTAGCTGCAAGATTTTTTAAAACAGAGTATCCTGTTTCGGACTATACTTTTGAGGGGTTAGATATAGTTGAAAATAGTAAGCAATTCCAGCAAAATAGTTTTTTTATTATCGGTACCAGTTAGCCAGTCTATTCTTTTATACCATTCATTATTAAACGATCTAGATTTCTACCTACTGTCTGTCTGTAGCGGCCGTAGTCATTTTGAAGTACATCGCCTATAATTTTTTATTTTTATTTGTTTATCGTAAGAATATCCATTACATTTTTTTTAAAAGCTGGTCAACGAAAATTTCCATATTTACTGCAAATTTACAAACTACATATGAAATCATTAAACACACAATAGCTATACGCTACAACTAACTGCCGCTGACCGGCGCAAGTAAAGACAAACCTACACAGACCGTGCCTTTGCCGTGCTTATTGCGTTTTGAAATACCTACTATTTCTTCCATCTGTCCAACTGATCGTTGCATTATTTGTATCAATGCGCATGTAAACGTATTAAGAATAATAGATTGGTTGATTGTGTCGTAACTGGAATCATTTGACCCGATAAAGCTTGCGCCTTCGCGTATGCAAAACTGTGTTTAAAGGCAACGGTCTATTTATTTGGCGTCTAATTTTTAATATTAGGCGGTGGTGTTAAAAAGTACAAACCGTGTAAAAGTAACTTCTCTTTAATTGAAAGTTAGAATATGATTTTTGTTTTGAAAAACCTAAAAGGACAGACCGCCACTGCTGTTTACAGACACCACTAAAAAGCTTAGTTTTTTCTCTCTTTTCCACGAATAAGGTTTGATATACCGTGTGTTCAAAAAGTAATTACATAAGGGTTGGCCATGAAAAATAAAATTTCTGTTTTTGCATGCTTTAGAATTTAACTGTCATCACTCTGTCAGTGTCACTACAAATAACAAATTACAAGCTTAACCTAAAAATCTTAAGTGACATTATATTTTTTTGTTTAAATTCTAAAGCATGCAAAGACAGAAATTTTATTAGCTATGGCCAACCCTTATGTAATTACTTTTTGAACACACGGTACTTAATTATTAAAAACTAGTGTTACCCCAGCACACAATGCACTGACAGACAGCGTTGACAGAACCGGCGAAATGTCAAGTCACGTGATGCATTAGTTCCAATAATGACACGCGACGTTATTATAGATGGCGCCCCAAGTGACGCGCGTCTAGCCGGCCTTAATATATATTATAAATTAAAATAATTATTATTAAAAAATCGACGTAGAATAAAAATATAAAAATGTTTCATGTTCCATCTGTGGATAGAGACCTTTCATTTAAAAAAGATGGTACAAATTGGTGAAGCGGTAGCC
This sequence comes from Ctenicera cuprea, assembly GCA_958336395.1. Lineage (NCBI taxonomy): Eukaryota > Metazoa > Arthropoda > Insecta > Coleoptera > Elateridae > Ctenicera > Ctenicera cuprea. Next base: position 61,315,733 of record OY284487.1, read on the forward strand.
GCTGGAGGAACCGGAGAAAAAACCCTTTGTGCTTTTATATATGTATGGATAACGAAGATGCGCAATGTTATGTTTAAAAGAAACATGTCTAAATGAAAAAAAAGTATAGAACCGTTATTTGAGGAGATTTTAATAGTATATTATAGACCAAGGTAGAGAAGACATTTTTCTCAGCCGAGCAGAATTATTTTCCGAGATGCGAAGCATCTCGGGAAATAAGTTGCGAGGCTGATAAGTCTTCTCTACCGTGGCTTATATATTATTTTTTCCACTACTAGCACCTTTATTCCTTTTATAATTAATTGATTTTACATTAATAAAAAATAAAATTACAAATGCAAATTTGCACAAAAATAAAGTAGCCTTGTTTGAAAACAAGAGAATAGTTAATTTCAATTGACATTTATGTAAAATATATATTTTATAATAGTGGTTATAAAATGTCCAATTTTGATGATTTGAGTGAAAACTGCACTCCTCCTGAAATTAGGGAAGGTGCAGAAAGTGTTGGTGAATAGTTATTACCAGTAAAATCAAAAGGTTTTTACATGAAAGTTTATGGTGAATTTAAAGATTGGTAGCAATTGTTTTCATTATTAACCAGTAGTTAAAAATGAAATATTATTAACCACTAGGAAATAAATTCTTCTTGGCTCTAAAACAAAGTAAATAATGATATCGTTTAATGCTAGTAGTCGAAAAAAATTTGATTAAATTAGTTATCCAAAAAATATAAATATTAATTTTCAAAACGACCAAACTGCAAAAAAATAAAAACAATCGACGATTGTTTTCAAAATTTATATTTCAGCGTTTTAGGTAATTCCAACCAACTTTTGTTTTTATAGATATTTATTATACAAGGGAAAAGAGTAATAGATTTTAGCTCGAGGTGTCTGAAAAAATGTAATATATTGAAAAACATACAGCAAGTGCCACCTAACCTTGCAAATTTTAGTGGCCTTTGATTCGGCTACTTCCGCTTTGTTTCGTCGGTAGTCGTAACTTAAACTAGCTCTAATTGGCCGTTGGACAGTGTGGTACACTCTACTAAAAAGTGAAAGTCAATTTATTTATGGTTTACGAAAAATTGTGGATTTTTTGACAAATTAAAAGGCCGTGCGCCATAAGGTTAGAAACAGTTTGCTTTGAGAAGGGATTAACGATAATTTAGGTTACGTATAAAAAATACAGCAAAGAAACTAGAAATGTAATAAAAAACCTTGCTTTTGCTTGAGAGTGTAAGGGCTTCTCGCCTTTTAAACTTATCGTCATTTTTTTTGCAAGGTTAAATGGCACTTGCTGTATATACAATAAAGTCGGAAAATTGGTCAACGTGGAATTTGCATTTTTAAACTAGTAAGCTGTTGTAGCGGGAAAAAATAATTACTTTTTTTCCCTGGGAAAAAGTAATTACTTTTTTCCCCGGGTAAAAGGAAAAAAGTGATTTCATCAAAAACTGATATTTTAGTACCTGTCATAAGAGAGACAAAATGTTAAACTTTTTTCCCGTCACAGAAAAAAAAACTATTTTTATAAATTTTTAAATAAGGGAACCTTTACTCGGGGACAATTTTAAGCATTTAAATTTCCCGCGTTATTGTGTACAAAAATTCAATTATTTTAACCAAGATGCATGGATAGCTAATATATATATATTGGTGTTTTCACTTTTTAATATTTACATTGTTTTGGGAGGGACCCACAAATGTATTGCCGCGAGAGGGCAGCAGTGAAGGTACATCGCTTTGACAGCGCCCGTGAATTTTAACCTTACCCTCCTGAAATGTTCTGACAGTTGACGAGACAATTCGATTCGTTCAAAAAGTAAAATAATAACGAATAAAAGCATACTTCGGTGATTTATTAATTAACACACCAATGTAATTCACAAAACTCAATTTAGTAGAAGCTTCAGCTTAGTAAAAAGACAGACTACCAGCAGAAAATTAAAGAGGAGTAAGTACTGTTTTAATTTTAATCAAATATGTATGTAGAATAACAATTAACTAGTAAAAACACAGTTAAGAAGTTGAGAAATACTTAAATTAATTATTTTCAGGCAGTTAAAAGAATTGTACTTCCGATCACTGTTGATAATAATCACAGCATATAAAAATTTCCTTTTGCTGTAATTTAAACAATCAACATCCTTTGTATTTTAGTACGCAGCTACATGTTACAATGGAAAAAGATGGTTTAATTTAAAATTACACTAATGCTAAATTAACTACAATTTAGCATACTCTACAATTTCTAAATAGTTATATCTATTTAATTATGTTTCTCATAATGATTGCAATATTTTTTAGGATTCATAACAACACGAATAAAGGAAGAGTTAAAAGAGCCCCTTTACTTCATTTAAATGAAGTCTGCACAATTTTCGTTTGCCAAACCAATGGTGTACAGTGTGATTCATAACATGTGGAACGAATTTTCAGGATAGATTCAGAATCTAAATATAATTGAAAGAATTCTCATAAACATGGGCCTGAAAACCCTTCATTATAGGGTTACAGCTTCTTGAAAATAAACCAGGCTAATCACTTTTTGTAGATAACTTTTGCAGTAATTGCACTCAAATTTTAAAATTTCATATGTGAGCATTATTCACGTAATTAGTTATTCATGTATTTGTAATAATTTTGGTTTGAATAAGAACACCAGAGGTGTCTCGTACGGGGGGGGGGGTCACGTAATTATGTTCTACATATTTTAGATTTTAGCATGTTTTTGAAAAATCTTATTCTCCATACAAAATTGCCCAAAAACATGTTTTCATGTTGAAAATTTCTAAATCTAACAATTTTCGAGATAATATCATGCTTTTCAAAAATTAAATTGCCATGAAGGTCTAATAAGTGTTTTCTTAATACGATAGAATAGAATAGCTTACACAAAACTTTGAGAGTAAATTCTATAAACATGTGTCCATAAAAGCTGCTTATGAAATTAAATCTATGGAAGAGGTAATACTGTTCCCACTTCTATAGACTGCAACTTGCCCGGTAACAAAGAGTTTTTGGGCAAATATTTATAGGAACTTTTTATTATTTTCAGATTCTTAATCTGTACTGAAAGTACATCCCAACATATTATCAATCATCCTGTGTGCATCGCCACATATAACCACAAAAATATGCGTTGATTCCTCAACTGCAACTGGTATGTCACCATCCCAGTGGCAGAATTACCAGGTCGAGAACCCCGTGTTATGATTACCTTGTCGACGTGCCATCATAGTAGGACAACGACAAATATAATAGTGACTACTTGTTCAGTGAAAGCTGCATTTGTTTAATTATAATTTTTTGCAGACTTGCAAAACGCATTAATTGTTTTATAATGTAAAAGATTTTTTTAATGAATTTATGTTTATATCAAGTATATTTTATTGGAATGCTAGTCTAATGCTTAAGTTAACATGCTAAAAAAGTACTAAATTAGTTAACGTAGATTTTAATGTTTTCATGTTTTTTTACGTATTTTATGTGTTTTAATCCTGGTTTATACAAGCTACCCTTAGATATTTAAATCTTAGGTTTGAGATGAATATTATACAATGTTTATTGTGATCTGTGTAATAGGCAGGAGCCCTTCTGAAATTTTGCAAGATAATCGCTATCCGCACACAAGTAAATAATAAACTTTTGAAGTACTTAAAATACTTGTTTTTATTACTAATTATAATGTTAAAGAGATGCACTATGTCTAGAGTGACTGTCCGCATAGATTTTGTCAATACAGTACAATTTTAATGTATTATTATGTACCTACTGATTTTTGTTTCTGTTCTATTTTTAATGTTTTAAATTACATTTTTCATTTTGTGCTTATGCGGTTTGTATGTTACACAATTATAATATGTGCAGGTAGATGGTACCCTCGTAGGCAACTGTTAACCGAAACGACATTATAGCACTGCATTAATTCTACGATAAAATTGCGCAGTTACTTCGTTGTCTTCTAATTCGATTACATCTTTATACTTTACTACTGCTATTGCCTACTTTCACTAAATAATTGCAATAAAAATTAGTACTCTATAGTGTTTAAGGAAATATGTAGAGTAAGCAATAAAGTATGATTCATATGGGTCAATTATCAATTTTTTTCATGTTTCTTTTTTTAATTACAATGCCTTACAGTCATCCCATTCTATAACTACATAAACTGTAGCATTCCACCGTGACCCATGCACATAATAAACATCAAATCGGGCGCATCAAATTGCTTTACAGAACCAATTTTGTTTTCGATTTTTTTTTCTTCGTATTTTTGCTTTGCAATAAGCCTTTTGGAGTCTTATCGATGTCAAAACTGAGTGCATTGAAATCTGATTTTTTTCGAATTTCCCAAAAAAATCAAAACCAAGTTTTACCGTCTCCTCGCATTAACAATCGTTTTCCCGAAGTTGAATAACTACAGTGATAATCAGTGTGAAGATATAAATTTTCAGGCTGTATTAAATATTAACCTTTTCAATATTGCAATAAATATTGAATTATAGGAAAATATGATCGAGAATAGTTGTCACTATAATGTTCTTATAATTCTTGAGTTATGACAGTATAATATCACAGTATGAACAAAGTCAGGTTAGAATAGCATTGCGTGCGGATTTCAAATTTGACGCGCAAACGTCTTTTTAGTACCTACTGCGCCATCTCTCCGCAAAACATTTCGTGACGCCCATATCAAACTCGAGTGACAACACCATACCTTCCAGTCATCTTGATTTTAACATTTTAGACGTGACATTGCACAAATTTTTTTGGAAATCGTGTTAAAAAATTGATTGTTCTTTTTAGTTTACCGTTTTTTTAGAACACGCTGTACCTATTTTTACTTTCTTATATTTTGAGTATAGGGAAGTATTGATTTCATGGAAAAAGAAAATCGAAATTTTAATGGAAATACATAAATGGTCTAATTTTCATTAGGTGAGGAATTTGAGGTTATATCAAAAATTCACCGACAAAATAAGCTTTTAAAACGAAACCGGAAGCGGAAGTTAGACATGTTTTTTCTAAATCAAATTTTATAAATGTTGAAAACGGAATTCAATAGAAGACTTTAAGGCTAATCCAACGGTTTTTTCCGAGCTTTAAAATGGCGGCCTACGATTCTTTGAAAATTTTTACTTTTGCGCCTTATTACTCAAAAACAGGTAGACACGTCAAGAGACACATTGTTACTGTGTACAAAAATGATTAAAATATTAAAAGCTATGAAGTGAAGAAAATTCCAAAATTTCGGAAGCTTTAAGAAAAAATATTAGTCAAAAACTGGCAACACAATTTTTTGTTAAATTTAAGCTTAAGCTTATAGAACTTTAGATGAGCTACAATTTGGTTTGTGTCTCATTCCGCTAATGGCTCTATGACTCCTTCCATGAATTTTTGAAAATTTACTCAAAAACGAGTTATCAGATTGGGATGAAATTTAATATTGGAAATGCTTTAAGGGTACATAATGTTGCAAGTTACTAGAATTTTTAGAACTACTAAAATTGTTAATTGACAAAAATATCAAAAGTTTGACTTTTTCAAAAACCAGCTACACGATTTTTTAAATTAATTTAGTAGACTTATAGAGCTATCGATTAGCTACAATTTGGTTCGTTTACCAGTCTGCCAACTTCTTTTTGACGCTTCTTTTTGACGCCTTCTATGAATTTTTGAAAATCGAAAATTCCTACCCCCTTATTTAATAAACGGAGGTCAATAAACAATTTCTGTTTATGTGAAATGTTCTTAACTTAATTGTTAAACACGGCAATATTTGGGGGGAGGAGGGTAATTTTCCCCTCCTACCCAAATTTTAGTAGACGAATTTGCTTTTCAATTTTTGGGTTTCTTCAATTCCAATCAATTTTTTTCCTAAAAATGGGTTTTCTTCATAAAAGACATGGAAAAAATTCAGCCTACTGTCAGTTTACTTTACAATATCACTTGCTATCTGACGCTCATGCGTTGACCGAAGTCTTTCAGCGCGTGACCGAAGTACACACACAGCTACCTGTCGACCTTTGCTTCACTATTTTTTCTTTGTAGTCAATGTTGAACCGTAACACATTAATAATAAGATACTTTTGAATATATGATAAGTAACAATATTTAAAGTATAGAAGAAAGTTCAGGCGAAGTACCTCGCTCATTTTTTATTTTCCTATACTTCCAGTATAGGGAAAGTATTGATTTCATGCCAATTTTAGAAGTCGATATTTTGACGGAAATACATATTTTGGGCCTCCAGAAACCAGTGTTGGGTAGTATCTAGATACATGTATCTAGATACTGGATCTAGATACTGTTCAAGTATCTAGTATCTGTATCTAGATACGTTAATAAAATTGTATCTTGTATCTGTATCTAGATCCTATTAAACGGTATCTTTTTTTATTAAACAATAAAAGATCCTAGATACATTCAAGAATTATAATTTATTTTATGTAGTTTTCGAAGTTTATTAAAACATTTCTTCAATTTAAAATTTAGGACATTTTTGGATATTTAAATTTTAGCATTAATTACTTTTCCAGAAAAACCCAAATACGTCTTAAGATAGGTAATGGTAATAAATATTCAAACATCCCCATTTTCAGGGGATAAGAACTGTAAGAAGCTTAAGGTTTTATGTATACATTTACCCATTGTGGCAATACAACAACTGCCCTTGCTGTTTTGGATATTGGGAATTTCCAAGTAAATCTCATAACCAGAGCGGTAGGCTTGTCTTGACAAAACTTGAAGTGTCCTCAGTTTAAATAGAAGTAGTGGACAAGTCCAGAATCAATTCTTGTGTTAGTCTGCTAGTTATACCTTGTGATTACAATTAGAAGAATGAACGATAACGAAAGTGCTTTTTTGGAAGTGCCAGCGATACTGGGTGGCGAGTTTTTTAAGATAGTGTCGCGTTGTGATAGTAAGGTTGTCACACAGTGTCGAAACTGCCCCTCAAAGATTCAGGGTGATGTAACTTTAAGTGGAAACTTTATCAAACATCTTAAGGTGTGTAATGAATTTTTCATTTATACCTACTATTAATTAATATTATCATGGTTTATGCGCGCTTTCATTTCTGGAAGTGTAATTTTTTAATGTGGTATCTAATTTGTATCTGAGAAGGATCTAGATACATTTAAAAGTATCTTGTATCTGTATCTAGATACACTTAGTAAAATGTATCTTGTATCTGTAACTAGATACACTTTTTTAAAAGTACCTGTATCTGTATCTAGATACAAATAAAAAGTATCTTACCCAACACTGCCAGAAACCCAAAGAAGTAGCTTCAGAAAAATTACTGTCTGTGGGTGGGTGGATGGGTGAGTATGTGGTTGGGTATGTGCCCTTCATAACTCCAAATCGGAATATTTGAAAACCTAAAAACTGTGAAATGAAAAAAGTATTCAAACCTTTGTAAATTAAAAAAAAAAATATTGCACTAAAACTGGCCACAAGATTTTGTTTAAATTTTGTAAGCGTATAGAGCTAGAAATTAGCTGCATATTTGTTTAGATTCTAACGCGCTAGTTTGTATGATTTTTTGAAAATTTGGGATTTAACGCTTATTTACTCAAAGCGGAGTTATTGGATCGGGATGAAATTTAATGTTGGAAATGCGCTAAGGATACACAATTCTAGAAGCTAATAGAGCTAGGGATGAGCTGTAATTTAGTTGGGGCTTTAGTCCGCTAGTTTGGATGTGGTGCCTTATATGAATTTTTGAAAGTTGTAAATTCATGCAATTTTTTTTAACCAACTTTTTCTTAAGTGCCATACTCTATTCAGGGCGTTGGCGACCTTTTTTCTATGTCTGTGTTTGGTGCGCGGAGATAGATATTTTCCACAGACGGACATAGGGGACCTACAGTTCAACGTGGGATCCGAACCGTAGGAAGTGCACTTCTTCTCCAGAAAGGTTGTCTTGGGGAAAAATCCACCTCGCTGGTTTCCCGTTGCCTTGCGATGGAGAACGACCGGGCCGGGAATCGAACCCGGATCCGCTGCATTGGTGGCCCGCGCGCTTACCACAGAGCTACGGCCTTTCTTTTAATAAACGGGAGACCATAAAAAAATGTAAGCTAAATTACTCATGGATGACAGAATAAGAATTACAACTTAATTATTAAGTGCAGCAATATACAGGGGGGGGAGGGGTAATTTTTCCCTCCCACCAAATTTTTGGTGGACGCAATTTTGTCCTGCCCGCTTTGTTTTTCTTTAATCCCAAAAAATGTATTTCCAAAAAATTCAAAATTCAAATCAAACATTTTTTTTTCTTGGGTTGACTTTTCGGAAGCGATTAACTGTTTTGCAACAAAAAAGATGAAGAGAAAGCAAATGTTAGAACTGTTTATTAGTTTTTCGTTTTGTTAAAATTTATCTACTATTGTAAAATTAAAATTTATTTTTCTAAAAAGTGTATGTTTTTAATTCTGTTGTGGAAAAATAAATGTTTGAATTTTGTTAAGATAAAAATGATAAGTAGGAATAAAAAAATTAATAGAAGGAGTGCTTTCTTGGAATTATCCCCTGAGCACTGACTACTGACCAGCCTCCGCCCTGTGGCTATGATACACAAAATAAAAAAAGAATGAAAGTATCAAAATAAGAAAAAAATGCGATGTTTATTTCAAATGTAAGGTAAATTCTATTTATTTCATAACTTTCTTCTAAATAAATAGTTTATTAGATATATTTAAATTTGACAATTTTATTTTTCTTAGAAAATTAGAAATAATTTTAATTATGTTGCTTAATTACGGTTTTTATCTTAAACAACAACAATTCTGTTGTTTAAGATTGTATTAGTTGAATTTAAATATTAATCATAACAGTATTAGTTTAAAAAATGTTAGGTTATTTATTTGGCGCGGAAAGTAGGTAAGCATGTAGTGTCATCTAGTAGCGAATTGTTTTACCGATAGCTAAATTAATTGGTAACGACAGTTTACTTCTTTTATTGAGTCGTTATAACGATGAAAACCAATCATTTTTGAATCTTTGAAAGTTTTTCAACTGCCAAACAACGTTCAGCTGCTTGCTCTCGTGCTTATTACAACGAAGTACGAAGCCCGTGTTTCTTCAAAAGGTTTATTGTTATTTGTGTCTTTTTACATCATTATTGAATAACATTTAAGTGAGATGTCGAAAGAGGAAGAAAAGTATGAAATTCCCGATATTATTATTGATAGCAATGCAAAAACCAGTTACAAGAAAGGAAGATTTTTTGGCAAGGTAAGAACTCCATTTCCACCCTTTTTTTGTTGACTGATAGGTTCAATATTCAATAGCATTGAAACTTGAACTAACTTTTAGGAAGTTTGTTTTGACATACAATATTATAGAGGTAAGTTATTATTTATTTTGGCCGGTAAGTACCCCCATGTGCTTACGAGCTAATTTTGTCGTCCAACAATATATGGTTCTTATGTATGTTATCGTTTGTTGAAATTTGTAGGTTAATCAGATATTTTAGGTATTACCTATGATTTTCAAATACGACGCTTTATGTTTAAATGTAAATACGTAAACCTCCTTATTATCTTCGTACAAATGCTAAATTATCTTGGTATCATGCATGTAGCTACAACTTTCCACACAAAGTGGTAATGCACAGAATGAGTTTAAGTCCTGAATATGTGTGTGATTCTTACACATATTTGGGATTTTTGTTAATCTTATATTTGTTGTTCTGTGTCTAATTGCAACAATCAAACATTAAATAAAATTTTCTTATCGGCTATCTGTTTAATCAAATAAATAGTGCATTCTTAAGACCGTAGCGAATACGTGCTTAAAACTCAATAAGTTTTCACTAAATAACTTGTTTGCATACTTTGTTTGTAATGCATTTGATTTGGTACTGATTTGAATTGTTTTTGTATAGAAACCAAAGATAATGCTGCATAATATGCAAGCCTATGAATAGACTTCCGGTAGCTAGGTTAGGCTAGCATCTAACACAGTTGCATTCAGCAGGTGTGTGGGATGATAACAGGTAGGAGCGCTACCGCTACTACTGAGCACTTCTTGTCTGCTGAATACTCAGCTCTTATCACAATCGTAGCAAGGTAGCGTAGTTTATGCTCCAACACACAGTTAAGTAATAAATTGATATCTTAAGCATTTAGTAGAATTTTAGTCATCAGTTGGCCCTGCTGAATGCAACCATCAAACCCAAAGTAAAAGACCATGGGGTCTATTCTCGACTCGTGCGTCAAATTTTTCATGTACGTATATGTCATCCCATATAAGACGGTCATATACGTATACGAATAATTTGATGCACGAGTCGATAATTGGCCCCCCAGTATAACATAGTAATCAACAGATGGCTTGGAAGACAAGATGTACATGGCGAGGCATTTTTGATGCAAGCTCCGGGTATCTCAGTATCCATCAATGCCAGAACAAAACTTATAGCACGTTCTCGGAACATTTTTCCAAGACAAATTTAACGGTCAAGGCTGAAATCAAATTTCTTTTTTTGTTTTCCAGCTGTTGGCCATATTTTCGAAATTTTGAAGGGTTGCTGTAGCTCCATTATTTGAAAAGATATAGGGAAACTAACTATATTTGTCATGAGCATTGTTGTGTAAATTACGACAGTGCAAAAAATATTTTTTATATTCAATTGTTTTCCAGATATGACCTAAACCTACATTTTTTTTAACGGAAACCCTAGTTGACTATGACACCATTAAAATGTTTATTTGTTTTCTATTTAGAAATGTATAGTTTGACAAATTTATTTATAGTAAAAATAACCTAGTTTTGTTAAAAATTGAGTATGCCTTGATAATGTAACAAATAACAAATGGCCATCAAAACAAACACTACGAGAGATGTTTTGAATTAACAATATTCTAATAGGTGTCAGTTGGTCGGTGCCGTACCATGCACCTCACAATTCTTTTTCGACTTAAAAAAAAGTTTGATGCTGTCACGAAGGTTTTCCAACAACAGACACCATAACCAAACCTTGGTTCTACTTCGGCATGATCTAACATTACCAGTTGTCCGTCACACAAGACTGCCTAACTAGAAAACATAATCAGTTTAATTTAGTAGCCACTCTTTCGCAGTGGGTTTTTCAATTTAAATTTTATCTAACCCTAGAACCAAGGATTTAGTACAGCAAACATTTAAATTTATATTAAAATAGTTTTTATTTTTATAATTCAATTTAATTGTGAAATACATACATTTTGAAAGTTATTGTCGTCTTTATGGGAAATGACAAGTGAGGTGTCATCAGCATTATACGTGGGAGTGCACTCGGATGCTAGAACAAAATCAATACCTTTAGGATAGAATATAAATAACACAGGTCCCCAAAACGCATCTTGTGGGACCCCCATGTTAATTTTCATAAAGTTATGAGTGTTATGACTTCAATTTCCGAATTTTTCACCAAAGTAATTTACTGCTACATATTTCCATGGTGTTTCCTAAATATTGTTACAATAAATTCAATTATACATACAGTGTGTTCAAGATGAGGGCTCCATGCATTGGGATAGTGAAGTGATAGAGATTCGGTTCAATGGGAAGAATTATTCAGCATCTCAGTTAATACTATGATCCACATTCAAATCCTAGAAGTTTTGCTTAATTTTTAGTACAGACTGAAAAAATTAAAATTTTCAGATTCCGATGTTTGTATTTAATTTGGTTGTTATCAAAGATAGCGCAAAGCGGTTTTGACATTATTTAGACACCTTTTTACACAGATTTCGAATTTGAAATAAAAAATTTTTTAGGTCGTTAAATTATCAAGATTTCACATTCATTAACTTTGATTTTTTAAATATGCGTCGAAAGCAGCTTAAAACTGTTTTCTCCTAGCAGGTTGTGAAAAACTGTTTTCTTGTATGCTGAAAATTAACAAAGGAAAAAACAAAAGACTGCATTTGTGTCCATTGTGGTTTGGTTTATCTTCGCAAATAATATAGTTTTTTATTTTGAAAATATCAAATTTGTATTAATTTCTAATAAAGATTATTTATTATTGATATTCTCTGAAACATTTCAGGTGTTTTGTTTTTCACAGCCTACCGTGAGAAAACAGTTTGGCTTATAACTTTATTATTTAGAAAGATAAACGTAGGAAACCTCAATGGAAACCAATGCAGCTTTTTGTTTTTTTATTGTTAATTTTCAGCCTATTACAAGAAAAGATTTTCACAGCCTACAATGAGAACACAGTTTTTGCTTATAACTATTAAAATACACTCATCAAACTTTACATCAGAGAAAAGGGGAAAACGAGCTCTATCCAATGATGACATAGTCAAAATCTTGAAAATTGAACGACTTGAAAGAATTTTAATTTCAAATTCGAAATCTGTGTGAAAAAGTGTCTTAATAATGTCACAACTGTTGTGCGCTATCTTTGATAACAACCAAAATATATACAAACAAAAGAGAAAAGTGAAAAGAATCTCTATCTCTTACCGTTTACGAGATTTCCGTGCATGGGGCCCTTATCTCGAACGCCTTGTATGCAGTAAACATACCTTCAATAAATTATTTAAATAATTCTCCAATTTCAACTTTGTTTTAATTTTAGGGAGGCTTTGCAAAATGTTACGAAATAACTGACCTTACCCGAGGTAAGGTGTTTGCTGGAAAAATTGTATCGAAAAAATTAATGTCCAAGCAAAACCAGCGTGAGAAGATGACTCAAGAAATCAATATTCATCGATCGCTCAACCATAAACATGTCGTGGGATTCCACGGATTTTTCGAAGATATTCACAATGTTTATATTATTCTTGAATTATGTAGGCGCCGAGTACGTGAAACCTAATTCAATTTTTAAAGTACCCAATTTTGTCATTGTAATTTTTCTGTTTTGTTGTAGTCAATGATGGAACTCCATAAAAGAAGAAAAACGTTAACTGAAGCGGAAACTCGTTTCTACATGAAACAAATTTTAACTGGCGTTCATTATTTGCATCATAATAAAATAATACATCGGGACTTGAAGTTAGGAAATCTGTTTTTAAACGATGATTTACAAGTGAAAATAGGAGATTTTGGTTTGGCCGCTAGAATTGAATATGATGGCGAAAGGAAAAAGACTCTTTGTGGAACCCCTAATTATATAGCTCCGGAAATATTGAACAAAAAGGGGCATTCATTTGAAGTAGATATCTGGTCCATAGGATGCATTATGTACACTTTGCTTCTCGGCAAACCACCATTTGAAACCAGTAGCCTGAAAGAAACATATTCTAGAATCAAAAAATGTGATTACAAGTAAGGCTGTTGTTAGATTCTACTATTTATTGTTATTGTACCATATTTTGTTTGTTAAACAGGTTATCTGCAAATATTTCCCAGTCCGCAAGACAAATGATAATGACAATGTTGCAATCGGAACCAAAGTCTCGTCCCAAAGTACAACAACTCTTGAATCACGAATTTTTAATCTCTGGTTATCTACCAACATCCCTTCCAGCTAGTTGCCTTACTATGGCTCCTCGCTTTGATCAGTTTGAACGATCCGCTCGCAAGCCGTTGATTCAGATTAATAATGGTAAGCAAATATTTTTTTTGTTTAGTTATTATTACTGGATGGTTTAAAAATCTGTCCTGATTTTTATTATTTGCCACTTAATATTAATTTGTAACATACCATTTCCTTATTTGGTGCTAAAGTCCTTTTTTGCCATAAATTACTAAATAAATTAAGAAATTTTATTTTGAGTTAAGAGAAATATGAGGCTATTTCTGGTTTAAAAAAGCTGCGGCTAAATCCTCAATATTAACAGTTGTGATTTTACAAAAATCGCTATAAATTGATTGTAGATAAATCATATGCCAAGAATTTCAATTATTTAATTTGTATACCAGGTATAAACGAAACCTGGTTTTCCCCCCCTTTTTTCCTTAACGAATGAAATTTGATATAGGTAATATATTCATAAAATTTAATTATTTTAGCAATTTTTACTATTTCTGGTTTTGCCAGAATTGGCCATAACTTTCTTATTTTAAATACAACACCCTGTATATTTTTACATATTTGAAATCAGGATAAAATACTGCATAATGTTCTACAATTGTTTTTTTGGCATCTTTAAAAGTTTAATTTAATTTTTTTTTTGTTTTGTATCTAGAGTGCCATGACGGGCATAAAACTGTTCCTCTGCAGCCAGGAATTACCATAAAACTGTTTATTATCATTTAATGTCCGAATTCGTCAATCCTGGGCACTTTAAAAATTTAACAGATTTTTGAGAATTGTCAAATTTCAAACGGAACAATATTGGCTCATATTGTTTTTTGAAAAGAGCTCTTCCTAACGGTTGCAACAATACCCATACCTCAATACATTATTAAATTTTTAAACAGTAAAATTAGGTTTTAATTAGTTATTAAATAAGGACTTAACTGCGGTCAACTACAGTTGTTATACTTTCAAACAAAAGAACATCACGATATTCAAAACAAAAGAGGAAAGCAGTTTAACAACAAAAACAAATTAAGTAGACAGTAAATAAACAGCAATTGAGAAAGTTTTATTTATAATAGTGTAGAATTGAATTTTAAATTTAGCGCGCGAATCAGTTTAAAACATTTCCGTTGTTTTAGTAGGATTCAGTTGTTTACAATAGTCTCGATGCAAATAAACTATTTTGCGTCTTTTGTTTGTTCAAATGTATTAAACTGATTCTCGTGCTAAATTTAAAATTCAATTCTACATTATTATAAATAAAACGTTCTCAACTGCTGTTTATTTACTGTCTACTTAATTTGTTTTTGTTGTTAAACTGCTTTCCTCTTTTGTTTTGAATATCGTGATGTTCTTTTGTTTGAAAGTATAACAACTGTAGTTGACCGTAGTTAAGTCCTTATTTAACAACTAATTAAAACCTAATTTTACTGTTTAAAAACGTAATGAAGTATCGAGTTAAGGGTATCGTTCCAACCGTTAGGAAGTGCTCTTTCGAAAATACAATATGAGCCAACATTGTTCCATTTGAAATTTCTGACTTTCTCTAATCACCCGGGATCGATGGATTCAGACAGCTAACGATAATAAACAGTTTTATGGTAACGCCGTGCTGTAAAGAAACAGTTTTATGCCCGTCATGGCACTCTAAACGCAAAACAAACAAAAATAAAATAAAAACATTAATGTTGTCAAAAAAACAATTGAAGTACCTACACAATCGTATGCAGAATTTTCTCCCAATTACAAATATGTAGAAATATACAGGGTGTTGCGCTAAAAATAAGAAAGTTATGATCACTTCCGGAGAAACCGGAACTGTGAAAAAATTGCTAATACCATCAAATAATTGAATTACTAAATTTCATTCGTTTATCTTAATAAATAAAAAAAAAAGAGGTGAATCATGTTTCATTTACACCTGGTACAGGGTGGCTACTTTTCTGGAAAATAGGGAAAAGTCAGGGAATTTAGAATTTTTTATTTTGCTATAAAGTAATTTAAGTTTACTTTGCTAATTTCTATGTTAAGTTACAATTTTTATTTAAAAAAAAAACAGTTGAAATTGACTTTTGTGCCATAAAAATGAGTCAGGGAAAACTGAAGTTTATCAGTCAGGGAATATGAAAAGCAGTTTTAAGTGGCCACCCTGTGGTATATGCACACCGTATATCCATATATCAGCCGGGATAGGAAGTAGATAAACTAAATTTTCTTGGCCGTTATTCATTTAATTAATGTCAATTTTCTTGGCCTTTCCAGCCGTAATTAAAGTTGTGAAAAATTTTAATCATTTGATAATTTTTTTTTTATAGTTGACATGATTTAAATGACGATTTAAATGATTTTACATTAAAACAGGCATTTTAATTCAAATGTCTTACTTGAAACTACAATTATTTAAATATAAGCTAAACAAAAACTAAAATATACCAAAGTTAATTTTGTTTGTTGAATAATTTTTTTTTAATGTTATATGTGTGTTTAGACAAAACTTTATTACTCCGTAAACGAACATTATAGAAATGAGAAACATTAACGCTTAAGTAAAGTAAGGGTCTCATTTTACTTTTTTAATCGTTAAAATAAAAAAATATTTTTTTTATTTATAAAAAAGTCAATGACAACCCGGTTTTGAGTTTTTAATTGGGTATTATGGTATTGCATAAAGTATCACAAGCATTATAGTGTGCATGGCACACCTAAAGTGCAATATATAACCAGACAGGTTATTAACTTTCTCCTACATCATAAAACTCAATTGTATATACAGATTATAGCTGTTTGAAAGTTATTGTGAAATTCAAGATACTTGGCCCTTATTTGTAAGATTATTTATTTATATAAATTTTATAGAAAACAAGAATGATATTTCTTACAGACTCACTTTGATTAGTGTTTGTAGGTGAAAATGGAATGGATGTCGACATGCCTTTGAAAAATCACGATTCAATTGCTGCAAGTGGTGTAGGCTCCACTTGCACCCAAACAGCAGTTACAGCTTTCAATGCTAAAGAGAACTTTAGCACCCTTCGACAGATGCTGCAGCAGGTAAAGCACAATTTTTTTACCAACGTTTAAATATATGTTGCAGTATATATGTTGAATCATTTCAGGTAATTCGAGCTAAACCGGCCAAGAATCAGAAATTTGGTGACGAAATGTCGGATCCAGCAGCTCAACCTTTGGTGTGGGTTTCTAAATGGGTGGATTATTCAGATAAGTATGGATTTGGATATCAACTATGCGATGAAAGTGTCGGTGTCATGTTTAATGATACCACTAAGTTAATAATGCTTCCCAATGGCATGTAAGTATTTTATTGGTTTTTTCCTGTGTATGTTTTGCAGTCTAAATATTGGGTATTATTATTATTATTATTATACCAGATGTGTCATCTTTGCTGACGGTTGTTTTTTGGCGATTATTCAATCAAACAGTTCTTGGTTCATGGTTCTTATTGTCATTTAACATATTTATACCAATTTTGAAACCAAAATTTGTACAATTTTGAAATATCAAAAAATCGTTGGTGGAGGGGACACTGGGGGGGGGGGGGGGTATATTGGAGTAGAGTCGCTCCTCCATCTCCCTATTTCTTGAAGCAGTCGCCTGTTTGTATAACATTTTGTGTTTTCTAGTTGCAACCAATGTTTATCTGTTGAAATCTCAAAATCAATTTTTCACGTCTTATATACTTTTGGATGATAGCCGTTTTTTGGCGATTATTCAATTAAACTGTTCAGGTAAATGACCTAAACGAAATCTCTCTGTGCTGTTTTCTTAATGAAAAGTTGTTCCTATTGTCATTCAACATGTGCGCCGAAATTCGTAAATTTTTGAAACAACAAAAAAATCAATGGAGGAGGGTGCCGTGGGACGTGATAGGGCGCGAATTTAAGGTCTTTTTCAAGCTTGGTTATATTGCATATATACCCTTCGTGTAGCCCCTCTTTTTTTTTGGGACGACCAGCCTCGTTTTCTTGCTTTTTTATCTCAAAAGATTGAGCCTAATTTGTGTTTCCTGCGTTGAGGCATCTGGACTGTAAAGCGTATATCGGAGCGTCATAAAGAATTTTTCTTTTAGGCATAATTCTTGTTTCGGCCAGTAAGTTTAAGCGAAAAAAACTTCGCTGAATGAACGCATTTGCTCCAAATCCTACATGATGATTACAATACCTTCCTTTATAGCTATACTTCATATAGCGAGGAAGGTAGAAGCATTAGGGAGGCGACTGACTTGTAAGTGAACGTTGTAATGTAATGTAACACGAGCATTCGCTAGTCAGTGCCGGTTAACGAGCGACGAGCGGAGCCGCTCAAGTCGAGCAGTCGTGCTCCACTTGGCTGTCGGTTTCTAGACTAATCCTTTTGATTGTTACATTACAAGTAAGTACAGGTAGCAACTTGTTCGTTCTGAGCACAGTAAATTCAGCATCTATCCAGTAGTTGATATAGCACCAAACTGCAAACACCTATTATTTTGTGCATTGTGAATTTTATTTTTATAAACAATGGAGTGGTCGCAAGACAAAATTATGGTTTTTATTGATCTGTATCGGAATAAACCAATATTATGGGACCCCCAGGATCCACAGCACTACAATAAATTAAAAAAACATGATGCTTGGCAGCAACTGGCCGACGAGCTAGAAACAACCATAGAAGAGTGCAAACGAAAAATTACAAGTTTGCTGGCTTCTCTCAGAAGAGGGAAGTCAAAAGTATGTAAAAGCAAAGTCACAGGAAAAGGTAAGTCATTTTTACTCCAAAATATACTCAAGTGTTCATTAATTGTAAATTTTAGAATTTTTATTGACATATGAATTCAAATAAGTAACAAATTTGTGTTTAAATTACAGGAGCCGCAGAAGTATATAAAAGTACTTGGTTCGCATATAAAGCTTTGGCTTTTGTGTTGGATCGGGACAAGCCACGACCAACTATGGAGACTAAGTAATTTAAGCATAATGTTCTTGCCAAGTTAGCGATCCCTCCTCTATACAAAACTGTGCAATTTCATCACGAATTTCTTTCACTGCAAGGCTAGTTCTTCTAGGTTGATTTGTCAGAGGTAAGAGCGACGTCGTCGGTTCGGATGGGTTTCTCCAAAGCCCTGGTCTTAAGTTTCCTTCAATTTCTTCATCGAAACTTTCTGGAGGAGTGTATAAGTTTGCAGATTCCTGGTTTCTTCTTAAAAAATTATGTAGATGTGTTATAGCAATGACCACTGAAGTAGCATTATCAGGTTCCATTAACATAGGCTTTCTTAACACTCGAAAAACTGACAATAGTATGCCAATAGCGTTTTCAACCACTCTTCTAGCTCTACACAATCTGCAGGGCTCGAAACGAGTTACTTTTTTACATAAAAGTACATATTTTTAAAGATGGTGCATAAAAGTACGTATTTCCACGAAGTAGTCACTAAAAGAATATTCCCGCTCTGTGGAACTAAATGACGCCGCGTGATATCAAAAATCAATGGTGCGGCAAAAATTAATGTTTGAAAAACTTCTGTTTATTTTTTATTATAAGATTTTTATTATCTTTGGGTATGTATTTATCTGAAGTAGTATACAGGATGTATCAAATTGTGTGTTAACTATGGGGACCTCGCTTATTTGAAGAGATACGACGATGGTTAAATTACAGAAAAGTTGTTGAATTTTATGCCCATTAATAATTTAAAAAGAAATTAGAGCTATCTTGCCTAGTTTCTGAATAAACTAAAAAAACTGAAATTCTGGATTTTTTGTTTTCGGCTATAACTCATTTGTCATTTATATTTCGTATTTCTAGTTAACGCATTATTAGGACACTTTTTCATGCTGAATTTAAATTTTTGATCAGATTTGGTATAACTGTTACTATTGCTCATTTTCGACTGTCAACTTTTTTTTTTCTTATGGTCGGCATTTTACATTGTTCCACATTTGAATAGAGTTTTTAATTCTGATTTCAACGATGTGTCACACTTTGCATTTTGTTAAAGTTTTGAGCATTCTATTACAGAAAATAAAAATTTCATAAGAGTGCCATGGAAAGACCACGTCATTTAATTTATTTTGAAATAATTCTAGTAGACCATGAACTGATGGAAGTAAAACTTTAGATACATTAGGTACGCGAATATTTCAGGAAACTTTGGTTTGAGCATAGGCAGAAGATTAAGTTATTTTTTTACAAAAACAAATAAATGACACAGTTATTAACACACAGATTAGAGAGTTTATTTTAGACGAGCTTCTGAGCATGCTTTACAAAGGTGTAAAATGTTTTGAACATTTATTTAATAATTGTTTGTGTTAGTGCAGTTCTAGTGTTATGTGTTGTATTTATTTAACCTGTTATTCAAATTAGTTGCAATGTCAGTTGCAAACATAAAAACTGCAAGTGGAATTTTCAGTAAATTGTGTATGTTAGAAAATTTGTCATTTATTTGTTTTTTTTTTAAATTAAGATAATCTGCTGCCTACGCTCAAACAAAGTTTGCTGAAATTTTCACCTACCTAATGTATCTAAAGGTAAAAGTAAATAAAAGTAAAGTTTTATTCTACTTCCATCAGTTCATGGCCTACTAGAATTTTTCAAAATAAATTAAATGACGTGGTCCTTCCATGGCACTCTTATGAAATGTTTATTTTCTGATACAAAATGTTCAAAAATTAAACAAAACGCAAAGTGTGACACATCGTTGAAATCAGAATTTAAAACTCTATTCAAATATAAAAAAAATTGGCAGTCGAAAATGAGCAATGGTAGCAGTTACACAAAATCTGATAAAAATATTTGGTTTAGCAATAAAAAAAGTGTCCTAATAATGTGTAAACTACAAATATGTAACATATATAATAAATTAGTTATAGCCGAAAACAAAAAAATCCAAAATTTCAGTTTTTTCCAGTTCTTTCAGAAACTAAGCAAGATAGCTCTAATTTCGTTTAAGATTATTAATAGGCATAAAATTCCACAACTTTTCTCTAATTTAACGATCGTCGTATCTCTTCAAATAAGCAAGATCCCCATAGTTAACACGCAATTTGATACATCCTGTATACATACCTGGTTTTCAAAAATGTTAGGACTTTCTATATTTTTTTATTAGTTTTTCGTAAAAGTTTTTATGTTAATGCATGTATGTTGAATATATTAATAAATGATTTCTTAAAAGTAATATTTTATTCACTTTTTTGGTACATATTTTTGGCACTGTAAGTCACTATTTACATATTTTGACACTTCATCTTTGTTTCGAGCCCTGAATCTGTAGTTAAATATTCTCTGTCTGGTTCCTCTGTTGTGGAATTTTGAATACACTTTCATTATATTTTCAGAAAGAGGGAATGCTTCGTCAGCCACAATGTAATAAGGTGTTAGTGATCTTCCTGTTGACAATGGGGCTGGTTCCGGTATATTCAAAGTCTTGTTTTCCATTCCTCTGTGTAATGTACAGCCTTTAAATACTCCGCCATCCGATATTCTTCCTTGACATCCGATATTGACATAAACAAAGTTATATCGTGAATCGACTAAAGCTAGTACAACAATACTAAAAAAGTTTTTATAGTTGTAAAACTCACTTCCACTACAAATAGGAGCTTGTAAAACAACATGCTTTCCATCGAGTGCTCCAAGACAATGTGGAAAATTCCATTGGCTATAGAACATATCTCAATTTTGATCCATTCTTCTCTTGATGCTGGTATCTGTAATTAAAAATATGATTGTTTTTTTCAGATCGAGACTAATAATGAAGTGGACGAAAATGCGGTAGAAGCAGTAGGAGGGACTACAAACACACCAGATGAAATCGGTGACACAGCCAGAAATGCAAACGCGTCCAATGATGATAAATCCCGTCCACCTCGTAGCAAGAAGGCAAAAAGGTCAGCCAAAGAAATGATGGAATCGGCGTATAGCATTTTAAAAAAAGCTTCCCAAAAACCCGAGACTACAACACAGTCAGCCATTAGCGAATGTGAAAGTTTTGGGTTATTTGTTAGCAATAAGTTGAAAAACTACACACGTTCGACGCGCAACATTGTTCAACATCACTTTTCAAATATTTTATTTAATGCTGATCAGGGCCGCTACGATAGTGTTTGCGATAGCATGGACGCAACGTATGGATACGGTTATGGACAATCACATACACTTCCCTCCAACAGCTCTTCATCTACATATCCACCTACACCTTCTCCACAACCATCGATGCAAAGCCTAGAAGGAAATGAAGGATACAACCATAGATACCTCTCCGGCACCCACGAACAATCAGCAGGATATATGATAGCATCTGCAATTTCACGTCCACCTCGTTCATGTACCTCGACACCTTTACTTTCACCACAAACCTCGTCGCAAGATGCACACACCCAGGAGGAACATGTTGACGATTTTTCGGATTTAATCAATTAATTATATCGACACATAAGTTTACATATACATTTCAATAAAATGTTTTACCTTTATGTTTTGTTTTAATTCCGCTGCAATAGCTTCACTGACTTCTTTGACTATGAATCCTATTCGCTGTCTTGATATTTTAAAAAGGAATTGTAAACTGGTGAAGGAGTCTCCGGAAGCGTAAAACCGAAATGTAACTGCCAATCTTTCCGTTACTGTTATAGCTTTTCTAAAAGTAGTATCTTGTTTCACAATTCTTGGTGCAATTAAATTAAGTAGATATTCAAAATTCGTGGAACACATTCGAACGAAGTTTTTGTACTGTCCACTAATTTCTTGGTTTTTTAGGATACTCATTAATGTCGCGCCACCATTAACATTTCTGCCTCTAAATAAGTTTGTCTGCCACCACCGTTTTTTGTTTTTATCTGTAAGTAGCAATATCCCATTATAATGAACGCAGCACTAGCCACTTCTAGGTCCGACATTTCTGAACCGACTGATAAAATGGAGCACAGTTGAGCCAAGCATTCAAAATGAGTATTCGCGGCGGTAAATAAAGCAAGTTTGTAATGTAATGTTCGTTACGAGCATTACATTTCAAAGATCAGCTCTAGTCAGTCGCCGCCCTTTAGAATTTATTGTAATTTATTGCAACATAATTAATTGTTTTTTATTTTTTCAGCAATGTTCATTACATAGACAGAAATGGTGACGAATCTTACATGACCATTGATAATTACCCTAAACCTATGGATAAAAAAATTAAACTGTTGTCATATTTCAACCGGTACATGCGTGAGCATCTTATCAAAGCAGGAGCATCCGTTGTACGTGAATCGGACACCTTGTCACGTATACCACATTTGCATCAATGGTGTCGGTCTACATCCGGTGTTCTTATGCAGTTGAACAATGGAACTGTACAGGTATTTAAAAATTTGTTTAAACAATTATTTTATATTCTGTTTTCTCACATTTCTAGCATGATGGAGTAATTAAATTTGGGTCCTAAAGTCTAATGTTTATTTTATAATTTTTTTTCAGTAATTTAAAATTGTTTAAAATTGACAAATTTGTACTGAATATGAATTTTCCTTCAGTTGACCAAAATTGAAACATTTTTCAATTAACATTATAAAAACACAGTAGAGTTCGTCCAAGTTTAGAATCTAACAGTTTCGATTTACAGGTGAACTTTAGTGATCATACAAAAATAATTATGTGTCCCCTGATGGCGGCTGTAACGTTCATTGACGAAGACAAGTCATTCCGCACATTCCGTTTCTCATCTATCGAAAAGAATGGCTGTTGTGTCGGTCTTTATGATAAAATACGTTACGCTTATGAAAAGATCTCGGTTTTACAAGATCAGGAGCCTAGTTACCCTAAGTGAATTCCATGTGGTGTCGACTCTAGTTACTTTCATGTACTAAGAGACTGATTTTAGTTTTGTGCAAGTAAACAATTTTTAAGTCTAACAGTTGTAGGTGAAGTTTATGTATATTAATTAGTATTTATTTTTTTTAAGCAGAGTATTCACACTTTGTAGTTTTTATATACACCTGCTTTAATGTTTACCAATTTTGTTTTACTTCAAATAAAATACTAATGTTTAATTCATAAAGCCATCATTATATTGTTTGTTAACATGTTATTTTCATTTTTTTTTTAATTTTGAAATTTTTAGCATTTAAGTTACAGAGCAAGAAAACTTTCGTCATTGGAGAAGACTTAGCAAATAAAAAAAATGACTGTGTCAAAACTCTTCTTTTTGTATTATTATAATTTAAGTAAATAAATTACAGTTTTTAAAATATATTGGTTTGAATTAGTCGTAATTAAAATATTAATTGTCCACTTTAAAATTTATCCCTTCTCAAATTGGTACAACCAAAATTAAATTCTTAGTTTTTGTTTGTGTCGTGTATTATAATTGTCAGATTAAATCGTACCCAAACTAGTTTACAACTATCTTGAAAATCGTTGCATTATGCTACTTTAGTAGCAGCGAATAAAACACACGAAAGCAGGGTAAGCATCCTATGGCTAATTACAGATTCCACTTCGGACATTAGACCAAAATCGCTGTAAAGAGTTTGTTTAAAAAGTTATCAAAAATATGCAGAGTGAAAAATATATTTTTTAAATACAGCTAATTCATAGGGCTAGTTAAAACAATGTAACTTCTGGAAAACGCATGGTAAACAGAAAAAAGTATCGGATTTTTTCTTAATTTTTAAAATTATTTTATTCCTAATAAACTACTTCAAATGGTCTCACTGAACTGTTTCAAGTTAATAGCGTCTAGTCTTTTCGCCTACAATCGATCCCACCAAGGTCTATTCTATTGCGCACGCATTCAATAGGCACTTTTTTAGTGATAACCGCCAGGTTTGTAGTGGCACAGATGGATATTCGGGTGTACTGCATAAGTAGTTGTGGGGTCGAATCTCGGTTGGGACCAAAATTTTTTTTTAAAACACTTACATTTTGCTGTTTACGCGAGGTTATTTGTTAAGAGCAGTTATATTTTTAAAGAAAAAATACGAAGACAAATTTGCATTCACTCACTAATTGGAGTTCACGTTTGATTCTTGAAGCATAAATACGCGTGTGAGTGCGGCTGGCATCGAATACCAAATAAAAGTACGACCTTGGGGTCAAGAAGTAATATCTTAACTTATCCAACTAAATTTCTTCAGCCAACTACACAGTAAGTGTACACCTTTAATTATAAGGCCAGTATGGCCTATTATTATCCCCCTAATACAACATTAAATACAAACCAACAGTTTTGCCCTATGCAAATAGATCAAAATTATCAACCACAATATGGATATCAATACATGCAGCAACAGCCTGTAAACAATTCATTCACCTCGTTTTCTATAAATGATATCGTGCAGCCGTCAAATAATTTTTCACCTTCAAATTCATCTTGTCAAAACAACACTATTTATCAACAATCTCAACCACCACATACAATCCAAGACCCGGAATGGAAATTAGTCGAAAATAAAAAACGCGCCCGCAAGGAAGCCAATGATAAAACGTCACAACAGAACAAGCAATCAAAACAAGCAGACTACTGGTTGAACCCTACCAATCGATTTGAATTGTTAAATAATGACAATGCTGAAGCGGAGCAAAATAAAAATGCTGCAAAAACGGATCCCAAACCCCCACCGATTTTCGTAGCTGGCGTAAAAATAATTGAACCTTTAATTAAACTGCTCGAGTCAATAGCGAAAAATGAGTACGAACTAAAAGTCCTGCACAACGATGAAGTAAAAATTTTACCGAAAACCTCGGATAAATACTCAGTGATAACTAAAGCGTTAGCAGCTAAAAATACGGAATTTCACACTTATCAAATAAAGCAGGAGCGATCTTTTAGAGCAGTAATTAGAAACATACACCCGACCACTAATATAGAAGAACTGAAGGAAGAACTCAAGACACATGGACATCAAGTCACTAACATATGGAACGCCAAACAAAGAATTACAAAAAAGGAATTACCACTCTTCTTCATTGAACTCAAACCTGCTGAAAACAATAAAAGTGTATATGACATTACAAGACTCGCTCACTCAGTAGTCAACATTGAACCACCCCACCCAAAACGACAAGCCCCCCAGTGTGCTACTTGCCAACGCTTTGGGCACACAAAAAATTTCTGCAGTAGAAGTCCTAGATGTGTCAAATGCGCTGGCAATCACCTAACTTCCGACTGTCAACGCAAAGAAAGAAGTAAAGACGTAAAATGTGTCAATTGCAATGGGGATCACCCAGCCAACTACAGAGGCTGTTCCGTTTATAAAGAATTGCAACAAAGAATGTTCCCCCCACTCAGAAGTAAACAGCCTGGATCAACCCAGTATGTAGCACGACAAGTCCAACCAAATTTTACCCATGCTCAAGCTTTACGAGGTATCAACCCCACAAATTTCAACACAACACTGCAACAACATCCAACAAACAATCAGTCAGATGACATAAACGAATTAAAATTAAAAGTCTAATAGAGCAAATCGAGCTTTACGAGGTATCAACCCCACAAATTTCAACACAACACTGCAACAACATCCAACAAACAATCAGTCAGATGACATAAACGAATTAAAATTAAAAGTCTAATAGAGCAAATGGGAACAATGTTAAACTTATTAACAACTCTTGTCTCAAAATCTAATAATGGATCAACAACTTAGATTAGCACAGTGGAACGCCAACGGGCTGTTACAACATAGAGATGAATTGATATCTTTTCTCACAAACCAATATATCGACATCATGCTAATATCGGAAGCCCATTTTACAAACAGAAGCTACATAAGAATACCAGGGTACATGGTATACGTAACACAACACCCGGATAACGGAGCTCATGCAGGTACAGCATTAATCGTTAAAAATTCAATCAAGCATTATGGACTTGAGGAATATAAAACAGACCACATTCAAGCTACAACCATAATGGTAGAAGACAGGAGAGGGCCCCTAGTAATCTCTGCAACATACTGCCCGCCGCGTCACAATAATAAGCAGGAACATTATGAACACTACTTTCAAACTTTAGGCGTCAGATTTATATCAGCCGGTGACTTCAATGCCAAACACGTGCAATGGGGATCGAGGTTAACAACGACCAAAGGAAGGGAGCTATTTAAAGCAATAAACAACAAAGGG
Source organism: Ctenicera cuprea (assembly GCA_958336395.1). Lineage (NCBI taxonomy): Eukaryota > Metazoa > Arthropoda > Insecta > Coleoptera > Elateridae > Ctenicera > Ctenicera cuprea. The sequence goes on from OY284487.1 coordinate 61,342,313, forward strand.
TTGCAACATATGTCTACTGGTGAGCCAACGTACTGGCCATCGGACCCAAATAAACTGCCTGACTTGCTCGACTTCTGTGTGGTTAAAGGTATCAATCTCAACTATCTAAAAGTTGAATCCTGCCTTGATTTATCAGCCGATCATTCGCCGATTATAATCACAATAGGAACACATGCGCTAATTAGCGAAAAAGCACCTACCCTGAGCAATAAACGTACCAACTGGGATCTATTCAGAGATATAATAGACGATTCGCTATCCCTAGACATTTCGTTAAAATCTGAGGAAGAGCTGACTTTAGCAGTAGAACAATTCAACCTCGTCGTTCAGCAAGCCGCCTGGCAGGCAACCCCAAACAGAACACAGCACGTAGCAAACAAAGATTGCCCAGTAATCGTGAAACAAAAAATTGCTGAAAAGCGTAGACTCCGCAGGCAATGGCAAACAACAAGGCACCCAGCTGATAAACGCAGGCTAAACCAAGCAACAGTAGGCCTTAAAAAACTACTTACTAACATTAGAAACAATTCAGTGCAAAACTACCTGAAACATCTAACACCCACGGAAGCAACTGAATACTCGATCTGGAAGGCAACTAGAAAGATAAAACAACCACAGCAGCATAAATCACCAATTCGCTCGGACAATGGAAATTGGGCTCGAAGTGACCAAGACAAGGCAATAGTTTTTGCAAATCACTTAACCAAAGTCTTTACTCCATTTGAGTCTGAAATTTACAATGAAGAAGAAGAAGAAATTCAACAGTACTTAGAATCACCCTTCCAGATGTGCCTCCCAGTAAAGCAGTTCACTATAAATGAGACCAAATTAGAGATTATCAACAATCTGAATCCAAATAAAGCACCCGGATACGATTTGATCACCGGAAAGGTTTTACAGGCACTCCCGGATAAGGGTTTTAGATTTCCAACCTATCTATTTAATGCAATGCTAAGACTGCGATACTTCCCACCACAATGGAAAGTTGGTACAATCATCTTAATCCCCAAACCGGGTAAACCCAAAGAAATCGCATCATCCTACCGACCAATTAGTCTACTGCCGATATTATCTAAGGTCTTCGAAAAAATTCTACTGAAAAGGATAACACCTATACTTCTAGCAAACAACCTAATACCTGACCACCAATTTGGCTTCAGAAAACAACACGCCACAATCGAACAAATCCATCGAGTGGTAGACAAACTCATAAAAGATTTCGAAGATAAAAGGTACTGTTCAGCTGTATTTATTGATGTCTCCCAAGCCTTCGATTAGGTATGGCATGATGGACTACTCTTCAAAATCAAACAAAACCTACCTCCAGATTTCTTCCAACTTATTAGGTCATACCTCACTGACAGACACTTTTTAGTCAAATATGGTGATTTCCAAACAAGTTTATTTCCCATCAATTCGGGTGTCCCCCAAGGAAGTGTACTGGGCCCACTATTATATCTACTCTTTACTGCCGATCTACCAACTATGAGAGAAACAATGACTGCCACATTCGCCGATGACACGGCACTGCTGGCTTCTCATACCGACCCGCAAATAGCAACCAATAATCTCCAAAGGCACCTAAACTTAATAGAACTGTGGTTTAAAAAGTGGCGCATTAAAATTAATGAGACAAAATCGACCCATGTAACTTTTGCCACAAGAAGAGAAACCTGCCCACCTGTATCAATTAATAACCAACAGATTCCTGCTGCTGAAAGTGCCAAATACTTAGGGATTCATCTGGATAGAAGGCTTACTTGGAAAAAGCACATATGGACAAAACGAAAACAGTTAGGTGAAATAATTCGCAAAACGTACTGGCTCATAGGACGTAAATCCCAATTACTATTAGATAATAAACTATTGTTATACAAAGCCATCATCAAACCCGTCTGGTCCTACGGTATACAGCTGTGGGGGACCGCAAGTAATTCTAATATAGATATATTGAGAAGATTTCAAGCCAAAACATTAAGATTGATTGTTAACGCACCGTGGTACGTGCCGAATGAGGTCATACGCCGTGATCTCAAAATTCCCACAATTAACGAAGAAATACAAAGATACAGCATCCGCTATCATGATCGTCTTAACGTTCACCCAAATACATTAGTAGAGTGCCTACTTGAAAGTGAAGACGAGGAACCTAGACTTAAGAGATTCAAGCCGTCAGAACTACCAAATCGTTTTGAATGACTCCGCGAGTGTAGTGTTATAGCTATAAACAGTCAAATTAATTAAGTGATAAGGAAATTGTTAATGGACTATTTCCAACAAGTTATCTATCCATATTATTAATTAAGTAATAATGTCAAAACATTTACTAATTGTCCATTGTTGACAGATTGTAAAGTTAATTATAATAAAAAAAAAAAAAAAAAAAAAAAAACTCACTAATTGATGTTAATACACTGTTGTTGCGTTTTGCTGTTTACGCGAGGTTATTTGTTAAGAGCAGTTATATTTTTAACGAAAAAATACGAAGACAAATTTGCATTCATTCACTGATAGACGGCATACTAACATACAAGTCGGACCTTGATGAGGTAGGATCGACTGTTGGCGAAGCGACTAGAAGCTGTCCCCCTTAGGGGGACTTGTACCCTTTTTTAAAGGTGGTCTCCCAAAATCAGTAATGGTTTCTTACATGAATCTGAGCACAACTTCAAAATTAAATTTTACGCAATTTTTGTAACAGGATGTTGACTTTTACTCGTGAGCATAAACACATCTAATTTTCTGCATTATTTGCTATTTCTATTAAAATACCGTATTCAAACTGCTATCTTCTTAAATAATGTAAAATAGTTACAATTAATGCTATCAAGTAAAATGTATTATAATAAATTATTTATTAATTACAAGGATGTTGCAGTGTGTACATTAAATTCAGGTAAATAAACTATGAAAAACACGGCCTCCTGCAATATTATCGAAAAAGCAAATGTCACTGTAGCCACAAACCATGAATACACGTGCTTGCACTACTACAAATGCGGGGTAGTTGGTATATTGTTTTTTTTTTATTTCCATTGTTCTGTCTGCTGTAATATTAATCTTTTTAGTGTTTTTATAATACAATATGTCCCCTTTTTAAAAGCATGTAATCCCCTTAATCACACGTAGATCCCTTTCTTATTTTTAATGAAACACCCTGTATATTTTTGCAAATTCGAATTAGGATACAATTCTGATTCTATTTATGCCCATTTTGACATTTAAAAAATATTTAATTTTAAATTTTTGTCTTATATTAAAAGTGCTTTGACCCACCCAAATCGATTCTAATCAAGTTACATACGTCCAGAAAATAAAATTTACAATCTGGAAAACACACCAGTTAAAATATTACCTTTGAAAATTAGCAAAAGGTATTTTTCAAAGTGACATTATTTTCAAATGGAAAGGTCGTGGCCCATATGCCTGTTTAAATACAGAATTTTTCCAAGATTTTAATGATACCCATAAAATGTGTTTTTATTTGGAATTTGAATATTTGTATATAAATCTATTTCAAACCATATTAAATCTAGTAGGTAGTCCATTTGAAACAAATGAAAAACACTTAACAGTAGCATTGCTAGTAACTTTAATAAGTAAAAAGTAACAAAAATTTACAATCAATAGCGTCTGTCTATAAAGTAACCCCACCCCTAACTAACTTTTGAACTACTTGATAATTTACCACAATATTTGGTGTACTTTAATGGGAAATTAAATACTACTAGTGAGACCCCAGCGCACAATGCACTGACAGACTCGCGTTGGCCGACCCGTCTAAATGCGTCACGTGATGCATTAGTTCCAATAATGAGACGCGGCGGTTTTGTAGATGGCGCCCCAAGTGACGCGCGTCTAGCCGACCTTCATATATATTATAAATTAAAATAATTATTATTGAAATAATATCGACGTAGAATAAAAATATAAAAATGTTTCATGTTCCATCTGTGGATAGAGACCTTTCATTTTAAAAAAATGGTCCAAATTGGTGAAGCGGTAGCCGCTGGAGGAACCGGAGAAAAAAACCCTTTGAGCTTTTATATATGTATGGATTTTTAGGCAAAAATTAAATTTTGTATCATTCAAAATGGCGAGTGGGCGCCATTTTAAAATTGTTTTTTTAAATAGAAAGGGGGGTCGAGTGACACCTCATTTGAAAGGTCTTTTAGTTCTGCGTCTGATTCTAGAATTTCAAGGAAAAATATTGAACCATAACAAAATGGCGGACTGTAAACAAATGTACTCACTCAGTTCAAAATTGTTTTGATTTTCTTATCCAGTAGTCCACTTTTTCATTTGCAGTACTAAATGTTCCCAGAAATATCTCAGGTGGCTGGAAATAATATTGAAAACGTTATGTTCCAACAAGACGGTGCGCCGCCTCATTATTATAGGCCTGTTTATGACTTTCTCAATGGACATTTTCTTGGAAGATGGATTGGTAGGCGGGGGCCTGTAGAATAGCCGACTCACTCCCCAGATTTAACTTCCTTAGATTTTTTTCTATGGGAATATCTGAAATCGAAAGTGTACAGAACCCGTCCAGAAACAATTGAAGAACTGGAGCAACGCATTACAGAAGTTAATTAATTTAAGCTTTATTTTTAATTTTTACTTCCCTATACTTTCAGTATAGGGAAGTATTGATTTCATGCAAAATTTCAAAGTTGAGATTTTAACGGAAATAGTCGGGCCCCAAAAAAGTAATTTTTAAAAAATGTCTGCCTGTGGGTGGGTCCGTTACGCTCCATATCTCCGGAACGGCTGGACCGATTTTGATGTGCTTTGGAATGAGGGGGTATATCAAAAATTCACCGATAAAATAAGCTTTTAAAAAAACCGAAACCGGAAGCGGAAGTTAGACATGTTTTTTTGGTAGCATTTTTTTCAGAAAGTTAATTTTGGAAATTTTAATAGTGGAGATTAAAGAAGGCCTTAGGACAAATCAAACGATTTTTTACCGAACTCTCTAGCTTTAAAATGGCGGCCGCTACGAATTTTTGAACATTTCGACTTTAACGTCCACTTACTCAAAAACCAGTTATCTGATTGGAATCAACTACATCTTGTTTGGTAGCCCTTCAAGGGTACTATACCATGAAATATAATTAATTTTGAAAATATAAAAACGATCGCAATGACATCACTCCAAAATTTTGGAATTTTTCAAAAAAATATTTCTCAAAAACTGCCCACACGTTTTTGTTTAAACTTTTTAAGCTGATAGAGCTGGGAATCTTCTACAATTTGCTTTTCTGCTCATTGCTATAATTTCACTGTGACGCCCTCTATGAATTTTTGAAAACGAAAATTGCTACCCTTTTATTTATTTAACGGGGGGCAATAAAATATTTCTGTTAAAGCAGTATAGCTCATCATTGATAGCAAAATCCGAATATCATAATATTTTTTCTATACTTTAATATTTAGGGGGGCTACTGTTCCCCCTCCCCCCCAAAATTTTCGCTACAAAATTAAAAAATTGATTTCTTCTTTTGTTTGCTCTAGGAGAATCTTTTTACAAAAAATCGAATTTTTTGCCCCTTAATAATCTTTTTGTCGTTGGAAAAATTTCACATACTTTCTACAGCAGTTGTATTCTTGTACTAGTCGTTTAATGTTCAGTGTAGGCTAACTTTTTTATTTTAATAGATAGACTCGCAAACCCAAGAGCAAAGTTGTAACGCAAATTCTTCTCGATTGTATTTAAGAAAAAAACTTGAGTTTCCAATTTTAATATGGCGGCCACGGTAAAAAATAACTTTTTTTTTAATGGAAACATGGCATTTTGGCTTTAAAATCAGAAGGGTTTTGAAATTCTAAATACAAATTAATAAGAGTAATTTCTTGCTAAAAATAATACTTCTCGAATTATTAATATATTTTCAAATATCAATTTCCGCGCTTCCGTTGATTCAGTCCGAATATTTTACCCAACCTTATGCTTGCAGCACAACCGCTTCAAGATGTTACAACTTATAAAAACTATTTACTTTAACTAGTCGTGTCTAGACAGGTGTATATCGAAAGTGTTGGAAAACATAAAACAATGTATTTAAATGTATAGGAAAGTCCAGGCGAAGTGTTTCGCTCATTTTTTAAATAGACTTCTTTATCTTTAAACATTGTCATTTTGTTATGGCTGAATATTTTTCTTTGAAACTCTAGGATCAGACGCAGAACTAAAAGACCTTTCCAATGAAGTGTCACTCGACCCCCTTTCCGTCTAAGAAAAAAATTCAAAATGGCGCCCAATCGCCATTTTGGATGATACAAAATTTTAATATGATCTGAAAAATAGTATTTAATTTCCCATTACAGCACACCAAATCTTGTAGAAAAATATCAAGTCGTTCAAAAGTTAGTTGGGGGGCGGGGGGTTACTTTATAGACACGTTGTATGTAAATTGATAAATATTAACAATTAAAAATTATAAGTGTTATAATAAAATATAAAACACTTGGTATTTCAAAGTATGTAAATTGATTAGAATTAATTTGGGTGAGTCAAAGCACTTTTAATACTAAGAAAAACATACTTAAATATCATTTTCTACGTTAACACCTAATATATAGCTAATTTTGGAGCAACATTTTTTTGAAAATTTCAATATTTTAATTTTTTTTACCTGCCAGTTTTGGTAGTTTCACAAATTATTTTAGTTCATAAGTCATAACATTGCATGTATCTCTAGTACATTTCCAATATCAAATTTCTGTCTGAAATGATAACTCGTTTTTTGAGTAAATACGCGTTAAAACCAAATTTATTAATAATTTTTAGATGTGCTGCCAGTTTTTGAGCAAAAGCTTTTTAAAATTTCTCAAAATTTTGAAAAACTTTTTTGTTTCAAGGTTTTTATTTTTTTGGAAATTTGAATGCACCGTAATATTGTGTCTCTTAGGACTACTATGATAAAATATTTGATTCCCATCTGGGAAAAATTGGGTGGGAGAAAAATTAAATTAAATATTGCTGCACCTAAAAATTAAGTTGCAATTCTTATTCTACTTATCACTCATGAGCAATTTAGCTGAAACAGAAATTCTTTACCGTTTCCCGTTTGTTAAACAAAGACGCATGAATTTTCGATTTTCAAAAACTCATAAAAGACATCACACATAAATAAGCTAGTAGACTGGGATACAAACTAAAGCACGCCCTAGGGCATTTCAAATTTCATCCTGATGTGATAACTTGTTTTTGAGTAACTAGGCCTTAAAACCCAAAAATTCGAAGAAGGCGTCACAAAATAATGGGGCTGAAACACAAACCAAATTGCAGCTTGTCTCCAGTTCTATAATTTTACAAAATTTAAAAAAAAGCAATACATTTTTTTCCAAAATTTTGAAAATATTTTTTACGTCATAGCTTTTAGTTTTTCAAAAAGTTTTGTGCACAGTAACATTGTGTACATTTCAGATTTAAAAAATTCGTTTTGCGACAAAATTGCTACCAAAAAACATGGCAAACTTCCGGTTTCGTATCTTTTTAACATCTTGTTACCCCATGAATTTTTGATGCACCTTTATATTCCAAAGCTCATTGAAATCGGACGATCCGAGAGAGTTGATATTTATTAGATTTTCAGTAATAATGTTGTATAACTTTGGACGAAAAAAATGTGTTGACTTTGCTTTGTTTTCATAAAAGGAACAAGAATTTGTATTTTGGTCAAAAACTCGATTTCGAGATTAAAGATAAGATAAGATAAGATACTTTATTTAACCGCTCTACATATTGAATACATTTGCAGCACGTCCGGATATAGATATATAGATATAGATAATACTTATACACTAATATAAAAATGTATAGGTATTAAAAAGTACTTCACATCAGTCTTATTACACAAAAAATTACAAAATAGGCAATAAAAAAGGAGTATCTAAGTACTCTTCAACATTGTAAAAACATCGGTTGGTAAAGTAATTTTTCATCTTGGATTTAAAACAGTTGTAATTCAAAGTTTTAATAACAGCAGGTAAATGATTGTAAAAATTTAGGTTCAGTGAATTTTTCTCGGACTTACAAAGTCTAAAACGGGAATTCCTTAGTGCGTTACTAGAACGTGTGTCATGGTTATGGAAGTCGCTATTAACAGGAAAAGAATCAATGTTTTTATGAATTTCGAGCAAGGTAACGTACATAAATATAGATGGTAAGGACATTATACCAAACTTTATAAATAAAGGACGGCAATGTTCCCTGATGTCTACATTTCCAAGAATCCGGATTGCTCGTTTTTGAAGACGGAAAATTCGTAACGCATGTGTTGAGTTTCCCCATAAAATTATGGCATAACTGATGAGAGAATGAAATAAAGAGAAATAGGACAGTCTTAGAATGTCAGTGGTTACAAGTCGATTTAAATTTCGAAGCAAGAATATAACGCTCGATAGTTTTTTACTTAGATAATCGACGTGGGATGACCAGTTTAAAGAACTGTCAAGCACTACACCTAGCATCCTGACGTTGACTCCAAATGCTAAATTATTGACAGAAGAAAAGGTAATTATCTGAGTTTTGTCTTGATTAAGTTTGAGTTTGTTGGTACAAAACCAATTTTCAGCTTGTTTCTCGCTTTGAACAGACAATTCAGCCAAGTTATCGATGTTTTTAGCAGAAGACAATAAAGTGGTGTCGTCAGCAAATAACACACAATTTTTGGGAAGCATGTAGTGATAAAGGTCATTTATAAAAATAATGAATAGAAGAGGACCTATGACAGAGCCCTGAGGAACACCATGCACTACTTGTTTGAGAACAGAATTTTGGTTGTTCAAAGTAACACACTGCTTTCTGTTTTGAAGATAAGATCTGAAAAGTGAGAGTGACGAATTTCTTACACCATAAAAACTTAGTTTCTGCAGAATGACTTCATGCGAGACACAATCAAAAGCCTTGGAGAGGTCGCATAATGTAACAGCCGTGTGTTTACCTTCTTCAAGGCCCTCAACTATGTAGTTAACCACGTTTTGAACAGCTTGGGTTGTAGATCTGCTGCGACGAAAACCGAATTGGCATGGATTGAAGAGAGAGTTATCCTCAAAATACTGCATCAGTTTAGCTTTTAAAATTATTTCAAATATCTTGGCAAAAATTGGAATAATAGAAATGGGGCGGTAATTGTCAGTGATATTTACGTCGCCTTTCTTAAAAATTGGTATCACTTTTGTGACTTTGAATTCTTCAGGAAAAACACCAGATTTGAAGCAAGCATTTATAAGCTTGGATAAAGGAAAAGCAATTATATCTATTACTGCTTTAATGATTGTACTGTTCAAGTCATAAAAATCCATGCAACTTGAATTTTTTAAAGAAATTTTTAAACAAACCTCCTCAGGTGAAACACTCTCAAGATTAAACAAACAAGTAGGCATTGGGACTGGTCCAAGCAAATCAGTAGGATTATATTCAGTTTGGGGAAGTGACGCAATTAAGTTACTGGCTATAGTAACAAAATAATCGTTAAAAAGATCAGGTGAAATATCGGGGTCAGGTTTAACTGAAAATCCCTTATTTCTCTCAAAGTTAATTAGTTTCCAACTGTTTTTTACCTTGTTGTCAGAGCTTACAATATAGTTGTTGTAAGCACATTTTTTTGCGTTTTTAATTTCAATTCTGTATTGTTTACGTAATTCATTATACTTAATTAAAACATCTGGATTTTTACTGACATTATAAACTAATTTTACACAAGATAATCTATCCCTTAGCTGTCGTAGTGAATCACTGAACCAGTGAACAACTGTCTTATTTTTATTGGTACATTTTTTTAATGCGAAATGTTTATGTACAAGCGATTTAAAAGTATTTACCATAAACTTAAACATACGGTTAACATTTAAGTCGGGATCACAAAAAATGGTCCAATCGATTTCTAACAAGGCCGTTCTTAATTTTGCTATGCCACGTGCAGTTATCTTTCTCCTATATGTTGGTTTTGGAGCTTCTGCGGTCGCAATGACTTTAATACTGCCCACCGTGGTCAGAAAAACAGGGATCAACAACACCCGATGAAAAATTGTTAACATTTGTTAAAATGTTGTCAATGCGGGATGGGGAAGTGGCTCCTATTCTAGTAAAATCTGTTATAATAGGCTTTAGACCATAAGAAGTTATTAAACACATAAGATCTCTTAAATTTACTTATTTATTTATTAAAAGTATAGGAAAGTAAAAATTCTATTAGATTTAAGTTTTTTTTTGAAAAATGCATTATTTTAATTTCCAACATTCATAAACCAGTAAACCTACAAACCTTGCAAATTTCACGTTTTCCAAAATGTTTTTATTGCAGCATTCTACTTTTCAAAGACTATTTATTTACATAAAATTTCTGTAAAGCATATAAAAAAACTTTAATATTTGAATTTTTGGAAATGTTAATATTAGTAACCAATAGCATCTTATAAACCAGAACTTAATAAAAATTCAAATCTAGGACATCAGACTTTAAATATTATTTTGAGTTTTTGGAAAGTGTATTTTCATGAAAATCCGACAATCAATATTTCATAATTACAGTACCTAAGTGCCTAAGTAATTGAATTATGAGAAAGTAAATAGTTTCTGTAATTTATAAATAAATACCTCACTGTGACTTCATTAAATTAACATTCATAAGCAATCATCTATTACAAAACAATAATTACGTACACAAATATAATACTTAACGCTATTATGATTATTTATTGTACACATTTTACTGCCATGCATATATTTAGTTATAAGAACGGACAAAGTAATGAGTTTTACGAGTTTATTCATTCATATTTATAACAGTGAGACTTCTGCAGTTGTATAACTCATCAAAGATAATTTTTTATACAATTTCGGGCTTTCTCGATTTTAAAATTGTATTGACCTTCATAATAAAAATTAAATAAAGAATCATGTCACAAGTAATGTTCAAATTATAGAAAAGGGATCTTCAACATAACATAATAGAGGTGTAAAGCGAAACTAGGCACACTCCCGTTTTTCCCACAATTTTTAAGTTGATGAAATTAAACTTGGAGATGTTTATTTATTCAATACAATGTGATCTACAGTGTGGTTCAATACTTATTACGCTCCTACTGTACAAATTCCGTGAGAGTGGAATCTGCGTGTGACGTAATTCCCGGGTGGTAATTTACGCCTCTTTGTGCCTTTTAGTTTCGAACAACTTAAGGCAAATCGAAAACTTTTCCGGCATTTACGTGATTTTAACTCCGCTTATCAATTAGCTTTAGTTGAATAATATAACGGGAAATAAGATTATTTATTTCTCGTTCGTAGCACTGATCTTAGAATAATAAATTGAACACTATTTGTTTTTAGTGTTAATTTATTTACTATTGGAGGTAAATACAAGATAACCCGGACTCTGGTTATTAAAGCTTATTCCTGACTAGCCTTGTAAGAACTCGTTTATTTAATGTTGTTACATGGTATTTATACAAAATTTGATTAATAATAATATAAAATAAAGGTTTTCAATTGGTTGACCTGACATCATTTTATGTAGTTTACAATTTATAATTCTGCAAGCTTATGCATAAATGCGTAAGACTTGACCTACGATATGCATAATTGCAGTTTTGCAACTAAAGATAATATTACACTTTATAAGAATGTGGGTCAAACATTGCATTATTAGAATTAAAATTAAAATGAATTTAGGCGAATTAAAAGTTTTGGTCATGTTTAATAGCGAGATTAAACACCTACTCTGAAACGAATCAAGATAGAGAAAAAAAATGTTATTATAAAGTTTTTTGGTAACGTTTGGCCTACTTATCTGCATACTTTTTCAACAATGGTGTGAGCGCTGTGACGCGATCGTATTTTTTTATATAGCAACATAGCAGTTTTTTGCACTTAGCTGATAGAGAATTTCCTTCTTCTTCATATTACCAGGCCCTGATTTCAAACAACAGCGTACCACAACTAGCTGATGCCGATCAGACGACTACTTTGTGAGTAAGCGGGCGTTAAATCGAGATTTTCATAAAGTTGTAGCGGCCGCCATTATGTTAGATATGTAAGAAAACAGTTTATACAGGCAACCCTACCCTATAGTTGAAGCATCGAATCAGCGGATGCACGTCACAGACATTTATAAATTATTTTCGGGTATATTTTACATTTTTAGCTCATCTTAATAAGATTTTTAGGAGGAATACGACATGAACTATTATTTACTCTAGGATTATGATACAGACTAGTACATAAACATTTCAGGATAAACGCAATAGGGTTGTGACGTCATCAGATGTCTGTGACGTACATTGATTGATTCGGTGCCCGAACTATATAAGAATAGTAAGAACGGAACCGCACGCCCTATAGCGGATATCGGACTAAAAGTTGATATAAATGGTTTATTAAAGAGTTATCAAACATGTAGAAAGAATGAAAAATATATTTTGTAACTGGAGCTAATTGATAAGTGTAGTTAAAATCACGTAAATGCTGAAACACGCGTTGTTGATATTAAAAAGTATCGTTTTTCTTTCTTAATTTTTAAAATAGTTAAAAATTCCAACAAATCCTAATAAAGTATTTCAGATAGTCTATCAAACTGACATACACACACACACACACACACACACACAAACGCGCGCGGAAGCGCACGCACGCACGAACGAACGCGCGCGCACTCTCTCACACACACACATACACACACGCGCGCCCAGGCATTTAAAAAAAATAATTTAAGCCTCAAAACGTATATTTCCGTTAAAATCCAGATTTCGAACATTTTCCTGATATCAATAGTTCCCTATACCGAAGGTATGGAAAAGTAAAAATTGGCGAAACAGGTCGCTGATACTTTCCCATACTTTGTACGTTTTAAATATTCTCGCGTCAAGAAGTAATTGAAATTTACATCTAGTCATTTCCAGCCGGTACAAGCAGCCCCGTCTGCTTCAGACACAAGGCGTTGGTTACGTACGGCGCGGCTCTGGTGACGACTACGTACAAGCGCTAGATATGTAAAACGGCGCTCACGACCTTGGGTCGATAATGTTTATAACAACTTTATTTATAGAGCTAGTTGATAGGCGTAGTTAAAATTACGTAACTGCCGGAAAACGCGTTGTTCATATTAAAAAGTATCATTTTTACTTTCATATGCTTTCGGTATAGGAAAGTATACATTTTTAATAGTTTTATTCCCTGAAACATTCAGGTGTTTTTTTTTGTTTTTTCACAGCCTACCACGAGCAAACAATTTCTCGCTTATATTTTATTATTTGGGAAGATAAACGGATGAAACCACCATGGAAACAAATGCAGTCTTGTTTTAAGTTTTTTTTGTAATTTTTTTGTTGATTTTCAGCCTTCTCAAGGAAGCAGTTTTTTACAGCCTACTATAAAAAAAGTTTTTTGCTTATAACTTCGTTATTTGTGAAAATAAACTCATTAAACTTTATATCAGAGAAAGGAGGAAAATGAGCTCTATCCAATGATGATATGGCGGCCTTTGACGCATGTTTAAGAAAGCGAAGTTAATGTTAATATTTTGAAAATTTAACGACCTATAAAAATTTTAATTTCAGATTTTCAATCTGTAAAAAAGTGTCTTAATAATGTCTAAGCCGCTTTGCGCTATCTTTGATAATAATCAAATTATACACAAAAAACCAAAACTGAAAATTAAGCAATAATTGTAGGATTGGATGTGGATCATAGTAGTACGTGAGATGCTGAATAATTTTTCTCATTTAACCGTATCTTTACTTTTTTTTACCGTTTACGACATCCCCATGCATGCACTCCTTATCTTGGACACCCTGTATATAGTGACCAGCAAAATACAGCATATGTGGAAAATTTTTAAAAATTATGCTTTTCCAAACACTTATTTTTACGCTTACTTCTGCATCTCAAATAGCCTAAAATTAAGTTCGACATAGCTCACGTGACTTCAGGTTCAGCAAGAAATTCAAAAAATTAAATGAATTAAGGAAAAATCGCCTTATTTGAAATAATATCAAAAAAAGGTAAAAAAGTGTTAAAATGCAATTCTAATGCCATGTGCAAAGTTTGGAACAAAAATATTAATAAGCTAAAAATAGCTTTTTTCAAATATTTTTATGTAAAATCACCAAATTCCCATTTTTTTTTGATTGAATTTATTTCACTGAAATATATTTGTTTAGGTCATAATCGAACACAAACTATGTTTTTAGCACACTTGGAAAATTCATTCAAAAAATCATTTTTCGTCAGTCGTACTTTGCCAGTACGCCTAAAAAAGCTCGATATCTTTAATTCTCACTCATACTCGCTAAGAAATGATATTAAGAAACTGTAATGGCTATTAGAAAAAAAACATTGCAATAAACAGGTACCTAACGAAAAACGATTTTTTTGAATTCCAAGTGTGCTAAAAACAATTTTGTGATCGATTATGAACCTAAACAAATGAATTTCACTTGAATAAATGTATTTAAAAAAATGGGAATTATGTGATTTAATATAAGAATATTAAAAAGAATACTTTATTTTTAATTTATTAACAGTTTTGTTTCAAACTTTACACATGGCATTAGAATTAGATTTTGAACACTTTTTTCTAATAATTTTTTTTGATATTTTCTCAAAAAATAAACATTTTCCCTATACAAAACATTTGGCGATCATTGTACTATTTCGTAAAACCAATATTGACGCCACCAAAACCATTATTCCATACTTTTGAACAACCTGTATGTGATTTATATTAATTTAAATATGTTTCTCTTACATAAATATTTGCTTGTAGCACAATTAATAATTTTTACAAAATTTTGTATTTTTTGCGGCAAGGGAGGCGCTGAAATATAAATTACCTAGGGGCTTTAATAATACAAATCCAGCTCTGCACTCAGAAGAAGTCAAAATATCCACATTCCAACAATAATATGTTTCTAAAATTAAAGAAGAACAACAACAATAATACACAAAATATTTCCTCGACAGTTTCAGCTTTTAAATATTTCACTTTCTAAAATACAACGCAAATCTGGATTAACATTCCAATACCATGCAGTCCCTAAAAGACAATTTTTATTTTTGGTGGGTAAAAGTGGTTTGCAAGTTTTTTCACAATTGCGAAATGTAGAGTAAAAAAAACTTTCAAATGTCAAACTGAACTACTTATAAAATAATAAAGTTTGTGATTTATTAAATTTGTCATTGAAATTACTACCTATACTTATTTAAAAGGAACTATTGAAATAATAAAACTTATTTTAATAAAATACAAGGCGTTCTGTAAGAATTCATCATTTATGGTGACCAAATCGATAAAATTGGAAAAATCGTTTAAAATGTTTATTAGACATTAGACACATATTGTTAGTCAGCAAATTTATAAAATTTAGAAAATAATTTTTCAACACCCTGTGCATTTGATAATTTTAGCTGAAGCAAAAGGCAATGTTAAATAACTTTAAGCTGAAAACTCAAATCAAAAAGTTGTTTTAAATTTTTATGCTTTCTTAGTTAGCGATCACATGGAATTTCTAAAATGATTTTTCAACACCCTGTACGTAGTGTTGATTTAATAATTTTATCTAAAGCAAAATGAAATTTTAAATAACTTTAAGCTTAAAACCCAAATCTAAAAAATGGTTTACAATTTTTATGTTTTTTTAGTTTTTTAGATAGCGAATTTAATGAAATTTCTAAAATAATTTGGTTAACACCTTATACATAGTATTGATTTAACAATTTTAGCTGAAGCAAACGAAAATTTTATAATAATTTTAAGCCAAATCTAAAAAACTTTTTAAAATGTTTATGCTTTTTCAGTTAGCAAATATACGGAATTTCTAAAATAATTTTGTTAACACCCTGTACAAAGTATTGATTTAATAATTTTAGCCAAAGCAAAAGGAAATTTTGTAGTAACTTTAAGCTTAAAACCCAAATCTAAAAAACTCTTTAAATTGTTTATGCTTTTTTAGTTAGCGAATATATGGAATATTTAAACTAATTTTTTAACACCCTGTACATACTATTGATTTAATAATTTTAGCCAAAACAAAAAGAAATTTGATAGTAACTCTAAGCTTAAAAGCCACATTTAAAAAACTCTTTAAAATATTTATGCTCTTTTAGTTGGTAAATATTAGGAATTTCTAAATTAATTTCTTAACACCCTGTGCATAGTATTAATTTAATAATTTTAGCCGAAGCAAACGAAAATTTTATAATAATTTTAAGCCAAATCGAAAAAACTTTTTAATATGTTTAGGTAGGTATGCTTTTTCAGTTAGCAAATATATGGAATTTCTAAAATAATTTTGTTAAAACCCCGTATAAAGTATTGATTTAATAATTTTAGCTAAAGCAAAAGGAAATTTTATAGTTACTTTAAGCTTAAAACCCAAATCTAAAAAACTCTTTAAATTGTTTATGCTTTTTTAGTTAGCGAATATATGGAATATTTAAACTAATTTTTTAACACCCTGTACATACTATTGATTTAATAATTTTAGCCAAAACAAAAAGAAATTTGATAGTAACTCTAAGCTTAAAAGCCACATTTAAAAAACTCTTTAAAATATTTATGCTCTTTTAGTTGGTAAATATTAGGAATTTCTAAATTAATTTCTTAACACCCTGTGCATAGTATTAATTTAATAATTTTAGCCGAAGCAAACGAAAATTTTATAATAATTTTAAGCCAAATCGAAAAAACTTTTTAATATGTTTAGGTAGGTATGCTTTTTCAGTTAGCAAATATATGGAATTTCTAAAATAATTTTGTTAAAACCCCGTATAAAGTATTGATTTAATAATTTTAGCTAAAGCAAAAGGAAATTTTATAGTTACTTTAAGCTTAAAACCCAAATCTAAAAAACTCTTTAAATTGTTTATGCTTTTTTAGTTAGCGAATATATGGAATATTTAAACTAATTTTTTAACACCCTGTACATACTATTGATTTAATAATTTTAGCCAAAACAAAAAGAAATTTGATAGTAACTCTAAGCTTAAAAGCCACATTTAAAAAACTCTTTAAAATATTTATGCTCTTTTAGTTGGTAAATATTAGGAATTTCTAAATTAATTTCTTAACACCCTGTGCATAGTATTAATTTAATAATTTTAGCCGAAGCAAACGAAAATTTTATAATAATTTTAAGCCAAATCGAAAAAACTTTTTAATATGTTTAGGTAGGTATGCTTTTTCAGTTAGCAAATATATGGAATTTCTAAAATAATTTTGTTAAAACCCCGTATAAAGTATTGATTTAATAATTTTAGCTAAAGCAAAAGGAAATTTTATAGTTACTTTAAGCTTAAAACCCAAATCTAAAAAACTCTTTAAATTGTTTATGCTTTTTTAGTTAGCGAATATATGGAATATTTAAACTAATTTTTTAACACCCTGTACATACTATTGATTTAATAATTTTAGCCAAAACAAAAAGAAATTTGATAGTAACTCTAAGCTTAAAAGCCACATTTAAAAAACTCTTTAAAATATTTATGCTCTTTTAGTTGGTAAATATTAGGAATTTCTAAATTAATTTCTTAACACCCTGTGCATAGTATTAATTTAATAATTTTAGCCGAAGCAAACGAAAATTTTATAATAATTTTAAGCCAAATCGAAAAAACTTTTTAATATGTTTAGGTAGGTATGCTTTTTCAGTTAGCAAATATATGGAATTTCTAAAATAATTTTGTTAAAACCCCGTATAAAGTATTGATTTAATAATTTTAGCTAAAGCAAAAGGAAATTTTATAGTTACTTTAAGCTTAAAACCCAAATCTAAAAAACTCTTTAAATTGTTTATGCTTTTTTAGTTAGCGAATATATGGAATATTTAAACTAATTTTTTAACACCCTGTACATACTATTGATTTAATAATTTTAGCTAAAACAAAAAGAAATTTGATAGTAACTCTAAGCTTAAAAGCCAAATTTAAAAAACTCTTTAAAATATTTATGCTCTTTTAGTTGGCAAATATTAGGAATTTCTAAATTAATTTTTTAACACCCTGTGCATAGTATTAATTTAATAATTTTAGCTAAAGTAAAATGAAATTTTATAGTAACTTTAAGCTTAAAAACCAAATCTAAAAAACTCTTTAAAATTTTAATTTTATTTTAGTTAACAAATATATAGAATTTCTAAATTAATTTTTCAACACCCTGTACATAGCATTGATTTAATAATTTTAGCTAAAACAAAAAGAAATTTTATAGTAACTTTAAGCTTAAAAGCCAAATCTAAAAAACTCTTTAAATTGTTTATGCTTTTTTAGTTAGCGAATATATGGAATATCTAAACTAATATTTTAACACCATGTACATACTATTGATTTAATAATTTTAGCTAAAATAAAAAGAAATTTTATAGTAATTTTAAGCTTAAAAGCCAAATCTAAAAAACTCTTTAAAATATTTATGCTCTGTTAGTTGGCAAATATTAGGAATTTCTAAATTAATTTTTTAACACCCTGTGCATAGTATTAATTTAATAATTTTAGCTAAAGTAAAAGGAAATTTTATAGTAACTTTAAGCTTAAAAACCAAATCTAAAAAACTCTTTAAAATTTTAATTTTATTTTAGTTAGCAAATATATGGAATTTCTAAATTAATTTTTCAACACCCAGTACATACACTATTGATTTAATAATTTTAGCTAAAACAAAAAGAAATTTTATAGTAACTTTAAGCTTAAAACTCAAATCTAAAAAACTCTTTAAATTGTTTATGCTTTTTTAGTTAGCGAATATATGGAATATCTAAACTAATTTTTTAACGCCCTGTACATACTATTGATTTAATAATTTTAGCTAAAATAAAAAGAAATTTTATAGTAACTTTAAGCTTAAAACGCAAATCTAAAAAACTATTTAAAACGTTTATGACTTTTTAGTTAGCAAATATATGGAATATCTAAACTAATTTTGTTAACACCTCGTACATAGTATTGATTTAATAATTTTAGCTGAAGCGAAAAGCAATTTTAAATAACTTTAAGTTTAAAACCCAAATCTAAAATACTATTTCAAATGTTTATGCTTTTTCAGTTAGCAAAAAATATGGAATTACTAATCTAACTTTTCAATACACTGTACATTGCATTGATTTAAAAATTTTAAAAGATAAAAAGCAATTTTAAATAACTTTTATCTTAAAAACGTTTATAAAACAGTGAGTGTATTAAATTTTAATTCCAATAAGAAAGAAATACTAAACAACTTTTATTCAAAAATTTTATATGATTACAGGAACTTTCATTAATAAAGAATCCTGTTTCCATAAATAGATACGAATGTTTTAAAAAAAATCTGTAACTTTGAATGCAAATTTTCTTTTTTTATTGCAAACACGCAAAGTAATTCTAATTGGAATTTACCTGCACTTTCAAATACAGTCACACGCAGAATACCTGAAATAATTGTAAGAAATTAAAACGTTTAAGCACTCCAACCAGCAAGGTCAAAGAAAGTTTGTTTACATGTTTTGAGCTACATATCCAAAAGTGCTTGTGATATGGGCTCTAATCTAGGTTTAAGGACAAGTGAAAGTTGACACAGAAACAATTTTGTCTGTGAATCGTTAGGGAGAAGATAGACTAAAAAGCCCTTGGGTGTTACTAATTAGAAGCATTCCATTGTCAGCCAGAACATTATTGTCAACTCCTGCTTTCACTAATATTGGAATTCTCAGGAATTCTACAGCATTAAGAAAACCCAGCAGAGTTCAAGGTAAGATAGATCCACCTGTAGGTAATTAATGTGTTTGTCCACTACTTCTTCATTCACCCCACCTGTTTATATTTATATATATAATAGAGACTTATTGAAAATGTTGTCATAGTAGTTTGAAGAAGGGTTGTGATAACACATTACCCTTTTACTGTTTTCTTGTTCTAGTGTTTGGGAATATTTATCTTAGAGGTAAGTGCAGTATTTATTTTCAAACTTTTATATTATTTGTTGATTTATTTTAAATTTTTGGTTACTACCTACAGACTTACAGTAGGTAGGTACGTTTAATTCAGAAACAATTATTTTTTAGTTTTAACGCTCGTTAATAGTGTTTAAATGAAATTGATCATAAAATACAGAACTTTGGCAATATTTAATTTTAACAGAATTTAAAAAACTTAAAATTGAATTTTGCGCAATTCTAATTCGCCTTTTTTTTCAGATCACCATGCAGTTTTCTTTCGCTGTCTTAGCAGCAGTGCTCTGCATTGCTTCTGCTCAATTCCCCAACGGAAGAATATTGGAACCCCCTGTACCTGCCCTTTGTGCCCAAAGAGTTATTCATGAACGCACCCCTGATGGTAAGTTTTATTTTTTTACCTACAAATTGATTTCATGGCTATTCCAGCATTTTTTGTACCTATTTTGTATTGTGTTTAATTCAGGTAACAAACTTTTTTACAATACCCTGTATGTACATGGTTAAACTAATTCAATTTTGCTAAAAAAGACTTCACATTTCGTTTTTGTTAAATAAGACAAAGCAGTGTGCGTAAAACAACATCATTATTAAAATGATTCAATCCAGGAACTCAATAATTTAAAATTAATTACCTTTTTCAAAAAAAAGTGTTTTTGGTACTTACATCATTTATATTAAAAATAGTATTAATGAACCGGATGTTTAACGTTGGCGATTTATTAAATATTAAATTTTAATTAATTACTTACAAAAGTTTATCTTAATGTTGACAACTAAATTAATTGTCATTTTAATGAGCCCGTTGCAGATTTACCTTTAAAAACCTGTTTGTATGTGTATCTTTCATTCATAAAGTACAATGACATATTATTATGTAAGTATTATATCAGTTTTGACATTGACTGTGATACTTTAAACTAGTTTCTTAATTCGTAAAATTAAAAGTATTAAAATTTGCATAATATTATCTATACAATTCTTCTTAACACTGAAAATTAGTTACCTTTTTTATTTTGATTATTTTTGGCTCATTAACTATTTGATTTTGGCTCTAAAGTATTAACATAATTTAAACTTCATAAAATAAAATTTTCCAGACAAAATTATGCACAAGTTGAGCGTTCTTTTACTTAAACTAAGCAGGTCTGGATTCCTGTAATTTTCCCCCGCTTTTTTCATTCAATTCCCGCCATAGCAATCTCGTCTTTTTTGTTTTGTTCAATTCCAGCCATATTTTAGACAAAAAATGCTGAAATTTGTTTTCAATTTTTAACAAAATTATTTTAATAAATTTTTTACACTAAGACTAATAACAGAGGAAAATATTGAGTTTAAAAATTATCACAAGTTCGAAAAATTTTTAAAATTGAACATTTCATATTTAAATGAATTTTATTAACTCAATACATGTAATTAATATTATTTATTAGTGCTCTGGTTTTAAAAGTTGCCCCTAAAACAACTATACAGGGTGAGTCATTTAAATGTCACCCTACTAATATTTTCTAAACTAATAGAAATATCAAATTTTTATCTGCATACAAATTGTTGATCATTAACTGCTGCATAACCTAAAATTATTACAATTATACTGAGTGTTTAATTATGCCTGTACAATACATTACTATGTTATTGCAAATGGAACACCCTGTATATTATTGCATTTTTAAATACTAAATTAAATTTTTGATCTAAAACTGTCAAGGTACTACCTTCTTACAATTAGTGGTTTTCGAGTAATTTGACTTTTTTCAAAATTTTTGAATTTTGTGGACTAATATAAATTAATTATTATTTTAGATACCAAAACCGTTCAACCATCGCTATTTTAAATAACTATTTTTTTTTTGTAAATTTTAAATGAAACGAGGTGTACCTTGAAAACAAAACCAAAATTTTCTTACGCTTAGAAAATGTCACCCATTATTCTATTCTATTCTTAAAACTATCGAGAATATCAATTTTTTTCTTAATACAAGTGGTTTGTTGCCTAATTAGCTACTCAATCCCACATTCCAAAATTTTCTGTTCTGTCACGTAACTGATCAGTGAGGTCGTCGATGATTTTGTTAATTGGCACTATAAATATTTTCTTAGGCAGTTAGATTTTTTTCTCTTTTCAATGACATAAATCTTTCATAATTTTTGTAATATAAGAGTGTGATAGTTTTATATCATTGTAACGGGAAAGAAATCATCTAATCACCTTAGAAAATATTTATGTTGTCAATTAAGTAATAAAATTATCGACGACGTCACTGGTCAGTCACGTGACAATATAAAGTAGCTTATTAAGCAACAAACCACATTTACTAAGAAAAAAAATGATAATCTCAATAGTTTAGATAACAGTATATAGAGGGTTACACTTTTTAAACGTTGGAAGAGTTTTTGTTTTGTTTTCATAGCACACCTATTTTTATTTAAAATTTATAAAAAAAATATTCAAAAAACATAGAAACCCATAGCAATTTGAACATTTGGTATAAGAAATTCTATATCAAACTGAAAGAGCATTTAATTCTGCATTTGATGGGGTTGAAAAACTACTTGGTGTTTTATTTGACAAACAAAAATTATTGACATTTGAAAAAAATTGAATAACTTGAAAACCACCAGTTTTACGATAATAGTACCTTTACACGTTTAGATCAAGAATTAAGTCTAGAATTTAAAAATGCAATAATATATAGGGTGTTTTACTTAAAATAACAAAGTAAGTGCTGTACAGGCATAATTAAACACCAAGTACAATTGGTAATAATTTAAGTTTACAGCAGTTAATGACAACTTTTATTAAGAGAAAATGTTGATATTCTCAATAGTTTAAGAAATAATAGTGGAGTGACACTTAAATGGCTCACCCTGTATTTATGTGCTTATTTCATATAAATAATTTTATGCAGTCAAGGTTTCTAAGAGTTATTATAATGCAGTAATGTAAGTGATGTATAAACCTTGATAATAATTTTTTAGTAAAAAATAAAAATAATGAGCAATTTTATCCAGGGACGGTTTCAGAACTTTTTAAAAATTAAAAATCTCTTTAATTTAAGTAAATTTAAAAGTTAACTTAAGGTAAAGATATTTTCATGTTGGATAATTAAAATGGGTATTAGATTGTTTTACTCTTAATGCTTGCATAGTCAATTTTCTAAGCAATTACCTTCATTGCCTCGGTTGTTAACGCTCAAACCTTGAAAATAAGAAAGCTTCCTTTATTATTTTTAAATTAATCTCAAGCTATACAGAATTATATTTTGTTAAACAATTATCGTGTTAAAAAACACATTTTTATTGATTTTAAATTAGCTACAATTAAAAAACTATGTTTGTATCTAGTCGATGAATGTGTGCATTAAATTAAAAATATTACAGGCAAGGGCTACCTATTCAGCTGGAGGGAACCTTCACTACAAGGTGTTGAAGAAGATTGGTTAGGTGCCAGGAATTACTGCAGACAACGTTGCATGGATAGCGTTTCCCTTGAGACCAGTGCTGAAAACGAATGGGTTAAGCAAAGAATTGTCAATGAAAATGTAAGTAATAAGAAATGTAAATTTAAACTGAAACTTCAAGGTTTCATAGTATTACTATAAACACATAACAAACATTATGACGTAATTGTTTGCTTGTTTGCTAATTATCTTGTAAGTACATTACAAGTATTTAAATTTGCTGTTAATAGTTTCAAGCACAAACTTTCATCATAATATTTAACGACCCTGTTAACACTACTTTATTGCTTAAGTCTTATTTATACTTTTCAATAATAACGGTAATGCGTTACTGAAATAATTTTTAGTCATTACAAAAAAGTTCTGTTATGTTTCCGACTGTGAAATTGGTTAAGTTGCCCAAAAAATAAATATATACAGAGTGAGCAAGGGTATCACATTTTTAAAACATTAATTTTATGGGGTGGTACTATACCAAACTTATATATATTTTTTAATATAACACCATATACACTTTCACATATTTTTACTCACTTTTTAATTGCTTTTCTGCATATGTTCTGTTTTTTAAATTCCGTTGCGGCGTTGACAAGTTATTAATTTTTTACAAAACTCACTAATAAAATCTGCACGAGCTATATTTTCACAAATTAAACAAACCTTTTCTATTAAATCTTAGCCATAACCATGTGCTATCGTCCAGATATGATGAAGTTGAGTTTTGCATGATGTTTTTTGCAACGGTGCTAAAATGTATAACTCTTTTTTCTTTAGTATTTAATTTTCTCGAAAACGGTCGATTTTAGGTACCTATAACCATTGG
Organism: Ctenicera cuprea; assembly: GCA_958336395.1. NCBI lineage: Eukaryota > Metazoa > Arthropoda > Insecta > Coleoptera > Elateridae > Ctenicera > Ctenicera cuprea. Next base: position 61,366,520 of record OY284487.1, read on the forward strand.
TTAATAAAATTTATACACCGCAAGTCAACGCTGTATCCAACAATTTAAACCACTACAGAGTGTTGTATTTAAAAAAACGAGTTATATCAAATGAGAGCTAGAAATACATATTTTGCACCGTTACAACATACACCATATATAACCAAATTCAACTTTAAAATATCTGACGGATAGTACATGGTGTTGACCAATAAATAATAGAAAATGTTTGTTTAATCTGTAAAAATACGGCTTGTGCAAATTTTATTAGTGAAAAAAGTTGAATAACTCGGCAACGGCGCAACGGAATTTCAAAAAAAAACAAAACATATCAAGAAAGAAAATTAAGAGGCCGAGAAGGGTATGCCAAATTATATAAGATGTTTCATTTAAAATAACATAAGTTTGGTATGCCACTCTTATATCGAACACCCTGTACAATTGGAAATAATTTTAAAATGTGGCCCTTTTGGTCCCATACAACTTTTGCACTTTTAAACATGTTTTAAATAGTAGAGGAGATATCACCACAGTCTTTTATGACTCATTCTGTATACAGGGTGAGCATTTAACTGTCACCCCACCGCTATTTCTAAAACTAGAATTTCAAATTCTTTTTTTGTGATGAATGTTCTTGGTAATTAACTGCTGCATAACTAAAATTATTACCAATTATACTGGGTGTATAGTTATATCATACAACACAATATTTTGCAATATTTAATAAAACACGCCGTATATTGTTGCATTTTTAAATTCTACATTTAATTCTAGATAGGAAAGTGTTATGTTACTATACTATTAAAACTAGTGGTTTTCGAATTATTTAAATAATTAGTTGTGGAAAATAGCGATTTGGTTTGTGAAATATTAATTTTGTAATCTTAGTCCACAAATGTAAAAAATGTTGAAAAAAGTCAAATAATTCGAAAACCACTAACTTTAAGATCATAGTATTTTAATACTTTTATTATCTAGAATTAAATTTTGAATCTAAAAACGTAATAATATACAGAGCGTTCCGTTTAAAATATCAAAGTATTGTGCTGTTGAAGCATAGCTAAACACCCAGTATAATTAGTAATAATTTAGGTTATGTACCAGTTAATTACAAAGAACTTTTATTAAGAAAATATTCTCAATAGTTTAGGAAATAATAGTGTGGTGACACTTAAATGACTCACCCTGTATATATATATTATTTTTTTTATTCTTATCATTCAAATTTCAACAATAAATAAATTAACAATTATTTTTCTTCAGGTAAAATACATTTGGACATCAGGTCGTGTCTGTGATTTCAAAGGTTGTGATCGTCCTGATTTGCAACCTGTTACCGTTAATGGTTGGTTCTGGACCGCTACGCTTCAAAAATTGGCTCCTACAACTCAGAGGGAACAAAGCGATTGGTCTCCAAGTGGTGGCATTGGCAAACCTCAACCTGACAACCGTGAAGCTCAACAAGGTGGTGCCACCGAAAACTGCTTGGCAGTTCTTAACCAATTCTACAATGATGGTGTCAACTGGCACGATGTTGCTTGCCATCATCGTAAATCATTTGTCTGTGAAGAAAATGAAGATCTCTTGAAATACGTCCGTTACCACAACCCTAACTTGAGAATTTAAGATTTTTGTCAATTGTTACCTTCTAGTATGTTTTCTAGACTGAACAAATTGTGTAATGTTTAATTTATTTGTGTTTGCTGAAATGTAGAATAAATCGTTTTTTTTCCTGATTTGTCTTGAATTTTTTTTTCATTTTATGTGGCAAATACTTTGCTTTTAATTTTAGTAAGTTTCCTATTGAGGATGGCAACTTTAATAATTTTATTGAAGCCAACCAAACATTTTAAAAGAATTGTTTATAAAGAGATTTTGAAACTAGGCTTGCGGTAGGTATATTTGTTCTATTTCTGAGTAAGTGAAAACATTCTCTAAACACTCGAATTTAGTTTAAAGTAGCCGATTGTCACAGGTTTCATTAATCAATCATTACAATATTTAAGTAATCTATTTTAAGTGTATATATCACTGATTATTTGAACAATTATATCTCATAGTGAAGTAAGCCCTTTCTAATGAAATATATGAAAAGTAATAGATTTAGTTGATTGTTGTTATAAGGTGCAAGTTGTCATAGCAACCATGAAGGAGTGGTTTAAGATCTCAGCATTGCTCTGCATCTTTGGGTTTCTTAAAGAGTTGCGCCCATCTGAACCATTTATATATGAATATTTAATTGGACCATATTGGAATATGACAGAAGAACAAGTTCTTCAAGAAGTATATCCAGTAAGCATCTATGGATATTTAGCACTTTTAGTTGTAGTTTTTCTTATCACCGATTTATGCCGATACAAACCATTAATAATAGTGTTGGGATTATCAGGAGTAATGGTATGGAGTATGCTGATATGGGGCTCAACCTTATTGGAACTGCAAATATTGGAAGTAAGACCCCATTTATGTCATTCACTCTTTGTATAATTTATTTACAAGAATTAAGTGTATATTCTATAGTTGGGGCACGGAGTCAGCTGATGCACGCCACAGACATCGGATGAGCTCAAAACCCTATTGCGTTTATCCTACAATGTGTATGTACTGTTCTGTATCATAATCCTAGAGTAGATAATAGTTCATATCTTATTTCCCCTAAAAATCTAACTAAGATAAGGTAAAAATGTAACATATAAACGCAATAAACTTATAAATATCTGTGACGTTCATCGGCTGACTCCGTGCTTCAAATATATATTGGTTTTTTCTAAAGAAAACTTATTTTTCAGTTTTTCAATTATTTTTTTCAAATGTCAGCTTATTTTGGTACTTTCTAGGTAGCCTATGGAACATTTATGGCCACGGAGGTTGCCTATTACACCTATATTTATGCTAAAGTGCCAAAGGAATACTATTCACAGGTTACTGCACAGACAAGAGCAGCTATTTTAGCAGGGCGTTGTATTTCTGGTGCGGCAGCTCAACTTTTAGTAGAATTTGAAGTATTGGATTACAAAGGACTTAACTATATTAATTTGTCGTGTAAGTAGTAGTAAAAAATTACCATAAATGTGCAAACCGAAATATTTATTATATTTTGAACTTTGCATACAAAAATGTAAGAGAATTAGACAGAGGTTAAGTTGATTGCGTCTTAAGATGATTTTTTTGACTGTTGGAAATAGAAACTAAAACTGGATGGGACCTTATTTTTTGTCGTATCAAATTATTTCGACATTATTGTTGACCGTCTTATTATTAGAGCTATGGATTTTTTAAAATTAAATAATTAGAATTATTGTTATAATTCGTTTCAAGCTTCACTTCGCAGAAGTTCATTATTAATATAATAGTATCAAAAAAAACAATATTTGTAGTAATATTGTTGAATTTATTAATTATTTTATTTATGCAATAATATGAACTTTGACGAAGTAATACGCTGAGAACTTCATAATAAAATAATATCTGTTTAATTTATTAGTAAGTAAAAAGTAATTAATTATTATTGTATTTACATCAATTGTTTGTTATGCACATTAGTGACCCTACTGTACCTACTCTAAATGGGGAACAATAAGTAACTGTTGTCATGAAAACTGTTCACTTGTTATGCAACATGATTGATATAAATGTCAACTGTACTCTGAAACAGTGTAATCACAATTTAATTTCTCGCCAAGATTTCTCATCAATGAAAGAGTCTAATCGGCTGAAATTTTACGTGTACTCAACTCATAGTTTCAAAAAGTACACCCAAGTACTTGAATAAACTAACTGTTTTAAAAATGGCTCTGAAACTGTTCACGACAATCCACGAAGAGGAGGTTCAACAAGGGTTCAACTGTAACAAGAGTAATTTCTGCTGACATTAAACGTGTTGCTGGTTTTCTGGTGACATGTCAATAGCTACACATTTTTCGCGTAAAAATCACATACACTCTCCTGTACTAAAACTTAATCGGTATTATACATTTAAGAAAAATGGAGTATGTTTGTGTAATATTGTTTGTTTTTCGTGATTGTTAGGAAGGGCTGTCGCCCACGTTGCCTCTCTTACGAGCCGCCACTGCTTACCTACCCAGTACTAAAAGTGACACGCCGCATTTTTGTCACCTATTTGATGGTGCGCTAACAAACAGTTTGAGAACTGCAGATTTAGATAATAAATTAATAATACCACATTGAGATTAATTTGGCTAAATAGAACATTTAATCATAGAAGATGTCTTGAGTGTCTTGCAATTAATTAGTAATATGTAGTTAAAATTAAATCATTATTATCAAACAAAAACTTAATTTAATAAGTCCTGCGTACCTATATAAATTTCTTTCTTAAATTTTGCGGCGTATTTAAAATATCTACAGACACTTGCACTCAGATTGTTATATTTTATTCTACTTTTTTTGTAGCATCAACTGCAGCTACACTATGGGCTCTCCTACTACCATCAGTACCAACAAGTATTTATTTCCACAAAGACCCCGAAAATCCAACACTAACAACACAGGGGAAGTACCAAAGTGCTTTTATTCTTATGCAAAACACATTTTCTCGAATCCTTTTCAAAGCAATATGTTGTGAAATGGTCAATTTGGTGGGCTCTAGCTACTGGTGGCTACAATCAGCTTCAAGCATATACTCAACCCTTGTGGTCTGAAATAAACACAGATTCATCGCTACATAATGGAACTGTGGAATCGATACTAACATTAGTAGGATGCCTTGGGGCTCTGTCTACAGGTTTTATAAACATTAATTGGAAACATAGAAGGGATTTATTTTTATCCGTTTCTTCAATTATATCTGGTACTCTTCTTTTAGTTAGTTCTCAAACTAACTATATTATAGTAAGTTATGCATGTTACATAGTGTTTGGCGGATTATATCATTTCATGATTACTGTAGCTGCTTCAGAGGTGGCTAAATATATTTTAGAAGATAGCTATGGGTTGGTGTTTGGCTTGAACACTTTGATCGCTTTAATAATACAGACTCTTGTAACATTAGTTCTTATTTCTGGAACCGTAGGATGGGCATTGTCACCTAGAAACCAACACATAGCATATGGTATTTATTATATGGTTATTGCGGTATTATACATAGTTATAGGAAGTGTTGAGTGTCTTAAAAATAGGACAACGAAAAACTAATTGGTTAATGTTTGTGGAAGTACATGCTAAGTTTTTGTATGTACATATGTGTATGGGTGTACAGCATGTTCCATCTAACCTTGCAAATTTTAGTGGGCTTTGATTCGGCTACTTACGCTTTGTTTCGTCGGTAGTCGTAACTTAAACTAGCTCTAATTGGCTGTTGGACAGTGTGGTACACTCTACTAAAAAGTGAAAGTCAATTTATTTATGGTTTACGAAAAATTGTGAATTCTTTGACAAATTAAAAGGCCGTGTGCCATAGGGTTAGAAACAGTTTGCTTTGAGGAGCGATTAACGATAATTTAGGTTACGTATAAAAAATACAGCAAAGAAACTAGAAATGTAATAGAAAACCTTGCTTTTGCTTGAGAGTGTAACGGCTTCTCGCCTTTTAAACTTATCGTCATTTTTTTTGCAAGGTTAAATGGCACTTGCTGTAAGTAGATATGAGTTTCCTGTATTTACGCAGCATTTTATAAAACTAATTTATTTTGTTTCAAACTTATACATACAATTTTAGCTGTGATGACTAGTCATTTATTAGAACGACCAGAAAGGTTTAAAACTTTATTATCGTTTGTAGTCTAAAATTTGAGTTTTATTATAATGTCTATAAGTACTTTACAATAGATTGTAGGCAAATTAAACATAATTTACTTATAAATTGTTTTAAATTTCTGCAGTGGCAGCTCATAAGGGAGGCAACGTAGGCCTGGGCGACGCCCTCCCCAACAAACACGCCCACAAAGCAAACATTACATACCTATATAACACAAGGATGTCTTTAGGACGTTTTATGGACATCCCTCATGGATGTTGTGCACGCTCATAGGGTCCATAGAATATTTATATTACATCCTGATTCCGCCGCAGCCATGAAGCAATAAAAATCTCTACCGCAACCTGCCATTCACAGTCCCCAATCTGGTGTAGGCAGGTGTGGTCTTATCGCCTGAAACCTCTGGTATTTAGTCGTTCGGATTTGACGTTAAACTGTTGGTCCCCCGTACTCCACCTTAGCACTAAGGAGATTATGTGGCGGAGAAGAGTGCCAGGTTGCTCGGCAACCAGTAATGCCAACATTCAAGTGTTCATCACAGTCTGCCTGATTTATTTTTTTTCAATCGCACATAACATGCTCCTTTCTAAAACGTATAATACGGTTTATGTTTTACCTACTATAGGAGCCCGATGTTTTTATAAAACATTGTGCAGTGGCACAACTTCAGGTATGCATATCCAGGCGGGCACCGTTGGTTTTACAATGAGACTGTGACTATGTAAACAAATAACATGAAACCTATAGATACATGACTGTAGGTTCTGAACAAAAAAATAATTTAGTATTATTTTGCAATAGCGGCATAGTTAACAAAGTTGTATGTAAAATTGAACTAGAGACTGCGAACTGACTTCTTTTCTTTGACAATTTTTGAAACCAACTGTACAACACGCTAGCCATATATCTTTGAATTAGACAAATAAAAATTATATAATAATCATTATCAAGGCAGAATTATAAAACACTGGTTGAATTTGTAACATATTATCATAAACTGACATAGACCTCCGGAAAATGGCGCCTGGTTTCAATTTGTTGTTAAAGTTATGTATTTAGTGTACCTACCTATATAGAAATTTGTTAATAAATTGTGCAAAAACCTCCAGCAGGGGGATTTGTGCCATATAATATTGTGTCATAAACATAAAATGGGAACAAAAGTAAACTAGCTTTATTTCTTAAAATTTTGAGGAAATTTGCAAGAGAAAAATAAGTGTATTTAAAAAGTAAGATCAGATATGAAGTATTAAAAAGTAAAAACAATTTGTATTTTTCTTCTTAATTTTAATATGTTGTTACGTCCCCAGAATTGACCATTTTTTTAATAAACTTGTATTATGTCGTATGCTCTTCAGTCGTTTGTTTTTAAATACAGTTATTAATTTGTGGAAAGCTTGTACGAAATTATCAAACTTCTAAAAATCTGAAGCATTACTAGTTGATTTAAGATTTTTAAGCAATTAAATGCAACAACAAGCAATATGTCTTAAACTCTTAAAGGTTTGATAATTTTTTACAAAATTGCTATAATAGTTATTTATGTTACTAGTGGGATAAAGGCGTTATTAGCTTGAAAGTTGCCCGACGAGGTCATAGACCGAGTCATGTAATTAAACGAGTGCCATAATAATGCATTATCCCACGTGTGACATACAAAATTTTATCTAGGACTGCTCAAAATTTGTTAAAAATTGAATTTTTTTGCTTGAAATGATATTTGACATTTATGCATTAATTTATTTGCAAATGTCAAAGTCAGTTTTAAAATCAAATGAACAAGATAGATTCAATTTGTTCAATACTATAGCAAGCAGCCGGTTTTCTTATAAACAAGCTTCAGTTTTGTTTGTGTAAAAAAATGAGTTGGGTAATGAATTCATTACGTAACTTATTTTACATTAGCGTGATAATGAACTTCATTACCTAACGCAAATGAATGACATAATAAATCCTTATCCAAGCAAGCGTAGATAAATAAATAATTGTATTTAAAAACAGAGGAGCATAGGATTTAATACAAGTTACGGAAAAAAAAAGTCTATTTTGGTGACAACTTCGTACCTGGACTGGCTTTTAACTACAATCGTCTTTCTTTTACAAACTTTTTCATAATTTTGAAAAATGAAGTTTATTCCTTGTCATCATTTTAAATTATTTAAATTTCTCATTAAACCGCAAGTCAATTGGTATTAGAGCCTTAAAAGGTGTGTTAGATGATACAAAAAAATTATAGAAAGTACAAATTTTTGAAAAATCAATAATACAAAAGTTTCTTATCTGGCCAGTAGTTGCATACTTTTTTGAAAACACTATAAATCTGTGGACTGCATTTGCAGGTGCGAAAGAAGAAGCGCTTTGGTTTGTTTTACTTGCCTAATAATGTGCTGTGGTGTGTGTATTTTCTAATTCAAAACGCCGACAATTTTGTGAATCGAAAAGAAAGGCGTATCGTTTTACTTGTTAATTAAAAAGTAAATTTTTTGGTGTGAAATTGGTGGAGCGGTCTTTTAATAAATGTTCACACAGGCACTGGCAGTTTGTTTCGGATTTTTTTCTTATTCTCTAAGTGATAGTATATAAGAACAGTTCTAAGCTTCGATAATATTTATGTGAACAAAAAATAATAATTTAAACACGAATAAAAATGCAATATAGTTGCATTTTTGTGTGCATTATTTGCAAAAATATTTTTTTATTTTGAGAAAATCCATTCAAAATTGCACCACACTATAACTATAAGCACAAAATCTAATTAGGTTATTGCATTGCATTGTAACATCTCACTAACATTTATTAGTTGTTGGCAACCAAAACTGCTTCCAGTTTTTCAATAAAATCTTTATTTTTAATGTATTTTTTTTTTATTTAACACCGTTGAAGATAGTAATATAATTTTGTTATGAGTCTCAGTATTGCAAATAAACTACGATTTAAGTTGGCTGGGATTAAACCCATTATCACTTTTTGTGTATAAAACAACTTAAAACATCCACAGAGTTTTAAACATTTTTTGGTATGACTGATTTATGACGAATTAAAATTAAGGTCAATATTTTTAAACTAGTGTTTAGTAATTGCTAAACAGATTATTTTGAAAATTTTATTTATAAATTTGTAGAGCAACTTTGCTAAACAAAGTTTACATAATATTATATTGTTGCAAAACTCTTTTTGATATACATAATAATTTACCAGCATAATATTATAATATGTGATCACCCCAATCTAAAGTTTCAATTCGTCTGCCAGGGTTGGTTGTTTCAAAAAACATCTTTTTCGTAGCAAGTATTTAAAGATTGTTGTCAATTATAAAGAGCACGTACTACTAATTAATCTGATGCCAACCATGAGTCACATAAGTAACATGTGTCATCTTTGAAAATAAAACCTGCAGTCAACAGTTCACTCATAATTTTACACATGTATGGTGCAGCTTCTGTACAACATTAGCAACACACTATTGGTCTGCATCAGATGTTGATGTAATGAGATTCAAGTATTTCTGTTGTTCTTTATTTTTGTGTCAAAGTCTGTGTAACGTAAGATAGGGAACCAACATATTATTTTTAAATGATGACTCATTTCAAATATCTTGCTTGGTGCATTTTTTCTATAAATACCACGAGTTCCTGATTGTGTTAAAAATACAAATTTTAGTAAATCTCTAAATGTTTTAGCTCTGGTTTTGGCAGTGTAATTAACGACTGTAATTACTGGTGTTTACCACAGTTATACATCTGTGTCCATTTCCGTTATTTGATCGTTTTGTGTGTTGGATAATTACCTACCATTTATTTAATATCTCAACTGGAACTTTACAACATTTGCAAAACAGTACATTTTTATCTGAAAATTCTTAAACTGATTCTGATACTTTTTTTGATAGTTTGAGATGTATTTCTGCAGTTTTCTTTGTTATAACTTGGTAGTAGAAAACTAAATGCCGTAAGGAAACTCCAGTTGTTTTCTCATTGTTTTTAATAAGTTTCATCATTCTACCAATGGGCACATTAATTGGCCTACAGCCACAGGTTTCTAATTATTTATGTTTGTATACAAAGTTGTTTTAAAAACAAATATCTACATAAGTAATTTATCTCATTTTTTACACATTGTGTGTTGAAGTACATTACTGATAGCCTTCAATGCTTGAAATGTTATCTCTCCGGCAATGAGTGTAGGTCTTCCTATTGAACTGTTATCTATTTATTTAAAATATTAAAACTTTACTAAAGCTACATTATTTTAAAGCGTATTAATTTTATAAAGTGTTGTTTTTATTCCCTAAAAAAGTGTACTAATAACAATCATCATGAAGAACTGGCATAAAATTTCACTATTGCTCTGTGTTTTCGGATTTCTTAAAGAAATGCGCCCATTAGATCCATTTGTATATGAATATTTAATTGGACCGTATTGGAATATGACTGAAGAACAAGTGATTCAAGAAGTCTTTCCAGTGAGCATTTATGGATATTTAGTGCAATTAGTTATAGTTTTTCTAATCACCGATTTGTGTCGATACAAACCCCTGATAATTGTATTAGGGTTGGCAGGAATTATGACATGGAGTATGCTTATATGGAGTTCTACAATACTGGAATTGCAAATATTAGAGGTGAGATTGTAATCAACCTTGCAATTTCAAGCCTGTAAAGTTATGGATGTTTCGTTATTGGGTATATGCATTGTTTTCTAGGTATCATACGGAACGGTAACAGCTGCAGAGATAGCATATTATACCTACATTTATGTGAAAGTACCAAAAGAACACTACACACAAGTTACAGCACATACAAGGGCAGCAGTTCTAGCAGGTCGTTGTCTTTCTGCTGTCTTAGCTCAACTTTTTGTTGAATTTGGAGTACTAGACTATAGAGGGCTCAATTATATTAATTTTTCATGTAAGTTAACTCATAATAAAAGTCATTTTACATTCAAATAAATACTATAAACACTTATATCATTAAGGTGCATCTCTGACCTGTATGGGATTTTTTAAGTTTTAACTTATCCGCGATCGCCACCTGCAATAGATGGCGCTGCTAAATTTACAATGGTTGACTTTAGGAAGGAAAACCAACCGTTTTGCGATAAGTTTCTAGAGTGTGTTAATTTGCTGTTAGTCAAAATTTATATATTCAAAATTAGTATGGCTCACAGGAAAATGTCCCTGAAGGATATTTTTGGATATTTTATCTAAATATTCAAAAATATAACTGAGGCAACCAATTGAAAAACGAGAAGCATTTTTTATGGCAGTCCACTTTGTAGTATGTGGTTATAACTATAAGAATAGAACCGAGCAATGAAATTTTCGGCTTATGGCACTTTATTCACCTTGCCATGAAAGTATTATTATTTTAAGTAATACAACAGCTACCAAGTTTTAATATCAAATCTCAAATGCATTGAATGGGAAAATAGGCACTCTGGCATTTCTAAGTTTATAAAAAACAAATATCCTACATTCAATAAAACAGTGTTCGCAGTTCTGTCTTGCAAAACCAAAAAACAAACGGGTGTGGGTGCCTCGTGTAATTTCTGGATTTTTAGAAATTACCTGACTTTTTGCTTGGATTTAGGTATAAATATTTTTATGAAAATTTATAGAGCGCAAAGATCTTTGTCCAATTATCTAAAAATATACAAGATGTTCTATTTAAAAAAATTGAGTTATGACCCATTAGAGTTGGAAATTTTTGCATTGTTGCAACAAACTTCCGGTACAACGAAATTCAACTTTAAAATATCTGGAGGATCGCACATGGTCTTGACAAAGGTGTAACAGAAAAGTTTGTTTAATCTTGGGAAATACAGCTCGTGCAGATTTTATTAGAGAAGTTTGCAAATATCAAATTTTTAAAAACAATTTGAATAACTTGGCAGCCCTGCAAACGGCATTATAATTAAAAATAATTTTAAAATGTGGTCCTCTTAGTTCCCCAAAACATTTATTTGAAACAGTTTCTTGTATTTTAAATAGTAGGGGAGATATCGACCACCGCGACGTTGTTGACTCACCGTTACCCCCCCCCCCCCCATTTATTACAATAAGGTGGCTTTTGAAAACTCACTATTGGCCTAACATACGGCCTCTTCTGTCCCATAAAAATAAATAAAATGTTGGTAAATCTTTTAATTTTTGAAATATTTATTAGCTTGTAACACCTTAGTTGCCGCACCCTGTATACAGTGTTTTCCTATTCAAATATAAGAACACATGTTTTACAACCAAGAAATGAGTTTTTAAAATTGGTGCAGATTAAATAGATACCATAATTACCCTAGTAGGTATTATCCGAGTGTGAAGATTATAAAGATAAAATACTGTCGCATATGAATATTATAAAATGAATCAAAGGGAAACATCCTTGAAAATTATCTTTTGTTTACTATAGACTTCTGTCTGCCACACTTCAAAAAATGAGACATATTTTTCAAGTTTTAACTTTATCCCTTCTAATTACTCATAAATCCTTGACAATAAATTGTAATCTTTTGATACAAAATTTTAATATTGATTGGTTAACGCTTTCTTGTCGTTATGTGGATTAAATTAGGAAGGTTTCGTTGGCCACAATTCGGATGGATTTATTAAAGTTGATTTCAGTGGTGTAAATTTCATACTTTTTAATTAGCTTTTCTAATACTGCATTAAATAAGAAGCAGTACAGGCCATTTCTTTATTGTAGTCTTGTATCTGATGTAAAGGCAGTTCGATAAGTTTATTTATTTTTACGTTGGTTTTCATTTTGCCCATGATTAGTTTAGTTAGTCTAATGAGATGTTTCCAAACAGTTCGTGCCTGGAAATACTGTCATTGAAGCTTTTGAGGTCTATTAACAGGTGATGCGTTTCTTTCCTAATTTGTTTTAGCGTACAGATCTCTGGTCTATCGTATCTTTTTTCTTTATTTGTTTGGTTGCTTAATTTTTAATTTACTTTTTTTGCAACGCCACTAGTTCACAGTGCCCCGCATAGCTTTGACTTCATTAACAATTTTTAAGTTAAATGCTAAGATGAATCAAAAACAAGTATTACAAATATCCAGGCAAAGTATTACTATGTATTATGCTATTAAAGTGAAAAAATCGACAAGTTGTTTTTTGTTGATTTTCAAAGGGGTATAGAAAAGATATAAGAAATATTTGGTAACTCACCTGACGTACACGCACTGTACAACAGTAACTGCTAGAGTGTGTGGTATTAGTAGCAAACCAACAAAGACAGAACAGTTTGATATAAATTTTGCTATACTGCATCGAAATCAACCAAATCAAGTTAGAAATAATACCAGTGGTTTAATGTTCCCCATGGTTCATACATCCACCAGCTCCCCTCGATTCCTCGGTAATGAAGCGTTTCCGTACAAATGTTTATTAGAATTGTTTCATTGTTTTCATGTGTGAAACTCAGGGTTCCCACTGACCCTGGATAACCTGGAAGTCATGGAAAATTCAGGGAATTAAAATTTTAACCTGGAAGTCATGGATTTTATGCAAAATTTGGCAAAAGTCTTGATTTTTCTCTTGATTTACAGTAAAAAACCTGATTTTCCTGCAGTAGTGTTACCATAATTTTAAAAAATTTAAAAATTTTCCTATTGAATTTTTAAAACTGCCGCTTATAAAACAATTGCTGCTAAAGGTTTTTAAAATATCATTGAGGTACTTTTCTTATCCTTGTTAAAGGAACGTAATATGGCTTATGATTAGGTGCAAGTGAGATCGCCACATACTGTCTTGTGAATTGATAAAAAAACGCATAAACATGATTATTTTTGCGTCTCTAATTTTATTGATTTTTTTTGTCGAAAGTCATGGGTAAGTATGATTTTTGGTCATGGATATCCTGGAAAAGTCATGGATTCTAATTCTTGATAGTTAGTGGGAACCCTGAAACTGGTCTTCAAAGTTTCTGGAAAATAATAGGGCAACTTGAGAAAACACTTAGACCTTCATGCCAACTCGATTTTACAAAAACATTTTATTATCTATAAAACTGTTGAGTTTAGCGACATTCAACAAGAGTACCTTTTCAATGTAAATTGGTAGGGAGAATAGGATTTTTTGGTCAAAAATCAAAATATGTATTCATCGAAAATATTTAGAAGAAACTTTCTCGTGCGTTGGGAAAGGTATCGATAAAAAATTTCCTCCTACGGGAAGCTGTAACTCTATAAGGCAAAGTTTCCAAATCAGTATTTATAAATACTTTTTTAAATGTTTTTTTGGTCTGGTATCTGCACTTGAAATATTTGCACCTATTTTAGGACCACCCTGTATAATATACTCGAAAATATATGTTAGGCTATGTTCAAGAGGATTATAGCCAATAATCTACTAGCACAGGTAGATAAAAAACGCGTATTCCAAAGTTTGTTTGTAACCAACCTGAAGAGAGAAGTACCTGGTAGTGGAGGACAAAAAGTGCTTAGTGTAGATTGAGTGTAGAGGTCAAGTAGACAAGTAGTGGCAAAGTTAGACGAGTACCCAATTGGATATTGAGTACTGGTAGGAGATGTTTGCTTTAAACATTCCTGATGCTTGGTCTATTTTGCTGTTATATCATTGGCTAAAGCTCTCTAGTGTTTCCAGGGTAGCTAATCCCCATTTAAATACAGGGAGCATATAATACCAACAGTCCATTCGTGTGGTATTGTGACTTGCACCCATAAGTTTTGTTGTATTAGTTGGTGTATTTGCTCTTCTAGTTCTCGTCCTCCTGTAAATATCTCTGAGGCTAGGTTATTTGGATCTCAGTGATTTGTTTTTCTTCAGTCTTACAATTGCTTCTCTTCCACTTCTTTCCTCCTCGGAATCTAACATACTTTTTTTTTCTTAGTTTTCTCTTTTTCCGAATTTACGATATCCATCTCTTCCAGAGTTTCTTGTTAGTTTCTGACACTTTGGATTAAGTAGTGCTGTTTCAAAATATTCTTTCTGCCTTTTAAGAATCTTGTCCTTTTCACTTAAAGTACTCTACCACCTTGATACCTGCTATTATTTTTGGTTGGAACTCTTTTCTCCCGCCATTCAATTTTTGACAGAACCTTCTATTGGTGTTTTCACTACTTAGTCCTGCCCCTTCTCCTAACACTTTCTTTTTTTTTGCTTTATGTAGTCTTTTCTCTTCACTTTGTATGTTTTTTTTTGTATTCCTGTTTTGTTCTTTCCTTTTGTTTTCATTTTGTTTCCTTTTTCTCTATTTTTAATTTGTACTAAAATCCTTAAAATTCTGACGTAAGTATTTATAAATTCTGCAGAAAAACTTTTGCGGAATAAAAAGCTTTCGTAGTAAAAAATTAATTGATTTAAATGGTTCTTCTTCAAATCGTCTCTCCTTAAATTCGATTTTAAAATTTTTGGTGCTGCAATATAAAATTGTTTGATTTTTTTACTTTTGTGCAAGTAGTGTCAGTATAGGGAAGTGATGATTTCATGAAAATTTTCGATTTTGTGTTTTTAACGAAAATACACTTCCACTTCCATGAACTCCAAAAAGTGATTTTTAAAAATGTTTGCCTGTGTGTATGTCTCATATCTCCCGAACGGATGGGACGAGTTAGGTATTGACAAGATAAGTTTCAAAATATCTAAAAGAGGAAGCGAAAGTTTTTAAAATTGTCGGAAGGTAATATAGACCGAGGCGGAGCAGAGAATGTTAATACGTCTTTACATTCCTTGTAGATTAAATAGCTATTATTAAGGCAATTTTTTTCTTAGAATCAATATTTACGAAATTATAGACATTATGCGTTACTTTTAACTTATCCTCTATAAATTTAAAACAAAAAAGTTTTACTTTATGGAAACTTTTTCAATTGCACATCACTAGATAAAACATTTCCGTTTAAGCTAAATTGCTCATAACTAGTAGTGGAAGTAGTAGTAGAATAAGATTTACAACTAGAATTTTAGCTGCAGCAAGATTTAAGAGTATTAATTTTCTATCTTGCATTCAATTTTTGGCTGACAAATTCCGTCTATCAATTCTAGTAAAAAATAAATATATAAGTTCTTTTTCTCACAAAACACCATGTCTGCGGCTATGATATCCCATATGTGTCTGCCGTTTGCAAATTTGCTGTTCGGTTCGCTTCCTCTAGAGTGCTAGATGTAGTGCAAGTCACTGCCGACGGCTTGTAATATATAGATACAAAAATACCTACGATAAGTAACAATTTTTAAATAATCAATGTCGAGAAAAATGCTTCGCTCATTTTTCACTTTTTGATTCTGTACCTTTATTTTGTTAAAATGGTTGTCTGACAAAAGTCAAACTTTTTTCCAAGTTTTTCTTTTTACACAGTACGATTCTCCACCTAAGAAAATTTATTGGTATGAAAATTTAAATATCACTGTAATATTTAGTTTGCGCATAAATTTATTGATTTAATATAATTTCCGTTTTTTATTTTTAACTGCTAATTTTTGTTTTCAGCTATGATTGCGGCAACATTATGGAGTTTACTGTTGCCATCTGTACCAAAAAGCATTTATTTCCACCAAGACTCTGAAAAGCAAAACCCGACATCAAAAGGAAAATATCGTAACGCTTTTATTCTAATGAAAACACATTTTATCAAATCGTTTTCAAATGGCTATGTTGCAAGGTGGTCAATTTGGTGGGCATTGGCTACTGCTGGCTATAATCAAGTTCAAGCATATATTCAAGCATTATGGTCAGAAATTCACACGAATTCATCACTTCATAATGGAACTGTGGAAGCCTTGTTAACTTTAGTAGGATGTCTTGGCGCTCTATCCACAGCGTACATAAAAATTGATTGGAAACGGAGAGGCGAATTAGTTTTAGCAATTTGTTCCATCTTAGGGGGAACACTAGTCATAATCAGTTCTCAAGCTAATCATATTGTTTTGAGTTATGCTTGTTATGTTATGTTTGGTGGATTGTATCACTTTGTAATTGCTATAGTTGCTGGAGAGGTAGCTAAATATATTTTAGAAGATAGCTATGGGTTAGTTTTTGGTTTTAACACTTTGATAGCTTTAATAATACAAACTTTGGCAACACTTTTCCTTGTTGCTGGAAACATAGCATGGGCTTTGTCACCTAGAGATCAACACGTAGCATATGGAATTTACCACATTGGTATTGCGATAATATTTATTATAATGGGAATTGTTAATTGGTTTAAAGGTCGGAAGGTTAGTACTAATGAAACGTAGCAAATTTGTTGTTATTATTATAGAAATAATTTGAAAATACAGTTGCAAAACTTACAAGCACTATGTGAGTGCAAGCTGATTAACAACAACAAGCGCAACTGTTAAAGTTAAGTAGGTAATGTGTTAAAGTTTGTGTTTTGGAGGTATACCTGGTGTAATAGGGAAGCGGTACACCCCCCTTTTTTTTGTTATTTATCAAAATTAAATTTGGTATGTTTAATATATGCATAGGGTTCTATTATTTAACGTAGATTACGACTTTTTGGGACTTTCCCCAAAAAGTAACAACAACTTTACTATTTTAAATAATACACTTGTATGTTTTTACATTTTTGGAAGGAAATTCTGGATATGATGGTGTTGTTTAACTGAATTTTAGGTGCCATAAACATTATAGGCTGTAAAAATAATTTTTTTATTTAGAGTGCGATGACCTACCCAAAATGTTAGCTATGAAATAAAGTATTGTTTAAAAAACTATTATTTTAACTTTACTGGCCGTTCAAAGTTAGTAAAAACGGTTTTTTCGAAAAAACTCTTTTGTTTGGATACGATATAAGCTCATTATGTTCCTTCGAAAGAGCATTTTGTTATGATTAATATGATACCCATAACTTGACATTTTTTCTGGTCAAATGGAGACATTTATCCTTAAGCAGAAATTTTATTTTGAATTTAATATACTAAACAGTTGAAAGGGGACACTAAACAGCTGTTTCAGTAAAAAACAAAAGACGAATTATAAAAAACTAGAACTGTTTAAAAAACAATGAAAATTTTTGTACAGTTTATTGTGTTCAGTTTATGTATTATTTGTTTCTTTGTCAATATTGTCTTAATTGTAGCTGTATTTGGAGAAAATAGTTAATTTTGTAGTTAGTGTTGTAAATGTTTAACTGGTTTCTGTGTTAGTTTGATAGTGCTAACTGCAAAATTAACCATTTTCTCCAAATACAGCTGCAATGAATACATGATTGGTAAAGAAACCAACAATCCAAAAATTGCAACATAGTAAACTGTCAACAACTTTCATTGTTTTTCATAATTCGAAATGCGCCTTTTTCGTCTTTTGTTTTTTACCGAAACAGCTGTTTAAAGGGGCAAATGATTACATCTGACTAGAAAAAATGTTATGGGTATCATATTAATCTTAACAAAATGTAACAGTTTTCACCAACTTTGAATGCTTCTACATCTCGGCTGATAGAGTTGAAATTACAATAATTGTTTTTAAAACAATACTTTAGATCATAGCAAACAGTTTGGGTGGGTCATGACACTCTAAATAAAAAATAACACCACCATATGCAGAATATCTTCCCGAATTCAAAAATGTAAAAGTATACAGGGTGTTCCATTTAAAATAAGAAAGTTGCTGTTGCTTTCGACAAAACCGGAAGTTCCAGAAAATCCTAATCTACGTCAAATAATAGAACCCTATACATATATTAACGATACCAAATTTGAATTGATTATCTCGATAAATAACGAAAAGAAGGGGAGTGAACCGGTTCCCTGTTACATGCTGTATGTAAATATTGTTTTAAAGCTACAGTTGTTATATAAGCTTTTTTTTTACTTCAACTTATCATGACTTCTTTGCCCAGCATTGATTTCAGCGAAAAACTGAGAAAGCTCTTTAAACAATACTGTAGCTGTTTCTACTTGTTATGAATTATATATTTAGTTTTATTTATTTTATTTAACAGGTATGTCGAAAAGCTAAATCTAAGGTTGTACTGAAAAAATAAGCTTACGCAAGCAAAAGTTTTAACTTAGAATAGCAATGAGGCATATACAGCTCTCTTGATTAGTTTATTATATAATTTCTTATAAAACGTACAATAATAAAGATATGTTAATTAGGTAGTAGTAAAGAATTGACTGTTAATGTCAAATAAATACGAAGTGATTTATTTAATTCAATTAAGACATTATGTTTTTTTTGCCTCACTTGTGGAGGGCACTAATTGCACAAACATACTCCCAGGGTCACCCTGCTCTGGAAACGAACCAGAGCATGATCACTAGAACAGTGCAACAGCGAGCTTTAACTGCTGCTTTAACGCTTGCCCCATTAATAAAGGTTTGCAAAAATTGTGTTGCTAATTTTAACGATTATGTTTTTTAGTTTCACATCCAAAATTCCGAGAGAGAGGAAAATTATAAAGTGGAAAAAGCTATGAGTCAATAAAAAAAATAGATTGTGGTCAAGAATAAATTCCAAATTTTATATAAATTTTTTGACACAACTTAAAATTTGTAATATATGAAAATTTTGAGGGCAACACATGCTATTGTCTTAAATTGAGTGAAAAAATTTTTTTTTAATAATTATTTTTTTATTTTTGTATATTTTATTAATTCATTGCATTATTATGGCTTTAAACTGAAAATCTGCGTTCTGGGTACATAATTTAAATATTTAGTATCTATGGAAGGCACTCCTATGCTGCCCCTCAGGACAGTACAGTTCCATAACAGGTACCTACCTATTTTCAACAACCCTAGTTTTACTGCATGTTGCTTCTCCATTAAAAGTTACGCCACAGCACTGATAATCTGTATAGCGAGATTAAATGTTGTCTAGAAACATCAACATATAAAAATAAGTACGAGTCAGATCCAACAAAAGGTGGTTTCTAGACCAGTCGCATGGTTTATGATTAATTTTATTTATGAAATGTTCTGAATGAAATATCTATTTTATTATTCTGTTTTATTGACAATGCCTATGTTTATAAGACCTTAAAAGAATATCGATAAGTCAATACCAATATAGCAAGTGCATGTCCATGTCTATGCAGTAAATATCCACAATTGATCAAAAAAATTTAACAAGACTTTGTTTATTACCTAATGAAAACTAGATGGTTATCTAGCTATCTAACAGTCTAATGACACAGATTTTTCTCCTGTGATACAGGAAAGTTACAAATTAAATGGAAAAACACACTTTGGGGGACAAGAAACTCAAATCTGTTTCTAGAAAATGTCTGTCAGTGGGTGAGCATATAAAAAATTCATTGGCAAAATAAACTTTGACATGTTTTTCTTATTTACTATTTTTCATGATTTATTAATAAATAGTTTTTTCATCAGTACTACTTTTACTTTGAGATAATTTTCTTTAATTTTACAAGTTAACCGTATCAAAGTTAAATGTGAATGCACCGTTATTAGTAATGCTATTGAAGTCTACTTCACTGTCGGTTTGAATACTTTCATGGATTTCTTCAATACTTTCTATTAAACCTGTGAACAATTTTGCTTGGTTCCATTTCTCTGGCGTATTATTCAATTGTAAAAATAGTTTCTCACATTTATAACAATTTTCTCTAAATCAATTTTGATTTTAGAAAAGAATTACACATTAAAACTGTTTGTTATTACTTAATGTAAAAAGTTTATAAAACAACATTTTGTAGAGCTACCATTTAAAGTCTCGGCACAGTTTATAATATCCAATAATTTTAATGATACAAAACACAACATAACTTTAATGTTTTATTATAAGAAATGAACAAATTATCGTAATTATAAAAATATATATACAAATGGGGTAAATACAAATCACTTTTTTCCCTCTACCATGATAATATGATAACCAAATTTTGTTTTAACTGGAGGATCCGTATAAATAGGAGTATTAACAGTAGATATTGGCAATGCAAAAGCCGCATCCTGAAATGGTCCCACCATCGAACCCCTTGTCATCCATCCTAAATCGCCTCCTTGTCGTGCCTTGTCTTCACTAAAAGCAGCTGCAACTTCGGGAAATTTTTGACCGGCTTTCAATTTCTCTAGGGCTTCAAGACATTTGCCCTGTTTTTCACATAGTATGTGTCTTACTTTAACTGCTGTTCCACCTTTCTTTTCTTTCCCAGCCCCTGGTTAAAAATAAAATATGGTTGAAAGTGCAATTCCGTGATGAAAGTGAAATACTTACCTTTATCGTCTTCCTCATTTTTGGTTGCTTTTGCTGGTTTTGAACCAGAAGCACCTTTTTTGGGTGCCATTTGGGTATGAAATTTCAAGTTCTTTTTTAGGTTATATTGACTGTCACACGATCCCTAACCTCAAATATCAGTCACCTGTTAAATAAGCTTTGCTGTTAAGTATAACTCGTGCTTATCCGATGATTGATAAATATAGATTAAAATGTCGAAAGGAGGGACGCATCTGATAATTAAAGGTCGTTTTCATCTTTAGATTCATGTTATAGCAAGTAGGTGTCAAGGCTCTATTAATCGAGCATTGGTGTTTGGTTAACAGTGTTTATAAACCATGAATGAGTGGCTCAGGATTTCGATTCTGCTTTGTGTCTTTGGGTTTCTTAAAGAAATTCGACCATCTGAACCGTTTATATATGAATATTTAATCGGACCATGGTGGAACATAACCGAGGAAGAAGTTATTCAAGAAGTGTACCCGGTGGGCACGTATGCGTATTTGGCACAACTGGTGGTGGTTTTTCTCATCACCGATTTATGCCGATACAAACCCTTAATAATTGTATTAGCTTTGGCAGGGGTGACAGTATGGAGTATGTTGATTTGGAGCACTACGTTGTTGGAAGTACAATTATTGGAGGTGAGTTTAACTGTTTGTGTGATTTATTGTTTATTGTAAGAAGGTTCATGTTTCATTTTCAAAATAATAGCAATTTTGTAAAATTATTATTAAATATAGTATTTATGTTATTAAATTAATGTAAATAATTAAACAGTTTGGCCTTGAGTTATGCCAGCAGTCTGTCTTTCAAATTTGCTAATTAATTAATGGGAACTCCTATTTTTGCCCAAACATTAATGTTCATAACAGTCTACAGCATCCAAGGACAGCATGTGTCAAGGTTAATTTATGGCAGATGAATAGGCATGCCTGTTTTATTACAATATGCTATTTACCTGTGTTATATTTATTTTTAGACTGTGATTTTCAGCTCCAGATAAAAAATTGTATCTAATTAAACAGAAAGTTTAATATTATTTAGTTACTTACGAGTGCATTAAAAATGAAATGTACTCAAAACAAATATTTTTAGTATGCTTAAGAGTTTTAAAATACAAAATAAGTTTTATTTGCATGTTAATTATTTTAAGGCGTAGTGATAAGAAATTATAGACGTATTTGCACAGTTTAATTTAGCTAATGTGCTAAATTATCCTAGAATAAACAAGTGGTTATCATGCCAGACTTATGATGTAAGGTAATATTTTAATGGTACCTCTAAAAGTTCCAAATATTCGTACCATAATGATAAGCAGCATTTTTTTGTAATTTCATCGAATACCGTTGCCTACCACAGTAAAACTTCTACAGATGGAAGAATTAAATAGTTGAATTCAAAATTTTTATATATTTAATTATAAGTACAATTTTTTTTTATTTTTTAAATTAATACATAATCCATACATATATAAAAGCACAAAGGGTTTTTTTCTCCGGTTCCTCCAGCGGCTACCGCTTCACTAATTTGGACCATTTTTTTTTAAATGAAAGGTCTCTATCCACAGATGGAACATGAAACATTTTTATATTTTTATTCTATGTCGATTTTTTAATAATAATTATTTTAATTTGTAATATATATGAAGGTCGGCTAGACGCGCGTCACTTGAGGCGCATCTACAATAACGTCGCGTGTCATTATTGGAACTAATGCATCACGTGACGACATTTCGCCAGTTCTGTCAACGCTGTCTGTCAGTGCATTGTGTGCTGGGGTAACACTAGTATTTATTTAAAACAAAATGTCTACTACTGTATTTAAACTGCCAATAATGAGTTTGTTCAGGAAAATGAAATTTTTTTCCAAACGTAAATGATTGACGGTCAATATTATTAAGAGGTCACATTAATAAAACGCTAAAGGGAATCTGAAGCACGTGGCATTTATAATCAATTTACATATTAATTCACTTGGTATAATATTTTTGAAGATCATTTAGAAACTTTATTAAAACAAAAATTTTCAAGGTCTTAGAAATAAGATTCTTTTGTGATTTTGTAGATTTTCTTTTTCATGTTTCGAATACCTTATTATGCCATATGTTTGCTATTTTTTTAACAAAGCTGCAAAATTATATTGTTATACTCAATGCTCATATCATAATTTATCAAATTGAACTTTTGTATTATATGATAATTGATGTATTGTTATTAAATCAGATATCTTATTTTGATTAGTAATTTAAGTTATAGATTGTTGTTCCAGACGAGCATTTTCATCTCCTAATTGTTTACAATTTACACATTTTTCACATAGTAATAAATATAAATTATTAAAATTTTCAGACTTTGCTAAAGTAGTACTCTTAAAGGCGTATTCGTATTATCTAAAATATTAAGTAGATGTTTGTACTTGTAGTTTTGTATTTCATTGGCATTGTTAAATTTTATTAACAACCCGCTTAAATTTACCAAATTATACCTCACTGACTTTGTTAGTGTATTTGTAGTTTATAGAAAAGGGCATAGTAATTGATGTATTGTTATTAAATCAGATGTCTTATTTTGATTAAATTAAATTATGGTATACCATGTGTAAACGAAGCTAGACACACCTTTCTTTTTCCCCACACGTACTAAATTAATGTGATTAAATATGGGGATGTTTAATTATTCATAAACACACTTTAAATAAAGTACTCGTCATTAATCTAGCAATGTTTTTAAATAGCACCCTATATATTGCAATGATATGCGTGGTCTTGTACTTACCAGGAAACAATCCCTAAATGCCTGTCATACACGCAACTGCAATTATATTTCGTATGAGACTCTTATTAATTCTCTCAGGGTCGTTATTTAGCTATTTAGTTTTTTTTAAATAAATAAATAAGAAAAGGATAAAACACAAAACAAAAATCAACGTTACAAAACAAGAAACAGGTTTTATTTAAAAGAATTTCTAAATGTGGTTTCCGAAAAATCAAAAAGAGTTTTACTAACTACTATCGTTTTTTTTTTAAAACAGAACACTTATCTTAGTGTGACCTTCTTAGGATATTCTTCGCTCGGGTACAACGCTGAGCATCCAATCTCTATTACGCTCCGCTGGCTTCTCAAATAACCACAGGAATAACAGTACAAAAATCCAAGTGTTGGTCCACCTATATTTAGGCTAAGTTTTGATCGTGGTACATTATCTGCATTCACTCTGGTTTTTCAACAATTCGTTGTCAATCACTTGTATCCTCTTCTTTTATATTCAAAATTACTTTTATATAGCTTTTAAAACTCGTTCTTTCTCTTTAGATTTCCAGAGGATCAAAATTCTCTGTATCTATTTACCAAGACGAGCCGTTACTAACTCAAACAAATTCTTTTATTCTTTCCCTTCCTTCTTTGATTTTCATTTTATCACAAACAAGTCAATCTCATGTCCATGAGTATATCATTCTTTGATACGTTTATCAAACTTGACACTGACATCCAAACTGACATATATCAACGCACAAAATCAAGTAACTCTAAAACTTTTTATAAACTAAACCTTTTTAACAATTCTAAATTAAATTCTAATTACAATTAACATAAATACAAATCGTATCAATCTGATTGTGTTTTTCTTTTCTTTCAGTACCATACGAAAAATAACAATTATTAGAAATTATAACAGGAATTCTAGCAAAAATACGCGACCCTGAGTTTTATAAGTCAGAACATTAAAATCTTACAAGTCTTCATAAATCTCCAAATGCAAATTGAACTGCAACAAACAATCCAAAAATTGCCTTCCAGCAACCACAATACCCCAGTCAAATTAAACACCTCTAAATATCATAGCAATATATATTTTAATAGACTCTTGTAGAGCATAAAACTTCTTTTTTCAACTGTTTCTTTTAAATTGGAAACTGGTTAATACGCCGTCATTGTCTTGATTGCCAACGTGATTGCCTATGATTGTCATGATTTCCGACTAATTGCCATGATTGCCTAGTTATTGCCGTGATTGCCGAATTGGCGAAAATAGCCACGAATTCCAATGCGTTTTCAGTAACTCTCGTGATATTATATATGCTGCATTAATGGACAATGTTAGTATTATTAATTTTTTAATCTTAAATCTTTGCTTCGTGGACTTCGTGGATCAAAAACAAGAAAAGAATTTTGTTTTTGATTATTCTGGTTTGGGGTTGATCTTTAATAGTGATTTAAATCATGATTTAATTAATAAAATTTATATAGAAAAATCGATTTAAATCTATTGGTTTTTGGATGGGGTACTGTTTTCATGTGAAATTGGTACAACGTGCATAGTTTGGCAATAAGTTTAGAATAGAATAGAAGTACATAAAAGTATTAATTTAGTATGTACTTTATTTGAACTGCATGCATTATGTAATTTTTATTAATACACAAATCTAAACATTGGATGATGTGGAGGGTTACCCGTTGTAAAACCGTTATACCTTGATCCGAGGTTCGATAAAAGGGGTGGAGAAACATGGGGCTAGCTAGCTATGGCAGGCGCTTACCAAATTGTTAATTAGCAAATATTATTGTTTGGCGGATCCAGATCGTCGTAAATTCCCAAATTGCTACTAAGCATAATAGCCAAATTTAAATTCTCGCTCCATTGTCATTGTCGATTCGCAAGTCAAATTTTAAATCTTTGCATTAATAATTAGAAATATAAGAAAAATTGAAAAACTGTTATTTTGTAATTCTTATAAAATTGTGGCAAATTTATTTACAATTTGGCGAATTCTGCTAGCAACCGCCAATATGCAAACTATTAAAACACTGTGAGCTATGGTCAAGATATCTCAAGTGGCACATTTTAGATTTTCTAATAATATCTCATAATAAAAAGGTGCTTTACAACTGTAGACAGCAACCCACTTAATACTTTTACAATATTAAATTTCAAAAATTCATAGAAGGCGCCACAGGTAAACTAGTGGTTTGAGACGACAACAAATTGTACGTCATCCTCGACGTCATCCAGTCATCAACAGTTTCGCAGTTGTAATTTTTTTGAAAGCTGTCTTGGATTATAAACAGTATATTCGTTAGGGTTATTATAATAATTAAATTTAATGCCAATATGGCATTCGGTTTTGAGTAATAAAGTGTTAAACTCAAAATTTAAAAAAAAAATTGTAGCGTCTGTTAATTTGAAGCTAGAAAGTTTGTGAAAAAAACGTTAGATCTGCCCTAAGGTCTCCGTTTTGTGATTTGAAAATTTCTGTTTACGCACATGTCTAACCTCCGCGTCAAGTTTCGTACTTTGTCGATGAATTTTGGATGTATTCAGTATATTCCATAGCTCATCGAAATCAGCCTTTTGGAGATATGAGGCGCACATGCATACACTCATATCCAGTTACCCACATACAAGCATTTTTAAAACCACTTTTTTGAGAAAATGAAAATGTTTGAGTAATAAGGCGTTAAAGTGAAAATTTTGAAAACTTTGGAAAGAAGCGTTAGATTTACCTCAAAGTCTTCTATCAGATTTCGTTTTTAATTCTAGAAAATCCTTGTTCCAAAAACAATGGTACCAAAAAAAACCTTCCCAAGTTCCGCTTTTGGTTTAGGATTTTGTAAAAGCTGACTTTGATATACCTCTGCATTTGAAAGCTCATCAAAATCAGCCCATTGCATCTGTTCGGAAGATATGAGGCATATTCGATGAATTTGTTTAAAATTTGGTGCTAGTTTGTTTTTTTTTGTGATGTATGTCTTACTCATACATGTATTTTCCACAGGTAGCATATGGAACGTTTATGGCAGCCGAGGTGGCCTATTACACCTACATTTACGCTAAAGTGCCAAAGGAGTATTATCCACAAGTTACTGCACATACACGAGCAGCTATTTTAGCAGGCCGTTGCCTGTCCGGAGTTATAGCTCAGCTTTTATTAGAATTTGATTTAATGAATTATAAAGAACTTAATTATATAACATTTTCTGGTAAGTTAAGCTTTAGTGCATAAGTTAGAAATGTACAGTTTAAAAACGTCCTGCGAAAAAATTTATAGATTTCGACATTTTCACGAACAAAAAAATGTTTATTTAATTTTTATTTGAAGAAACATTTTGTTACATTTCATAATTTTTCAGCCATGATAATAGCAACAGTATGGAGCCTGTTCTTACCATCCGTACCAAAAAGTATTTATTTTCATCGAGATCCTGAAAAGCAGAGTCTGACATCAAAAGGAAAATACCAAAGTGCGTTTGTCCTGATGAAATCACATTTTGTGGAATCGTTTTCAAACAGATACGTTGCAAAGTGGTCGATTTGGTGGGCACTGGCAACCTGTGGTTTTATACAAGTTCAAACTTACATGCAACCACTGTGGTCGGACATACACACAGCACCGAATGCATCGCTTCATAATGGAACAGTCGAAGCTCTGTTAACTTTAGTAGGATGTCTTGGTGCTTTATCCATAGGTTTTCTAAAAACTGATTGGAAGCTAAAAGGGGAGCTGGTTTTGTCACTGTGTTCCATTTTATCAGGTGCCCTTCTTATAATTAGTTCACAAGCTTCCCATATTGTAGTAAGTTATGCATGCTATGTTATATTTGGTGGTTTGTACCATTTTATGATTACCATAGCTACTTCAGAGGTAGCTAAATATATTTTAGAAGACAGTTATGGGTTAGTTTTTGGCCTAAATACTTTAATAGCTTTAATATTACAAACACTTGTAACGCTTTGTCTGGTTACTGGTGACATTGGTTGGGCGTTGACGCCGAGAAATCAACATTTAGCGTATGGAATTTATCATATGTGTATTGCTGTAATATTTATAATAATCGGAATTGTTGATTGGCTTAAAAGCCATGCGGACATTAACAAAACTTACTAAACTTATTTTTTTAAAGCTTTTAATATGTTTCTATACAGGGTGAGTCAACAAGGCTGCGGTGTGCGATATCTCCGTTACTATGTAAAATATGGAAAAAGTTTTCAAATAAAAGAGAATCAAGAGAATAGCATTTTACAATTATTTGCAATTATACAGGGGGTTCCGTATGAACGTGGCATACCCGACATGTGTTTTTAAAGAACAGCCTGTATATTTTTGAATATTCCTATCACCTTTTAATTGCTTTTATGAATTTGTGTTTGTTTTTGGAATTTCGATGTGGCGATGTGAAGTTATTCAACCATTCTGCAGGATTCGCGCGGGCGCAGTGCGCAGTTAGTATTGACGTCAATCTCAGTGAGTGAAACTTTGTTTTCGTATTTTTTCTTTAAAATGGCTGCTCTTAACCATAACCTTAGGCAGACTGCAAAGACCAACAGCATTGTTTTAAAAAAAAGCAATATAAAACAAACAAAAAATTTGGCCCTAACCGAGATTCGACCCCTCAACTATTTATGCAGTAAAAAGCGGTACAACCGCATTTCCATCTGTGCCACGACGAACTTGCAGTTATTGCTGAAACATATAAACTATTCGCTCATGCACAAAGAACGCTGCACGAAGCCTGCAGAATGGTCAAGCCGTAGACGCTTTTTCTTAAAAATAGAAAATCCTGTATATTTAAACATACTTGGATAGAGCTTTTGCGCTCTATAAACTTTATTGGCCAATGGTTATACCTGAAACGAATGGTTTTGAATAAAATTAGATTCTAAGGTGAAAATCAGGTAATTTCTAGCATTTTTTTAATATACGTATTATGCTGTACTGGGTAGGATCAGCTAAACAGTGGCATTGAAAGCCCATTTGTTTTTTTTAAATACATGTTGGTGTTTTTTTTCAAAAACAAATAAGATGTCGGTATCTTCTATAATATCTGAATTTCTAGAAATTACCTTATTTTTTATTGTAATCTCGAAAAACCGTTGGTTTTACGTATGGCTAATAAAAGTTATAGAGTGCAAAAAGCTCTATCCAACTATGCAAACATATACAGGGTGCTTCATTGAAAAAATTGAGTTATAACATATTAGTTAGAAATTTTTGCATCTTTGCAACAAACACCTTGTATAACCGAATTTAATTGTAAAATATATGGAGGATAGTACATGCACGTGACTAACATTTAAAAGGAAAAGTTTGTTTAATTTCAGGAAATACGATTGCTGCAACTTTTTTTAGAGAAGTTCTCGTAAAAAATTCAATAACTTGGCAATGCCACAAAGGTATTTCACAAACAAAACATATTCAGAAAGGTAATTAAAAGGCGAATAAGATTATGTTAAAATATACAGAGTGTTTTTTATTAAAAAATCGAGTTTCAACACGTTAGTTAGAAATTTGCACATCTTTGCAACAAACACCCTGTATAACCGAATTTTACTGTAAAATATGTGACATGGCCGTGACTAACATTGAACAGAAACACTTTGAGAAATCTCGGGAAATACAATTCGTGCAGATTTTATTAGCGAAGTCTGCCAATGTCAAATTTCACATAAAAAAAATTCAATAATTTGGCAACGCCGCAAAGGAATTTCAAAACAAACATATTCAGAAAGGTAATTGAAAGGTGAATAAGAATATGCTAAAATATACAGGGTGTTTGTTTAAAAAATCAAGTTTTAACACATTAGTTAGAAATTTTCTTATCTATGCAACAAACACCCTGTATAACAGAATTTAACTGTAAAAGATGTGGAGGATAGTAGATGGCCGCGACTAAAATTGAACAAAAAAACTTTGTTGAATCTCTGGAAACGTCATTCATGCAGATTTTACAAGTGAAGTCTGCTAATGTCAAATTACACATAAAAAAATTCAATAACTTGACAAGGCGGCAACGGAATTTAAAAAACAAAACACATTCAGAAAGGCCATTAAAAGGCGAATAAGAATATGCGAAAATTAAAAAAAAAACAAGTTATGTCACGCTTACATGTAGCCACCTGTATAATTAAAAATAATTTTAAAATGTGTTTTTTTTTATCCTTGCAGTTTTTGTTTGAAAATGTTTTCCATATTTTAAATAGTAAAGGAGATATCAACAACCGCAGCGACGTTGTTGACTCACCCTGTATAAATAAGTATTGCTTATAAAATTAATCCTAGAAATAATGATTGTTACTATTGTTTGTACATAGCCACAAAGCAATAATAGGAACGCAGAAATAGACTGAAACAAGCCATTGTCAATAAAAAAAATACCTCTGACCTAAGCAACTAGTAGGAAAAATTGCAGGTCATTTTTTAAAAATTTTATTTAATATTGAATAACTTGTTTATTTTTTTTTAAATGAACTTTTTTTTATTAATTTATTCCCCGGTCCCAGTTAGCTTCTATTGGGTATTTGAACATTATTGATTGCTTGGGTTCAATAAATAGTGTACAGTTGTTTTTATTTTATTGACCTTGCGGTACTTGCCAATTATCACTTAAAGTTGTTACAAAACTTTATGTAACTGTTTTGTGGCTTCAATGAGGTCCAATTTCAGAACTACTTATATTTGTAATTTGCATTAGTAGACAATTGAAAAAAAAAAAGAATTTTTTAACCAAAGATAAACATCAGTAGTTGTAGTTTCAGTAATTTAAGTTATAGATTGTTGTTCAAGATGAGCATTTTCATCTCCTAATTGTTTACAATTTACACGTTTATCACATAGTAGTAAATATGAATTATTAAAATTTTCAAACTTTGTTAAAGTAGTAGACTTAAAGGCATATTCGTATTATCTAAAATATTAAGTAGATGTTTGAACTTGTAGTTTTGTATTTCATTGGTATTGTTAAATTTTTTAAATTTTATTAACAACCCGCTTAAATTTACCAAATTATACCTCACTGACTTTGTTAGTGTATTTGTAGTTTATAGAAAAGGGCATAGTAGATACTATATAAGGATACTAACATAAAGTACAGTTATGTGTTCAAAACAATTTCTTCAAATTTTTAAAATAGTGAAAAAACGTAATATATTTTGAATTTATGGATGCATTTCTAAGAAACCTTAAAATCAGGAAATATAACATCAATAAAATAACACGAAAAAAATATTTAAAATGTTTCAGTTTTCATCTGACTTAAGGAACTCAATTATATTGTACTGTATTTACAGTATCTGAACTATATGTTTGGACATCCGTCAATTTTACATATACATCCTCTTTTACAACAACTGGCACAACTCTTTTTGCTGCCAGGTTGCCACATATGGTAATGTACCTAGTGTGGTGCTCTATTCCACAGTGCAATATGTGATGACAAATTTTATTTCTATTAAATTTGCGTGGAATAATGTTACAGGCAGAGTTTTAAGCTTGGGGTATCACAAATTTATAATTTATAGTGGGGAGAAAGTTCAGCCCATTTACAAAGAAATAATGATTGGTTCTAACAAGTAGAAACTTCACACTGACTTGGAGGTGTGTTGTTGTTTTTTGGCTTGCTATAAATGAGTGATTGGTCCCCTCATGAGCCGCTCGTGTATTACTTTAAAAAAAAATTAATACTAGTTATCTGTTCCTATTAGTATTATAAACTGTGAAAAAAATTGAGGCACTCAGAGGGCTTTAACCACGTGCGAGTTGGAGTATAACCACTCAACATCGCACTAAACTACCATTATACCTAGTGGGAAAGGATTATTGTTTGTTTGTTGGCGAATTCGATATGCGTCGTTTAGTGATTTTTTTAAATGTAAGAGCCGGGAAGATTGTTTGTTTCAGAACTTTTTCGTCAGAATGGAAAAATTGGGGTGCGTGATCAAGATAGGAATGTACAGGTTGCACACGGCTCGGGTGTTGATGCAACCTTGTACACGTGGCAACTGCATCGCTGCTCGTGCGAGCTGACGTACATTGGTCGGAAAGCGCTAATGCGCTTTCTTCTAGGCGCTCTCGATATTTAAAGCTTGTTAATTGGAGATATTGGCCAATTTAGTTTAATTTAAACAACTGAAAATTAATTATTTTTTCTAATAATTTTTTGTTGGTCTAGCTTTAATTTGAAGAATTCACCATTTGCAGCTTAATTGACATATCAATTTAAACAGTTTAAGAAATTTAGTTATTTTTTTTCATTTAAATTTTAGAATTTTAAGTTTCCTCCATTGGTCCTTTATAGTTGTGAAAATACACAATAGATTTTATTAAATTTCGTCTTTGTAATTGTATAAAAAATCCGGTATGGACCAAGAGAGAAATTCCTGCTCTAGTTATAGAAACGTCCTTTCTGAATGTCCGTTTAAAGTTTGGTTAAGATTGAATCGTTTCCTGATTTTTTAAGGATGGGTGCGTGCCGGATTTGACGTCTTTTTACTTTTTTGCTAAGATGCTTAACGTTGGCGATTCTTAAAATCCAGGCAGGGTCACTCTGGAGTGTTAATTATCAAACAAATGTAACAAAAAAATGTGTAAAGCATATTACACCCGCATAACCAATTCGCTAAATCATACGACTTTTTATTAAACTTACTCGTAACACTTATTTGTCTTTTTATTTGTTTCACACTGTGGTATTAATAAATCTGGTCTTAGAGGTTCTCAACTTGATCAAACTATATCGAATTGTCTGCAGCTGTTTTTGTGGCAACCCTATTGAAACGCTGTAAATCCCTCTATCTTTCAATGCTCAAGCAGTTGATTTATCGTTCCGTTTTGGACGTCACATTTTGTAGATGCCCTGGTGTCTTGCTCCAACCTCCAAGGTCCCGCTCTACTCGTTCTAAAAACGTTTGTTTCATTTTGACTAATTCATACTAACTGTGCTACTAACAATTTCAACAAAATTTGTTGTCTTGGATTTTTAATTATATAAAATTTTCAAACAGTAAAAATAGAAAAGAATATGGAATTGTATGTGACAAATAGCTGGGAGGGCAGTGGCTCGTTGCCCTCCTTCCCAGCCCCCACTGATTGTTTTACTTTCATGGTGGTTTTTGAAGATAATCTCCCACACTTTTATTTTTTACATGGTGGAGAGCTACTGCTTATGCTCTCTGGACTGTTATTAGCGACGCTGGCAGCCGTCGGCGCAGCAAAGTGCACACTTTTGGACTGTCAGCTTTAACAAGGCGGTTAGTACTGCGATACTATTAAGGGTTTAAGAAAAATTATGATCGCATTTGCAAAATATTTTAAGAAGAGTGTGGCACTTCATGTGGCATAAATAATTTTATTAGTTGTTTATAAAAAATTAGCGGATGTTCGAACATATAGTTGTTAGGGTCATTTTAGTAATTAACAGTGCAGGTTTACTTACAGTATTATAAGATAGCTTAGTGTATCTTAAGAATTTTTCGTCCACATACCTAAAATAGAGTGTAGACTGAAATTTTATTAAGTTATTTAACTGACTATAAATATTAATGAGGTTGGGTTATTAACCTAATCACCTTAATGTTGTGTGCAAGTACCTATTTGACTAAATTTTGTTTGGTGGTTATTAGACCTCCTTCCAGTCACTAATTTTGTTTTTTTAATATTAAGTGTTACTATAATGCTTATGATTGGTTGCTAAGAAATTGTAATACTAGGCAGGATAATCAAGGGATTAAGTTGCTTATAGTTTGGGCACCGAATCAGCCGATGAACGTCACAGATATTAAATTTTACATTTTTAGTTCATCTCAGTTGAATTTATAGGTGTATAATTCTAGTACAGAATGGTACATAAACATTGCGGAATAAACACAGGGTTGTGATCAACTGTCTGTGACGAGCATCAGCTGATTCGGTGTCTCAACTATACCTGTAGGAAGTGCAATCCCACTTGTAACTATGGGCAATTTCGTCCTTTCGAGACCTGCGGATGTTGTTTGTGGAGGTGTTTACTGTGTCTTTGTTTTGGTTTTCTTTTTTCGCAAGTATTTGAATGAGCTAACTGTTTTAAAAATGTATTGTGGCTGTTTGTGACAATCCAGGAAGACGAAGTTTTAACTGCAAGTAGAGTAATTTCTGCCGAAATTAAACATGTTGAAACGGTGATCAATGCAAATCGTGGAATAACTTTCTGAAATAGTGGAGAAACCCAACAACATGTTCGATGACAGCAGAAATGATTTATTGCGGTTGAGCTGTTGTTGAACCACCTCTTCCTCGATGTTACGAATAGTCTCACGGCCATTTTATAAACAGTTACCTTATTCAAATACTTGCGACTTGTTGTATATTTTTTCTTGAAACTGAGCTGATTCTGCGTAATTTTTTCAGCCAGTTTGACGCTTTCATGAACAAGAAATCTTAACGAAAAATTGAATTATAATAGGCTGTTTCACCTTTCACGGTACAGTTGAAATCATGTTGAATTCCGGTTTTAGCGTGAACTATCT
The DNA here is from genome assembly GCA_958336395.1 of Ctenicera cuprea. NCBI lineage: Eukaryota > Metazoa > Arthropoda > Insecta > Coleoptera > Elateridae > Ctenicera > Ctenicera cuprea. The sequence goes on from OY284487.1 coordinate 61,400,640, forward strand.
CCATACTTATCGGCCGAGAACTGCTCTTGGATTAATTCTTGCAGTTTTCTAACTTTTGCTTGATCGTGTTCAGATCTTTCTTTGTTTTTTTCTAGGCGTTTTTACTGAATATCTAAAAAGAAAACCAAAACAAAGACGAAAAACAGCTGCACAGAGACCTACGAAGGATGAAACTGCAAAATACAATAAGTATCATATTATGTTTAGTGTGAAGTATAGTCTAGTATGAGATCTGTGTGATTTTTGAAAATAAATGTACATTATTATTGTATTATTGTTACTTATTTGTTAATAGTGTGATTGATAGCTTTATTGTTGTTCCATTAATGTAAAGGAAGAAACAAATTTTTTCCAGAAACATAGATAGAAATGGAATTTAGAAGTATTAATTTAGATTTAATATAACTAGGAATAATTTTCATCTTTTCTATGAACAATCTAAACTGCCAATTATTATTACTAGAAAACGTAAGACACAAATTTATGAAATAACGATCTTATAATGTAATTCCTAATACAACACATTCTAGAATTTGAAATTTAAGGCAAAAACTACCTATTTTACACCTTTGTACAACTTGTAGATCATTTCAGAAATGTATAGATATAATAATATTAGATGTAAGAAGTAAAAAAATGTATAGTAATATGTATTCTATGTAAATTTATTTTTACAGAAGAATTGTATTTTTATATAATATACTTAATAATGTTGCTGTTTTAATTATTTTCAATTAAATGAAACATTTGTTGAAAAGTTGTATTGTTTTATTGTGTTTGTTTGAAATATTTTTTAGTTGACAGAACAATGTCCTGTAAATAATATTGTTGGATATTATTTTGTAAATTACCGTCCAATATTATATTTGTTGATTGTATAGTGTTGAAGTTTTTTTAATGTTTAAGAGTTTGTTGAATAATTTTTGTCAAATAAAGTTTTTTGACGAATTATTAACTACAGCTTTTCTTTTTGTAAATTCTTGTGACTGATTTTAATATACAGGATGAGTCAATTAAGTGTCACATCCTTACTAATATCTTCTAAACTATTGCGAATATCAAAAAACCCAAAAGAGTGGTTTTAAAAAAATGTCTGTCTGTAGCTGGCTGGCTGTCTGTGTGGGTGACGCCTCTAAAGGCGAAAGTACTGGACCGATTTTGATGAAATTTTAGATCAAAAGGTATATCGAAAATTGTAGTTCTAGTTAAGCTTTTCAAAAAAATCCGAAACCGGAAACGGAAGTTAGACATTTTTTTAGTAGCGTTTTTATCCAAAACAAAATTTGAGCACGGAATCTGAGAGAAGAACTTAAGGCAAATCGAAAACTTTTTTACCGAACTCTCTAGCTATAAAATGGCGGCCGCTACGGCTTGTTGAAAATTTCGACTTTAACGCCCATTTACTCAAAAAGTAATTGTCTACTCGGGATCAGCTACCACTTATTTGAGAGCCCTTCCTAGGTAGTATACGATGAAATAAAATTAATTTCGAAACTCCAAAAAATATCGTAATGACGCTGCTTCAAATATTTGAAAATTTTCAAAAAACAATTTCTCAAAAACTGTCCACACGATTTTCTTTAACTTTCTGAGCCGATAGAGCTTGCATTGAACTACAAATTTGTTTTTTACTTATCTCCCAAATTTTACTCTGACGCCTTCTAGGAATTTTTGAAAAATTTGAAATTGATTAATTATTTATTCAAAAACGCAAACGCCGATCGTTATAAACTTTTATCAGTTCGATAGACTATTTAAAGTACTTTATTAGAATTTGCTAAAATTTTCAACTATTTTAATAATTAAGGAAAAAAACGATACGTTTTAAAATCAACAACGCGAAAATATCAAACTTTTTATAATTGTCCTCTAAACTTAATTTTGAAAATTATCCAAATTTTTAGATTCAAAATTACCCAAAATTAATTTTCTACTATTTTGAAAACTTTCAGTAGTTTCTAAATTTTCCATATTTTGAAAATATACCAAATGTTTCAGTTTCAATATTTTCAAAAGTTTTCAAATTGTATAAACCTCCCTAAATTTTTGAAAATCTCGAATTAAAAGAAACTGTTATTGGCAAAATTTTAGAAATTTTCAGAACCCATATAGTTACGCGTCCATTATGTAGGGCTCACATTGTTTTGCACAGAAAACTGGTACATTGTGCAATGCTTTAGGTGAAGAACATTTGCTTGACTGATTTGGTCGCAAAGCGCTGAGCATTTATTCCCAATTCGAGCATCGACACATCCGATTCGCAAATAAAATTGTGTTACAAAATGTCATACAATATTACTGAAAATTAGGACACTCCTTAAGATATATACAGGTAAAGGCAGCAGTCAATAAATAGGCCACGATTTCACACCACACTTCATTGACTCAAATATGGGGAGCTCAAGTTACAATAACAAATGCATTTAAGGCTACGATAGTAACAGTTTAAGCAATTGCAAAATTATTTATAAAACTAGGACTTGCATCCTTGGCGGGGGGAAGCGTAGCTTACGGGTTCCACTAGTCTATATATTAAATACGGAACTGTCTCTACTTTTGGTGACGACAGGCTATAATCTTATATCTCGGCACAGCTTTTGTTAGCAGTATTTGGCGTGAATGTTTATGTTAACAGTCACTAGGGCGACTTGGCACTTGATTTCAAAACTGTAGATATTTTAAAAGGGGTTATCATTAAAAGCTAGTTATTATTATGCATTACATAACTAATCTTCAATAAAAATTACAGTAAACTCACTAGTCAAAAATCGCTTTTCATTGTTTATTAGTTTACTACATAAAATATTACTTTTAACGCGACTTACATTTCTCTGCAGTAAATTATTTCTAATAGCAGATCATGGTTTTATGAAAACAAAAATAAGACAAATTTATGTAATATTTCGGGAGGCACGTACGTCAGAAACATAGATTCAATGAACTGGAACTCGATTCGCTGGTACTTGTGATCACTATACGGTTTTATAGGATTGCACAAACTCTGAAAACATCCGGATATCCCTCATACTTTTCTTGGACTTCCCCCGACTTCTTATGAAATTCCTCGATTTCCCCGAGATTTCGTCTAACGTGTACACCAGACTTCCCCTGCGGTTTACCCCTCGCAGGTCGTCTATTACTTCAAAATATTTTCTGAAAAGTTGCATTTCTATCTACATTTCTAGATTTTTTAATCTTTTTGTTATAATACAAGTTCCCAGGTGATTTTTAAATTTTTTCAACTTCGAAAATTAATTAAAATAACGTTCTTGATCAATTTTACTTTTTTTTTGTTGGAGACAATTGATTTGCTTATCGATGACGCGTCGTAACGATGACGTCATAGTTACACCTCCACTTTTATATTATAACATTTTACCATCATGAAAAAGTATGATTATAAAACATATTTAATGTTGATCTCTGCCAACAAAGTTTTGAGTAAATGCAATTTTAAAACTAGAGTTTGGAAAAAAGTCTTCAACTTGTCCAGATGTTCTTTAGAAATATTGCTGCCCTGCTATTTTCAATCATTTTTATATGAAAGCTTTTAACAAGAAAATATGTTGAAAAGTATGGCGTTTCCAATTTCTGATATTTTGTTTAATATTTTCTTAGATAAATTGCAGCACACCTGTGTCTCAATTTCATTAAAGTCGGTCCAGTAGTCTCTAAGATTTCAATGACAGATGGACATTTTTCAAAAACCCTTTTTTTTGGTTTCTATAACCTATATTTCTTCACATTTGTTCTGGAAATAAAAAATCAATACTTTCACGTTTTTCGCTTCTAACTACATTAAATTTGTATTTTTAAACACGGCCTATACCTGAACGGGACGATGAGTCAATACCTATACGACCTTATAATGTAGCTTGCTTGTATCATTTTTCAGAATCAGTGTCTTCTCGCCAGTCCGTCCCTTGTATTTCATATTTCGTATAATTTTAAGGAATTTTCTGACAATTTCATAATTTCTGCTTTCGCTTTGTTTCAAACAATTATTCATGAATATAAAATAAAATAAATAAACAACAAGGGTTCAAACTTCATAGGTATTTTAGATTCCCGCAATTTGATAATAAAACCATTTTTGTTTTCTGCCGTTTATACATAATAAAATAAGATATTTTAACACAAATTTAACAAACTTTAACTTTAAATATAGATTCTACAAATTTAACATTTTTTACTACCGCGTATTTATTAATTAAATATATTGCTGTGTATTAATGTTAGAAATTTTGATTTTATAAAATTTATTAAGATAATATGCTTATTCTGTAAAAAGATACAATTTTAAAGGAATCTTGGACTCTTCGTCATTCTCTAAAAATTTGTGTGTTTCGAATGTCTTTGGATGTGCAATCCTGAAGTAGTATGTTGAGCAATGAGGATTAAAATTTGTTCGCGAGCTAGGGTGGTGGTTTGTTTCAATTTTAAGATGCCTTTTGAAGTGGAAAGGCATAGTTTTCTCCAGTACAAGTCCTATAAAACAAATATAAAATATTAATTTGATGCAACATGACGTAAAATATTTGAAAATTTTATATTTAAACTTGGGTTTTGTAAAATTAGATCCTCTGGACACGCTGGGTGATCTTTTATAAAGGGTTTTCTTAAGATAATGAACTAATTTAAAAAATGTAATCAAAAGTTGATACATTTTAAGTTAATTTAGGTTAAGTTGTGTTTTTATAGAAATTTATCTTTAACTAAAGGTTTATGGCTGGAAAAGTATGTTAAATCAATTTAGTTTATAAAAAAAATGAACGTAGGTCTTAATTTGTTAATAATATGAAAGTAATACATTATTCATTAAGCATTTAATTTTAAAATTTCATTTTTCAAATGTAACTAAAATGCATATAAAAAAACGAGAAAAATTCAGAGTTTCTGAATATAAAGCTAGTTTTTAAGAAATTATTTAATAATTTTTATCAAATTTAATTGTTGTTGAAATTGATGTTCATTTGTTTCCAAAATGCTGCATTGTTATTGTTCAATTTATAATTTCAATAAGTTTTCAATTGTAAATTTGGTATTTCTTGAGAACTCATGGAGGTCACACGTTTTTTTGGCTTCAGAAAATTTTTGAATTTTCAAATTACAATTTGTTAATAAACTCGCGTAAAAAGTTTTATTTGATGAATATTAGGTGTGGAAAAAAAATTCATCGTTTTTAAAGTATTAAAAGTGAAAAATAAAATAATTAAAATATGAAATAGTTATTTATTGTACAAGATGATAAAATTGCACTTTATCTTCGAGAGCGATTTTAGCGTCGAGGCGTCAGCCGAGACGCTAATAAGCATCGAGAAGATAATGAAATTTTATCGTCGTGTGGAATACAACATTTTTTTCTATAGCAAATGTTAAAGAAGACCAAAAAATGAAGAAATATCAATGATAAATTTAATTTAAAAGTGTCAGGAAAAAAACAGTTTCACGAAAAAATGAGTAGGTGGCTTTAATAACTTTTTGGTTGCTATAGAGTTTGTTTATAAAATAAAATACTTTATCTATCCTTGCTGTTAAAGTACTACTTTATCTACCCTTGAAAAAAAAATATTTTTTCTATAGCAACTGTTAAAACGTGCTATTATTAACTAAAATTAGAGGGAAAAGTAGCACTTTACCATCAAGGGTAGATAAAGTAATACTTTAGCAACAAGGATAGATAAAGTATTTTTTTTCTACATTAAAAACAGTAAATAGTCTAACTGTTAAAACAATGCTGGGATTGTCGTTTACTTCAAGTCTGCAATTTTCGACAATATGTATTCAATGAACCCACTTTCAATTATTCTCTTAGAGATTTCGTGAAAGGTACTCATAAAATAAAGAACTTTTCTCATAGAAAATGATGGTTCCAATGGTAGAAAACCTGAATTATGTAGTATCAAATTTATCATAGCTTTTTCCTCTGGAAACAAGCTTAAACGTTTTTCTGGAACGGGATAAGCAACATTGCGGCCATGTAGCATTAAACTAAAAAAACTGATCAATACCCATTTTACCACGTGTAATAAGTAATGATAGGCATAATCGAATGATTGATTCGGAACAAACATTTGTAATTGTAGGTACTCGTGCGGTAAAAAGTACTAAAACACTCCGTTTGCTTCCGGAATGATATGAATGAATTCTCGTTCTTATCCTCAGGCCGCTAGGCAAAAACAGGATAAACCTTCGGCTCGAATAGTACAAAATTTGAATGCTTGGATGCACGGCAAGCTACTCGTAGTAGTCGCTACAGTTTCCTGCTCCTAAATTAAACTTCCGGTGTCTTCTTTAAAACTAAACATTAATTTCATATAGTATTTACAACTTTACTACATTCGATTGCTAATTTTAGCCTGGTTTTTGAATAAAATTTTTGAAAACCGCAAAAGCGAGTAAATATTTTTGTTTTACAATACAATTATTTTTTTACAATGCGACTAAGAGCAAAAACATGTGTTGTTTGAAACTACTTCACAAAGTCTTCACCAATAACTTCTTAACAAATACGAAGTTTTTAAAAATGCAACCATGCAATTTAAGAATTTCTTGATGACTTTATTGTTATTTCTGATACGTTCATAAGTACGATTATTAATATAAAGAATATATTTTTACTTTTTTTTTTGTTGTGAAGTGTCTCACTTGTTTGATTATTCTAAATATTAATAAATTTATTTATATTTTCTATTATTTAGACTTTTAGAGCAATATTAAAATTTTCAAAGACGACCCTGAACTGAAATGACCGCGAAAAGTAAAACAGTGCGCTGCTAACTGCTGTGTCTGAATGTTCAAATCAAATCATTCTTATCTCGTTACAGTGTTTGCTGGGGGAAGAATGCCGTCTCTGTTCATGTGGATTGAGCGAATTCTGTCTGCATTCGCATCATGATACTACGGCGTACTATGTATTTGCATTAGGCACTTGCAGATGGCTACTGTGGTGACTGTTCGTTTCCGAAGCAGACAAAACCGATAATTATAGAAGCATTTAGTGTGACGTAGTTAGACCTGTTAGCAACCACTTTGCGATCCAAACAACTTGCACGGTAACGGCCTTGCAAGTGTGACAGTCAATTCTGAGCTTTATTTACAGAGTTCATTAAGGAGTCGTGTAGCTTAAGGTTTACGAACATTGAACTTCTGTTTTTTTTTTAATAAAACCTAATTTTGTGCATTAAAAATGATGTGTTTTGCGCCAGATTGCAAGCACTATAATGAAAAACATACGTGCAAGTTTTTTACGTTTCCAAAGGATCCAGCGGAAAGGCGACGGTGGATAAAACTTACAAGGTAAAAACTAGGTTATGTTGATACTTTTTTAAATATCAGATTTTTAAGTTCTGAGGACGTTACTCAGTATTTTTGTAATTTTTTGCATTTAGGAGAGCAGACAGAGAACCCAATAATGGTTCGAGATTGTGCAGTTGCCATTTTAAAGATGGGTTAAAGAACAACGGGCCAACAATATTCGAGCATAATGTAACCCGAAGACTAGACATGTGATTTTTAGTAGGTAACAAATGCGTTTTAAAATTAATATTATATTAAATGCATTTTACAGTACAATGAAACTACACATGTAAATCTTCCATAATTTATTGGTTTTATATGACAATTTATTAGCACAACTTGTATTTCAATGTATTATTATATTGTTAAATTCTGTATAAATACTTTGTAGTTATAATAAATCAATATGTTCACTGCAATTAAGAATAACATTCCTTTTTGAAGCTCTGTACTCTCTTGTTGGTGGAAATATCTCATCGATAGTTTTTACCACCTGCTCAACAGCACTTTGCTTTGGTGCAGACCAGCTGCAGGATTGATCAGTCACCGATACATTATAATGTGCGAACAACCCCATTGCTGCAACATGGTGGCAGGAAAGCTGACCACGTGGACATGTACACGTCGACTTAATTATATTTTTAGCCCCATCCAAAAATATCTACGAAATCAACAGAGATAATATCGAAATTATTTAGTATTTTTAATCAATTTCATTTAGTTAGGTTAGGATAAGTTGCCAGTATTAAAAATAAATGTAACTTACCTCAACTTTATAAATTTTGTCTTTCATGCTAGCATGCACTAAACCATTAATAGTTTTTGTGTCGTCATTGTACTTCATGTTCAAAACATGCCCCGACTCTAACGCATTTTCGCCTTTTTCTATGAGTTTCATCTCATCTTTGAAGTAGTTATTCATAGAAGATAACTTTAACACGTGCTTTTGAGCCATCTTTACTAACACTTCAAATACAGGAAAACTATGAACACTTTCTAGTTTTTACAACCTCCTGGGCTTAACAGTAATTAAATAATAATTAAAATAGTTTCAGTTAGACCAAATACCACAAATAGCTCAATCAACAGCTCTTAACGTGTTTAGCAATAAAGACCAATTTCGCATATAACACTTATAGCAACAGTTACTAGGCGAGTTGTTTGGATCGTGACATGTTTTCAGACCCCACTACCTACGTCATCACTAAATACTTCTATAGACAGTAGACCTATTCTCGACTGTAAAATCATTCGAGTTATTTTCTGTAACCTCTCGAGATATTTCGAGACAATAGGATAAACGAATGGTTTGATTACTTACATTCGAAATGTCCAATCTCTATAGCTAATGGTTTTAGCATCATGCGTCGAGGCAAAACTACATCTTAATTTTAAGCATAGGCTTGTTTTTTTAGCTATCCCTACAGAAAAAAGTGTTTTCGTGCAGCCCATGTTAATTAAACCAAATAAAAAACTGGATGTATACCCATAAAAACTCGCACCCTTCTAGATTATTAACCCATTTGAATTTTTGTATTATCAAAAGCAGTACCACAAATGAATTAAAAATTGTCAATAATTCTGCTGCTTTATTGACAACGAAACTGTGTTGTTGCTAGGAAATATCACGACTCCGAAGGAGGAGTGATATTGCCGTGGTTCAACCCAACTGAGTTGGTCGATGAAGCGATAGAATGATAGAAAAATTGAATTCACGAGTGGAATTTATTAGAATTTCAATATTCCGCGAACAAACTGAAGCAGAAAATGGAAAAAAATAACAAAATTTTAATAGTACTCGTACATACATTTTATTATACTACATAAGTTTTGCACTATAAGAAACACATTATTATGCAGTAGGTACTGATTGCCGATAAAGCGGAAAACATCGAATACCTTAAGTGCACCTTTATATACCAGGTTTTTTTTAATACGATTAGTATAGTAATTATTTAATTATTGCCAATCACATTTTTCTTTCAAATTAATAAGGCTGGTACAATTTGAAAAGCAGATTTATTATTTTAGAACAACAAGCGAACGTAGTTGCTCTTTCTTTAATTTTAAGGAATTTAAATTAGACACAAAATGTTATAGTGCTGGATTAACAACTTTTCCACAACACAGTGCAATGTTATTATTTTCTCCACGAATTATCAACATGTATAGAAATGGACGGTCGACTGTCAATTGTGGTGGGTTGTGTGGTGATTTTGATGATGGAAGAATTGTCGTGCCTAAAATAATTTTTTTTATAATGTGTTAACAATAATAATACATTAAAATTTAATTTTATATTGTAAACTTTGCAGTAGTTCATTTTAATGAAGATTTGATTATAAATTTTAGGAACATAGTTTTTTTAAGTTTCATATTTTACACCTTGCAATCTCCAAAATTTCATTTTTATAAATATTACCTCCTAAACCTAAACTTCATTAGTAAGTGAAGCCCATATAAAATTAAACATTTCTGAAACATGGGGAACATTCCAATAATGGCACATTTTTCTCAATAGATGTAACGTACCCCAGGGATGTTTCATAGACTATTATTGAAACCAGTGGCGTAACAACTAATAAATAGACCTCTTCCCCTACGCAAACGTATTAATGGAGCCTTCATTATTCGTTATTTATGAATTCCTATAATTACATATTAAACTTTTCTTGTTCCTTGTTTCGCCAACTATGTGCTTCTTAAATGTTTTCATGATTTTCATCAACTGGGAGAGTCAAAAATAATGATACTGAAGTACTAAGACCTAGAAAATTCGAAACGTTGCAATTACTTTGATAATAAAAAACACTGCCAGTTCCCTAACAACATGAGTTTTTTTTAATTTTGGATTTCGTAAACTTTAGAGACGTACCAGTAGCACACCTATGTTTTCCGTTAAATATGTCTCATATAATGCGTGCCTCATTTTTTAATTTCCAGAGTGTGTTCGGTAGCAAAAAACATCGAATTTTTCCACAACGTCCTAAATTTGCACTTTATTTGCCCGAGGATAATGTTCAGGTTGCGATTTTGTAAAATATATCTTACCATAGTGCATACCACGCCCATGGTAATTTTTATAAAGAAAAATATTTCAGTAAGAAATTGCTTTTAGACAAAGATTTATATTTCCTTCTTGAAAAGATTTCCCTCATAAAAAATTCTTTTGTGTAAAAAGTTCTTTCAATAAAATTTTTTCTTCTTTACCTTTACTGTGTCCGCCTTTCTTTACCCAAGTAGGCATTCCAGTTTTATATTGAATTGATTATTTCGCTGTTTCTCAAAGTTCCGGTCGGAATGTAGTAGCGCCATCTAATTGGGTCATAAGCAAAACCGTGATTGTGAGAGAAACGTTTAGTTGCGAGAGACATGTTTTTGTGAGAGAACTTTTTTTAAGAGAAATATTTTAAATGAGAAAACTTTTCTTAACAGAAAATAATTCACAGTAAATTTTTGTCGAGAGAATATTATTGAATAGAGAAATATTTTTTGTAAAAGTTTTTTTAAGGGAGAAATATTTGTACGAGAGAACTTATTACAATGAATCGTTTTGTTATTTTTTATTTAGGTTAAGTTTAAGTAAGTTATGGTTTGTACTAGCTCTAAATACATTTCCTACTCGTTTCAAAGTTACTTTTCGAAACGGTTTAAATTGCTGTTCCAATGGAACCTGTTTATATGAGGCGCCAAGATTTGAATAAATCTTAAAACATTTATTTTAAAATTTCAAGTATTTAGTGTTTTAGTAAATCTTTCAGCATTTAGATAAATCTGCTCATATTTTTTTTAAATTTTTCAATATTTAATAAATCACTACACATTTAATTAAATCTTTTCAGATTTACATATATCTTTATAGATGTAAATAAATGTTTCAACATTTAATTTTAAGTTGTCACATTAACCTGTCATATTTGTTTGACTTTGGTAGACGCAGCCGACATAGAAGACCAAGACAGTTTACACCGGTGGTAACATTCAACAATTATGAACACGTTTTCTGTGTTTCAGAAATTTGTACAATAAATATTAATTCAAACATGAATAGCAACATGAACCATTGCATAATTTATTATTCATATAATGAAAGTTTTCTCAATATTCCCTTAAGAAAGTAATTATCAGTCTGTTTGGTTAAATCGTCGAACGCTCCCACTATGTCTCCTCCTAAATCGGCTGGGCTTACCAAGGTCAAATAAATATGACAGGTACACATTAAATGTGACATCATAAAATTAAATACTGAAACATTTATTTAAATCAGAAAGATTTATTTAAATTTGTAGAGATTTATTTAAAGTTGTAAAGATTTATTTAAATTGGTAAAGATTTACTTAAATCTTAAGTTTTATTAAATATTGAAAGATTTAAAACAAATATGTGCAGATTTATCTAAATATAAGTTTACTAAATATTTAAAAAATTAAAATAAATGTTTAAGATTTATTTAAATTTATTAAATATGGCAATATTTAAATTAAATGTTTAAGAATTTATTTAAATCTACAATGATTTATTAAAATAAAAAGCATTTAGCTATATAATTGTATAGGTATATAATAAATATTAGACAATTTGCTTTAAATGCCCTGAAATGCACAGCAAATTTACACTTTACACTTGGCGTCCCACGTGTTTGAATCTGTTTCAGAAACTTAGTTTTTTACGTGGGTGATTAGAGTCAATAAACTATAATTTTTTATTTAAACAACTCACACTCATAAGGTGGCTCGTTTGCATTTTCTTTGATTTCAATTAATGTTTCCTGAATAATTTCGCTAACATAAAGAGGCAATTATTTCAATACCCATCTGCAAAGAAATATATGCAAATACAACACAACTGTTTCAATGACGATCTTAAAATTACTAACGGTTTCCAGCAAAGACTTCACGTTCGTGGTGGTTTCAATTTTGAACTTAGGTAAAAAAAGATCAGCTATTGCCAGTTGTGCTTGCAATTCTTCCATCGTTTTATTATAATTAAAATCCCAATCACATTCTGCGAGTAAAATGATTATCATGCTTATATTACTATCACAAGGAATTTCTATTAATGACTCTCCTTCGCCTAAACAGTTATATTGAGAATTAAATTCTTCTGAAATAAACACCATTTCACAGTTAACAACAATCTTTCGAGATAGAGAGATACTGCAACGTGGTGTCCTCTACGTTAAATGGTGTAAGCCATGTGCTTCCAAAATAAACAGCGCTAACGAGAACCAAACGAGTTGATTTATTTAAACAATCGGAAGAAATTGTATTTTTGATTTTATTTTTGGTGTTAAGTGCAACCCACTAGTTGATATCATCTGCACCTTTTTCGTTGTCTGCAAAATCAATCGGGTCAATCTTAGACATAAACGACTTCTGAATCGCATTTTCTAAATCTATTTTTAGGGGAAAACCCTCCATTATGAACATTTTTTCTGGCTACATTAAGAACATTTTCTGTTTTGTTCAGCAGTTCTACCAAAGGTTTGTATTTATTTGTGGCTTCTTTTTTGACTTTTAACATTAGAATAATTGATAATTCCTCGGAAGTTTCTCCACAAGAACCTTGGTAAGCCATTTCAACGAGAATGTCCATACTCAGTGGAGAAACGAATATATTTTGAATGGAAGGAATTCCTCTACAGAATTTGCAAGGAAAACTCTTTTTGGATTTACACATTTTTTTATCAATACCTTCATCTGAACCATAATAGTAGTCTGGTTTTTTAAGAGAAATGTTGTTGCAATTACAGTTATATATTTTATTAACAACGCAATCGTCCATGTTATCACAAATATCATTATCAAAAATAATACTATCAGAACAAAGATAATCTTCCATTGCGTAAGTAACCTATAAAAAGAAACACTTACAATTTGTTAATATAATATTTATAGAAAAACTGTTCTACTAAAAAGTTGATAAATAGTAATAAAAAATTCTAATTGTAAGATGCTTTAGTAGAGATTCAAATATTTTTCTTTCATTAACAACAAAACTGATGGATAAAGAAATTTCATTATATTTACGAAGGGCGTTTTGGGCGTAGAAAAACGTGTCAAACGTCAACTGCAGCTGGAAATGCACGCTACGAATTTATTGAAGTAATGAAACCGCCAAGTCTTTTGTTGGCGTTCCCAGCTAATCAGAGATCTAAAGGGTGTGGTCTGACACAACTACCAATTAAACTCGAATGTGTAAGGTATATAAATGTACTTTCATTTTCGTTCGAGATCTCGCACCGAGAACACAACCAACCAGCCAGCTCCACCAGAACATCTACCTCGGGTCCGGGGAATCTCACCGATTCTCCGACTCCCACCAAACAAGCTCACCACCATGGCGACCGCCGCCTCCAACAACGCCGCCTCCAGCAGCACTCCAACCACGTTCTACGTGTCAGGCTTCTCAAAGGACTTCTCAGTCAAGACTTTATACTTCGCCTGGAATAAAATACCTGGACCGAGACCCGACTATCGTATCATCGCCGGCCCCAATGGAAAATTCACCATTTCTACCATTCAACCAAACTTCCGCGAGAGGCTGATCGAGTTAGGACAGCTGCTTAACTATCAACTGAAGATCTCGACCACCAGCAGACAACAGGAGCAGCCGCCGCCCGACCAACCTTCCCCGGCCCCCCTCCATCAAGGGCAGGAATAGAAAGCCGAAGATCACCAACGCCGCCTCCACCACGCCACCGCCCGGACCTCCTAACACCACCTTAGAAGAAATCGGCACCACCGAGTACTTATGCAAGAACCCGCTCCCCGGATCGACTACACCGCATACTCCACCCCCTGTTTCCCTGTCCGACCTTCCCACCTCCGAATGGGTTACCGTTTATCACCGCCGCTCCAGAACCAACTCCATTGCCTCCAACCACTCCGCCGCTTCCAACCGCTCCATCGCCTCCAACCACTCCGCCGCTTCCAACCGCCTCCAACCACCTCCAGCAGTTCTCCTATTAAAACGCTTTATGTTTCAGGCATTCCAAAGGAGTACGCATCCAACAAGGCCGTACACCAGGCCATGATGAAAATTCCTGGACTGGTTCCCTCTAGCATTTCTGTTTTCCCTAACGGAAACGCCACCATTTCTGCGCCTCACTCCGACCTCCACGAGAAGCTCATCGCCCTAGGACACCAAATGGGGACTTCACTGAACATCTCCACCACCCGCACCACATCACGCCACACCGCCGTCGCCGCCAAGCCTCCATCTTTCTCCTGTGTTGTTCGGGGGGTGGAACTGAACATCACAACCGAAGACGCGAAGCAAGCCCTCACCCTCCAATCCATCTTCTTCACAAACGTGTGGAGAATTCGCTTCAAGGCAATGGACCGCGACACGAGGTTACTGCGAGTGATTACCACTTGTCAGGCCTCGCTGGATGCTCTCCTGAGCCGCGGACTGTGTATATTCTCCCACATGTATTCCGTTGAACCATCCCACCCAACCAAACCACAACCTAGCCAATGTCCCTGATGCCTCAAGTACGACCACACCGCCGCCAACTGCCCCGAGAAGAAGCCGACCTGCGGGATCTGCGGAGCCAACCACACCATCTCCTCGTGCAAGCCAGGAACGGAAGTCAAGTGTGGAAACTGCGAGGGAGACCATGTGGCCTTCTCTTTGCGGTGTCCCACACGACCTGAAGAATCTGCCTCCCCCGAAGCCACCATTCCACTGAAGGATGTTTCCGCCGCAACACCAACAGAAGAGGAAGGAACCGATTGGCTGAGGTTCCTTATTACCACCCTCCTTAACCTTTTCCCCCAACAACGTGAATTTACCACCAAGATTCTAACACAAACAATCTCTGCTTTTTTCCTAGAATACCCAATGATCTCCTACGCCGGCAACAAAATCCACGTCACCCTCAAGAGAATCGACGAGAAGACACCAACACCAACACTAGCAGTATAAGTAGCATAGTAGCACATATATTGTACCCATAAATATAATATTTTTTTTTCTTTTTTTTTTACTTACATTAACGTAAAAACTGTTTTTTGACTTTGATTTTTTTTTGATTTTTTTAACCATATGTAATTAGAGGAGACAGCTCCTAAACAGCTTTTGACATGTAATATATATATATAGGTTAGTTCTTAGTTAAGTGTGACTTGTATGTATTATGTGTTAATAAATTTCTTTGAATTGAAATGTACTTTCTTGTTTGTTGGATTTGTAGGAAAACAAGTGTAATTGTCATGGACCCGGACGTTCTGAAACATGAACTGAATAAAATATACACGGGCACTTCTCGTCTTTCTTTCTTATGTATCCACATTCCACCATGTCATTGCGGAAGGGGAGAAAGAATAGTTTAAATTTAGTGGACAATTTTAAAATCTAATTATAGTATTATACGGGATGTTTGTTGTATCACGTAACCCCTTGATTTGTCAGAGTAATATTTGGTATGATAATTCTATTAGTGAATAAAGCTATGTATTTTATTATGGAGAATTTTATTACTTGCAATCGCCCTAAATAGAGAAAACTAATGTTTTTTAAATTACCTGATGGCAGTTTACTTGACAATTTAATACAAATAAGGCTTTAAATAAATTATTTAACAATAGTCAAGCTGCTCATGCATTGATATAAGACGCCCCTAAGACGCAGTGATAGTCTGCTTTGTCTGCTAGAATGAATTCAAACCTTGATAAAGTCTGCTTACTTTTTATTTTTTTAATCACTGAAAAAAGGCAATCAGGTTCATACTGTTTTATTAATTTAATATAGATACTTATTATATTTTAATGCTACACAACAAAATCAATAAGGTTTAACATAAAAAGTTTTAGGCAGAATACAATAATATTAATTAAAATTTCATGGCGCTGTTAATGTTCGAAATATAATTGCTAATTCCTAAAAAAAATGTAATGGTTTTAATTAACTGACATAACAACATCCAAGTAGGCTTTGAAAACAATTTTATATTGATATGTAGTAACTATGAATAAAGTATAATTGCATTATTTACAAAAAAATGTGAATGTCTAGCTTTCATAAACTTCTATGCACGTTTGACATCTTTTTACCATTTCTCTGTGCACTTTTACTAAACATTGACCAGACGTGTTATAATTTAATATAATTTATAATTTAATCTCCATATTTTTAACTCGCCGTTGAATGTCAAAAACGTCGATTGCAATTTTTACAGCTATTGGGGCCGTGTCTCGCATCCTAAATGCCAGAGTTTCCTATTCTCTCATAGGTTCTCTTCTTATGGCCTTTTGTTCATCGCCTCTCGTAAATCTTCATCCCCTGTTCTTGGCGGGCGTTCTTTTTTCCTTCTTTCGCACGGCTTCCAAGTCCAAATACGCTGTGGCCATCTGTCAGGCTACATTCTCCGCATATGGCCATACGCTACCATAGTAGTCGTCTATTTTTTGCGAAATCAAGTTAACCATGGCAATAAATTGTTGACATCCATCCTTCACAAAGTGGAGTTCATAGATTAAATAATAATAAAAAAAAACCAAAGTCTTCTCCACATAAAATAACGTTTATTTAAATGATTAAAGGTATATCATAGCTACATGTTTCGATCCCAACAAAAGGGGGAATCATCCTCAGGCCATCAAACTACAAGTAAAGTGCCATTAGCAAATAATCCATTTGAAATCTAACCTTATTGTAAGTAGTAGGTTAGATTTCAAATGGATTATTTGCTAATGGCACTTTACTTGTAGTTTGATGGCCTGAGGATGATTCCCCCTTTTGTTGGGATCGAAACATGTAGCTATGATATACCTTTAATCATTTAAATAAACGTTATTTTATGTGGAGAAGACTTTGGTTTTTTTTTTATTATTATTTAACCATGGCAGTTACACCAAGACGGGAAGACCTTGGAACTACTTTTGAGGAACCCCTTCCCTGGTACTAATCAGAGAGAAACTGCAGAGGAAACCGGAGATCACCCTCTGTACACGCTTCAAACGCGGACCTTTAGGAAAGATTGGACCCTGGCGACCCAGGTGGTTAATCTGGACAAAATTACATGGGCAGTTAATTAATTTAAACCATTGGACCGCAATATTAAGAGAATTTTCTATGCACCGAAACTAATATATGTACATACTAAGCATGCTGCTTTCCACAAACTGGTGTCCAACATAGAAGATACATTGGCAAATCAGGATATTGTCCTAGATACATTCTTAGATACTGAGGAAACGTTTGATTATACCTCAATTAACTCTATTATTAAAGTTGCAATGTAACATGAATAAAACACAACTGTTCGCAGATAAATTAAAGCAATGTTAAAGTCAAGAACGGTAAGCATTTCTCTCTTTAGAAGATAGTGAGTACGACAGCGGCGAGGGTCTATCTGCACAGAGGAGTTCTCTCTCCCCTGCTATGATGCCTTGTTGAGGACGTACTAATTAGGGTCCTGAGTAATACAGAATCATGCTGACGGCGTGCCCATTCTTACTACAAGAAAATTTTCCGTTTCATTGGCAAGGGTACCCTGGAGACAGAGGATCTCGAGAGTACTCAGCTGAATATAGTCTTAAAACTGATTGCTGATTTAGAGGTATTAGACTGAACTAAAACTTACTTAGTTAGAACAATATGCCTTTTTGGCCGTAGTTCGCTATAGTATCGGGTCGCTTAATAATAATAAAATAGGCTTGACTATCTTCGTATTGTTTGCATACTGAGCAAAACGCCGCAAATCAAATGATATCACAGATTTTGTACAGATACAGAACATGTTTAGTCCGTGCGGTATAGAAACTTTGAATGACTGCACGTTCTTTCCATGTCGTCTTCAGTTGTTAAGGTAAATCCATTATACGTTACTAAATCATTCTTTACGGAAAAAACAGATAAAACTCGCCTGGATGTCATTTTACGACATACTAAAACTGTATTATCTTTGTCTCTGTACAGAAATATTGAAACTGAAGAAAAATTCAATATTTTAAATGTTTAAAAGTTGTAGATTATATTATAATTTACTGAAGATTAAAAGCTAGTGTAATGTTTGGCTTTCCTGGTTTTAGGAACACCTTAATAAAGTCTTTTTTGTCTTTTCATACGTTGATAACGAAATATAATCAGTTCTGCAAGAAATACCCCTTTTGCGATCAGTAGTCCAACTGACCACCAAATAAAAATTCCGCCCAAGTGACTGAGTGTTAAAACAACATTTGGATTGTCATTTACTTCAACATAATGCAATCCGGCCTCTTTCGAGTACATGTATTCATAGAACCCACTTTCAATTATCCTCTTTGAAATTTCATTGATGGTACCCATAAAATAATGTCCTTTTCTCATACCAAACGATGTTTCCACTGCTAATAAACCTGAACTTTGTAGTACCAGGTTCACCTTAGATTTTTCTTTTGAATACATGCTTAAAGTTTTTTCTGCGAAAGGGGAAGCAGTGTTATGACCATACGCAACTAAACCTAAGGTATGGGTTATATTAACTGTGGGTAGATGTATAATTCTGTTCCGTATTTTAACATACGCGTAATTCTGATCGTTGCCTAAACCACCCAACTTAAAAGCTGCAAAGCCTATTGGGGTTAGGTTGCTTTCTGCAAGTTCTTCAATGGTACTAATTGGGGTTTCATACATCGGTTCTGTTAAGACACTTACCAATCTAGCTTGAAACAATCCAGTAATTATTATGCAATGAGATAGATAAAACAATGCAAGTATTTTAATTGGCTTGGTAAGAGGTTGAAGATTATCTGATTCACAAAGCAGATATCTGCAAACGAGTAACCAACACCTTAAAAAACTTTTGAAGCCATTTTGTTCTTCTTTACGGTTTGCAAGTAACCACCAAAAAATCAGTGTCGAAACAAAACCAACAGTAATCATAATCCACAACTTTTTGTTAAATATCAAAGTAATTATTTTAATATTAGATATCTTCGCCGGTTTTGGAACTCCCCAGAAAAGCAGATCACGATATAAAAGCTCACTTAGGTCGTAGTTTTCAAAAATCTGTGATGCTCTGGAAACTTCAGATGTTATTGATATGTCTTTGGTGCGATCATAAAGAATCTCTTTGCTATCTGATGTAATGAGGAGAGCGACATTTTTCCTCAAAACTTCTCCAATTAGATCCATAATTCCTGCTAAAATTGCAAAAGAGCCATCTACTTTTGGATTTCTAGTTATGTTTGCACGACTTATTAATTGAAGAGTACATTCGTTTAAATTTTTAAAAGTTTTGTAAAATGTAACATTGGTGGTTTCGTCACAGTTTTGTACAACATGCAAATGTGCTTTTTTTCCGCATTTACCACCCTCTGCAAATGGGTTGGCCATGTAAATCTGGGGTACTGTTTTATTCTCGTAGTGTTGTAACAATATAACTTTCATGATGTCGAAACTCCAAAGTATTTCAAATAAATGTTCCAAATTTTCAGCTGTAGAAGTAACCACGATGTATTTTCCCCTAGGACCTTCACTTTGATTCCAAATTTGTTTTTGTTTTAGTTGTAAAAGTGTGGAGTTTAATGCTGCCGCGTTTTCAGTAAAAATTATATAATTATTGTAAAATTTCAGTGAAATTTGTATGGGTTCTTTCGTTGTCACAATCATACGAGGATTTTTAACGGAAATTGGAAGTTTAGAATTGTGCAGATTCGCAAATATAAACAGCAACGTTTCGTCAACGAAATATAGTCTCTTAATCAGAGTTGACGTACATATTTCCAATTCCTCTTTTTGATTAGATGCCAGAAGGTATTTATGTATGCCAGAATCGGTATGAACTTTACACAAAATCATTATGGCACAGAATAGTATTATTTTGCGTTTCATTCTTGACTCTGTAGATTTCAAAGCCACTGTTCTATTATCGTTGCACACCTGCTAACGATAAAATGTATTATGGTGGACTGCTGCTGTAAACTTCGAACAATAACAGATAATACATTTTTTAGAATATATTACCATTTATTTTAAACACAAATGTGCTTCTTGCGCGTGCTTTATTTTGTAAGGGGATGTTTGTTAAAGGAAACTAAATTACATCACTTGAAAAAACCTTACAAATGATATATTAATGTTCCAGCAAGAAATAATTTTTGATGGAAAATTATTAAGTATCGCATGAAAGTTTATTTTATTACAGTTATAATAATACAGCATGTAATGTAACGGTGTTTTCTTAATGTGATTAAAAAAAATCATTTACGTTATGTAAATGCGGTAAAGCATATTAAGATACATAATAACATATTACATAACGAGCATGGAAAATGAAACCTAACATAGGAGTGGGAATTCGGCCTACGGGCTCGTACGGAAGTGTATTTCTCACTCTCCAGCGAGTTATGTACAATATTTTTCCCACAACTGAAAAAAACAATCACTTTTAATTCAACAATTTATTCTCCCTTTTTGTCTTGATTGCAAATATTTATGGTAATAATATAATTATTACAATTAGAAAAATGAGTAGTGCGATAGTGTTTGACTGTTTAGGGTTTGCGATAAAGAATATTCTTGAATTGGCTGTAGATCTTTCGGTTCGCCCCAGAGTGGTTCTGATATCAAAGTCAAGAAGATGATGGTTCGTTCACTGCCTATAAAATTTTATTTAATAACGTGTAGGGTAACCGTTATTAATAAAATATACATTTAAAATTTTAATTTTCGTGACAGACGCCTAGCGCGGTCAATCGCGAGCAACTTGCTAGATAACTCTACAGCGCTCCGACCAATCGCGATGCGTATAGTGCTTCGTTTTTTATTTTTCTAACACACTTGTGAGTTAGAAAAATAAGACACACGTAAGAAATTGAAAATTTTCGTTCGTACTACATTAAATAAATATGGACGCTTTCTTGACGGGTTGTGGGAAAAAATATTTTTCTATATTTTGGTGTAGGTGAATCAATAATAACATTTTCCTACTCATACCATATCTCGCCTTTCTTTTCAGGCCACTCACAGTCTTTTTTTTGATTTTACCGCAGCACTAACCATGCTTCCTTCAATATTACAATTTGTTATTACCCTAGGATACAGCTCGTTTTCGTACACAGTTTCCTTTAAGGAACCGGCATCTCGTGTTTTCTCAGCATTGCGTTAGTAACCCAGAATCAAGTTTTTTTTAATAAACTCGATATCTTCTTCCATCTCGGCTACTTTGTTAAAATTGTCATCGGAGTTTTCTGATGGTAGCATTGGACTATTTTCATATGAACGATCCTCTTCTGAATATTTTTCTCGATTATTCGTTTTCTTTTAAGAACTTAAGCTTAGTTCTGTACTTTTTTATTTTTCTTTTTAGAATCTGCAGTTTCACACAAGTCGCTTAAGCTGATCTCGGATGCTTTTTTCCAGCCGCAACATTTTATTCCTTCTTTCGTCGTACTTTGTAAAAAATAATCAATAAATAAATGTCTTGCTTTGCTTCTTCATGTCGTGTGTGTGCCGTAGTCAATCTGCCTAGAAGTGGGGTTACATCGCATGAGAAAATACCGCAGTTTTTTATTTCCTGCTCTTAAATTTTTTGCGAAATTTTCTTCCAATTTATCCAACAATTTTTTTAAAAGTTGTGGAAATTGCTATTTTTTCCAGAACATTAGATCTACTATCACTATGAGTTTTTTTATACGCAGATGAAAATCTTCTTTGGTGCAAAAATAGCTACGTCGATGGGTTGCGTTGTAACGGTACAAACTGGCTGCAACAGTTTGGAAATGCATAAGAATTTATTTTGTTGCATTAATTTGAAGAAAACGCGCTGGAAGCTCTACAAGTGGAAGTTTGTACGCAGTGTGACCGCCACGGAACCCAGTGCGTGGGAGAAATTAAATTTCCAGTCGAAATGTCTTCCCTTAGCCCCCAGGTATAAAACCACTGAACCAGTCCAGTCAAGAAGACTTCAACCTTGCTTTCATTTGAATCAAGACTTCCACTTTTCTTTCATTTGAATCCAGACCTGAAGAAGACTTTACCTTTTCAATTTATTTGAATCCAGACTTAGTAAATTTTTTATTATTTTTTAATTCTGACTTATTTTACCTGTTTTACCACAACTTCCGAAAATTATGCTGTCAGCTGTCCGTGATAAGCGCATGCCAATAGCCGCCTAATTTGCGGGATTCGCACGTACACGACGGAGTAGTGTGAAAATATTTGTTGGTTGTGTAATCATAATTTAGTGCTGTTGTACGATGTCCGTGCAAAATAATTTTGGATTGTGAATGCCATGTAAGAAAATGCTTTCACTTGTTTCTACTGTCTGCTATTTTGTTATAATTCATTGTGTGATAATATTGACTGCAAACATTAAAAAATTAAATATCAAACATATTTTTTATCGGTAAACCACATGAAACATTTTGTGCATTTTGACACACTGGCAATGTGGGTTTCAATTTACAATAATTTTATTAGAGAGTGCTTATTGAAAGTCTATTAAAGACTTCAATGAAAATGTTGGTAAAAATAGATCACTTTGCCAACATAAAGGATGGGTTTGAAATATAAGGCTACCTAAAACTTGGGTAAGAACAAATTTTTTCTAAAAAAATACTGTAAAATGCCTCCAAGTACACCACGAGCCGCCACTGGGGTACCTTATTGGTGCTTTGCTTATAATAACTAGAGTTGGGCAAATGCTTATTTGCATCTTTTTTCCTATTGATCATAAAATGTTAATTTTTCGTATATACACGTTTCGTGATGTTTAGAGTCATAAAAAGTAAATTTTATTTTGCATATTTGGCATATATTACAACTTTACGGCATACGGCATATATTAGTGCATATTTTAGCTTTTAATGGCATGAAATGCATATTCTAGCAAAGAAAATAAAATTTCAAATAAATTATCAAATAAAATATTCGTAGTTCTTAGAAGAAATTGCACAATTTCTTCTAGTGAAACCACATGAACCCTAGACTTGCACTTTCTAAATTTCCAAGTAGGGGTAGGGAAAATAAAGGATTAACTGACAAAGGTTGTATTATTTGGGTAGGTCTCAGGCGCGGATCCACGGGGGGGGGGGGGGGCTATAGGGGCTGTAGCCCCTCCCATAAGGCCCCCCATAAAACTTGAAAATTATTTTTTTATTAAGATGCGTTTATATTTTGAGCAATTTTAAATACTTTTGTTTGTTACTCGATAATCCGGTTGACCTCAAAAGTAATCTTCTTAGGGTCGTTAAATCTTAAAAGGTCGTTATCACCTTATCGGTTTTCGGAATTTCTGTCATTACGTGTTCCTGTTCAAAACAATACAATTTGCTCGATAGTCAATGTAAAGGTGTTTTAAATTTTACTTGCATTAGCAGTTTTCTAGCAGTAGTGTGTGGTTGTTCATTGTTTTTGTGTCGTATAGTGGTGGTATTTTGTGCAAAAAAACTTCATAGCAAAAACAATAATTATTATTGCAATGAAGAGAAGTGCAAGCAGTAGTGGCGATATAAGATAAGGAAAGAAGCATCAACATCGAGAAAGCCATAACCGTCTTCTCGCTAATGAAACCTCGTCGAATGAAGACAGAAATGGTTCGACTAAAAAAAAGTGATGTGTAACCAATGTTGTTTTTTTAATTTTTTTTTTTAAAAGAATCATGAAGCCGTGCGTGAGCACGACCCCATGATTCCCATCCCACCCCCTTACCCGGGCTCAGCGGACTTGCGCACTTTCACCGGTCTAACATGCACCCCACCCCTGACAGACATGCAACCCAACATACACACCTACATACACCATCCATGGACCCGTCGGATTTAACTTGTTCAGAAAAATTACCGACGAGCAGTGGAATCGAACCAGCTGCCATTGGAAGTCTAGTTTCAAAGCCTGGGACTTTAACCAGTAGACCACCCGCCGGCCCTAATTTTTTTTTAAATTTAATTTTTGTGCAACTATGATTTTAGGCCTTTTTTTATATTGTAAATATGTCTTACGTTAGGCAAAATAAATTTTTTAGATAAAATATAACCATATTATTTAAATTAGGTGAAAAGTTTTCCAAACTTAGTTATCAAGAACAGTTAGCGGTAAAAGAGCAAGGTCGTCCTAAACCAGATTATCATGTCTGTCAAAAGTAAATTGTAAGTGCAAAATCCGATATTTAAAAGTACTGTTGTGACTACAAAGTAAAGGTTTTATATTTTACAATTAGGACTGGTTGTAGTGGTCTAAAATGTTTATAAAAATAGCCATCTTGATGCATATTTTACTCAAATTTTCAAAAAATTTCAAAAAATTCTCCCCCGGACCTCCGCTAACTGGGGGTACCCCCCAGACCCCCAGGTCAGGTCTCTAGGTCGATTTTACTTTACCCACAGCAGAACCGCCACTACAAAATTTCACGTGCCGCCACTGAGCCCTCCCCATTACAAATTCCTGGATCCGCGCCTGGTAGGTCTTACTCCTTAGGTACAAATTTCTTTGAAAATAATATTTGGAAATTTTTCTTATACTTATTCTTAGAAATAGTTATTTATAATTTTAGTGCTTGACTAGTTCATTTGTTGCCTTGACAGAGAGCTGTAAAGTGTAATTGTCCAGTCTATACCCTTAAAATGCCTAAAGTTGCTAGTTCAAAAAACGATTTAATTAAGAAGTGGTTGAAGTATACATGGTTTAAATACGATGGAAGTGTTGTGTTGTGCGTCAATCTGTGAAAAAGAGGTATTTATCCGTTTATTTTAATTTTGAATTAAAAAAAACTGTTTACTCTGTTTAAAGTTAAAAAACTTCAAACAAGCCAAAACAGCGAGTTAAAAATTTAATACTAATTTGTTACTTTATTTTGTAATTAAGCAAACAATTTAAGAATAAAATAAGAAAGTTTTTTTTGTGATATTGCACAGGCCACAGGGCACATTCAATTATTTTCCTTTGTATAAGCTGTAGTAAATTGTAATTAAATATTGTTTTTACAGATAAACGTTAATAAAAAGTTTCAACTTGATCAGCACGTAGCCACCGGTCCGCATCAAAAAAGAAAAAATAATACAAACGAGCCAAAACAACAATTATTGCCGAACTGCTTAAATAAGAATGTCAACAATTTCAACGACGATTTGTGTAGAATGATGGTTTCATGCAACATTCCATTAAATAACATGGACGTTCCCGAATTTAGAAATTTTCCAGAACGTGCATTCCAAAATTATACCAAGAAAATCTTAAAAAAATAAGAAACGTTGTTTCGAATAATTGTTTTTGGTTTAGTGTTGACAAAACCACCGATGCTAAAGGAAGATATACAGCGAATTTTATTGTAGGTGTTTTAAACAGCAGTCCTTCCAGTTATTTAATTGCTGGAAAAACCAACAATTTGACAATTTCACGTTTTGTCAATGAAACCCTTTCGTTACTTTATTTGCCAAATCAAATACCACCAGAAAGGATTTTATACATGGTGACTGATGGTGCCGCATACATGGTAAAAGCAGGTCAAAATTTACAAAATCTTTTTCCTAAATTTAATTCATGTAACTTGTTTGGCCCATGCGATGAATAGGGTGGCCGAAGTGGTTAGAACTGAATTTCCTGTAGTCAATAAATTAATTAATAACGGAAAAAAGGTATTTTTAGAATCACCACTTCGCGTCGAAGTTTACAAAGACTTGCTTAAAGATGTGCCCTTACCTCCACAACCAATTCTCACCAGGTGGGGAACGTGGATAGAAGCCGCTCTATTTAATTGTGAAAATTACAGTGAATTAAAAAATGTTGTTAACACCTTTGATTCAACTTCTGCTCAGTCTATAGCAGATTGTCAAGATATTTTAAAGTGTCCGGAATTACAACCTCAGTTGTCCTACATAAAGGCTCATTTTTCGTAAATTCCTAGCATCATTAATAAATTAGAAACACAAAACCTGCTTCTCACTGAATTTTTAGAATTAATCGAAAAATTTCATTAAATTTTGAAGAAAAATAAAAATAAATATGCAAAAAAGTTGCAAAAAAGCAGCAAAATGGACGATTTAATTCAGAAAAACAGCGGACTTTCAACTCTGAATTCCATAAAAAATATTTTAAATGGAGATTTCTTAAGCAATGGTCACAATGACGAATGTTTTGCAGTTAAAAATTCACATTTATTTAAATATTGTCCAGTAACTTCTTGTGATGTAGAAAGAAGTTTTTCCAGCTACAAAAATATATTGGAAGATAAGCGGCAAAATTTTCTCGTTGACACCATTGAAAAGCACATGATTATTTATTGTAATAAATAGATTGTGTTATTTATTGATTTTACTTCTACCTGTATTTTTGTATATGCAAATAAAAAATGCAGTTTTAACTGAAAATAAAAATGCGTTTCTATATTATGTAAGCCCTTTTGATTTTTTGAATGTTGAGTGTTTGTAACTAAAAATAATGAAAATCATTAATTGTATTTATCTTTTTCTTTCAACGAAAAATTACATTTGATGCAAAACGTGCTTTAACTCATATAATAATTACTGGTATTAAACTGCAGATTCAAATAAACATCAGATTTTCATATTAGGCACTAAATAAACAAAATAATTTTTTTTAGTGCATATCGCAAAAGGTTACTGCATATTCTTGCATATATTGAAGGTTTTATGCGGCATATTTTAGTGCATATATTGACGGTTTTATGCGACATATGTTGGTGCATATATGCACTATATATCTTTACAGCATATTTGCTCAACTCTAATAATAACACAGTCCATACAGAAACAAGGTACACGTCTCATGAATTGGTTTTCGGAAAAACAGTTAGATTGCCTTCAAATATTTCTAACGATATTGATCCGCTTTACAATTTTGACAACTACCCGTTAGAGCTAAAATATCGCTTGCAACAAGCATGTAATGATGCTCACAATAACTTAATGGTTTCAAAAATAAAAAGAAAACAAATATATGATGTAAAAAGTAATTCTGTAAGTTATAATGTAGGAGATAAGGTATTATTATAAAATAACTGGGGTAATAAAACCGAACCTTTGTATAAAGGACCATATGTAGTAATAGAAGAGAGACCTCTAAATATAGTTTTAAGTATAGATAATAAGAATGTAGAATGTCATAAAAATAGAGTTAAGTTATATTATAAAGAAAATTAACGAAAAAAAAAGAGAAAAAACTGAAAATTTGTTTCCATCTAATTCACATGAAATTTCTTTCGGTGGGTGATGTAATGGTATTTGATCAATAATCAATTGTTGGTTCATAAATGATAAGTGAACCAAATAAGATATTAAATTGTTTTTCATATTAATTTAGTAATTAACACTCGGCGAATACTTCGTTGCGGCGATGGTAATTTGCGCAGAAATTTTACTTGCTCTTTAATCTGATACGTAAGTAGCGCCGAAGACTTTTGTAACTTTAGTAATTCCTAACGTAGTTTGCGCCGACTGCTGAAGATTAGCGATAAGCATCGTTATCAACCCTTAATGACATAGACCAATCCACATTTCTAAAATTTTAGAAACTGTGTAAAAGGGGGATTAAAACTGATAACAAATCATAATGTTTATTATAAAACAAAACTTAGTAGGTGTTTGTAGGCAGCCCCATTAGCACAAAAATGGAAGCTATCACAAGTAACCGTGGAGTAAAATTGCTCGTTATAGATTCCTTTAAGTTTACTTACTTACGAAAAATTATTTGTGCTTTTGTGTACCAAATCGTTGGAACTAGGATTCAATTTAAATCCGAAAATTATAGTATCCGATTTTGAGAAGGGAATTCATAATACAGTAACAGCTGTTTGGTCGGAAGCAAAAATTATTGGCTGCAGGTTTCACTTGGCTCAGGCCCGGTTTAGAAAAGTTCAAGAACTTGGGCTTGTGGTACAATATAAAGATAAAGAAAGCGACATGGGTAAATGAATTCGATATTTGTTTGGTATACCATTTTTAAATCCAGACGAAGTGGGCGATTGCTTTGTCTTTGATTTTGCAAGCATCCAACCAGATGATCCAAGAATAGTTAGTTGGCTGATTATTTAATTGATAATTATATAACCGAGGGCGCTACATTTCCACCAACTATCTGGGCTGAAGCAAGCGATAGCATGGAAAGAACAACGAACGCCTTTCAATCGTTTCATTCGAGATTTATCTCTAACTTCTATGCTACTCACCCCTCTGTTTATGTATTTGTTAACATTTTAAATAATTTTCAAACAGATACATACATTAAAATTTAAAGTGCGAAATTAGGTGAACCCTCATCACTGCAAAATAGAGATGCAAGAAACCGTAAAAGTTTAACTTTTTGTCTTTTAATATAAGGTAATATATATTTATTTTCTGAATCTTTGTTTTATTTGAAATTATCAATATATTTATTATGTGGTGGTAAATAATATATAAGCTAACAACCAACAATCCAACGCATTTTACAGGTAGGATTTACGCATTCGAAAGTTACGTCGGCGCAAATTACGGGTATACTTAGGGCTCGCGAACTAATGAGAGGCTTACGCAGGTATAATTCGGCGCAAATTACGCCTGCCCCTTCGTTGGTTCATTCGCCTTACAAAGTCCACCGTAATGTGCAATACTGCTTATTCTGCGAAATAAACACTTAACTAATAAGTAACCTTGTATTAAATATATGGAATTTAGATTAGTCATGTTTGTGCATTGTTGGAATAAAGATGTAGTTTGGAACGTGTTATCGATCGTTTACAAAAGAACCCTTTGGCCTAATCGGGTCATTACAACGCACTCACCCACGCCCGCAAGCACGCACACACGCACGTTTTCCACTCCCACACATACACTGATTGATCCACGCACGTACGCTTGAACTCACACACGCACCAGGCGGACACGCACGCACTGTCGCACACAAGCACGCACGCACCTACGCACTCACGTACCTACGCACTCACGTACCCACGCACGGAAGCACACACTCACTTATACACACACACACGCATTTACGCACCCACGCACACAAGCGCGCGCACATAGCACGCCAGCACGCATGCACGCACACTTCCCACTTCCACACATACACTCACAGACGCACGCACGCACGCTTGAATTCACACACCCACCCGGTTCTCACGCACGCTCGCACGCACGCACACACGCACGCGCACGCAAGCACGGATCTACGCACACAAGCGCGCTTATTTATTGCGCTAGGTTCTTGTACTAGAAATCTTATTAAACAGTGAAATAGAGATTAAAGACAAACGTATATTATAAACACAATAATTAACAGATAGAAGTACTACACAGTTACAATATTAAACACCACAGTAATGCAACATACAGACAGTAAAATATAGTTAATTAACTAACACCGAACATACAATATAAATGCAGTAGAAACAATGTATTACAATTTAATCAATACACTTACTTTTTGAATAATACAACACAGAGCTCTATAATTTACTGTTTACCTACACTAAGACTTGAAGAAAGGAATTGAAATTTAACAAAACCTGAAAACGTTATACACTTTTTACTCAAGATTCAAAATAGCAGTGGCGGCTCGTGGCGTACCGCGTACTGGGGTTTCATTTTAAAATATTTTTTGATGAAAATGTACTTACCCAGCCAAATTTTAGGTAAACTTATATTTCAAGTCGATCGTTCGCTCCTTCGCGTTGGAAAAATGATCTATCACTAGTACATTAAAATTGACAATGTTATTAATTAACGATTTTTCGATGCTTAACATAGCTAACGCACTTAAACTTTCTTGGCCTATCGTGTTACGCAAAAATGTTTTTCTTTCTTTTTGGAGTAGAGAAGCAACGCTCGCTTTCCACCGTTGTCATCGGCAAAGTTCACAAAATTTTAATAAGTTTTACACTCTCGGTAAAAGTCTGACAAAGATTATTGTTTACAAATAATTGTAGTATTGCAACAGCACCAGCACTTTCATAAAAATCCTCACGATCGTATAGCACTTCTAATTCGGTTTTTAATTTTAAATCGTTTATAACGGGGTAACTAGTCTTGAATAATTTAAAAACATTTTGTGGAAAACATTTTTTGTACTCCTCGAATTTATTTGCTTGAAATAAATAAGAAACAATTTTCATTAAAATCTTTAATAGATTTTCGATAAGCACTGTCTAGTTGCAATCTGATATCCACAGTACCAAGTGTGGCAAAATTCATAGAACTTTTCATACGATTTGCTGATAAAAAATGTTTTTGTACTTTAATTTTTAAATGTTTTAAGTCAATCGCGCCGTTTTTACACCACATTGCGTCATCGCAGAATAACAGATGCGGGAAACAGAAGAAAGCATTTCTTATATCACATCCACAAATACAATTCGATAAACTTATTGAACTGACTCATTAAAATACCTTTATTTGTTGTTTTATTTGTGTAATAATCGAGTGGAGACCAAGAGCTCATAAAAGAAGTATAGGACGGCCACAAACAAGGTGGACGGACGATATTAAGAAGTATGTGGGACACGTCTGGATGAGGAGAGCAACAAACAGACAGGAATGGAAGATGTTAGGGGAGGCTTACATCCGACGATGGATGGCATAGCTGACGACGAATAATCAGGGTTGGTTTTGGACGACCGTTTCTGTCAACTTCAAACGTTCTTCAAACTTCAACCCACGTTGAGCTTTAAGTTCCATTACTTTTTGCACAGACATTTTATAGCACTAAATTAAGATTTACTACACAATTATGATTTACTACACAAGAACACATCACAGACAAAACCGCTTTACGAAAAAATCCCCGATTATTTCTACACATAAAACGTTTGTTACTAACCTTGTGTCATACTAACAGAAACCTAACGTGTGAAGAAATACACCAACTACACGTGATTAGCACGCGCTGTTGTTCTTACTTATTTAATCAGAAACTGGGGTCATCGACCCTGAAGTCTTTAATGCGCAGATACTTCTATCCTCTTTTAGCTCGTGTAATATGAATTTTACTGCAATGAGCTTTCTATTTCACTCTTATTCATTTAAAGGCCTTTTAAGCCGGCGGCTTTATTCGGTGACGTATAGCTGAATTGTAGACAAACAGCCATATGACCCTCGCATAGATTCGCTTAACGCGCGCGCGATATTCAAACATTCAAACATTTTCGGATCCTGTGGCAGCTCTTTAATAAACGTTCTCGTATTGGAATCTCATACAAACGTTAACTATAAAGTATTTTTTAAATTTTATAGTGTGTAATATGTTATGCACTCAAACAAAAAATAATTATTTTTTTTCTTATTGCATTGGGAGGTCAATGACCATTTGACCCAATGGAGAAACCGCCACTGCAAAACAGTGTTAACTATTGCTTTCAAATTCTCTTAATTTGTTTGTTTCTGAATTTACACATACTTATGTTTTTGGTTGGTAATGATGTTTTCAACAGTTAATGTCTTCGCATTGTTTCATAATATTGCCTTAACCGCTGTATATTACAAAGAATACTTTAAAGAATATAAAACAAGTAAGGATCTATTAATTAATAATTTCTATTTATTCCATCATTCACTAAAGGGTTTGATCACTCCTCACATAAGACGACAAAAAAACGGTATCATTAACGAGACTTTATCCGATGAACATTCGCTATAGGTATATTTATACCTACAAATTATATTATGCTCTATACTAACATTGCCGCGTTTTATTGATAATACTGTCCAGTTTGTCAACCCAAAATTTTTACAGCACCGTACTTATTTTATTTTGAGGAGCCAGTTAGTAGTTTCCAGGCTTCGGAGATTCAGTGGTTGTAGTGTATTTATCTGTAGTATTTCTTTTAGAAGATACAATGTTTAGGTTTTATTGTACAAATTTGAGCATTGAAGTTCAAGGGGTAATGAACGTCAGGACGAACTTTAATATTGAAGAACTTTGCCAAGAACATAAAGCTATATTTAGCGAAGATTTGGGAGCCTATTGTGGTCCTAAGGTTAAAATAGAATTGGAAAAAGGTTCGGTCCCTAAATTTCAAAAATACAGGCAGGTTCCTTTTGCATTGCGTAAAGCTGTTGAACAAGAGATTGATAAATTAGTTAAGCAAGATATTTTAGAACCAGTTGACTTTGCTGAATGGGCAACTCCTGTTGTACCAGTAAGGAAAAGTGATGGATCAATTCGCTTATGTGGTGATTATCGCAGTACCGTGAATTCTGCAATTAAGAAAAATACATATCCACTACCTACAATGGATGAATTGTTAGCGTTGGGAGCTACTGGAAAAATATTTACTAAAATAGACTTATCCCAAGCTTATCAACAGTTAAAAGTTGATGAAGAAACTGCTGCTATTCTTACTATTAATACCCATAAAGGCCTTTTTCAAGTGAAAAGATTACCTTTTGGAGTGTCTGCATCTCCAGGGATTTTCCAAAGATTCATGGATACCTTATTACATGGAATAGAAGGAGTTGTGGTGTATCTCGACGATATTTTGATTTCGGGAGTTAATGAAGAAGAGCATTTCATGCGTGTTCGAGAAGTTTTTCAAAAATTAGAAAAGGCACACTTGACTGTAAGAAGAGACAAGTGTAAAATAGCAGTAACGGAAACAGAATTTGTTGGTTTTAAGATTAATGGAAATGGAATTCATCCAACCGAAAAAAGAATCAAAGCAATTCAAGAGGCACCTGAGCCGAAGAATAAACAAGAACTTCAATCATTCTTGGGAATGATTAATTTTTATAACAGATTTTTAAGAAATAAAGCAACAATTGCTGAAAAGTTGCATCGTTTATTAGACGATAATAGAAAATGGGTGTGGACACCAAAACATTCTGAAGTTTTCAATATTTTAAAGGGGCTATTGCATTCAAATGATGTCCTTACACATTATGACCCAACCAAACAGTTAATATTGTGTTGCGATTCATCTCCATATGGTACCGGTGCTGTACTTGCCCACAGAGATAAAGATGGTGAAAGGCCAATTGCTTATACATCACGAACTTTGGGTAAGAGTGAACGTAACTATGCTCAAATTGATAAAGAAGCACTTGCAATTATTAATGGAGTCAAACATTTTCATCAATATATTGCTGGACGTCATGTTATCATCGTAACAGATCATAAACCATTACTTGGCCTACTAAATCCAAAGAAACCTATGCCTGTAATGATTTCACCAAGAATGCTGAGATGGTGCCTACAACTAA
Organism: Ctenicera cuprea; assembly: GCA_958336395.1. Lineage (NCBI taxonomy): Eukaryota > Metazoa > Arthropoda > Insecta > Coleoptera > Elateridae > Ctenicera > Ctenicera cuprea. The sequence goes on from OY284487.1 coordinate 61,434,056, forward strand.
GTGGTTATTCGTATGACCTAGAATACAGGAAAGGAAGTTTTCATGGAAATGCTGATTGTTTAAGTCGTTTACCTCTACCGGGAAGTTTTATAGATGAGCCGGCACTACCAGGAGATATTCTTTTGTTGGAAGCAGTTAACGAACCAATTAATGCGAAAGAAATACAAAATTTAACGAGTAAAGACGTAATATTAAACAGAGTTCGTTTTTGGACTTTACTAATATTGACAATGACATTGAAATGCAAGTCAGAATGTGTTCCTCTTGTCAAGAACAGCAGCACAGCCCCAAGCACGCTCCAAGACAGTTGGTTTGTCGTCCAGAAAATCCGTGGAGAAAATTACATATAGATTTTGCAGGTCCGTATAAGGGAAAATTATTTTTGATTGTATGTCAAAATGATTGGAAGTTGACATAGTACCGTCGCAATCTTCGAAGGAAGTAGTTAAATCTTTGCGAAAAATGTTTGTAAGTCATGGTATACCAGACGAAATTATATCTGATAATGGAATGGCGTTTGTGTCACAAGAAATTAAATCTTTTTATGCCAATAATGGAATCAAGTGCTTTACAGTTGCTCCTTACCATCCTTCTAGCAATGGACAGGCTGAACGTATAGTACAAACAACAAAGCGAGCTCTAGCTGAATTTGTTGAAGGAGACATTGAACTAAAATTAGCAAGATTTTTGTTTCGTCAGCACACTACTCCTCATGCTGAAACTGGTAAAACGCCAGCTGAATTGATTATGGGAAGAAAATTGCGAACTTTATTGGACAAAGTGCATCCGGATTCAATCATGCAAGAAAGAAATGAAACCACGTCTGGGAATTTTCGAGTTTTCAAAGAAGACGAGTTAGTCTACATACGAAATTATTCATCTGGAAAGAGATGGATACCGGCTAAGATTGTTGAAGTAACAGGTCCACTTTCTTACGTAGTAGGAACCGAGGATGGAAATGTTGTTAAAAGACATGTAGATCAGATTAGAAAACGATATGTACAGTCTACTCAGTTACAGTATGATCAAGGTAAAAATGCTTTTCCAGTTTTGTGGGATAGCAATGAAGACAATGAAAAATCAGACGATCTCCCAGTAGAAGTTACGCCTGCGTGCAATAATTCCCAAGAACAGACTACGCAAGAAAGTCCCCAAACGATAGTAGAAGAAACTCCAGCCCTCTGTGATAAAGACTCACTTGTGCATAATCGCCCAACTCGTATTAAGAACCCTCCTGTATATTTACAAGATTACGTGAGGAAGTAGAGTGGATAAATAAAAGGGGAGGAACTGTTATGTATTTAACAGATATTTGAGTTGGCTGGTTTTGTGTCATTCTTCTTCTTAAAACATGCCTTCTGGATGTGCCCCTTCTTCTGACAGTAGTGACAAACAGCTTCTTTAAATTTACAATTTTCCCCATTGTGATACGTGCCACAATGATAACAACAGTTGAATTTTCCTTTGATTTTCTTATTATCATGAACTGACAAAATGTCATTTCTTGCTGTCAGATTACGTACATCCATTACATTCTTATTCGCCATTTCTGCTGCAATTGCTAGTTCATAAGCACGACTAAGATAGCTTACTTTCTGAAAATAACCTTTTTTGTACAGTCTCATCACTTATACCGCATACAATTCGATCTCTTAACATATTTTCAAGTTCCAAAAAATTACAAAATTTGCTTAATTTTCTTAAATCGGCCACAAAATCTGCAACTGATTCGTTCCTTTGCTGTACACGTTTATTAAAATGGTATCTCTCCACAATTTCATTTGGAACTGGATTTAAATGGTTATTCAATTTAGTCAAAATTTCGGTATAAGTTAAATCTTTCGGAGCTAGCGGCGTTATCAACGAACGTAAAATCTCATAAGAAGTAGAACCAACCTGTGTTAATAGGATAGCTCTTTTAATATTGTCATCTCGCACTGCATTTGCCTCAAACAAAAATTCTAAACGTTCCTGGTAACTGGTCCATGACGAATGAGTATCATAATTTCCCAACATTCCATAGTAGGCTGAACTTGACAGATTTCCATTTACACCTGTCATCATATTGTAAGGCGTATTAATAGACTTACTTTCCTTAATTTTTCAGTTTTCCTCGTCGCCAATTAAATTGCAGTGTATTTATCTGTAGTATTTCTTTTAGAAGATACAATGTTTAGGTTTTATTGTACAAATTATATTCAACAACTTGGTACACATCTTTACATGAAAAACAAGGGAACAAAAGTCAATAATCCAAAACCAGCCAACTCAAATATCTGTTAAATACATAACAGTGAATGCGTATGAGGGTTGAGCAAACTACTACATATTTATAACAAAAAAAAAATCTAAATTTGATTTTGAACCCCACCCCTTTTTCCACTAGCAGTCGGTGGCGTATTCACAAATTTTCTTGTCAGCGACAAAAAGTACGTGACAATCGGAATAAGAATATTTACACTTTTTACTAACTGATTATCGTACACCGCTGCAATTTCAAAAACAAACGTTTCTTCTTGAGATACCGTCACTATTTTTACACCTGAAGGTAATAAGGCTATCAGATTTTCTAGTTTTCCTGCTTCTCTCGATAACGTAAATGTGAACGACTGCAACAGAAATTTAAAAATCAATAAGTAACATTGGACATGTTTAAATATCAATGTTACCTACCGATGTTGCCTTACTGAATCTGAATTTTATTGAAGTAGGCCCTTGCCCTGCACAGTACGGATATGTATTTTTCACAACAAAATCTTTCTTCTACATGCCTGAATCCATCGCTAACGGTTTTCCAAATCGACTGAAGGCTTGGGTAAATATAATTTTAAAAAACAATTTTCTGTAGAAAAGCTGCACTGTCTGTCTAAGCATCGTTAGGTGAATACCACTTTTTATAGAGAACTCTTCCAATTAATAAAACAACAAGCAAACCATAAGTACTTGGGAATGAATGCATGTTTTCCATACACTTTAATGGAAAAAAATGTTCGCTCCATTACTGTCCCTACCATTTCGTAGCAGTTATGTAAACTAAATGTAAGTGATCTTTTATAGATCGTCAATAGGAAATATAATAACAATAACAGACAGTAATAATTTAATATTTTATTTTCACTAATAAGGTTTTATCTGGTGTGACAACACCCTGTCCAAAATGTACCAATAAAACATGTTCCTTTTACAGAAAACTGTATTAAGAAAAAACAAAATAATAAAATATACATTTCTTATAAAAAAAAAGTGATATAAAAAAAACTACTTAATAACATTATATCTTTCACTAAATTCAATTAAATTATCGTACATTTGTTTATTAATAATTCTAGCTTTTAAAAGTTCTTCTTCTAAATCACCAATCCTTTCTTTTGCTTGAGAAGCCAAAGACTCATCCTCATCGTCACTAAAAATAATATCTTCCGTTTGTACAATTGAAACCACAAAATTGCTCAAGTCATCATCAATACTTCTCTGCAACGTTTTCATAACAAAGCGAGGTTTAAAAGTTTGTGCAAATAAATTTTCATTTCTCATTATGAATCTTACATTAGTAACAGCGCCTTTATATTCAATTTTATTCAACATTTGTCGGCTAGAAATATTCCAAATTATAACAAAACTATCATTAGATCCAGACACAAGAATTTCATTGGTAATATTCAAATCAAGAGACGTAATTCTGCTTTTATGTCCTATGAAATTTAATTTATTGTTAGATTCTGTACTGGTATGCACACTCATAGTCCTTGGTGGATTCTGAAGATTATATTGCTGTATAATCCCAGAACTGGTACCCACAAAAAGTTGCCAACATGGAACATCTAAAATAACAGAAGTTAACTGTTCACTATATATTAGTTGAAGTAAAGGTTGCCCCGTGAGAAGATCATACAGTCGACAGGTGTGATCATTAGAAACTGTTGCAAAACGTGATTTTAATCCAAATTTTCCCACATGAACATCATTGATTGCACCACTATGATCCCTGCGACTGTATAATGGCTCCACCTGCCCAATTTCACTCTGCGCTAATTGACTGTTATTCAAACAAATTAAACTTCCAAAATTATACGTCACCACCATTCCTGTTTGACAAGCAGAAATTAAACAATCAGCGTTACCGGAGAACTTCACACATGTGATTGGTAATAAATGTTTTTGTTGTATGCTTAATAGTTTCCCGGAATTTATTTGCCATATGTATAATTTTGAACTAATTGCAACAGCTAAATAACAATTATCCGGCGACACTGCAAGAGCACCTGCAGGTTCGGGTAGAACTAATCTAATATTCTTTACTTGCTCTTGACTGTTGACTGGCCAAATGTGGAGCAACGGCTTGCCTTTTTCAGCCGTTAGGAAAAAATCATTACCAATTTGACTACAAGTGTTTGTTGAAGCAACACCTCCATTCTTGTATGGTTGTAGGATGTTACCAGACTCAGAATTAAAATCCCACAGACACGCAGACCATTGTTGTGATGACTCGCAGGACGTTAGTAAGAATTCTGATGCATCCGCCGACATTTTTTTATTAGGCAGCCTACAAACGCAAACTTAATATTATCTGAACATTTATATAACGCTAATATGTTTACTATTTAATTTACATTCATATATTTACCTATTTATGTTAGTATTTTTGAAGTAGATGCAGGTTTTTTTGTACTGACACCAGCGTGGTTATTTTTCAATATTGAGGTTATGTAAAATGTAAGATTATTTGTAGGCTGGAAACCCGTAGCCCGGAATCAAGGTCGTTAGTCCAGTGGCTCTCAATTAGTTTAGAAATGCAGTTGTAAGAGTACAAACCCTAAGTTTTAGACTTATGCAACCAAAACAGCAAACGTGTATTATTGTAGAGGTTTATTATTATCACTTCGTAGACAGCTAATTAATTATTGGAGTTTTAATTGGAATTTATCATTAGACATAATTTATTTTATAAATTATTGCGTTGATTGTTCTAATAATTTTATAAATTTTGATATTTGTAGGTATGATTGAAAAACTGTTAAATAATAAGTTATTCCCAAATGTAGCAGTTAATATAGTAGGTATTTAAAAATTTTTTGAAATAAATTATTGGTATAGGTAACGCTTTATTATGTTAAGTTTACTTAAATTAATTGCCAATCTAGCGTTCAGTCAGTTGTTTAGCCTGTTTATTAATTGTTATCTGTCCGTATTTACAATTAAAACGCTTTTAAAAACAATTTTACACCTAAGAATTAAAACCAGTAGGTAGTAAAACATAAAAATGCAGCCTGTTTTTGTCTAACTGTAGTGTAGGTATGAAGTAAAGTCAATCTATAATATCATATATTCCAGAGCAAATAATATTATTTATTTTCTTGCAATATACATCAGCTTGTCCTATACGAATAAATACAAATGTGGCTAAAAATGTCAAGTATAAACCATTACAATTTATTATTATAATTTATTATCTACATTCAAACCCTTTGGTGTTTGATTATATACTTAAGTGTTGAATTAGTTGATGTCCATATTTGCTCATAATGGGAGTACTTTTTTGAGCAATAATAAAATTATAGCACTCATTTTCTTTTTTCAATTTTCATAGTTTAAACAATGATGACTGACCTTTAGTATTTACATATGAATGTTTAATCTGAAGATGTAGATACAGTTTCTGTTAAAGTAGCTACTTACTCATTATCACAATTTTGAAACTAAATACATACCTGTGATAACTTTATTATTATTACTTAAGTGTTATTGATTTTTTTTAAATAAAAAAATAAAAACAATATAAAAATTTATTTAAATAAAATTATCTGCAAATTTCATACATTTAGTTTTGCAAAAATATTAAATCAATTTTTTTGTAGGTAAATTCTCAATATGAAATTTAAAATAAATCGGCAAAGTTTGGAACTCTATTATTATCAAAGACTTTGTTAGGTATTATATTTATTATATAGCATTACAGGTACTTTTACTTTATAGAATTTCACAACTCAGGTCAACAGCCACTTCAAGTTATTCGTAAATATTTCTTGGATCACAGCTGTAGAGTAGGTTGCCTATTACATAAAATGCACACCGCGTTGATACTGCTGCATGGCGGTGTGGGTTCCGGCCTACGTCCTTTCCAGCCTACGGGTTTCCGGGCTACGGGCCCTACTCATTTGTAGCACTGAACCACGATACAAGGTGTATCGTGCACTGAACTGAGTCTACGTGAATTGTAGTGAAGGGCATAATCGAATGATTTTCATTGTCGAATGATTGCCTATCACAATTTAATAATCGAACTATTCCTTCGGATAAAATCATTTGAAAAGTAGTAAAAATGAGCGAGGCACTTCGCCTTGACTTTCCTATACTTTTAATCAAAATAATTAGTGTTATATATCTAATCACAACAATTACAGCACATCCAACTGAGAACTGTTTTCAGTTGTAGTTTTAAATAAAACTATATAGACATTTGTGATTTAAATATAAAACCCTGCTAGGTAGTAATTTTAGAGTTATGCGGTACAAACCTACACTGACTATTATCACGGGATTATACTATGTTTATGTCTTATACACTACATGTCTCGCAATCCACCTCTTATTTTTATTAAAAACGCTCGTTCTGCTCGTCGTTCCTCGGGTCACTCGGCAGAAACATCGTAAACCTGCGACTTGGAATAGTTCGAAATTCGAATGCTTGATGCACGGCACCGCTAGTCTTAGTAGTCGCTAGCGTCCCCTCGGGCGTTCAGTAGCTTATAACCACCTCATTTTGTTGTTTACGAACGCAAGTTAAACTTCCGGTGTCTTCTTTAACACAGACGCAGACCATACATAACTTAATGCTTTTAATATTGTTTCACTGCTAATTCTGGCATGTTTTTGAGTAATGTTTTTATGAACTACGAAAGTGGATACATTTTTCTGTTTTGTAAATCAATTATTTTTTATAAATGAAATTAGGTGCAAAAACATCTGTTGTTCTTTTGGAATACTTCACAAAATCTTCAGACAAGGACTTTGAATCATGCAATTTGAGCAAAAAATATGAAGTTTTTTAAAAACACAACCAATTTGATAAGAACGTCAATGAGTTTATTATTATTTCTGATTCACCTTGATAAATTATTGTTATTGAACCAAGAAGATACTTAAACTTTTTCAACTACATTATTGTGTTCGTATTGGTTATACACAAAAAGAGTTAATATGGATGGATACCCCATCGATGGTACTTTCGAATGACGTCAGAGTACCATTATGGTACCATTTGAAAAAAATGGAGTTTCGAGTAAAAAAACGTTTTGTTTTACTTTTTCGGCACGTATTTCGAACTACAATACTATTTTAGTCGAAAATGCGATAGTGTAGCATTATTTTGATTATTTGGAATAATTTTAGGGAGTTCATGGCTCTCTAGATCGAAAAATAAAATGGGTGTTCTGACAACCCTACTGAAAGTCGCCTGACACAACCTTATAGAAATATGTGTGTAAGGTTTGTATGAGGTTTTTGAAACAGGCAATTCCGAGCTGATCCTATAGAATATTCTAATGTGGTTTTATCGGGTTGCGTTTAAGAGGTTCAACAAGCATTTGCCTTGTTGAATATTAATATGGTTTAACCAGGAAAGATAGTAAATGTTTTTACCAGGTTTTATCGGAATTTGACAAGTTCGAAATTTACAACATTTTATCAGGTTATTAACGAACTTTTTGTAATGAGGTTGTATGAGGTTATATTTATCAGGTTGAATAATCGTTTACCTTATTGAATATTAACAAGGTTTAACCAGGAAAGATAGCAAATGCTTTTACCAGGTTTTATCGGAATTTGACAAGTTCGAAATTTACAACATTTTATCAGGTTATTAACGAACTTTTTGTAATGAGGTTGTATGAGGTTATATTTATCAGGTTGAATAATCGTTTACCTTATTGAATATTAACAAGGTTTAACCAGGAAAGATAGCAAATGCTTTTACCAGGTTTTATCGGAATTTGACAAGTTCGAAATTTACAACATTTTATCAGGTTATTAACGAACTTTTTGTAATGAGGTTGTATGAGGTTATATTTATCAGGTTGAATAATCGTTTACCTTATTGAATATTAACAAGGTTTAACCAGGAAAGATAGCAAATGATTTTACCAGGTTTTATCGGAATTTGACAAGTTCGAAATTTACAACATTTTATCAGGTTATTAACGAACTTTTTGTAATGAGGTTGTATGAGGTTATATTTATCAGGTTGAATAATCGTTTACCTTATTGAATATTAACAAGGTTTAACCAGGAAAGATAGCAAATGCTTTTACCAGGTTTTATCGGAATTTGACAAGTTCGAAATTTACAACATTTTATCAGGTTATTAACGAACTTTTTGTAATGAGGTTGTATGAGGTTATATTTATCAGGTTGAATAATCGTTTACCTTATTGAATATTAACAAGGTTTAACCAGGAAAGATAACAAATGCTTTTACCAGGTTTTATCGGAATTTGACAAGTTCGAAATTTACAAAATTTTATCAGGTTATTAACGAACTTTTTGTAATGAGGTTGTATGAGGTTATATTTATCAGGTTGAATAATCGTTTACCTTATTGAATATTAACAAGGTTTAATTTAAATGAAATATCAACTATAAGGTATCATTGGATTCAGATAATTACGAAGATTTCAAAAATGTAATAATATACAGGGTGTCCTATTTGAAAATAGAAAGTTGATGTCATTTCCGGAAGAACCGGAAGTTGAATTTTTTTTCCAAATATGTCAGAAAGTGCCGTCTAGTGAGCATATTCAATGTTCCAAATTTCAGAAATATATCTAGAGAAACAAAGGAGAAAAGAGGAGTGTACCATGAGTCTGTGTCACATGGTATGGCAGTTTAGTATTTTCCGATACTTGACAAATTATCTTATCTTATCAATTATTTGTCCGTTATAATCGAAAAACCCTATTTCAAAGCTTTAATAAGAAAAACATTTTCAGTGGATGTTTTTTTCTGAAGATTTTCGTTATTTTCTTTAAATTTTTTTCCAAGGCCGTCGTTCCGTGCGTTATTTTGTTTTTTTTGCGGTTTTTTTTTCAAGAGCAGTTCTAATTCCCGAGACCGACTCAGCGGAGAAAACATTCGCAGCGGCGAGAGCTGGGTATGAAGTTATCGAAACAATTGCGGGGGGTGTAGGCAACGGGTTCTACTAATTACTAATCAATACATATATAAAAGCTCAAAGGGTTTTCTTCTCCGGTTCCTCTAGCGGCTACCGTTTCACCAATTTGGACCATTTTTTTTTCAATGAAAGGTCTTTATCCTCAGATGGAACATGAAACATTTTTATATTTTTATTCTACGTCGTATTTTTAATAATAATTATTTTAATTTATAATATATATGAAGGTCGGCTAGACGCGTGTCACTTGGGGCGCCATCTACAAAACCGCCGCGTCTCATTGTTGTAACTAATGCATCACGTGACGCATTTAGACGGGTCGGCCAAAGAGTCTGTCAGTGCATTGTGCGCTGGGGTCTCACTAGTTAAGTTATATAAATAGGCTGATGCAAAATAGCAAATTAAGTAAGCTTCTCGCTTTTCCGCGATAATTGTGCGTGTTAACTCCCCATAGTATATTGCAAATGATTATATTGTTTCATTTACAGATTTACTTTTAAAGGTTACACGAAAAAAAATGAAGAAATGTTGCAATTATAGCTTAAGATGGAATGTCAGAAACCCTTACAAAAATCGTATTGTGTATTTTCGTACGTTTATAACGAAATATAAACAGTTCTGCAAAAAATACTCCTATTGCCGACAGTAAACCAGATGCCCACCAAATAAACACCCCACTCAAGTGACTGACTGTTAAAACAATGCTGGGATTGTCGTTTACTTCAACATAATCGTAATTCAAGCCGGCAATTTTCGAAAATATGTATTGAGTGAACCCACTTTCAATTATTCTCTTAGAGATTTCGTGAAAGGTACTCGTAAAATAATGACCTTTTCTCATAGAAAATGATGGTTCCAATGGTAGAAAACCTGAATTATGTAGTATCAAATTTATCACAGCTTTTTCATGCTTAAACGTCTTTCTGGGACGGGGTAAGCGACATTGCGGCCACGTAGCATTAAACTAAAAAGACTAGTTATATTTACTACGGGCAGATTTATGGTTTTGTTCCGTATTTTAACAAATGCATTATTATGATCATTGCCGTAAGTAAACATACTAAAAGCTGCAAAACTGAGTATTGTCAGATTAATTTCTGCAAGTTCTTCGAGGGTAGTCATTGGAGCTTCATATCCAGGATCTGTTAAAACGCTCACCAATTTAGCTTGAAACAATCCATTTATTATTGTGCAATGTATAAGATAAAACAATGCAAGTACTTTAATTGGCCTAGTCTGCGGTTCAAGGTTTTCTGATTCACAGAGCAGATACCTCCATACGAGTAACCAGCATCTTAAAAAGCTTTTGAAACCTTCTTGTTCCTGTTTGCGGTTTGCTATTAACCACCAAAAAATCAATGTTGAAACAATAAAGCCCACGACAATCATAATCTACACATTTTTGGTGAATATCAAAGCTGCAAAGGCGAGCCGTTAGAATTGTGGCTAACGTCGGCTATAGGGAAGATGTTAAACAATCTTTTATTTCATTATACCTATAATTATAAAAATGTAAAAGAGGTTGAAAATGTGGTTGGTACATACCTAATAGGTATATGGTTTAGAGCCAAAAAATCACAAAAACGTGGGGTGGCATATACAAAAAACAAATATATCAACAAAAGCTTCTTGAAAATATGTTAGCCAGTTCATAATATTGCCTACCAAAGCTGCAGTAGTGTCATTCTAAAATGTAGGTAACAAACTTTCCTCAAATAACTTCACTAATATTTGATCAAAGAGTTTCAATGTTTGTAAAACAAATGACAGTGCTAGGATAAGAACCTATTATATCATTCATTTGAGTTGCATAATGATGTTTATTATCCAACTCAATGGGATAAGGATCACTTATCCCACTCAGTGGGATATGACAATTTTTGACCAAAAGTTTTATTTTTTCTTTATTAATAGAAATTGAGAACAATTATTTTTTTAAAACATTAACAACAACATTATTAATAGAAATTGAAAACAATTACTTTTTAAAAACATTAATAATTAAAATTAAAATTGGATATTATTATAGTGATATGTAAATGATATTCGAGGGGAAGTCTGGTGTACACGTTGGAGAAAGTCTCGGGGAAGTCCAGAGAAAGTCTAAGGGAAGTCAGGGAAGTCCGGGGAAGTCGAGGGAAGTTCAAGGAAAGTCGAGGAAGTCCGAGGGAAGTCCAAGGGAAGTCTAAGGGAAGTTATGGAAGTTCGAGGGAAATCCGGGCAAGTCGGGGAAGCCCGAGGGAAGTTTTTGACTGTAACCTTTCGAGATATTTTAAGATATATCGATAATCGAATAGTTCGATTATTTTCATTCGAAATATTCTATTACTATCAATTACCAAGTCGCCCTAGATGACTTAACATAATCATTCGCTCCAAATACTGTTAACAAAATAATAACTAAGCTGTGTCGAGACGTATAGAATATGGCGTGGTGTCACCAGAGGTTGAGACAGTTTTGGATTTAATATAAAGACTAGTGGTACCCGTGGGTTACGCCCCCCGTTAAAAAAAAATTATAAATGAGCGAATGAAGCAGCGTAACGGGACGAGTATGGAGGTCTTAGTTTTATAAATTAAATTGCGATTAAACTCTTGTTATCGTAGTCCTAAATGCGGTTGTTGTACTTGAGCTCCTCATATTTGGATCAATAAAGTGTGGTGTGAAATCGTGGCCTATCTATTGACTGCTGCCTTTACCTGTACATATCTTAAGGAGTGTCCTATTTTTCAGTAATATTGTATGACATTTTTTAGCACAATTTTATAATTGCGTATTGAATGTGCCGGTGTTCTCGATGCTGTTCGAACTGGGAATGAATGCTCAGCGCGACCCAATCAGACAAGCAAATGTACTTTAACCAAACCATTACACAATGTACCCAGTTTGCTGAGCAAAGAAATATGAGCCCTATATTAATGGACGCAGAAGTTTTTCTTGTAAATTTTATGATGTGGGGGTATACAAGTTTTATACCATCGAAAAGAGAAAAAATTCTCTATTAAATAAGAGCAAAAATTGTAAGGTGAAGTGTGCCTTAAAGAAGCTCACTAGGCAACTTTTATTAGGAAAAAATTGAGATATTCTCAATAGTTTAGTTTTGTTTCGCTTCCATAAAACACCTATTTTTATGTGCAATTTATAAAAAGCAAATTTAAAAAAACAAAAAAAACTAGACATTTTCATATTTGATGCAGAAAACCCTACATACCATTAAAACGGAATTTAGTTGTGAGTCTGATGGTGTTAAAGTTATACTGGGTGTTCCATTTGAAAAACTAAAGTTATTGTCATTTGAAGTTTTGCAAAACGGACATTAAATTATGAACAGGCTATGTAAGAATCTGCTGTTTTTAACATACCGCTGAATAATTTACAATGTGTCGATAGTGTGTGCCCGAGGGCTATAGACTTTTCTACCGAGGCGTATATACTTTTTTTTCACTACTAGTGATATAAACCCTTATAATTGTCGAAAAGTGACTATTTTAACTTAAATCCCTGTTTATTTCAAATTATAAAACAAATGACAGTTTTTTTGTTTTGTTGGCATGACAGTTGTTTGAAAATTGTTAAATCATCATTGGTACTCAGAAACATTGTTTTTAAGAACTGGTTTCATCTAAATACTGAAATTTTTAACAATTTTATCTTTTTTACTTTGTGTGGTTGTATTATAGGCGAAATTGATATTGACCGAGTTGTCATTTATTACGGCGCGAAAAACGTATATTCAAATACACCAATGTTTTTAAAATTAAATTAATTTATTTAAACAACTATTTTATTAAATAGAATTTCTCCATTATATTAAATCGTGCTATAAAAACGTTCTCTTTAAAACTGTTACAGGATTATCAAAAAATATAAATTTGTTCATTATTTACCAGTGGTTAATAATGAAAAATTAGTTACCTGTCAGTGGGCAAAGGTAGAGAAATTAAATTTCACAGCATTCTGTTATGTGTCAAAATGCTACGCCATATTACTAGTAGTGAAAAATTTTTTTTCATATGTTTTTTTCTATACCCTGTCTCTACGCCTCTGGGTAGTGGAAAATTTCATAGGCCAAGGTCAATCATGACAGTGACTGGCCGGCAATGTCAATAATAATTGCGATTTAAATGTAATCAAAATACAAGTTTTAGTAATTAAAGGTGCAAAAATTAATTTTTCATAGTTTTAACAAGATGAATACACTAGGAAGTATTTTTAATATAAGCAAAACCGCCAGTAATTGTGTTAAGCAACAAAATAGATTAGGTAAGTTGGTCTTAAAACTTAATCAAGTTTTTAATATAATTTTTTTTAGGTTATAATGGAATTACAAATTTATACAGCAATAAAAATGCACAAATTCATAGAACCGCTCAGTTAAAATATCCAGCCGCAAAACCTCTGATATTACCGAACAACTTACAATCCGTTGTTGCCAATGAAATTGGACGTTTTTCTCCACCACGTACTCGAGATATCAACGGACTCGTTATGATATTACAGGCAGCCACGAATGCCATGCCGTTGTTTCAAATACAAAGCAGAGCTACGTTTGACCCAAGAGTTGGGTGTTACGATTGCACTGGTGCTGTAAATTTGAATTCATCCATGCAATCAAATGTACCAAGTCCGTTTAGTTCAAAAGGAAAGTCTACACATTTAAACTTGCCAGGAGGTCAGTGGGAACTCCAAAACAAATTTATCTCGGAAGATATGCAAAAATCTCACTACGCCAATATGTTCAAGAAAGAAGGTACACGAACATTTCATACGCTTACTAATAGACTTCAAAAAGATATCATTTTCTTAAGTCGTTACGAAAGTACTAACACACCAGAAAAAGAACCTGTGCTATCACGTAAAGACAAACTGAAGCGTGCCGTTAAAGAATATGGCAGTACTGTTATCATTTTTCATGTTGGAATTTCGTTGGTTTCGCTAGGAACCTGCTATGTTTTAGTGTCAAGGTTTGTAATACGCCAGGTTCTTTTAGTAAAGCTCAGAATCATTTCTGTTAGTGTTGTACGATTTTTTCCTAATATATTGTTTTTTTAGTGGCATAGATATGGGAAAGCTTCTCGTTCCATTGGGTGTCAGTGGAAGTGTAGCGACAAATGCTGGCACCTTTGTAACAGCTTATGCGATTCACAAAATATTTGCACCTGTTCGAATTAGTATAACTCTTGGAGCTACCCCCTTTATTGTAAGATATTTACGAAATATTGGATTCCTTAAAAAGCCGAAAGTACAATGATCGACATATATTTTTTTAATCTTTTATATTGTGATAAGATAGAATTTTTGATATTTAATTAATTAAGGTTTATAGTATAATTTTAAATATGACAACGTTATTGCTTATTTTTTGGTATTTGGGAATAAAGTTTTTTAATAATATTCGTTTATCTTTGTTTCAAAAATTAATGGAAAACATCTTATTTACTTTTGAAAATAGCAGGAAATGGTAATTTAATTTTTGTATAGAGGTAAAAAAGAACAGGTTTTATTATTTGCATATTTATATTTTTATGAGCAACAAGTTTACAAGTTGGCTCTAACCTAACGGAACAGTATGTAAATTGAATAAAGTAATATTTGGAAGTGTATTTGGAATGCTGGGTGATGGTTTTGGAGTGGCTTGAGACTACAATGATTTAGATTTATACACTTAAGATTAATTTAAATAATTCGGTTGGACTTGTAAGACAGAGCTGGGTAGTATTCGAATACAAAATGGTTTGAATACTATTTAAGATACTTTTTTTCAAAAAGTAGTTGTATTAAAATATTTTTATTTTTGTGGTATTCGTATTCGTATTCTTTTTTTGCCTGTATTCTGGTTTCACTACAATCAATTTATTCTGAATATGATAAATCAGCAAAAATTATTTTTAAAACAATGAATAAAACTATTCTTTATAGTTTACACAAAACAAACATTGCTATTCATATGACAAGTTGGCGACTTGTCCAGACAGAAATTTTTTTAAACATCGTATGTTTTTATTATAGGGAAGTATCGAATTCTTGAAAATATTCGAATTCGAGATGTTTTTAAAAACTTTGAGTGTGTGGGTGGGTATGTTTGTGCCCCCTTTTCTCTGGTTAGTTCGATTTTGATGCTCCTTGGAATGTGGGGGTATATTAAAAATTCATCAACAAAACAAGCTAGACAAGTTAGGTATTAGTATTGTAACTGCTCAACGAGGACAAAATCTTGTTAGGTACGAAAATTTTTAGAAGCATCAAGCGTCTTTGAGCAATTTTCTTTTTTATTTTGTTAGCTTATAAAACTAAAGATGAGCTACAATTGGGTTCGTGTCCTAGCCCGTTAAATTCCCTGTGACGCCTTTTATGCATTTTTGTATATTTGTATTTTAACGCCTATTTATTCAAAATCGAGTTATTAGAACGGGACGAAATTTGATATTGTTTTTGCCCTAGTAGTACACGAACTATGACTACTTATTATACTACTAAAACTATGAAGTGAAAAAAGTTCCAAAATTTTGACATTTTGAAATCATAGTTCTCCAAAATTGGCAACACGATTTTGGTTCATGTCCCCCTAATTTTTCTATGAGTGATAATAGAATAACGTTCTAAACCTAATTAAAAAAAAAATTAGAGGAGTTTATTTTCCTGCTGCGGCTCAAATTTTGACAAACAAATTTGGTTTTTCGTTTTTAGTTTCCTTTACTCCCAAGAACACTGTTCCTAAAAATAAAAATCTTTTTTTCTCTTTTTTGGTTTCTAAATACAATAAGACATGCCTATAGGCAGCTCGCCCTAACCGAGCAGGTGCGAACTGGACCAACAACATTTTGCTGAAGCAGCCGCCAGCCGTGGTTATCAGTAAGGTGGGGGGTTATGGTTTAGCTTGTTGTGACTACACGTCGTATTATGTCTTTTTCATTGCAGGATCGGTATCTGGTTTAGCTTGTTGTGACTGCACGTCGTATTATGTCTTTTTCATTGCAGGATCGGTATCTGTATGTGTTGCATTTGTTCTTTTGCACAGTAATATCATTGTGGGTTTGTTTTGTACCGCCACTGCCGTTGGGCTACAACGTTGCGCATAACTATTTTTGAACATAGGAAAAGTAAAAGTTTCCCAAGTATAGAAAAGTTCAGGTGACGTGCTTTGCTCACGGGCTTGTAGAATATTGTATTGTTGAATTAAATATTCGTTTCGGTATTCATCTCAAATGAATCGTTCTGTTCGAATACTAATTTGGTCTAGGTCCTGAATAGTTTTTTCAAATACTCAGCATTCGTATTCAACTACATTTTTTCTGTATTCAACTAGTACTCCCATCTGTTGTAAGATTACAGAATTAGTATTATACCCTTGATTGATTGTACATAGGTACTTGCCTTGCTTCGTACTGTTTTTTCATGAACTTTGTTTTATTTTTAAAATGTCTTGCTATATTGGGTTTTGTCGGGATCGTTAGAGAAGACAAAATTATTACCTGTACGTGATTTTTCTTTTAGAAAATATTTTTGTCTAACCTGTTGTACGCTTTCTTGTATACAGAGTGATTCAAAATAAAATACAGAAATTGAAAAGGTGAAATTGGGATACCAAAATGAATAGAAACTTTAATATGGATATAATTATATAAGTTTGTAACAATAATTATGCTTAAACCGAGGCCCAGCAATCCAGGAGGTCACGACCAAAACAAAGTGATTTGAAATAAAATATGTACAGGGTATCTAATTATCGATGTAGTTATATGGGTAACTCTGTTAATATATTATAGTTATGAATAAACCGTTAGCATCTTATTACAATAAGCTACGAAACGATAACCAGTTTTTTCAGATATCTGAAAAATTAGAATAGCTAGTTTAAATTACTTTACAGATTATTGCCACCTAGTCATAAAATTTTGCAACTTTGCCTCAATTTAACCAACTTCTCTTCAAATAAGCGATCCCAATGGTGGCTCTCAAATTTGACACAGCCTGCGTAACCGACTTTGACAAAATTCCAATGGATAAAAATTTTGGGCAACATTTACTGGACTTGAACAAACTTAAATGAGCTTAAAAAAATATACATTTTAAATATAAAAGTTGAGGTTATTTTCGTTGGAACTGGAAGAGATGTAAATTTATAGAAAACAGTTTAAATTGAAATATAGTGCTTATAAAATCCATAAGAAATTTTATTAGTATCAGGTAAAAATAAAAAGTTATTAGGGGATTTTACCCTGTACAAAGGGAAATGCCTACTGGATAATAAAATAAATAAACAGGTATTTATTTACAAATATTTATTAATCTAGAAATATATAAATATAGTTTATACATTGTATAGTACAAGAATGCATGATTTTATAAAAGTCAATTTAATAAAATATGCAACAACATTAATACACTCACTAATATATTTGTTATCCAGAATGCAAAAAATTACATTTCTACCTATGACAACTTTAGCAATTGCAACATAATTTTTTGGACGTTTTTGCTGCTTAAAAAGGCAAAACTTTGCACTTACTTGTTATTTAAATTGACTGCTAAATATTTTAAATTGAAAATGTTATCACACTTACATCAGTAACACTTGTTGGATAGGTTGGATACAAAATACAACTACTTTTATCTAAAGTCAAACCAAATTTTTCTCAAAATTTAAACAGATATCTTTGTATTGAAATACATTATTGTGAGCACAAATTAATTTAAATATTTTTTTTATGCATGTATGAGAATATAAGATAATGGAAAAGAATTTGATCTAAATCAATACCTAATTTAAACCATATCCAACCTGGGCTATTCAATTTCTAATTATTATATTTTTTGAGCATATACTATCACTCCATCAATGTAAAAAATATTAAGAGAATAATTAGTTCGATAATGGCTTGACAATACTAATTATTTTAAAGAATAATTTTCGCGCAAATCAGCTTTGGTTTCAAAATAAAAATAAATTTAAGCTACGAATTACATGTAGTAATGAAAATACAATTCAACGACGATCTGCAAGTACTTTGCATTTTGACTTAAGAATTTCATGTGTTAGTTTATTGTGAGTAAGGAAGGTGAACACAGCAAAAAGCTACACTAGTTGTAGCAATAATTCAAACTATAGCAAAAATATATACATTATTTACACACTTAAATTACACAAATTTAGTAAAAAATTATGTAAGAAAATACACTGTAATATTGATGTGTTCTATAGCGACAAGAGTGTAAAATGGAAGCATATGTGTATGTATTGCATAAGTTATGGCATACTGGAGGTAGATATAACATAAATACCTAAAACTACAGTACATGGTAAAAAAATAGAAATGCAAATACATACTATTAGCAAAAATTTAGAAATAGGAGGTTTACATGGAGCAAGACAATTACATGTTTCTTCAAATCGATTTTAATTCTACAAAAGTTGTTTAGAATGACTTAAGGCATTATATTTGGTGTATTTTAATATAATTACGTTTTAGTATTGCTTTACCATTTTGTGATGTAATTTAAATCGTTCGTTCACGTTACACAAAATTAGCGACCAACGTGGGGCCACATTTATGTAATGAAATTTAAATCATCTACGTTACAAAAATTAAAAGGGACCACATTTTTTTAGCTGTGCTCAACAAACTTATAAAGCTCGCTTTCATATTTATATTCTAAGCAACTTTTACTAACAAACAGAAATGTTTGATGTGTATGTACATTTTAATTAAATAAAAGCAAAATGCATGAGGCTCTAACAACAAATTCACTGTAAATGGCGGACACAACGTTTTCTGTTGGAGGAGGTAGCACCGCACAAGCGAGGCAGGATTTCGCTATCGTAGCGGATGGAATCTAATGGAGATTGTACCTGCCACTCCTTTGCCAGTCTGGTGCTACCTCTTACAGGAAACGTTATGAACTAATATGTTCGCCATTAACTCTTTCCGGTTGGGTGGTACAACGTATGTACCACCTTATTAATTACATTTGTGCGGCGGTGGTACAAATTTTGTACCACCTCTACAAAATCTAGTTACAAGTGTATAGGTGGTCTGTTTACTGAACCACCCGCTTCTAAGCCACCTACCAGCTCAGAGGACGGCCGAACATCTGGGCAAGTTTAATTGCTGTGAGCCTTGCACTACAGTGTTTTATTTGTCAAATTTGTGTAATGACGGAAGTTTGATGCTGGTTTAGAGGTTTATTTAACGATTTTTTAGTTTGTGTTTTGCAGTAAAGTTCACCTTCATTGGTAAGTACAATTTTAGAAATACAATTTTACTTAATAATTTTTCAAAAAAAAAAACAATTTTGTCTGTGGTACTTATTTTAGACCACTGCTGCTGATGTGTTGTGCATGTCAGACCACAGTTAAATATTTAACCTATTTATTTTGTTCTTGTTATATTAGGTATAACAATCATGACAAGGCAAATGAGAAGAGAAGAACTACCATTTAACTTGGTAGGTATGACAGAAGAAGAGCTTTACGCAGAAATCGACGCCATTGACGCCGAACCTATTCCGTCAGGTGATGAATCAGTTATTGAAGGCGAAGGAGGCGCTTCGGATGATGATGTTGACGTAGTGCAAAATCCTGACTTGTTATCTTCAGATTCATATGATTCCGATGATAACCTTCCATTGGCAACATTTGCCACAAATAGTATTCCTACTAATACAAATAGAAATCCTCCAACCTCGTCGAATGTTTTGAAGCCAACCAGTCCTCCGGATTTTACTTCTTCTTCTGGCGTACATGATTCAGTGAAGCAAATGCAGGACCCTACACCGTGCAAACTGTTTCAGTTATTTATAACCGACGACTTCATCGACCATCTAGTTTTCCAAACTAATCTTTATGCCCAACAAGGTTTTATTAAAACTGGAAAGCAGTATCAATCAACAAATACTGCTGAGATGAAGGCCTTTCTGGGACTAAATTTGCTAATGGGAATAAAGCGCCTCCCAAGTTATACAGATTATTGGTCGAGCTCTCCAGATCTTCACGACAGCTACGTAACTTCTATTCTTAGCCTAAAAAGATTTGGTTGGCTATTAGGCAATTTCCACATTCATGATAATTCATTACAACCGAAGCGTGAAGATGCAAATTTCGATAAGTTATACAAAGTCTGTCCATTGTTAGAACACCTAACTGAAACGTTTCGAAAATATTTATTGCCCAGTCGGGAATTATCAATCGACGAATCAATGATAAAGTTTAAGGGGAGAAGTACGCTCAAACAATACATGCAAAAAAAAACCATTAAGCGTGGGTACAAGGTGTGGGCACTAGCAGATAAGAGCGGTTACTTACTGAAATTTGACATTTACACGGGCAAATCCACCTCTGGAATAGCTGAAAAGGGATTGGGGAGTAGAGTTGTAAAATTTTGACTGCCGATTTAAAAGGCAAAAACCATATTGTCTATTTTGACAACTTTTTTGCTGGTGTACCATTACTGGAAGATCTAAAGGAAATAAATGTACATGCCTGTGCAACTATAGTCCACAATCGAAAGTATGTGCCTCAGTTCAAGCCAGATAAAGACCTAGAAAGAGGGGAATATCAGTGGTTTACAAGTAATACCGATGTGGCTGTAATGAAATGGAAGGACAACAAGTCGGTACATTTAATTTCAAATTTTCACGACCCAGAGGAAGCTACCGAAGTTAATCGCAAAAACAAAGATGGCACGATAAAAAAGGTACCTTGCTCCAAGGCACTTACTGATTACAATTCAAATATGAATAATGTAGACAAATTTGACCAATATTTATCTTCCTACAAAATAGATAGGAAAAGCCGCAAGTGGTGGCACCGCATCTTTTTTTATTTCCTAGATGCCTCAGTTGTGAATGCGTTTTGCATTCACAAATTGCTTGATTTGGAATCTACATCAAATAAGGATTTTCGGCGGAGTGTTGTGAATGGTTTGATTTCGGAAAAGTTGATCTCCAGAAAACGCCCTTCGACAAACAAAGAATCAATTGCAATTAAAAAATCCAAACCATTTACCCCATCAGAGGTACGACTGCAGTCATCTGCTCATCAACCTGAACGAAGTACTCGTAGAAGATGTGCTAGCTGTAGCACAAAAAAAAATCAGGTGAGGACAGATTGGATCTGTTCCATTTGTAAAGTGCCGTTATGTTTGGGCAAACAAAAATCTTGTTTTCAAAAATACCACTCAGCCTAGCCCATATGGCTCGGTGGTACGATATACATACCACCCCGTAATTAGTTTCTAAGTAATTAAAATTTTTTTTTTCATTTTTATGACATGTACTTATATACATCTAACATGTAATATAATCTAATCTGTAAGAGTTAACGGTCAATTTGCTATAAGAAGCCTTTATTGCATTAAAATATAAACTTTAAACGATTTTTTTTGTTAATTGCTTAGAAAATAGATGTGAGAGCGAGTTTTATAGATTTCTTGATAACAACTTTTAATTTATGTAACGTCGATGATTGAAATTAAGTTAAGTACATAATTGGGGCCCTACGTTGGGCGCCAATTTATGTAACGATCTGTTATTACCCATTCCCCTTGAGTAACTCTAGCTTACTTTGTTACTTATTAAAGAACTACCAGATGACTTGCCCCATGCAAAATTATTTAATAATCCACTATTATTGTTAGATCATCACAGATTTTGTGATACACTAGTCAACATTTTAAGGAACACAGATTTAGCACATTTTGCGGTAAAAGCACTGAGGTTTCAAATAATAAAGATGTCACAGTCACATAACTACACAAAAAGACGATTATAGTTTAAACATTAATTTTCAAAACTTTTTCAGGTATAAAAATATTTTTCTCAAACGTATGCAGCCGCATGTCGACCTTGTAATCTGTTAAAAAACACTTTCCAACTATGCACAGTCTTTCCTGACCATATCCAAACACTTGAGGTGATCCCGACGATCATATACATGAGATATTTGATCATAAAAACTTCAAACTGCGGTCTTCTCTCTGCGTCTCTGGTTCTTGGACAAGGAATAGCGTATTGCGGTTTATTTTTGCACATATCCTTCCTCCAGGTGTTGATCCATGAATCATAATAAAAGTGCTCATAAAAAAGGCAAGCAATTACAATGAGCGCTGGTACAGTGTATAGTACTGAGAAAATTCCTATCCGAATCATAAGCTTTTCCAGTTTGTCAGTTTTGGTTCCATCGTGCTTCATGACGGTGCGTATGCGGAAGAGAGATACAAAACCTGCTAGAAGAAAGATCGTGCCGAAGATCAAGTAACCACAAAGGGGTATTAGGACGAAACCTCGAAGAGCTTCCACGTTCCACAAGCCAACGTAGCATACACCACTTAAAATGTCACCTGTAACAAAAAAAATTAGATTAAAATTGTGAATGTGCTTAGTTTACATATTTTATTTCTTGTATGAAAAAGACAGACGATATGTGACATATAATTCATGTTTAACTTTAACTGGGCTTAGGGACATACAAGTATCAACCCTAGTTGGTCCCAAGGCCAGATAAAGGAGGAGCGTTGGAGTAGGAGTAATTTAAACCTACTCTGTAAAAGTGAAAAGAAAAAGTTAAATTCTATAAAGAAGGAGAACGCTAAGTAGGGTATACTCATACTGAATTAAAAATTCAAAATGGGCCATAAGAAATAAAAAAGCCGACCAGCGTATCTCCATAAACAAATAACCGTTTAGCAATTTTGGTTATGCCACTGCATTCTGACAATGGTTTTACTGATAAATATCAATGTTCATATCAAAATCTTAATAATTTTATAAAAACAAACCTAATAAAAAATCGAATTTTTTGACGTACAAAATTTTATCTGTAGTAATTACACAAGAGGTTTCTATTTTATCGCATGAAATTTTATTTCACGAACACTTGGTTGAGGTTGACTAGTAATTCAAAGAGACAAACTGTCATGATGAAAAAGCGATTTTATCTAATGACAGTTTGTTTAGTCAAATTACTTGAAGGCAACCAAGTTTAAGTTGTTGAAATGCAATTTTATTTAGAATACTCAACATTCTTGCTATAAGAAAGCAATCCGAATCCACAATTTGTAAAATGTCTACCAATCACAATCGTTGTTAAGCGAGAAAACAGAAACATGTCGTTTTCAACTGAATTCTACTCATAATATATCCACTAATCACTATCTCGCATTTGCCGTTTCAGCAGCCACTAAAAAAGTCTTTATCCCGAAAAAAATTAGAAACTATCCATTTGTTCTATTTGCTAGTTTAAAAATAATTAATTTGACATTTCCATCTATTATGCAAGCAATTATCCACTCATATAACACGCGTGAATCTGAAAATGCACTTGGGTAAGTTACTCAAACTTCCTGCATAGGAATCCGTGTTGCCGAAGAAACAGTCCGATATATTATTCCTGATATAAACCAATCATATATCACTCCTTAATTAAAAGTAAATTGGGGAAAACTACTCAAACTTTCTGCGTAGCAACAAGTCTTCGTAATTTTTTGTTTGGTTATTTTTCAATTCACTCGTGCCTGAAAAAATATAGTAATAAACCATTGGTGCCAAATTTAAAAATCGTCTGAAGATATTTCCAAAAATCACATTCTTTATATATTAATTCCTGTACGGAACCCCGTTTACTTTTTATTGATAGCGATTTTTGCAAAATAAAAGCAAAAATTTACATAATTTTAAAATTATCTCATAGATATTTGTATTTAATTAAAATTATCTTAGATGTTTGTAATTATTCCAAACTATCTTTGATATATTTCTGAAATATTTTTAAATCGCCTATTTGAAGATATCTTAGAGATAATTAAAAATCATTTTAAAATACCTTGTTATAATTTAATAGTCGACATGTGTTTATTATGGTACTTCAATTTAAAATATCTCTAAGAGTGATTTTTTTGGTTTAAAGCTTCATTCGAAATTTTATAAATAAACATATTAGCGATATCTTAAATACATTTTTATTTTAACAATGGTTTAGTTATTTTTAATTAAAAAATAATATCTATAAGATATTTTGAATTAATTAATTAAAAATCTTCTTAAAATACTTTCGTTATTAATAAAATTAGACAAGAAGCAGTTCTATGCCGTTAAAAATATTTGTCGATCATATTACAAATATCTTAGATATTATTAAATAATTTAAAATATGTCGAATTCAACTATATGTTAAAAAGTTTTATAATTAAATATTTTGTAGGCATTTTAAAATAATTTTAATTTTAAATCATTTTTTAAATACTTAAATTTTAATTTAAAATATACAGATATTTAAAAAAATTTATATCTTAGATAACAGCTAGGCTTCCGGGTTGGAGCCGCGTTATCGGTGCATGAACTGCCGACGTTTCGTTCTCGGTTCCACGGGACATCTTCAGGGCTGTGACCACAGCCCTGAAGATGTCCCGTGGAACCGAGGACGAAACGTCGGCAGTTAATGCACCGATGACGCGGCTCCAACCCGGAAGCCTAGCTGTTATTAACAACGGCCGCGGAAGCCTGCAACTTAGATTATATCTTAGATATTTGAATATTGGTCTATTTTAAAATATCTTAGATATTTTAAAATATAACGACTTAATTGTTGAGTATGTAAAATATTTGGAAATTACCGCCATCTATAAAGTTTTTACGCCCGCTAAGTTTTAATCTTAAATCTGGAAACAGTGAACAGCTGCAGACTTTAACGCGGACGCTGCGCGCTGATTGTTATAGTATGTTTAAGCTTACATATAGCTAGTGCACATTAAATGCAAAATAAGATCATTGGAAATTGTTGTCGCAGTCACAAAATATATAACATTAGTCTATTCTTTAATACTTAGCAACCCAGTTTGCGCGGAGTAACACATAAATACACGCATTACAGGGCTGGCAGTGCTGAGACTACTGAAAAAAGAGGACTTGGGGGGTAATTAGGAAGACCAAATGTTTAAAAAGGAGGATCTGGGGGGACCACCCATTTTAAAATTTATATATATTTTTTTAATTTACTTCGGCCGATACCCACAAGAAACACCAGAATTAAAGATTAATATTGCGGCCAGGAACAAACAAGAAATATACAGTGAGTTTTTTTATGTATGCATATCAGCTATGTATACTTTTATTAAAAAAACATGTCAATGCATTGTTTTACTGCAATCTATAGGCAACCAACTGTACAGAAAATAATAGAGAGAGAAAGGTTATTCCTCATAGTGTGAGGTTATGTTCAATGAGTATGTTTATGAATAAACGCAAAATTATTTGAATATCAAAATTTTTTAATAAAACTACTATTTTAAAAACATAAAATATCAACAGTACACAAATTTTATGCTAAATTAAAAAAAAACTAATTGCTATTAATTTGACATTAAACAATTTGATTACTGTTTCCACGGCAGACTATTCTTTTCAAAAATTGAAGCTTTGAAATGTAGTGTATAGTTGGTTGCCTACAGATTGCAGTAAAACAATGCATTGACATGTTTTTATAAAAGTATACATAGGTAGCTGGTGTGTATACAAAAAAGAAAAACTCACTGCATATAAAGGTGGCATAAAAAAAACATTGTAAATTTTGTGGGACTTTGGAAGACCACCTTTAAAAAAGGGTATTTGGTCCCCCTGGCATTACAAAATGAGGTTATAATATAGCAAGTCACAATGTTGCCAAACGTAGTTCGACTTAGCGGTAGTACAAACCTTATAGATGGCGGCAATTTCCGAACATCTTAGATATTTTAAATTAAATTTATTGTATAATTAGATTTTAAAATATCTAAGATATTTCAAAATAGAACAATTTTTAATTATCTAAGGTATTTTAATTCAAACTGTGTTTAAATATTTTAAAGTATGTATAGAATATTTCTAAACAGCTAATTTAAAATATCTCAGAGATATTTTTAAATCCGTAAAAATATATTTCAATATACAACGGGCAAATGACCGGCAAAATGTTCACAGCATATGGGAAGAATTTTTATTGTTAGACTTCCCTAAATACTTATTTTTGAGACGCTTCTGCATCTCAACCCAAAAATTGATTTAGGCATAGGTCACGTGAGTTTGGTTTGTTGCTTTGGCGGGAAATTCAAAAAATTAAATAAATTAGCGAAAAATCGGTTTATTTGAGAAAAAATCAAAAAAAAAAAGTTGTTATTAAAAAAAAGTGTTCAAATGTTAAATCCCCATTTTTTCTTTGAAATTAATTAATTCCAGTGAAATTCATTTGTTTAGGCCCTAATCGAACATGAATTTTGTTTTTAGCACACTTGCAAGAACTAATTCAAACAATTTCTTTTTCGTTAGGTACCTGCTTGTTGTAATAGTTTGTTTCTAATAGCCATTGCAGTTTTTGATATTATTTCTGTGCTTGTAAAAGATCAATATCTTTGATCCTGACGCACACCGGCACAGAAATTATATTAAAAAACTGCAAATTTTTAGGCTATCTGAGATGCAGAAGCGGCCCAAAAATTTTTTTATTGGATAATTCTAATACTAAAAATTTTGTTGCACATATGTTGCAGACATTTTGCCGATCATTGCATAATTTTATTTTGTTGAAATTCGCTACCACTAAAAAGCAAAACGGCGTTACCATATTTTTGTAATGTGGTTTTTATAAATTAATGTAAAGAAGGAAGGGCCTTTCTATTTGAAACATTAACCAATTAAAACTGAAGGAAGTCAAGTATTTTTTGTACCTACATTTCGTGGGCTTGCCATGTGGTAATAGTAATTTGCACGTTAATTAAGTTGCAAGTTTTAATAAAATCGTGATATGCTACGCTGGGCATGCTAACTCTAAGACCCAACATTAATTTAAATAAAACAGTCTTATACAAACTAAATAGGAAGGGCGTTTAGTAAAACATTTTAATTGAAAACAAAATTTTTATTTTTGCACAAAAGACCACCTTTTACTGATTTACCTTGCACCTACAGCTACAATGGTAACAGTTTTAATAATAATTCTAATAATTTTAATGTTTTGAGTTTTCCGAGTAACTATAAAACCTTTTCGGTAACAATTCTAATTAGTTCCCAGATTATCTGGAAGTGTTTGCACTGTAAATCTTTTTATTAAGCACACTTTGTACAAAATGATTAGGTCTATTTGATCGATGTGTACCGTAAAAATTGTACATTTTAGCTATACGCTTGTGATTCACTTTAATAGCGTATGAAATTATGAATTGATCCAATTTTCCAGTCTGGACGGTATTAAATAAACTAAGATTACGCGCTTTATATTGTCATTGAGTTCAAAGACCCGCTATAATAATGAAGCACGAACATGTTTGTATGTAACATATCTAATTCCTGCAATTATTGAAATTGCACCATTAAATTATGAACGAATTGAACTGAACTAACCCAGATCGCCCAAGAATGTCGGGACGTAAACGGGACGTGGTCATAAATGATAATAGGGCATAATTGCTAGGTAATCTCAAAAATAATTGCGTTGTTATTATCCATAAGTTGCTATGAATTTTAAGATAACAATTACGATAACGTTTACCAACTTTATAATATTATCTTAGTGGTTAATCGTGATGATAGCATAATTTCTAGTTTCGCTTTGTGCATATTAAAATGGTGTAATTTGTTTATACATAAAAAAACCTCGTTATGCCGTGTAAGAACGGATGTTTCTAATAAATTAGCCGTCTTAATTTGTGTACCATAAGCCCATACCACTTAAACAGTAAGGATACCGGTATTGTTTTTGCCTTGTTTTTTTTCCTTTTTAATAAATATACGAGGCAAACTGGCTTGCCCATAATATTCTCGTTTAAGGACCACACCTTCCAATGGACATTACAGCAATTTCATTTTTAAATAATCGAAGCAGCGTAATAATCAGAGCGCGGATTTGTAGGTAAATACATTTTTCGTTAGTTCTAAGCATGTGCTAAGTATGGTAAAAAAGTAACACTCAAAATATCTTTTGGTGTGAAGAATGCAGTTTTTTGGGGGGGCGAATTACCTTATTAATTGCACTATTTTACACTTCATCATTATACAGGGCGAGTCAACAACGCCGTGGTGGTCGATATCTTCTTTACTATTTGAAATACAGAAAAATATTTGGAAAAAATGTTTTAGGGGACCGAAAGGACCGCATTTTAAAATTATTTTCAATTACACAAGAGGTTCCATATACAGAGCCTTCGTTAATTACTATACCCACGTGACCTTTGGTGCGCAGTGACTTAGGGAGGTTTAGATTTAGATGTTGAAGTCAGTTCGGGATTGGTACTCGTGGTAACTAAAAATTTCCTGTAAGTGTCACTGTCAACACTCAAAATGAGGTTATGTATGTAAACAAGCAAGCCTTGATAAGTTAACAAACGGATTGGGAATTTTTGGATAAAACGCTTACCAACAGTGTGAGTTGGGTTGCCTATATTTTGTGGTCACGTGCGTATCAGTAATTAATGAAGGCTATGTATAAGTGGCGTACCAAACTTAAGTTATTTTCTAATGGAACACCCTGTATGGTTTTGCATATTCTTATTCACCTTTTAATTGCCTTTCTAAATATGTTTTGGTTTTGAAATTCCGTTGCGGCATTGCCAAGTCATTCAACTATTTTCGATAAAATTGACATTTTTAGGCCTCACTAATGAAATCTGACCGAGTCGTATTTTCCAAGATTAAACAAACTTTTTCTGTCAAATGTTAGTCAAGACCATGTGATGTCCTCTAGATATCTTAAAGGTGTATTTGATTATACAGGGTGTTTGTTGCAGCAGTGCTAAAATTTGTAACTCTAATGTGTCCAAAAGTCGATTTTTTAAATGGAACACCCTGTATATTTTTAAAAAGTTGAATGGAGATCTTTTGCGCTTAATACATTTTTTTAAATCGGGTAATTTCTAGAAATTCAGACATCATATGAGCAGGGCCGGCGTTACATATAGGCACAGCAGGCAGTTGCCTGTAGCGCAAAACTGAAAGGGTGCCGCGCGTCAAATTTTAATATACACCTGTGACATATGACACAGCTCCAAGTCGTCATGCGCAGTTTGAAACACAAACACCCCCTGATGATTATTAGAGGGTTTCTAATTGATTCAATATATGCTCGGGGCCTTGTGATTTCGACGCGAGTTACAATTTTGACTTTCTTTTTAAATTTACCCTCCAAGCTCGAGTCGCTATTGCGCATGACGACTTGGAAGTATTGAAGTATTAATATCGTGAAAATTTTCGAAATCCAGATTTTTACGAAATTACATGTTTTGGACATCCAGGAATCAAAAAAAAGTTTTTAAAAAATGTCTGTGGGTGGGTACGTGCGCGCTCATAACTCCCAAATGGATGGTCCGATTTCCATGAGCTTCAGAATGTGGGGGTGTATCAAATATTCATCGGAGAAATAAGCTTTAAAAAATCTGAATCGAGAAGTAGAAGTTAGATATGTAGCATTTTTTTTCGAAAAACGAATTATTTAAATCTCAATATTTGCCAAAAATGTTTTTATTAATGCAAAATACCAATAAAAATAAGCTGAGGTACCTTCCACTTTGCGCACCCCGCCATTAGAGTATTAACCAGTGAAACCATAGGGTGTCAATGTACTCTTTACATTTCATTATATTAAGGTTTGTAATTTTACTTGAAACATGCCTAGGAATATTTTAAAAGTTTAATTAGCTGACTACAAAACGACAAATGACACGTTTATGTTTAGTTGTATTGAATTGTTTATGATAAACTGTTGATACCGGTAAATGTGCTGTTAAATCTAAAGTAGTGGTGCTGCAAATATTGATGATAATTTATAATTTATGCAATTGTCGGTTATTATTGCTGACTGTGTTTCTTGATTCTTTTTGTTGTTGTTGGCAACAAGTGAGAGTTGATATAATTCGTCGAAACAGCTAGCCCTGTACTTGGATTCAAAGTAGTTTAGTTCGACTATTTGCGACTTGGTTAATTGATAACGTGACTTTTTGCATTAGGGTATTGACGAGTGACACCGAAACGTTTATCTTGGGATGAATGTACTCTTTATATTTCATTATATTGCGGTTCGGAATTTTACTTAAAAAATGTCTCAAAACGTGTTAAAAGTTTAATTGGCCGACTACAAAACGGTTAAGGTCCACTCGCGAGGGCGTTGCAAATAAATACGCTTAGTGCAGATATAAGGAACTAGTGTCAAAGATCGGTTGGACTCGGTCAGTAATTAGAAAAGAGCAAAAGGCAGCGCTCGGAATGTGCTTGAGTCGTATGAAAAAACGGTTTGAGGTGATAGTATCCAAGTTTCGGCTTGGTTGTATTTAATTGTTTAGTGTTAAAGTGTTGATACCGGTGTAAAAACTGTGACTATCGTTGATAATTTCTTATTTATGCGGTTGTTGATTGTTATTGTTGTATGTGCTTTCCCCCCACCACCCCGATGTCGTGACTGGTAGCTTGTTCTCCTTAAACTTGATTTTTTGTTGTTGTTAAGAAAAAATCAAAGTTGATATAATCCGTCGAGACAGCTGTGTGCTTGGATTCTAAGTAGTTCGGCTGGACTATTTAAGATTCCTCGACATGGTTGATTGATAATCAATCCACCACGTTTATCTTGGGGTGGATCATTTCCCGTAAATCATTAGCATGGATGCAATTTCCATTGATCGATGTTTGACCTTATGCTCGTATTAAATAAGTATGACTCTCTTTAAACTACTTAGCCCAAAAAAAGAAATTATTATTTACTAAAATTACTTTACGGTTTGATATTAATTTAAATGTAAATTAACTTAACAAAGACTGTTTAATCGCATAAAAATCCACTCCCTATTCAATAATCAACACACGTTATGCATAACATTCATTTAAGTTGCACAAGCTAAAATAATATAGGCGTGCTTTAACAGTAGCAATAAATACCTATCATCCTACCTTACCTGTATTAAAGCAAAGCTATATTGAGAAATGTAACGATGAGATTGTAAGTCAAGTTTGAATAATTAATATGATTCTTCGTGATTACAGCTGTCACCGCGAAATTTTTCCGTAATGCATGCTGCTTCTGATGGCTTATAATTAATGGTTGCTCGAGTAAATGTAGAACGGATATTAAAATCGTTTGTAACAAGCGAGTTTTTAACGGTAAATCTGCAATTCCTCCCGAGGGAAATTTTCAGTAAAAAATGAATTAAAATAAAATAAAAAACAAACGAATAAATAAAATTGTAGTAAAAGAGGCTTAATTACAGCGTTAATGATTAAAATAACGTCCTAGTCTTTAATTGATATTATTCTTTTGAAACTAATTAGCAAAAATTAATTTATTGTTGATCATAAAATCAAACATTAGGATTAAATGATGTTGATGCCACATTTTCTGGTTCAATACCCGACGCCTTAATTAGCCCCAAAAAAACTTAATTATAACTGCTAGTCATACAATTTAGAACTTCAAGATGATTATTGGGTGGATTTATGTATCTTTACAGATCGTTTGATTGGGACTAAGTTTTGCTATGTGTTTACGCCTTTTAATAGTTGAAATAATTTTTGTGCTATTATTATATAAAGAAAACGCTTGAAATACGGGGTGAGTCATTTAAGTGTCACCTCACTACTATTTCCTAAACTATTGAGAATATGAATATCAAATTATAAAATAATTTAATTCCACATTTGATCACGTTAAAAAACACTGAGTGTTCCGTTTGAAAAACAAAAGTTATTGGCAGTTAAAGTTTTAAAAATGGACATTAAATTACAAACACCCTGTTATTAACACACCGGCGAATTCTTTGTAATGTGTTTATACCCTGTGCAAAACAGCGTGCGTAAACGTTTATGGTATCAAAAATATTAATTAATAATAATTATTAGTCGACAAACGTAAAAAAATTTAAAAAAAGCAAATAACTCAAAAACCGATAATATACAGAGTGTTCCATTTGCAACTACAAAGTAATGTGGTGCATAGGTATAATTAAACACTCAGTATAATTGGTAATAATTTTAGGTTATGCAGCAGTTAATGATCAACAACTTTTATTAAGAAAAAAATTCGCTATTCTCAATAGTTTATGAAATAATGGTGGGGTGACACTTAAATGACTCACCCTGTATTTACAAAATTCAAAGGGAATGTTCCAGTTCAGCTATACCATACGAAAAACACATCGTATCTCAACAATTAATGCAAACTTTTGGCAGGTTTTACACATTCGCGTACTCCATACCACTGTTTTTGAAGTATATATACAGGGTGATTCATAACAAGTGGGCTTTCACTTTCACGATGTATTCAGATGTGAAAACAATGCAAAAAACTTCTATACGCATAGGTCCAGCTTTGCTGTTATTAATATACTTTATAATGTGTTTCTGGCCTGTGAAAAATAGCGTGGGTAAACGTTTTTGGTATCTAAAATATTAATTAATAATTATTAGTCCACAAAGGTAAGCAAATTTGAAAACAGTCAAATAACTTGAAAATCACTAAAATTTTAAGACTAATTTCAGCACATACTTTTAGATTAAGAATTAAATCTAGAATCTAAAAATGCAATAATATACAGGACGTTCCATTTGCAATAACAAAATAATGTGCTGTACAGGCATAATTAAATACCCTGTATAAGTGGTAATAATTTCAGGTTATGCAACAGTTAATGATCAACAACTTTTATTAAGAAAAAAATTTAATATTCTCAATAGTTTAGGAAATAATAGAGGGATGACACTTAAATAACTCTTCCTGTATTTCAAAATTCAGAGGGGATGTCTCAGTTCAATTATACCATACTAAAAACACATATTAGCGTATCTCATGAATTATTTACCAAATTTTGGAAGATTTTACACACTCGCGTACTCCAATTCCATAACACTGTTTTTGAAGTAAATACAGGGTGATTCATAACATGTGGGAACGCACTTTCACGATGTATTCAGAATCTGAAAACCATCATCATAATCATAATCTTTCACTTCTTATACCCGAAGGTGTCGAGGTCTTTCAATCTGAAAATAATGCAAAAAAATCCTATAAGCATGGGTCCAGCTGCATAATGCCTCCTTACGGAATTACAGCATCCGGAAGAGACAGCAGTCTAAATCGAGTTCAAATTGTTGACATTTGCCTCACTTCCGGAAACTGTAACTCCGTAACCAATCGTTTCCTGGCCCGTATTTATAGAAACGTTTTCATTGTTTTAATGTGTAGATCCTACCCGCTAAAGTTCGTAGAAAATATTTGAGCATCTTGATAAAACACATCATGGTAACTTAATTTTTTACAAAAATTAAGTTATATCGAAAATTGTTGCATTTATCGACTTTCAAGAACAATACTTTTTTGTGTAATTTTATGAGAGAAGAAGGTGTTGTGACCAAATATTTGGAAGACAATACCACGTGACCACTCCATATGGTGCACTTAATCAAACAAAAATGATTAAAAATACTAAGCTAAATGAGCAAGGCTAACACATAAAATTTTAAAAGTTTAGCGCTACCACTGCGAAAGTTATAGACAAAAAAGTGATGAAACTGTGATTATGTAACTCCGTAACATAAGCAAGCCTTTCCGGAAATCCGATGTTTACAGGAACTTTTTTCATTGTTTTCATATCCATCCTGAAAGTGCGTTCCACATGTTCACCCTGATGCTGTTGTATAGCATTTTAAGCAACAGTCGCACAGTATGTTATACCTTTATTTTGTAAACCCACAACAGTTTAACCAAAGTACAACGGTTATATCTACCTCATTTAAATATACAAACTATAAATTTAATGTATGGCTTAATTTTACAAGCAATTTTGATACTAAATATTAGCAACATTAAACGTTTTTCTGCAAACCGGATAAGTTAAAATGAAAGAACCATAAAATACAGTGTTTAAATGGTATTATTTTTAAGAACTGTTAACTAGAAACAGGTTCTTGCAATTCAGACTGCTCTTTGTATTATGCAAAGTTATATTTGACATGAATTGCTGCCAGAGATGTACTGGAATTGTCCTTTTTTATGTACGAATGTACCGTTACCTATTTGTATATCAAAAGAAACGGTGTTAAAATAATTGTCTCCAGTCATAGCGATGCGATGCCTTAAAAGACAATGGTACATTTCACTTCAATAAAGTAAAATGGAAAACAATAATCGTGTTTATAAACAAATGTGACTGGAATTGATTTGAATTTCCTTGGAATTATTACCTTGTAAATTTATACTAGGAAGTTGTTATTTGTTAAGGTTTTTTTAGCACAATCAAACAATGTAGAAGGTTTCAGTAATTTTTCAACCTATAAGATTTATTACCAGTAAAATTTTAATTTCCGTGATGTATTTGGTGGAATTGTTATAAATTTTTGGTCAAGAAGAGCCTTTGGAAATAAATGGGGATTAAAACCCAAAATGGTCTACTGGTTATACACAACAGTGATAAGACCAACAATAACCTATGGTTCACTAGTATGACAGACAATTAACCAGCTTCTTAGTGTTCAAAGACTGGCTTGTCTCTGTATAACTGGAGCATTTAGGAGTACTCCGACAGCAGCATTGGAAGCTCTTCTGCAACTTCCTCCCCTAGAGCTAATAATCAAGGGCGAGGCACGCTTGGGAGCATACCGCTTAAACTGCACGGGCAATTGGAGAAGCAGCCAACAGATATGGGGACACTCCAAAATAACAACTGTAGTATCCGACCCAATGCTAGACATTGGTACGGACTACATGTTAACAAAATAATCTTTTCACAAACCATTTGAAGTACGGATAAACCGTGAAGAGTGGCAACAAGGAGAACCACCAGACTTACAAAAAAGCCTAGTATGGTATACAGACGGTTCACGCATAGACAACGGAACCGGAGCTGGAATATACGGTAGCAACCCAAGATATAGCACCTCTATACCACTGGGCCAATCTACCACAATATTCCAAGCAGAAACATATGCAATCTTAGCAGCAATAGAAGAGAACATAAGAAGGAGGTATATGAACAATACCATCCTTATCATCTCTGACAGTCAGGCAAATTTAAAAGCACTGAATTCAAACCAGATCAAGTCAAAGCTTGTCTGGAACTGCCTTTGTAGCCTCTTGAAACTGGCAAACTCTAACAAGGTAAAACTTGTGTGGGTGCCGGGACACAGAAGTCAGAAGCATAGAAGGAAATGAAAATGCAGATAAACTAGCAGAGCAGGGATCTGAAACACCATTCACAGGGCCTGAACCTGTAGTTGGCACAACTAAAAAGACAGCGAGAGGAGCAGTTAAAGAATGGATTTCAACAAAACACTCGCAACACTGGAACCTCTCACCTCGACAGAGACAAAGCAAAGCTATGATGGGCAGCAATCCCCATAAGCTGACAAAACCAGTCCTGCAACTTAGCAGGACTCACATCAGAATAGTGACGGAACTCCTAACGGGACACTGGCACTTCAGAAAACATCTGCATAACATAGGGCTATATAATGAAGATCCCATATGCAGACTATGTGGCGAGGAAGAAGAAACAGCCTCCCATATAATATTCGAATGCGAAGCCCTAGCTCGCAGAAGATTCCAAATCTTTGAGGGCATCAACCCCAATGAGATACAACCGCCAGCCAGTCTAATCAACAAACTCCTAGACCTGCTAAAGGGGACGGATCTACTTGACAGCGACTAGCGACCGAAGGGGATACACAATAGGCCCAAGAGGCCGCAGTGTTAAAGGGCGTAACAAACCCTCCCCGTTTCAAATCAATCAAAACTTCTTGACCAGTGCCAGAGTGGCCGAGTGGTTAGAGCACTTGGCTGCTACGCGGAAGGTCTTGGGTTCAAACCCGAAGACTGGATGCCTGGCGGACGGCCTACCTAGTCGCTTTTTAAAAATTGGGAACCAAACCCCTCGAGGGGTGAGGGAAGTAAAGCAGCCGTCTAAGGCGTGGTGCTTACCACACCACCCCGTACTTCATATAAAAAGTGCGAGACGGCTGGGTATCGGAAGCGATGGTACGGTGGCCCTGACCCACCGCATTGCAGGCCAAACTCCTCGTTAGAGTGTAGTGCCACCGAAGAGAAGAGAGAAACTTCTTGACCAGCGAGATTTTGTTTTCATAGCCTCTTATTTACTGGTAGATTTTTGATCCATTAGGTTTTGCTCGGTATGCCAAAATTATGGAACAGTGAGAGACAGGGGAAGGGAACGTTCCCGGGGAACAGAAATATTTCCGGGAGTTCCCCACACGGAAAGTTTCTAAAAACTAGGAAAGTTGTGTTTTTCTCATTACATGCTTTTATTACATGTACGATCTAAAGGCGCGTTTAGACTAGAACGGCCACGCACACGCACGTGCGCGAACGTGCGCGGACAGCGTACGTTGCCATTCGTTGCATCATTTTGGTTTTTAACGATCTCGCGCACAACGGCGCATGAGTTCTTGTTTTCAGTGCTCTGCTTGTGCGTCAGTGTGCGTTAATAGTATACGACAAATCAGTAATAAAACGATCAGTGCCAAAATGTCTGTGGAAACTGCGAGTGCGGTGTTTATTGTTATGTATTATTTAATTAAAAAAAAAAGAAATATCTAAAAAAAGGAGGGTAAAAAGGCGTTGGTGGATTCCAAAGTATCTCAATTTTCCGATATTCTTCTATCAATTGAAGACAATTATCACCACTCCAATCCATATTTAATAAAATAATAAATAATGCTAATTAAAGACTGTCGACGCACAACGATGTTAAAGTAACCACAAACACGTTCGAACTGAGCATTCACGACGCACGTTGTTCCTTTGAGCAGCGACAAGAAACCGACAACAATCGGCTCGCGTTCGTGGCTGTGCGCGCACAAGTTAATTGGTTACGCATGCTCACGCATGTTCGCGCACAGACGTTTACACTTGAGCATTTATCAAGGCTCAGCCCGTGCGTGTGCGTGGCCGTTCTAGTCTAAACGCGCCTTAAGATTGAATTACTTCGATTTTCACCTATTTAGGGACATGGATTATTTCTCAACAGATAATGCTGTCACTTAGATATAGGTCTTTTGTTTAGTTATTTTTCTATTTTATATTTTAATATTAACTTACTCCTGTAATGTACCTACGTTTATTTTTTAATATAAAAATAACAAATTTGTGGATTAAAATATTTGCAGAGAAACTTCTTTGGGGGCGGGTGCAACATGCGAGAGCTTTACACTGTAGCGGAAATCCTGTAACGAGTGCGCGCGCCGCCGTCTTTTCCGGAAGTAAGCTTCTTGATTCTAGCATCGGTGCGTCAGTAGTTTAATACTAAATTCATCACGAAGAGGGTTGCAAGTGAATCTCAAACAGCAAGTGTATTATGTTGCTTTACTTATATGTATAGAGAGCCTACGAACAGCACATATTGTGAGAGCTATATGAGTTATAATATATTTGAATAAAGATTGAATTACTTTCGAATAATATTTCCTTTCTACAGAAACAAAAAACAACCATTTTCAATTTAAATATTGATATTTGATACATTAATAACATTTGTATATAAAAATTAATTAGACATTGATGAAACTTCCATGTAAATTCAGTACACGGTGTAAGTCGCTTCCTTCATATAAAATTTTTTCTGGATCATACCGACATTACGTTATTTGCTATACAAAATGACCATTTACGACCTTTTTGACCGGTTCCGAACTTTTTTATTAATAAAAAATGCCCAGATCACCAATTTTCAAATTAAGCTTTTTTTAACACATATCTCATTTTAATTAAGAACAAATTATTTTCTGATCAAAAAAATTACGAATACCTATGACTCTGCCTTCGATGTAGTGAACCTTTTACTAAGCGACAAACTTTTTATTTGTAGATTTTAACATATACATGCAGCAAACACAATTAAAAATACACTCTGGTAACGCGTTTTTATAGCGCCTTCTACAACCAACTAAAAATGCCATAACCGTTTTCGTTTTCTGTCAAATCATAGACTCTAAAAAAAAGTCTTAGTGAGAACACTTTAAGAAGTTCCACTTAGAATTTTCGTGCAAGACGCACATTTCTTTTTTTTTTACAAAGTCGGAATTGCTCATTATTTGTTTTAATTACACTTTCTCTTTACTTTCCCATGTATGGGAATTATCCCGGGACCATCTCCCTAAAACTTTTTCCCGGGAAAGTGCCCAACACTGTTATAGAAACTTAAATCTCGTTGGCAGAACATTTTCAGTTAATACAATTCTTAAGGTGGTACACCCTAGTAGTATAATCCCAAAAACAAAGTTCCGGAAACAAAAAACCGCAGTAAAAATACTATGAAAACATAAATTACATTTTCCTCAAGTGGTTGATGAATTTCTGACACAAAAAATTAAATTTTACACTTCACAAAGTGTATTTCAGATCTCGGAAATTAAAAATCATCGAATTTTGGATGAAAATATTTGTTTTTTCTATAGCAACTGTTAAAACGTGCTATTATTAACTAAAATTAGAGGGAAAAGTAGCACTTTACCATCAAGGGTAGATAAAGTAGTACTTTAAGAGCAAGGATAGATAAAGTATTTTATTTTTTTTTCTACATTAAATACACTAAATAGCAACCAAAAAGTTATTAAAGCCACCTACTCATTTTTTCGTAAAACTGTTTTTTTCCTGAAACTTTTAAATTAAATTTATCATTGATTTTTCTTCATTTTTTGGTCTTCTTTAACAATTGCTATAGAAAAAAATGTTGTATTCCACACGACGATAAAATTTCATTATCTTCTCGATGCTTATTAGCGTCTCGGCTGACGCCTCGACGCTAAAATCGCTCTCGAAGATAAAGTGCAATTTTATCATCTTGTACAATAAATAACTATTATTAAATCCTGCCAGAAATTCATTTATGACATTTTATTGACATCTGAAAATCGCTCAGGCAATTTAAAATAAAAAAGCAAAAAAATTTTGTTAAAGACAAAAAAATTATGTTAACATGTAATAAATTATTAAGGTCAATACATAATTTTTTGGACGTCAATAAAGGAATATTCGGCGTCAAAATATCACTTTAAACGTCTGAAAATTGTTCAGGCAATTTATAATGAAATATTAAAGAGACAAACAAAATTATTTGTAAACTATAAACAAAGTCAACAAATAATTTGTGACGTGAAAAAATAAGAAAAAATATTTTGACGCCAAAACAATGAATTTACGTCAATAAACAGTTTTATGTCAATAAATGAATTTCTGACGTCAAAACATCATTTCTTGACGTATGAAAACCGTTCAAACAATTTATAATAAAATAATAAAAGAAAGAAAAATTAATTGTAAAATATAAACAATTTATTTTTAGACGTCAATGCAAGAAGGAAAAAAATATTTGGTAACTATAAGCAAATTATTTTTAGACGTCAGCAGATTTTGAAGCTGAAAAATAATTTAACGACGTCATCAATGCAAACCGTCCAGGTAATGTAAAATAAAGTAATAAAAGGAAAAAATTGTTTGTAACCTGTAAACAAACTATTTTCAGACGTCGGCAGTTTTTGACGTTAAAAATAAATTTTTGAAGTCAATAAGTAATGTTTTGACGTCAATAGATAAATTTTACGCCGTCAATAAAAGAATTGCCGACCTTAAAAATCCATTTTGACGTCAAAACATAATTTCTTGACGATTGAAAACCGTTCAGGCAATTTAAAATAAAGTAATAAAAGAAAGACTAAATTACTCGTAAACTAGAAAGTTATAAACAAACATATTACTGTCAAAGGATAATAAATAAATATGTAAAGTCAGAAAATGAATTCGTGTTATCAAGAAATGCTGTCACCTAACGGGATACTAATGATAATAGTCTGGACTAAAGCCATACTGCAAAATTAATAGCTAGGGAAGCTACTTGCCAAAAGAGGGCACGCGTATATTCGCACCGACTTGTCAAAACAGCCTGGGCAATAATTAATAATAATAATGTAGCATGTACACAAGGACGAATGGGCGATGAGCGAATCATAAAATCACTACATAAAATAGTCTTTGGAGTGGGGACGTATTAACATTATTTGGTATAAACCTTGTACCGGGTGATCGTAAAAAAATGATTCAGAGCAGGCCATGACCGAAGTGTTAAAGTTGGCAATACTTAATATAATCCAATTGTCAAATGTTAACAGCTGTCAAAATTGTTGGTAGATATATTAAGTTTAATGTATCTAACCAAAAATTTTTACAGCTGTCAACATTTGACAATTGGCTTATATTAAGTATTGCCAACTTTAACACTTCGGTCATGGCCTGCTCTGAATCATTTTTTTACGATCACCCGGTATAAACTCAGCATAAAGGCGCACTCCTGTGGCAACTAGATCAAATACGAGCAAAAATTTGGTATGGCGACCGACTAAGATTTCCCTACTACACCAGCAGCGCCATTACATGGCGGCATCTCCCGACGCCAATAAAAGATTTTTTGATGACGCCAATAATTCAATTTTCGCCGCCCACAATTGACTTTTTGAGCTCAAAAAATCATTTCTTGACGTCTTAAAATAGTTAACTATAGTTATAGTAGCATTTACGTTGATTTATTATGTAAGCGGAGATCAGACGTCAATGAATGATTTTCTGGTGTCAAAAAACAATTTTTTACATGAAAAAATTAATTATTGGCCATAAAAATCCGGTTTATTTATTAATAATTAGCCGTTTTTCAATTCATAAATTAAAAATATGATTTTCCGAAGTTGCCAAATTAGTTTTTGATAGCTAAACTTTGATGTCAGTAAATAAATTTTAGACATCTGAAAATTATTTTTGACGTTAAGCAACTAATTATCAGAACAGATTTGGGTATGGTGACCGACCAAGAATTCATTACCACGCCAACTGCGCCGTTAGATGGCAGCATCTTCCAACGTTAATAAATAATTTATTGACATAAAAATTCAACTTTGGTCGAGAAAAATTTGACTTTTTGACGTCAAATTAAGTGCTGCGTCCCCTACGCAAGCGTAGAATATAATCATCGAAATAATATAGTAATAAATAAGCTGTGTCGAGATGTAATATCATAGCCCGTCGTTGCGTAATGTAACAGTTCCGAATTTAATTGATTTTGAGATCTTTTATAGTAGCCGACCTGAATTGGCAGTTCGTACGTTTTAGATCACTCCACAGAAAGAAATGGGCGTGGTTGAGGTCTGGAGATCTATCTGGCCACTCAATATGCCCTCTCCTTTCAACTCATTACCTGGCAATATTCTATCCAGACACCAACGGACATGTAATCTATAACAGGGAAGAGTTAACCAAGAATTTAGAGAAGAACAAATGTTTGGATAAGAAAATATAATATGATAGTATTATATTTTAGTTTTGTTTGGCGGAATTGATCGCCATGAAATTCGTCACTAACGCACATTTTAGGCTGTTTGATTTCTATAAAAAAATTATATCTATAGTAATGACATAAAAGTTTTTAATTTATTCGTTAAAAAAAACAAAAGATTATCAAATTTGACAGCCAAAAAAAAAACAGTACGAAGCGCGAGGTTTATTAATTCCGTGAAATTTGCATGATTTGAGTTATTGTACAGCAAGTTTGAGTAAGTCAGTAATTTCTAGCTTAATTTTATAGTAAGGTAACGGTTGTTAAAACGAATTTAGAAAAAAATTCTTAAAAGTATTCTAAATGCTAAAATTCGCATCCGATAATTTAGAAATTAATTTGTATTACATTAGTTCCACCAATGCCTATTGAGCAGCACAACATGTAAAACACTGGCAGCAAATAAATATGCAAATTATTCAACTTTTTTTTACAAACCTATTGGATTAATTGTTTAGAGCAAAATCATATTTTTTATTATTATGAATACTGACTGACAAGTGACACGACAGGTTCAACTTCCAAAATAACATTAATTAACTTCTGTAGTTAAATTTAAGTCTAAATAACTGTAGGGTTTTATAATAAATGACTCTGTCAGAATACATTTATCTTTTAATCCTTCCATGTATAACTGCCACGTGAATAGTGAATGAAGACCGGATTTAATGCGCTTTAAATATTTACTAGTATGGAAATGTTTAAACAAAAAAATAATTTTTAATTTAAAAAAAATGTTAAGATTAGAAACGTTTATTTTAGCTTAACAACAAAAAAAGAAACATTATACTATATCAAAAAATTTGCATTAAACTAGCTAAACCTGTGGGCTATGTTTGTGAATTAGGTATACACTGTGTCCATAAAGTAACCCCCTCCCCTCTAACTAACTTTTGAACGACTTAATATTTTACTAAAAAATTTGGTGTGCTTTAATGGGAAATTAAATACCATTTTTTAGCTCATAATTAAATAATGTATCATTTAAAATGGCGGCTGGGCGCCATTTTTAATTTTTTTTAAATAGAAAGGGGGGTCGAGTGGCACCCCATTTGAAAGGTCTTTTAGTTGTGCGTCTTATCCTAGAGTTTCAAAGAAAAATATTTAGCCATAACAAAATGACAAACGTTTGAAGTAAAGAAGTCTATTAAAAAAAACTAAGAATTAAAGCAAAAACAAATGAAATTAAGTGTTCGAAATGTTCACCATTCACTTCTTGGCACATAAAAAGTCGGTTATGAATTCCTGCCTTACA
Source organism: Ctenicera cuprea (assembly GCA_958336395.1). Lineage (NCBI taxonomy): Eukaryota > Metazoa > Arthropoda > Insecta > Coleoptera > Elateridae > Ctenicera > Ctenicera cuprea. The sequence continues at coordinate 61,476,808 of OY284487.1, forward strand.
TTTTCATAAGATTCTGGAGTGATATTTCTGCAAACTTCTGTAATGCGTTTTTACAGAAATGTCACTCCAGAAACCTATGAAAATGTAAGGCAGGAATGTCATAACCGACTTTTTATGTGCCAATAAGTGAACGGTGAACATTTCGAACACTCAATTTCATTTGTTTTTGCTTTAATTCTTAGTTTTTTCTAATAGACTTCTTTACTTCAAACGTTTGTCATTTTGTTATGGCTAAATATTTTTCTTTGAAACTCTAGGATAAGACGCAGAACTAAAAGACCTTTCAAATGAGGTGCCACTTGACCCCCCTTTCTGTTTAAAAAAAAAATTCAAAATGGCGCCCAGCCGCCATTTTGAATGATACATTATTTAATTATGAGCTAAAAAATAGTATTTAATTTCCCATTAAAGCACACCAAATTTTGTAGTAAAAAATCATAAATTGAATTATTTTTGAAAGGTAAACATTTTGCTCCGTCGCGTCGCCAAAAAAACAGTTTAACGTCAATAATGAGTTTCTTGACATCAATAAATCAGTCGTTGACGGCACAAAATCAAATATTGACTTCAAATTGAATTTTTTTATTAAAAAAAAATAATAAGAAACCATAAATCGACGGCACAAAATATTTTTTAATCAGTTTTCTCCCACGCCGAAAAATATTTTTTAACGTCAATAATGGGTTTCTTGACAATAAGAAAATCAGTTTTTGACGGCAAAAAATCAAAATTTGCCTTTAAATTAAATTTTACATGTCTCAAAATAAATTTTTGACGTCGAGAAACTACGTTAAAAATGTTCCAACGCCAGAGAAAAATCTTAAAGCTTAAAAAATGTTTTTTTGACTTCAAAATATCGTAGGTTGATGTCAAAAAATATTTTTGAAACGTCATAATTTTTCTCTGATGCCAAGGATATAATATTTTGAACGTAGTTTCTTGACGGCAATAATTCATTTTCAGACGTCTAAAATAATGTTTTAACGCCATTGAATCATTTTATCAATATGTTGTAAATATATAACCAAACTAAGACATTTGATTGCAAACAATAAATTTACACCATCAAACCGGCATGCAGTCGAATTGGCAATAATTAATTCCTTATCGGGCGCTACCCCGATCTGTTTCGAGAGGAATGCGACTGCACCTAAGATTATACAATCCAAGTGGGACGCGACGGGTTGTTTTTGAAAAGTTACCAACAAAAACGTAGAGCGTAGCTCACGGGTACACGTAGTTCTTCTGAAATGCAAGCTGTGTTATCAGTGCCTCTGTTGTTGTAACTCTTGTGACCAATATTTGGGTCAAGTCTAGTTTATGTTTATTAATTGTTAGCGTCAACAAAATCAAATCGGTTGATTTCATTTCATAGCTAAACCTGGCTTGGCTGTACTTATTTTAAATTTATGAACACGCATCGTTTGTAAAGTAATTGTTCAATATCTATTTGACCAATTACAGTTTTGATTTGTACATATTTCCGAATTTAGTGTTAGGGATGAATTAGTGCTCAGTATGTGACAAAACTCTATGTTTCTGGGTTAACAATCTGCAGCTCAACACTATCACTTCTTAAATAAGAAAGGATAACCGTTTCAAAACAGCGCCGCGGCCCCATGTATCACTGTAAGCACGTCAGGTCTATAATAACATTTCTTAATAATAAGAGTTTCGGTAATGAATGCTGTTTCTAATGAAACTGTAAGAATGTACTGTGTGTAATGCTTTTATTATATTAATTGTCTGTGATTGAAAGAAAGTAAATACACTCAACAGAAGATGTTTACTGTAGTTTTTTTTTCGTCCCACCATTATTGAAGTAAGCCATAAATAACCAAATTACAGCAAAAGTAGTGACAGCAACATAAATAATTGCCAAAAACAATCAATAAATTGTGTCGAAATGTAAGAGTCCGTTGTTGTGTTATGGTGAGACGGTTAGGGATTTACTATATATACTATATTTACTACAATAGATTGCTGTCTCAAGTTTTGCAGGCAGTCAATAATTTGCAAACACATCCTTAAACGATCAAATCCTTATTAATCAAAATGCAATTATAATTTAATTAGCTCCACAACTCGTGCAAAAAAATGTAACGAGTATTAGACTTCAATAACCATAACATCAACACTGGCGTATTAAATATAAAAACATGCAAGGAATGAAATTGCACGACTTCCTCCTCCTTCTGAAAATAACATTTCCAATTATTTAAATTTGATAGAAGTTGGCATTTTATTGACATTTCCGAGAATTACAAAAACTCCAAATCGATAGTTTTAAAAAATCGTGGTTTAAGTTCCATACAAAAATTTCAATTTTTAGAGCTTTCGCTTTTTAGCTTTAGTCGAGACATGAGTAGCTTACGAAGCAGAGGTGGAACAAGTATTAAGTAGTAACGATAACTTATCCAAGTATATGGGCCGTATCTTCGTAGGATACCTTTTATTGTTATGTTTGTAGCGTTTTATGTGGTTTTGCTGCTGCGCATTTTCAAAATAACTTAATTTGTTTATACTCTGGATATCTTTCTGGTCATGCGAAGCGTGTTTTAATCCTTTGCTTTAACACTGGCCGTTAAGTGGAATAAAATAACTTATTTCCTTTGCACTCGTCTCAACCGGTCTTATGTGAAGAGGGAAATGTAGTAGTTATCATTAGTTGTGCATGGGTAAAACAAGAAGAAGTAAAAATCAATGAAAAAATTGTTAGACGCTTAAGTGCAGTTGTCGCGGGTAAGAAGGAAAAGCGCTAATCTATTTCAAAAGATACCATTGTGGCACCATAAAAGTATAGAGAAGAAGAGTAAATAATATGGTGTTAAATTGGTACTCGGCTCGAAATTAAAACGTTCATGTTGAGAGTGTTCCCAATTAATTCTGTCTACAATTTTGTTAATTAAATTATCTACATTTACAAGATCCGCTACTCTATGGTAGTGATAAACAAACATGTTTTAATTAAATTGTCTAAAACATATTACACGTTTGTTGTTTCGCCCACATCGTTTTTTAGAATCATTTCGTCATCATTGAAGATCCATTGTTGCTGCTTTATATGAAGCGTGGTATACACGGTGTTTAAAAAAAACAGTAAATGTAAGGAGCGACAGTTTTTGAGATAATTCAAGTTTTATGACAAATCTAGTTGCCATGAAGGTCCGAGTGTTTCTATAAGATGCAAAATAGTTGGTACAAACTTTGAAGATTGAACATCGAAACAATAAAGTAACTTGCTATGAGCATGGGTCCGGAAATGCTTCCTTACGGAGTTACAACCTCCGGAAGAGGCAATAGTTTAAATTGTTGTAATTTCCCACTTCCGGAGGTAGTACCTCTGTAACGAAGCGTTTCCGGACAAATGTTTATAGCAACTTTTTCATCGTTTTCAACTCGCTGTTAAAGTTTGTGGAAACTATTTGGACATCTTGAGACTTTCATGGTAACTAGATTTAACAAAAATATTGAATTATCTTGAAAACTGTTAGATATAGCGACTTTAGACAACAGGAGCACCTTTTTTTTGTGTATTTTTGTATGGAGAATAAGATTTTCTAGACAAAACTTCAAAAATTGTAAAGATCAAATATTCTAATTCTAATATTTAAAAGCAAATAGAACAACCCCCCCTCCCCCATATGAGACACTTTTGGTGCACTTATTCAAACAAAAATTAGTAAAAGTAGCAAAATAGATTACTAGTTCTTACACATAAAATTTCAAATTATTTTTGCAACTACTGCGAAAGTTATGGACAAAAAAGTGATTACACTGTTCATTATTCAGAGGGCTGTAACTCAGCATGGAAACATTGTCAAACACGCACAGTAAACAATGTTACTCTACCTTTTTATCCGTATAATACCGTTAAAGTTTTAGTACAAAAGAGTGATGTTTTTGTAAAATATTGTGACCTAGCAAAAGTTGAGATATGCGCGTTCCAGGCGGCACCCGTTTTTAAAATGCAACAGCAACTATGTAAACAAACGAGCTAAAACGTCCAAAACTGTCATTATAGATAGGTTTCTGTCAGCACTAGCTCCCTGCTTTTGGGGGTAATTTTCGAAAAACCGTCCCTGAAAAAAGGCCCACAACAAAAACGATGGGAAAACTATTGATGGAGCCATCTGAAAAAAGGCTCCGGTAAAAACAACTTCCGTTATATACTTTCCCCGGTAAAATGATTTCCTGGAGAACATCACTACCAATAAAACAATCTCTAAACAAAAACACGGTATTTTCTTGCTGGTGGATCACGGTATAGTAAAGAAAGAGCTTTCCCTGAAAAAGATACGTATTTTTCCTTGCTGATCGATTTATATAAACAAGATCGAATTTCATTTTGGAGTTATACGCAAATGTATAACAAGTTTCTTTTTGGGCGTATTTATGAATTCCAAAAACATTTTGAAAACATCTGTTAAGGCTCTTCTATGGAAATAAGGAAAAGTGATAAGTTCAACTAACATCTTTCCGCCTCTTTTTTAAAGAATTTTTTCTGGGGCTATGAAAAGACTTTTTTTGTTGGATGTTTTTCCTGATGATTTTACTGGAAGTTTTCTTTCTTAAATTTTTTATTACGGGGTTTTTGTCCGTTTTTTCTGGCTTTCTTTCTTTATCTCCCGGAAATTCTCTTTCCAGGATCAGCCGTCAGTCCCGAGATCGACTAAGCAGAGGGAGCATTTGGAGTTAAAACACGTGGGCGTAGTTCACGGGTTCTGCTAGTAACTTTTTAAGAAAGCACTATTTACTACGGCATGTTAGGTTTATTTACTTTAACCCCAGGAAGTTATACATAAACATTAACCCATTAATCACGGGAGACCCTGTATACAGGGTGTATTTTCATTATTATTGGAGCTATGAAGTCGGTTAAATTAGCTTAATATTACAGTTTTTGCGCTGATTACGATGCTGTAATCTAAAAAACAATAGAACTTCGCGTTTACGAGTTGTTCATAAAAACCACATTTTTTAAATAAAATTTGAATTATATTTTTGAATATCCTGAAAGAAAATTAAATTCTGAATACAAAAGTCTTTACGCAGTAGTAAACCTAAAGTGGATAATAGAAAAACTTATTGACGATTATTTATGGCGTGTATTAACACATTTTTATGTATTCAAATGTTTATATATTTAAATTGTTTGTATATTAAAGATTTTTATACATTTAAATTTTTTTATATTTAAAATTTTGATGTATTTAAAACTTTTATATTCGTATTTAAAATTGTCATTATTTAAAATTATTATATTATAAAATTTATATATATATATATATATATATATATCTAAAATTGTTATATACAGGGTGTTCGAAATTATCGGGACACCCTTGCTAACTTCGGTGCCCCGATAATTTCCAACAGCCTGTAGAGAACAACATCAAATTTGATACATTATTTTATCTAAAACTCTGAAAAACCTTGAATGTTTTGAATCACAGAACACGCATATAAATCTTCACAGCAAAAAAAGTACAATAAATTTGCACAATACCTCCGAATCAGCTTCGCATGTCTAATTCGAGTGATATTTGATGACAACGTTTATTACATACTTCAAATTCCTTTTCTCAACCATCTGTAATTATCTCGATCAAATGCAAGTCTTAAATCTCACCAGTCACGCTCTCGTGAGTAGCACAAGTTATGAGTTAAGAAACATCGTCTGTTACGTGTCTCCATTTCCAGTCCTTATTGAGAAACAGAACCGGCCGAAGAAGTGATAATTTCATTAATTTCCAAGAAAACACGGCACTATATCGATCCTGACCGGTTCGTTTTAAAAGTCTAAATATGTTCACGTACTAATTTAACGACAACTCGAACAAAAAGCATCCATTAGCGCTCGTTTTACAAACCCAAATCGAATACAGACGATTCTATCAATTTCAACGGTCTGCAAAAAGCTAAAATCCTGTAAGAGCAACGCGGGCGAATTCTATTTCCGTAAGAAAATGAAATACGTCCCCTAGCTACAATTTTATTGCTGAAATTGAGGGTCCTTTAAGCAACGATTCGCAGTATATTTCGAATACATACGTAAGAGAATTCAATACAGAAGGGAGATTGAAATGTCTTTGTGAACACCGCAGGACAAAGCAAATTCTTGTTTACAAATACAATATACCGCCTTTGTTAATGCCTTTTTTCAAATGCAGGATTAGCCGCACAGTAGGTTCTTTTATTTCCTTTTTTCGAGGCTGGAGTACGGCTGAAAGCACCTGGTTATTACCAAGTTCAGTTTTTAATCCGCCTTTGACACCTATATGAAAAATATGACATACATAACCGAAAAGGAGTAGGTAGGTTGGGTTTAACATCTTCAACAAACGTAATATCATTCCCAATTATTCCAGACCTGAACTAACAAAGCAATAGCTCGAATCTTCAGGAAGGGAAGAACTTTTAAATCGAGATGTTCAACATCTCTAAAAGAAAAATGTTTGCGTATCTGCACGGTTAACTCAGAGCTCTGAACAATATTAAAACTAGCGGAGCCCGTGGCGCCGATTTTGACAAACTTGTTCGGCAAAATTAGGAAGTGGAGGGGGAATGTTAACCGTCCTAAATATTGCTGCACCTAAAAATTAAGTTTTGAATCTTATTCTGCTATTACCCTTGAGAACTTGAGTCTAAACAGAAGTTGTTTTATCGTCCCCCGTTTACTAAAGAATTTACGTTTTTCAAAAATTCATAGTAGGCGTCACAGCGAAATTAGCGAATTAGGACAAAAATAGTAGCCTATCCCTAACTCTATACGCTTACAAAGTTTAAAAAACATCGTTTGGGCAGTTTTTGAACAATAGTTTTTTGGCAATGTCTGAAAACAAATATTCAAAAATTTTAAAAATATTTTCACCTCCCAGTTTTCTTTGCAAAAAGCTTCTTTTATATAATAACATTGTGTTCCCCTAGGGCTATTGTACTACCAAAATTAGTCCTGATCCGTCAACTCGTTTTTGAGTAAATAGGCGTTAAAGCTGGAAATTTACAAACAGCGTAGCGGCAGCCATTTTAAAGCTGTAGTTCTCGGAAAAAACATTAAATATGTCTTAACGCCCTCTATCATATTCTGAAATTCGCTTTGTAAAAGAAATGCTACAAAAAATATGTGTAACTTCTCTTTCCTGTTCCGGTTCGTAAAATAAAACTTAATAGTTCGACAACTTCTCGTTGTACCCAGGTAAACCAACTTTTATTAAAATCAGTCCAATACAGACCGTCCTTTTTATAAAACCACTGTTTTGTGTTCCTAGAGGCCCAAAATATGTATTCCCGTCAAAATGTCACCTTTAAACATTTTCCCGATCACTATATATTTCATTTCCATACTGGAAGTTGGGGGCAAGTAGAAAAGCGTACGGATTCAGCTAGTTCTTCATTAAATACGAGCTAGCAATGGAACGGATGTCCAGAAAGTCTTTCAGTCAGGGCGGCTATGGATTTATAACGCATGTCTTTTATTCAGTCATATCTAAGTAATTTATTTGACATAAGTCAAAGTCAATTTAAATTAAAAAATTTTTTATTTTGAATTATTTACTTTCTGCATGTTTCTTGTTATAAAATGTTTATGCAAGAACAAAAGACATTTATTCTGAAATCTTATTTTTGCAATGGTCAACAATTTAATATTAAAAGTAACAAAACATAGCTGCCTCAGTAATAAAAATTTGTAATAATGTTTTGTTTGCAAAGGTATTGTTATTAAAAGAAATTATTTAAAAGTAGCAAACCCCGTGGACTACGCCCAAACAACACAAACAACAGCCCCGAAAAAAATGGAAGGAAAGCCCGTAAATCAGACTCGTAAAAAATGAAAATAGTTTCTAATAATTATTTTGAAGATTTCGTTCAAAGCAAGTTGCAAGTTCATTTTCACAGCATTATTGTGTAAATAAGTAAAAAATTAAAACGTTGTATCGTGTTTTGAAATTGATTTGAAGTGTTTCACAAAAGGAAAATGTGAAAGTCTCGTATAATATCTCTCTGAAATGCGCACGTTAATTTTAGACTTTTAACTTATAACTCCGAAATACGCTCTCCCCGCATTCGTATGTTAGTAGCCTATTTGGAAAGCAGGTGTTGTAAGCTCGTGCTCAATAATGGTACCGAAGGTGTTTCGGTTCAAATCCCGCTCACCGTTAGCTTTTTTTTTAAATTTTTATTTAATTTTAAAAACCATTCAGTTTAATGTAGTTCTACAATTTTAGAAGTTGAATTGAATTTATATCAGTTGCTGAACTTCTTTAGGATATTTTACAGTTTCTCAATGTTTATTAAAAGTTTTGAATTTGCAGTAATTCCATAGGTAATGTTTCAAATGGTTTCATAGTTTTTAGTAAGCATTTATTTTTAAACTATTATGCAACAATTGTGAAATCGATGAATTATTATTTTGAGTTTTTTTATCAGTGAAATACTTTATTATGAAAAGACGATATATTGCGTAATGTAACATTTTTTTTAACAAAAAGCAGTACTAAACAATGTTTTGGTCTTATAAAATAAAACTGACAATTAAAAATCTAAAAAAAAAACAACAAAAAATAACGACGATGAGTGGGATTTGAACCGCTGCACTTCCGGTACCGTTGCTGCGTCGCAAGTGTGCAACACCCGCTTGCCAATAGGGCTACCAACATACGCATAAGTCGAATTTGTATATTGCAATCGCAAATTAATTAATTAAAGCTAAAATTAAAGTGAAAGCTTGTCAAATTTCTACCGAATAATTCAAAAATATCCGTTCTTTATCGTTATAACGTCTGAAACTTACGTGCGCATTTCAAGGAAGCATTATACGAGATTTTCAGTTTCCCCGCGATTAGTCTTGCGACTATTTATTTTTCTTATAATTGTACTCGTAAACAGAGGAATATTTTTCCAGAACCAAAAAAGGTAAGAAAACATTTCTCGGAATAATTTAATCAACGACTAATTTTAGAGTGTTAAGATTTTCCACTTCAGCCCAAAATAAAACATAAACGCTTTAAATTAAACATAGCATGGTTGATGGACATTAATTCAACGTTCGCGTGATTTCAACAAACAACATGCGGTAGGTACGAGCGTAAAACTAAATAAACATTTTTGCTAACATCTACAATTTTCCATAAACTTGTACTAAAATGTTTCTAAAACGTTTTCCGATAGATATCGATACTATAAACGTCCACTATACAGTAGCTACGATATAGTTAAAGAGATCAAACGAGCAAAACAATATTGTACTCGTAAGTCGTAGATAAAAAGTAACAGTTTTGTTACGTGAGATGGGGCAGTTAACACGAAAAAGAATTCAAAAAGTCACGATATCAACGCGCCATCACATGAAAATGTTTTCAGACTACTGATTTATTTAAGATTTAACCGTAGGTGTAGAAAAGCTCGTAATAATCCTAGGAATAACTCTACATAATATCAAAGAATTTAATGTATTCATTACTTGTATTTGCACAACCTTTAATTCTGACAATTAAACATGTGGAATAAAATTTTAATAAATTGGGTAATTGATTGATTATAGTATGTTAAGGTAAATTGAATGTTTTTTCAAATCTCTTCCTTTATAATTTGGCGGTTTTATTTATTTGGAAAATTTCGTTGTCAACAGACTGAATAAATTTAGAATTTTTCACTTGCTCTTAGAAGCTAGAATATTTCACAAATGTAGATTAATACAGGGTGCGTACAAAATAGGTACAAATATTAAAACCGACAGTACATTACAGTGTACCTTCTGTCTATAAAGTAACCCCCCCCCCCCCCCGCCCAACTAACTTTTGAAGGACTTGATATTTTACCACAACATTTGGTGTGTTTTAATGGGAAATTAAATACTACTTTTTAGCTAATAATTAAACTTTGTATCATTAAAAATGTTGGCTGGGCGCCATTTAAATTTTTTTTTAAAGGGAGGGGAAGGGGGTCGAGTGACACCTCATTTGAAATGTCTTTTACTTCTGCGTCTGATCCTAGAGTTTGAAAGAAAAATATTCAGTCATAACAAAATGGCGGATTTTAAACAAATGGACTCACTCAATTCAAAATTGTTTTGATTTTTTATCCAGTAGTCCACTTTTTCATTTGCAGGACGAAATTTTCCCAGAAATATCTCAGGTGGCTGGAAATAATATTGAAAACGTTATGTTTCAACAAGACGGTGCGCCGCCTCATTATTATAGGCCTGTTTCTGACTTTCTCAACGGACATTTTCGTGGAAGATGGATTGGTAGGCGGGGGCCTGTAGAATAGCCAGCTCACTCCCCAGATTTAACCCCCTTAGATTTTTTTCTATGGGGATATCTGAAATCGAAAGTGTACAGAACCCGTCCAGAAACAAGTGAAGAACTGAAGCAACGCATTACAGAAGTTTGCAGAAATATCACTCCAGAAACTTATGAAAATGTAAAGCAGGAATTTCATAACCGACTTTTTATGTGCCAAGAAGTAAATGGTAAACATTTCGAACACTTAATTTAATTTCTTTTTGCTTTAATTCTTAGTTTTTTTAAATGGACTTCTTTTTATCTTCAAACCCCCTTTCTATTTAGAAAAATGATACAAAATTCAGTTATAGACTAAAAAATAGTATTTAATTTCCCATTACAGCACACCAAATTTTGTGGTAAAATATCAACTCGCTCAGAAGTTTGTTGGGGGGGGGGGGGTTACTTTATAGACACAGTGTATTAATGAGGTTGGGTTATTAACCTAATCACCTTAATGTTGTGTTGTGTATTTGACTAAATTTTGTTTGGTGGTGATTTGTCCTCCTTCCAGTCACTAATTTTGTTCTTTTAAAGTTAGGTGTTGCTATAATGCTTATGGTTGGTTGCTAAGAAACTGTAATACTAGGCAGGATAATCAAGGGATTAAGTGACGTATAGTTTGGGGGCACCGAATTTACCGATGAACGTCACAGACGTTTACAAATTTAGTGCGTTTAAATTTTACATTTTTAGTTCATCTCAGTTACATTTTTAGGTGTAGGATTCTAGTACAGAATATTACATTGCAGAATAAACACAGGCTTGCGACGTTATTAAATGTCTGTGACGAGCATCGGCTGATTCGGCGCCCTAACTATACCTCTAGGAAGTTCAATCCCAATTGCAACTATGGGCAATTTCGTCCTTTCTTGATCACCTGCGGGTATTATTTGTGAAGGTGTCACTGTGTCTTTATTCTGGTTTTCTTTTTTCGTAAGTATTTGAATGAGCTAACTGTTTTAAGAATCTATTGTGGCTGTTTGTGACAATCCAGGAAGACGAAGTTTTAACTGCAAGTAGAGTAATTCCTGCTGAAATTTACCGTGTTGAAACGGTGATCAATGCAAATCGTGGAATAACTTTCTGAAATAGTGGAGAAACCCAACAAAATGTTTGATGACAGCAGAAATGACTTATTGCGGTTGAGCTGTTGTTGAACCTCCTCTCCCTGAATTGTCACGAATAGTCTCACGGCCATTTTATAAACAGTTACCTTATTCAAATACTTGCGACATGTTGGATATTTTTTCTTGAAACTGAGCTGATTCTGCGTAATTCTTTCAGCCAGTTTGACGCTTTCATTAGTCGTTCAAAAGTTAGTTGGGGGGGGGGGGTTACTTTATAGACACAGGGTATACAAACCAGAAAAAAAGTTTTTTAAGGCGCGAGAAGATAATTATTTATACTTTATCCCAAAATTGTTTGAGTGCTGTAGGATAATAGCAAAGCTTTGAGAAGTAAGTTGACAATTTTATTCAACTATCACGCATGAGCAATGTAGCCTAAACAGAATTTTTGTATATGCCCCCGTTTATTAAATAAGGAAGTAGGAATTTTCGATTTTCAAAAATGCATGGAAGATGTAACAAAAGAGTTAGCGGACTGACACACAAGCCAAATTGTAGCTAATCCATAGCTTTATGAGTCCACAAAATTAAAAAAAATAGTGTTGCCAGTTTTTGAGCAGTATGATTTTGAAAAAATCAAAATTTTAATATTTTTTTAATTTTAGTTTTAGTAGTTCCAACAGTTCCAGTAGCTTGTAATATTGTGTACCCCTAGAGAATTTCTCATATCAAATTTTACCTCGATCTGATAACTTGTTTTTGAGTAAATAGGCGTTGATACTCGGAGAGAAATTTGCTAGCTGAGACAGAAATCAGCTCAGCTCTATGATCTTACAAAATTAAAAAAAAATATATCCAGTTTTTTTTTAAATATTGGAATTTTTTTCACTTTATAGCTTTAAACTTTTTGAAAATTATTGCGTACAGTAACATTGTGTCTCTATAGGGCTATTACAATAAAATATTTGAACGCGATCTGTGTATCGCTGTTTGCGTAATAAGGCGCTAAAATCAAAATTTTAATATTTTTTTAATTTTAGTTTTAGTAGTTCCAACAGTTCCAGTAGCTTGTAATATTGTGTACCCCTAGAGAATTTCTCATATCAAATTTTACCTCGATCTGATAACTTGTTTTTGAGTAAATAGGCGTTGATACTCGGAGAGAAATTTGCTAGCTGAGACAGAAATCAGCTCAGCTCTATGATCTTACAAAATTAAAAAAAATATATCCAGTTTTTTTTTAAATATTGGAATTTTTTTCACTTTATAGCTTTAAACTTTTTGAAAATTATTGCGTACAGTAACATTGTGTCTCTATAGGGCTATTACAATAAAATATTTGAACGCGATCTGTGTATCGCTGTTTGCGTAATAAGGCGCTAAAATCAAAATTTTCAAAAAATTGTAGCGGCCGACATTTTAAAGCTAAAGGCGTTGAATTTGCCCTAAAGTCTTTTATCAGATTCCTCATTCAAGTTTATAAAACTTGGTTTAGAAAAAAATGCTACCAAAAAAATATGTCCAACTTCCGCTTCCGGTTTCGATTGTTTTTAAAGCTCTTTTTGTCTGTGAAGTTTTGAGACACCCTCATACTCTAAAACTCATCGAAATCTGACCACCTGTTCGGTATTTATGATGCACCACACACACCCACCTACAAACAGACATTTTTTGGTTGGACCCAAAACATGCATTTCCGCCAAAATCTTGATTTAGAAACTTTTTCATGAAATCAATACTTCCCTATACTGTAAGTGTGGGAGAGTAAAAAGGAGTGTAAGAAACGGTCTAGGACGTTTGGACGCGGCCGTTTTGGCGCGGGTCGTTTTGGCGCAGGGACGTTTCAGCGAAATTTTGTCTTTTTCTGTAATTGATTAACATTTTAATAACCACTCAATTATGTATTATTATTAACATTTAACACGAGACTTAGCATTTTTACATAAATATTATTAGCGAAGTTAACAACGTTTCTGGCACAAAATAATTTTTTATTTCCAAAGAAATTGAAAATGTCCCACTGACCTCTGCTTAACATTTAACCTACAATAGATTAAGCTTGCGCCCAAACGGCTCTGCGCCCAAACGGCTCTCGCCAAAACCTCCCTGCGCCCAAACGTCCCTGCGCCTAAATGTACCTGCTCCGAAACATTCCTGCGTTCAAACTGCTCGTGCCAAAACTTCCCTGCGCCCAAACGTTTCCGCGCTCATACGTCCCTGCGCCCAAACGTCCCTGCGCCTAAACGTCCAAACGGCCGCGTTCAAACGTTCGGTTCCGTGAAAGAAATGTTGATGCACAAAAAGTTTCCCATCACTTGCAAGGTACATTTTTACTATATTAATTTTTGTGACTATATGACAACTAATCGAGTAAATAGGCCTTAAAAATAATTAAAATATTCAAAATTCCTAACGGTTACTGCTTTGAAGTCAGAGAGCTCTGAAACAAGCATTCGATTTGTCTTAACATCTCTTGTATCTGATAATGACATGTAAACATGTTAAAATAAAATACGAATAAAAATAAATATTTGTTGAAGTTATTAATTATTTTATTTATACATCTTCTATCCGATTCTGTTTTCAACATTGGATTATTCCTGTTATGGAAAAAATACCACCAGAGCCACACGGCGCATTTTGTCTTCAGTTGCGGATTGTATTAAAAAGTTTAATGATAAGTTTTCTATACACCCCACATCAAGTTTCATCAAAATTGGACCAGCCGTTCAGGAGATATGATGGAACGTACTAATACATCCCCGCCCAAAGGTAGACATTTCCCAAAAATACGTTTTTTAAATTTCTTGATCTCTGATTTTTCCGTTAAATTTTTGAGATTGAAAATTTTCGTATATAATATAGCTAGTGATTTCGATTTTCAGATAAACTTAGGTTGGTTGTTAACGGTTGCCAATTAAAACAAAATTGTCCTAAATTAACTAGCACGAGTTAAGTATTAACCTAAGTTTATCACAACAAAATCGCGGTTACGTGCTATATTTGTAATGACTATATCACTCACAATTAATTAAATTTTTAGATTATTTTAAATTACAGCGAATCTCATTGGAAATGATAGTAATTCTTCGTGTGCTGTATCGCAGCTACCACCTATACAACAAATTTGATATTTCGAATATTTTAACAAATGACGGCAACCATGTTTTTGTCAGATTTTTCCCCGTTGTCCTTGAACTTAACGGAATGTTTATAATTAATTCCATATTCAAACTGTTATTGTAAGTTACATTACCCAATTCGTTAACCAAACAAAAGTAGGTGGCCTTTGCACATTTCACACATATGCAAAGTGCGAATTTTTCATCGTTGGTATGCATCGCTAAAGACGTTCAACCTTGAAAGCCGCGAATATCTCCTAAAGGTGTTATGTCTCATGCTGAAATAACCTTAAAGGAGACACGCATTAGTGAGCAACCCATTACCATTTTTCATTTCTAAACAGCTCTCTACTGTATGTAATAATGAACGTGGCACTAAATATTTAGAGTCACTTTTAACGATAGCAATCGCACATCTGCTAAAATGGAAAAAGACGAGGTATTATAAATGACGCACATATTGCATATACGAAGTGGTATCTTGATACAAAACACCATTTAACTTTTTCCGTTTTAATTATTCTCGTTATGAATGGTCATGGCTAAACATTAATTCGCTTTCTCTATTGCTAGAGCCACGGTTTATGATTAGAATGAATTTATGGTTGTTGATTTTGAAGTTTCCGGCAGATTTAGGAAGATTTACTCGTTTAGCGTGTAATTTTAGGGTTTAGCTTAAAAAAGGGATGCTGGCACCGGAAAGAATTAATCATTTCGCAAATGGTGCTGCGGAGGGGTAGTTTTTAACGGTGGCTGTTTGTCATTTGTTATTATACACCAACGCAAAAGGGGAAATTACGTTCCCAAATACATAAAATTTTTGGGATTTTCATAGTTTCTGCTATATTCAGCGAAAAACATTAAATAGGTAATTACAGTAGATTTAAAATGAATCAATCAAATTAAATTCAATTTTCAAGAATTTCAGATTATTTTTGTGTAATTTTAATGATTTTAGGTAAGCCTAATAATTATGTGATTTCACTAGTTTTCATCTCATTTTCCAACCAATTTCGGGTAATTTTTAAAGGGCTTCAAACAGCTTTAATTAATCTTTAGAAATTCCGCTACTTTTTACTTTCATATACATTAAATATAGGATGGTAATGATTTCATTAAAGCACGACGTAATATATAACATAAAGGAAGATACACGAACCGCTTATTGCTAGGATATGCATGTCTCAATTTTGTAGCAGTGTGACAGAAAGATCCGAGACAAGGAAGGCACAACAAGTACTCGATCGTCGTTCTTCAATATCCATATACATATATAAAAGCACAAAGGGTTTTTTTCTCCGGTTCCTCCAGAGTCTACCGCTTCACCAATTTGGACCATTTTTTTTAAATGAAAGGTCTCTATCTACAGATGGAACATGAAACATTTTTATATTTTTATTCTACGTCGATTTTTTAATAATAATTATTTTAATTTATAATATATATGAAGGTCGGCTAGACGCGCGTCACTTGGGGCGCCATCTACAATAACGTCGCGTGTCATTATTGGAACTAATGCATCACGTGACTTGACATTTCGCCGGTTCTGTCAACGCTGTCTGTCAGTGCATTGTGTGCTGGGGTAACACTAGTTTTATTTAAAATGTCGATTAAAACCGTACATGCAGTGTTGCCAGACTGCAATTTTTAAAGATAATTCTTTTAAAAAATAGACACATTTTCCCAGAAACGTACCATATTTTCTATTGGAAATTTATACCATTTTTGACTGCGAATATAGGACATATAAAATGCATTTTCTAATAGATTTCATATTTATAGTAAATGTTTCTTGCTGCCTCTACAAAATAGTGACCGCTACAATTTTTTGAAATCTTTTCTTTTCGTTTACGCCTTATTATACAAAAGTAAACTGCAAGAACGGCATAAATTTTAATTATTATAATAGCTCTAAAGGAACGCATTGTTATAATGTAAAAAAATTTGAAAGAAGGAAAACTGCTTAATAGATTATTTCATAATTTTTGGAAATCTTCAAAAAATATTGGTCAAAAAATGGTCAAAAGATTTTTTTTTAAATTTTGTAGGTTTATAGAACTTGGGTTGAGCTACAGCTTGTTTGGTGTTACAGTTCGATAATTTCTTTGTAACACCTTCTATGAATTTTTAATATTAAAAACTCATACCCTTTTATTTAATACCTGAGGGCGTTAAAACATTTCTGTTTAAGCTTAATTTCTCATGAGTGACTGCAGAATAAGATTTAAACTTAATTTTTACGTGCAGCAATATTTAGGGGGTTAATTTTTTTCCTACAACCAAATTTGTGCCCTAAACTTTCTGTATGGTACCTGGTTTTCCTTAACCACAAGGACTATTTTTCACAAAAATCAAAAAATTAATTTCATACAAAAATGCGAAATTCCCGCTAATGTTTAAAGCACTTCTAGCTTATTTTACATCTTTCTTTCTCTGTCCCCCCTCTGAAGGACGCTCCCCCTTTCTCTCTGAAGCTTGTGAAAGATATTCCGTAAACCGAAGCATACAGTCTAATGGCTCATGACTGAATTACACAGACTGTTACTGTTAAACGATGCGAGACCGTTTGGCCGCAGGGATATTTGGGGTAAGGCCGATTTGGAGCAGGGACCTTTTGGCGCAATAAAGATAATTATTTGATTATTTTGTTTTTCTTTTCTTTATGTAATTAACATTTTAATAGCTAGGTACTCGATTATTTATTAACATTTAACAAAAAAAATCAAGGTTTCTGACACAAAAGAACTTCTTTACTCTAAAAAAATTGAAAGTGTCTGATTGTCCCCCACTTAACATTTATCAATTTGTTTTTCAAATTGGATAGTTTAACGGTTATTATACAAAATATTGAATTTTCTATAAAATAACCTAAAATAGATCACGCTTGCGCCTAAACGTATCTGCGCTCAAACGGCTTTCGCCATAACGTCCCTGGATCGAATCGTTCCTGCGCCTAAACGTCCGGTTCCGCATTATTCTAATGCTTTTAACGATTTCAAGTGATTTAAATTACTTGATATCTGCTGATTTCACCCTCGCTTTCAGTAAGTGATTTATATATTTTAATATAATATAAATTTTACTTTCTTGTACTTCAGATCATTTCATTAAAAATTTAAATACATTTTACATTTTAGCCGATTTCCTTATTTCAAATAATTTCCTATGAATTCAATCAAACATCAACTGATTTACACTAATTTCAAATTTTACAACTAATTGCACTGAATTAATTCAACTGGTCTGAACCATTTAAGTGATTTGAGTAAATAACTTGCAAATTCAAGCTTAAGTTAGTTTTCGAAGAAAGAAACTTTGAATATATTCATATGCAAGCACAAACCTTTAGTAACAAAATTATTATGAATTAGAACCTCATCAAACAATACAAATTCAGTTACAATACAGCAAAGAACGCATTAATGAGTACTATATAAAACTATTCGCACGCATCTGCGTAGACATACGAGTACTTTATCATCATTACCTTCGGCTGCCATCCGCTCAATCGATTATTCACGGTGACATTCAAAAGTAAATAATAAAATACTCTTGAGATTCTGCGGTTTAAAACCCGCATATGATAACAATAAAAGTAAGTGAAGAAAATTGCATACAAAACGAGTTTGTTTCGAGGTAAAGTCAGTGTTGGAGTTCAAAAATTAAATGGTTATACAAGGTGAAAAAATGGGCTGTTACAATTAGTTTGAAGTCTAGAATCTTTCCTCATAATTTTGAAAATACTCGGTCTCTCACGGCAACTTAATTTTTCACAGAAATTGAATTATCACGAAAACCGGGTTTACCGACGTTTATCTTACATTTAAATTTCACGCCATGCCTTTACTGTCTAAAGAAGCCAAGTCGGGAGATTTTGTTGGCCACTTGTTTGTGTGCTTTTGTTCTTGGAATAAGAATATTTTAAAATGTTATCGGGAAAAGAGCACCACTGCCACCAATTGTGTCGTTCCCGAAGAAAGTCTTCAAACGAAAACTAGTGTGGAACATAGACCTTTGATAAGTTTGATGGTATCCAAAATTTTTAAAATTTAATATTTCGTATATTTCAGATATATATCACTAATTTATAAATATTGGAAATTTTGAAACAAAATAATATCGTTAATTCCAAAAACACTGAAATTTCTTAAACTAAATGTATTTTAAAAATTTTGGAAAATTCAGTTTTCAAAAAATTAGAAAAGTTTGGAAATATTCTTGTATTTTGAAATTTTTAGAATTTTTAAAAGGGAAGGTAAAAATGCGGTGAAGCACTTCCTTTGGATTTCACATATTGAAATGTAAAATTTCTTAAACTTACGGTATTTCAAAATTTTTCAAATTTTGGAAAATTTGGTATTCAAAAACTTAGAAAATTTTGAAAATATTCGTATATTTTGAAAATTTTAGAATTTTTAAAGGGGAAGGTAAAAATGCGTGGAGCATTTCGTTTGAATTTCCCATATCGAAATCTTAAATTTCTTAAACTAAATATATTTAACAAAATGCAAGATGTCAGCTTTATTTTTTTTTATATCATAAAATGCGAATGCGAGTTCGGCACACACCTGTGAGGTCAGCTCACAATGTAATTTTCATAATTGTTTTCTTGTGTAAATGACAGAATGGTATTGGTTATGTTGTCTAGGATGTTTCTATTGACCGTGGCTGGAGCGTAGCGGCAAGCGCGAAATTATGTGTACAAAGTGAGATAACTTTTTGAATTTCATTTCCCTAGCATTTTTTTTTATTTATTTGATCTATGCCCTTCCCCCCATCCCTATCAAATTTTCTGGGGTTTGGTTTAGGCTGCTCATAAGCTTATTTACTCAGTAATTTTCCCTTTTCAATATTTCACGAGAATGTACATTATATTTATAAAGCTCGATGTATACGTGTATTTACATTTTATGGGTACTCAGTATACCATAGTGACTTTAGCCGAATTAAAAGGAATAATTTCTTTTGTGCACTTTTTCTTATAAATACGTATTTTATGGTTTTCGCAAAGACGTGCGTAATCTAAGAGTTAATTTTAAATTCAATGTATTCTCACATCTATAAAACATTAAAGAAATGCAGGTAATAACTGGTAACCGCAATCGAAATCTAAATTTAAAGTAGCACCAAACCGTAACCGAAAACCAGTAGCGGTCCGTCCTATTAGGCAGAGTAGACAGTGCCTACCCATAACTTAAAAAAAATCAAATTCTAACATTCCATAAAAAAAGTTACTTTTACACAGTTTTTACTTTCTCACACCACCAAATAAGTACACCGTTGTCTTTAAACACAGCATACGCGAAGGCCGAGCTTATCGGGCTGAATGATTTCAGCTACGACGCAATCAACCAATCTATTATTCTCAATACGTTTGCATGCACGTTGATACAAATAATGCAATGATCAGATGGACAGATGCAAAGAAATAGTAGAGATTTTAGAACGCGCAATAAGGACGGCAAAGGCACGGCCTCTGTAGTACATTACTAGCTCCGGTCGGCAGGAGTTAGTTGCAGCGTGCAGCTATTGTTTGATTATTTATTCCACGAGTAGTTTGCAAATTTGCAGTAAATTCTCGTTGAACAGCTTTTAAACGAAAAATTTAATGGATACTTTTACGAAAATCAAATAGAAATAAAAAAATATGGGCGATGTACTTCAAAATGGCAAGGGCCGTTATAGACAGACAGTAGGAAGAAATCTAGATCGTTTAATACTGAATGGTATATAAGAATGGACTGGCTAACTGGTACCGATATTTAAAAAAAAAACTATTTTGGTGGAATTACTTACTATTTTCAACTATATCTAACTCCTCAAAAGTAGAGTCTGAAACAGGATACTCTGTTTTAAAACTCTTTCAGCTGCAATTAAAAAACGTGCGTCGACCAACGAACATTTATCCGCAACTGTTAGATTAAAATTATTTCGCAAATCACGCAAAAATTTGGCTTTAGACGAAGGTTTACGTTATCAAATTAAAGTGCATAATGACACAGTAAAATTTAATAGGGATTTTATGCGTAGATTAATTCATTTAACAACAGGTATTAGTAAATTGGAGTTGCCGTAATTTTTTTACTTTTTGATCTTAATGTTAAATAATTTCTGCCATAGCCTACCCAAATTTTGAACCCACGGAACGCCACTGCCAAAAACCTATCCCTAATTTAATACAATTTGAACCGTAACCGAAAACTGAAACGTTTCCAAAATTTTGGTTCACGTCTCTGCTGACAGGATTCGTGCTCTTAGCCAATCTTCAGACAATAAGAGAAATATAGTAGTAAAAATTTCTAAAAACAGAACAAAGTAAAGCTAAAGGTTATTAATAAAATTACAGAAAAACCTACATTTTGACGCTATATTATAACGTAGTGTCAGTTAAATATGATATTAGTTTGTTTTTCCAATACGTTTAAAACACGAAGATATCCCCACTAATGGTGGTTTCGCTTAAGGCGGCAATCAAATTCGCGATAAACGATAGCGTACATGCCGCAAATTTCACACGAGTGTTTTAGTTTGTTGTCCGATAAACTAGCTTTTTTTTATTTGCACTGCAGAGCTCTGAACGTCTTGATTTATGCTGAGATTCATTAACAGTTTTAGATTACCAACGTTAAGTTGTCAAGAACCAAGTAACATTTTTACAGAACAGGAAAAGATTAGCATAATACATATTTTTCGTTTCAACATTTCGCATGTTACATACAGTATTATGATTATTATGAAACCATTATAAGTAAATTTTTATACTCGTATTTCTACAAACCATATTTGTACAAAACCGAGCTATTTTCGCCAAGAGTGGATTTAGCTGGGCATTCTGTACGCTGAAAGCGTATATGAACAAATTAGGTAAATCTGGCGCAGAATCCGCAGAAATTCTAAAAGATAGGGGCTGAAAATTGCCATGTGGGGGTGCATACATTTACTGTACACGTGTGAATCATTTAGATAAGTCGGAATTTTCGTCGTGCTCTGCATTGTGTTCCATCTAGCAATTCCATCTATGTCTCCTCGGAGAATTTTATCTTGTGAACATTCCTTCCTGCGAGGTACTAAAACGAGCTTTTATAGAGTGATCTGGTTGTTAACAAAAATCAAATCGAATAGCAGCAAGAGTAATAACATCAATAATATTGTGTTAGGAACGTTGTTATCAATGTTAAATTCATGTCATGTGTAATTAGCGAGTGTTAAAGCTAATTAAAGGATTAAATATGTGTGATAAAGAATAGTAAATTAAGATCGCGGGCGTCAATGTTTAATAGAGAACCAATTAATTTTTTGTAATTACTTTACAGTACCAGTTTTTGGTTATATGCGGTTCCTGTGCAAATTAGAAATTTTTGATAAGTAATTGTCTTTTAAATTTGTCACTACTATAGTATGTTTCTTACGAAACGTTTCTGGTTTAATACCAGCAAATTACCATCCAGTAATTAGGTCTTCTAAATAAGTAACCTTTGTTTAAACTAATTTAATATTTACACAATCCCAAATAACTAATTTAACACCCTAAGTTTAGTTTTATTTAATACATACAAAATCTTAAATATAATTTTCATTTTTTTTCATTATTACATACAGGTAATTTAAATTTAGGTGGAACACGGCACTTTAACGTGTAAAAACTAAAATAGCTCTATATTATGTCCCCAGCAGAATTTTATTACTTGCAGTCACCCTAAATACACGGTTTCCAGTGCAAAAAATTTAAAATAAAGTGAATACGTGAACATTTGTTTAAGACGAAGTGAATTAAAAGTGACCGAAACTGAAAATCATATGAAACTATATTATTTATTATACGTGAACCACCATACAGGTTTGTGATGTAAAACTTTAATAAAAAAAACGTACTATATGTATTTTGTATCCCATATAGCACAGGATATATTATGGACATCCGATATAGGTCCAAAAATCATCCATCCGTATGTCTATGGGCCTAAAATGAATATGAATGTTTAAATATTTGGACGTAAATTTATTTTTCCTGTGATAATTTCTTCAAGAACGGAATACTTTAAAAAGTTGGCCAAGACGAGCAAAAAAAGAGATGAAACCAATAAAAAAAATCAAGTTGTTGAAGATATGTATATATTTCTTTTTTAATACGTCGTAACCTGATAAATAAATTGGATGCTTTTTCGATTTCAATATTTTAATTTTATTTAAACTATTTTTTACGTCCACGGATGACCATAAAACTTTTTTGTAAGATATCCGATATACTTCATCGGATATTCTTTAAATGTACAAAGTTGTGACGGGGGTTGAACCCGGATCCGCTGCGTTGGTAGCCCGCGCTGTTACTACTGAGCTACTGCCGCTCTTCTGGCACGATGGCGAAAAGAAAAAAACATTTGCCTGGTGCGTTTTCGACTTATTTCATAAAATAGCTTTTTTTAATAAAATTAAATACATTTGAATATTCTAATAGTAAACTTAATTTTAAATATAAAAGTTTGTATGCACTAGAAACCTAAAAGATTGCATTACCGAACAAGCATTTCTCTCTTCGAGTGCGGGTTACTGTTAGCTAGCATGGATAATACGATTCCCCCGTCTAGTCAAGGCAATGTGCACCAAGGTCCGCCCAAGCCGGGCAGGTACTGGCCCAAGCAGGGGAATATTAAGAATACGTTCTGCGCACAGTATAGGATATAGAGTGGAGAAGGGGCTCAGAAGATGATCGAGGCTCTGGAGTTTGGTAATTTTTTTCAGCATTTTACATTTAGTTTGCTTTTAAGTTTATTATTCACGATAAAAATTTAAAAATGGCGGTGTAGCAATCAGAAATAATAGAGCAGCACCTTTACAAGAGATACTTTTTTTATTTACGACTTAGATGTTCAGATAATTGTTGATAAGAGGCCGACGCATTTTGTCTCCGTCTCCCGTCTCCACGAACGAGCTTTAATCCTACGTAATATAAAGTCGCCGGCAAAGGAAGTTTCACTTCAAATAGTTATGTGGTTTGACAATAAAATATGGCTAACTATGTAGTAATTTGATGTTAGCGGTACAAGTATTTCGTCAATAACTTTTTTATTATCTACTTTGCATCAAAAGTTTTTTTATTCAGAAGTAAGTTTTCTTTCATACTATGCAAAATATACAGGCGTTTCATTTAAAAAATAGTTATGTTAACAAATAACTAGAAAATGCGCGGAGCATTTGTTTTTTACCATCATAATCAGAAGAAAATGTTACAAATATTTGCACATTTTACCGAGATTATATGTTTAAAAATTTAAAAAAAATGGCATAGTAGCCCCGTTCCCATGATCACCCGATATGATTTTGTCCAAGTTAATTTCTGTAATTATTTGTGGGTAAATACTATTTTTGATAATGATTAACTGGTTTCTTGTGACGCAAGTGGTAACTGAAGTAGCTTAAATTTTGTAAGAACCTTGTAAATATGGAAATCTAGGGGGAAAAAGGTTGAACATTTTTCCCGGAAAAAATCCCGGTAACACACTCCCCAACCCGAAAAAATCAGTCCTTGAAAAAAATCCCCAGTAAAAATACCGTAGAACGAAAAGTGACTCTATTGAAATCTAACTTTAACGGGAGATTTTGTAAATGTTTTTGGAACTAATTAATTTGCACTATAAAAATCTGGTTAGACGGCTGTCTGTATATACAATACAGAACTGTCTCAACTTTATGCGGAGATGGAATACGGTCTTATATCTCAACACAGCTTATTTTATTATTTTGTTCACACTATGTTTGTGTAACAGTCACGTACCTTGAATTTCCGAGCTTGCGTATTTTAGAAGAAGTTATTAAAAGAAGCGTGAAGCGTTGCTCACGTATTATATATCTATATATTAAATCCGAAACCCTTCCAGTTGTCTCAACTTTAGTGACCACGAGCCCCCATAACTACAAACCATATATTTACGCGTCTATTATATAAGGCGCATATTCGTATGTACTGAACCTGTATATCGAACCAGTACACTGTTCGATGCATTAAAAATGGGTTTAGACTGTACGTTTGTATTATTGCAACTCAATTCGCTGACTATGCTCTCATTACCGAGGCCATCTCAGCGAAGGAACTGTGCAAAGGAAGTGCGCGCGGAAGTTTTATAATTACATAAGCGTCAATACAGTTTTCCATGCATAAAAGAAAATAGGTTTATATTGTATGGTTGGTTTGCTTACACAGCTTATTTCTTTAGTTTTAAAAAAAGTTAC
Organism: Ctenicera cuprea; assembly: GCA_958336395.1. Classification (NCBI taxonomy): domain Eukaryota; kingdom Metazoa; phylum Arthropoda; class Insecta; order Coleoptera; family Elateridae; genus Ctenicera; species Ctenicera cuprea. The sequence continues at coordinate 61,501,513 of OY284487.1, forward strand.
CCACAAAAGCGTGGGGAGAGGAGCGAACCAAAACTCCAAAATAACCGTTATTCCTGTGAACAGATCAGTAAGTCTTTTTCATAACTATACAGTGATAGACCAGTAAGAAAAAACACGTGTATCTTTTAGGGGATGTTTTTCGGGAGCTAATTTTTAAACTTTTCAGCAGGTTTTTTTTCAATGACTGTTTTTTTCCGGGAAATTATTTTACTGGGGCTGTATTTTCAGAGAAATGTTTTTATGTAAAGATTATTACTTTTTTTACCATATTTTTTCGAGGGGGTGCAGTAATTTTTCCAAGTAATCTTTTGTGTTTTTTGGAAATTTTTCTCCCGGAAATTATTTTACGCCATCTTCTCCTGTCTCTCCATTCTTCCTCCTCAATAAATCTGTAATAATACAGCCTTGCCCAAAAAAATCTAGGAAGAATTCAAACGTCTTCATTAATTCTTGTAGTTTTCTTTATGTTAAGCTTAAGAGAAATACAATTTATTGGAAGAATTTCGTGCTCTACCGCAATAAGGCGCTTGTTGCATAGACACCGATTGCGCAAATCGCTACCTAAGTAATTTTTATTGAACTAGTTTTACTTTAGCAAATGTTGCTCAAATCGGTGCAAATAACTCTTATTCCACAAAGTAATTTTTTATCATGTTTAAACCAGGCATTTAATCTTTCAAAAACAGGGTGGACATAATAAATCCTATAGCTAATTATAAATTAACGGCTTCTACATTCTGTTTCATATATTTCAACAAATTAATTTCCTTATAACTTAATTATAATGGTAAATTTATGGTGGTATTATTGTGCCGTTTACGGTTACGTGTAGATGATAATTACTCCCGCTGCTGCCTTCTTCGTATAAGGTACTCACGGAAGCACTCGTGCTGTTTAATATTAGAAAAATGCGTTTTCTTTTATTTTTTACTTCTAAACGCGTAGATAAAATTTACTTTCACCGCGCAAATGTAGAGTACTCGAATACCAGATGTTTACTTTAGTCGACATTTATCTTTATTTAGTAATTGGAACAAGGAAGCTATAAATATGTCACTAACCTTAAGGTAACTTGAGACAACAACTTAATTAAAAATAAGGGGTGGAAGTCAATAAAATGTTTTAAGTATTAAGTCTATAATATCATTAGAAAATTGTTAATAAACCGTACGACGAAAAAGCTCCTCACTTACAAGTAATTGAAACCATTAACATTAGTATTTAAGCAACTACTAGCAGAACCATTGGGCTACGCCCCACGCTTTAAATGACTTCTTTTAGAATACAAAACTTTTTAAAGCACGTGCTGCGTCGCCCTACGTGATTGTTACATAAATATCAGAACCGGCAAACATAAAATAACACATAAGCTGTGTCGGGTTGTAGGAGCATAATCCGTCATCGGGTTGTAGGAGCATAATCCGTCATCGGCCAAAGTGGGTACAGGAGAAGGATTCGGATATAATCTAGACTAGAGATAGATAAAAGCATAGCTGAGCAAAGTTGAGACAGAGGAAGGAATTCGGATTTAATATATAGATAGATTGGTACTCTGAGGCGCAAGTGCTTACTAAAGTGTCTTAAATCTTGTAAGGACCTTGTGAATCGGGAAATCTAAAAAAATTCCCTTGAAAACAAACCGAAAAAAAAATTAAAATCACGATTCTTTTGCTCCTTGTCTGAAAGTGCGTCCCACATGTTCTAAATCACCCTGTATGTAGCATTGTTTACTTTGCCTGTTTGCTAGTGGGGATGTTGCCCAAAGTGCATCCCTGACGAGCCGCCACTACTAAACACATAAGTTTAGTTACGCAAATCTCATCAATCTCTAAATTAATATTTGCCATTTCCCTTTTAAACTAGAAAGTTGTTTATTCATTCATATCTAAGTAAGGTATTGTTTTAAACGTTCCATTGCCATAGATACATTATAATTAATACTGTGCTTATTAACACATGACCAGATTTAATCCAGTTTCAATAGAACATTCGGAACTGGACCATAAGAAATTGTAGTACAAAATACATTCGCGTGAATCCTAAACATTTCAGTAGGTGGAAGCCAACCTACATACCTATAATTTAAAATTCGAAACTGGACTGACATTATTCCATACTTCGAATAGTTATTAAAAGGTAAGGTGATAATTATAGTAAGTTATGATACCGTAAAAGATTTACGATTCTTAAATAAGCGGGTATCGGTAACAAGAATATTTAACGCCAGCCTTAGATCCTTTTTATTTCATTGTGTATATCAGGTCTATCCGGAAACGGGATAATTATTGTACTTATTAAATTACATGCCGATTAATAATTTATTATTTAAGGAGGTTTTTTTACAAATAAACAACTTTTATTATGGTTAGATTCGTTTTGGTTATGGGATATTACGAATGAAATTAATCGAACCATTCGATTATCGAAATTTCTCGAGAAGTTGCAGAAAATCATTCGAATGTGTTTACGATTATAAAATTTTCGGTTTTGTTTGCTTCGGAAGCGAGCGTTGAAGCGATAGCCAGCTGCAAATGCTAAATGTGAATGCATGCGAGTCGTAGTATCACGATGCGAATCGAAATGCAGACAGAGTCGCGGAATACGAATGAAGAAATACGGCGTTCTTCGCCAAGCAAACACAGGGGGCCACGAAATAAGAATGCATTGATTTGGACATCCAGATATTACCGATATTAGGAATAGCAGACATAGCAGTTAGCACCGTTTTGTTGCTCCTTATCATTTCAGAGCAGGGCCGTATTATAAAATTTTAATATTGTTCTAAAAATCTAAATAATGACAAATATTAAAATATAAATGTACTAACCTATGAATATTTAGAATAATACTGTTGACAAAAATAAGTGAAGTATATCAACGAAAAAATAAAATAGGATTCCTGACATAATAATTTAGTAATTGTGCTTATAAAGGAATCAGAAATCTCTTAAACTAGTTGTATTTAAAAAAAAATTCATTTTTCTTTTACACAAATAGCATATTGCAAAGTTATTGACTGAAGAGCAATAATACCAAACAACAGATTTGTCCCTTGTCTCATTTTTAAAAACTGATGGATTTGTCCACTTTCGCGGTTTACATAAATATTACTAAAAAACCAGGCCAGAATTAGCAATGAAATGTAATAAATTTAAAAATACTGTGAGAAACGAAAGGTTTGTTTCAAGGCCGGGGAAGCTAGTAAGTCATCATTTACGGCGTATAGATGTCAATGTTTTCCATAGTAAAAAATATAAATTACTAATGTTTGGATAAGAACCAAATTTAAAATGGAGTTGATGTGTCCCTTGTAGTATAGATGGCGCTAGTAAAATACGGTTAAAATCAAATGTCTTACAAATTTGTTTTGACTAGCAAAATAAAACATGCACCGCATGATAATTCGTCTTAAATCGTAATAATGAATTACGTAGTTGTAAAACAGAGACGGAATAAATTGATAATGAAATATAAGAGAACTAGGTCGGTCCATTGTATTACTTAAAATTTATTTAAAACACATTTTCCTGCTAATAAACTATGGAATTTACCATTGCTATGAAAAAAGAATCACTTTTAAGTCAGATGTTTAAGTGATATCTAGAGCCAATGTAAACAAATTACTCAGTTAAAAAAACGATTTTCATAAAATTTACAATGTGGGAGTACATCAAAAATTCATCGGGAATATAAAGATAACAAAAAACCAAAACCGGAACGAGAAGTTATACATGTTCACAAACTGTTTGTTTTTTGTTTTTGGTTTTTATAAGAAAGTAAAAAAGCATATAACGGCGAATATAAAAACACATGGAAAGCTTATTTTCCAAACTCGTAGCTTTGAATGACGAAACTATTTTTTCATAATTTTGACATTAACGCTTGTTTACTCAAAAATCAGTTATGAAAACGGCATGAAATTTGGTAGTGTATCATATATAGTGTGTGGATAAAGTCTGGAACAAATTCAATATCTCCCGAAATATTATATTTCAGTAAAAACGCTCGGACACTTAAACTTCAGTTTTATCCCAGCGACATTTTAAGCATATTGCCGTTGCTAAAGGGTCACGTGACACGGCGCAGTGACTTGATCTTTATTTTTTTTTAATGAAACAGTATGCCGTGTGACGGCTCATTTAAACGTTCTTTTCAAGGGGAATTCAGAGCACTGTGTTTTTTGCCAAATATTGACCGAGAATGTATGGAATAACCATTGAATATCTCACAAAAACACTTTTTTGGGGCAACTGTAGTGTGCGATTTTTAGTTTTAATTTTGACGTTTACTCATATTAATTAATATAAATAAACGTTTGAAAATTCGGTAGAAGGGGGAAAAATCTAACTCTCCCCCGCCCAATCTTACCGCATTTAATAATTAAGTTGAGAACTTTATTCTACTATCACTCATTAGCAATTTAGCCTAAACAGAGTATCGTTTATTAAATAAGGGGCTAGGAACTAAAAAATGGTGTGACCAGTTTTTGATCAATATTTCTTTTTTAATTTTCCGAAATTTTGAAATTTTTTTCACTTTCACATAGTTTTCAACTTTTCGAGCATTTTTGTGCACAATAACATTCTGTCTCTATAGCGCTATTACGATAAAATATTTAAACTCGATCTGTCAACCTGTTTTTTTTAGTAATAAAGCGCTACATTTAAAATTTTCAGAAAATTGTGGCGACCGCCATTAGGAAGCCGAAAAGTTCGAAAAAAACGCGTTGGATTTGCTCTAAAGTCTTTTATTGGATTTCGTTACCAAATTTAAATAATTTGGTGTCGGGAAAAAATACTATCAAAAGAACATGTCTAACTTCAGCTTTTAATTTTTTAAAAAGCTATTGTTGTGGGTGAATTCCGATATACCCCCGCATTCCAAATCTTATCATAATCGGACCATCGCATCCGTTCGAATGTTATGATGCGCCACACACCCACCTGAAGTTTCAAAACGTGTATTTCCGTCAAAATGTCGATTTCGAAAGTTTTCATGGCATCAATACTTCCCTATACCGAAACTGTAGGAAATAAAAACTACAGAACACAAACATTCTAAACTCATACAAAATTAACTCCAGTATGACGTTAAAAAGCGAATACTGCTTGTGCAGTTTCAAATAGTTAGCCCCGGGCGGCAACATACTTAAAGCCGGCACTGTGCCCATCACTAACTTCGATTCCTGTAGCATATTTGCTAAAATACTTCGTTATTTATTAAGTTATTTGTGTAAGACCAGAAAGTGGTTAAATTTGTCCATTACTTCAGGATTGGAAAATTGATCTTAAAAGGAATAATTTTAAATTAGATTTATTCCGTTAGAAAGCCAGCAATTAAACATCGCAAGGTAAAATCGTGTACGTATGACCCTTCATTAATGGTCATAATTACTAATTAGTCATAAATATGATCGTGCGACAACGGCAATTACTTCAGCAAAGCCCGCTACAGGTTAAAAGTTCAAAACTAAGAAAATAATGCTTCAAGTACAGTCTGTAACAAATCGGAATTTATTGCTTTTGAAACAAATTACTTATAGGTAGGTATCTCATCCGACCTTTTACACAATCAGACCTCGTTCATCTAGGGAAAAATAATTGGATTTTCGATCGACGCAGTTGAATGTGTATCAATAAACCTTTCACCGGAACATAAGCCCATCCGCGGCAACCTTTGTTTTTTTTTTATTAAAGACACTTTATTTAGATGACTTGACAGTTTTATTTCATGAATTTGTGTTTACTGCTGCTCTTTGTACGAGTCCGAATTTAGTTCATGAAAGAAATTGTAGGTCTGTACACGTACAAATGTAACTTAAGGGCATTTTGTTATAAAAGTCTGCCAGTTCAGTGGCCCCAATCACGCAACTGGGGCTAGTTTTTGTACCAAACATGCGAAAACATGTGCCAAGTATGTAATGGATAAGTTCAGCGTTTTATTTGGAATTTTACGATTTCATTCTCGCAATAGTGACGTGCTACTTTTTAATCTAGATTAATTGAATGTTGTCCTACGTAGAGTAGGAGGTGTTTCTTATGTTCTAATAACATGCTCGAAATTGACCGTAACTTTTCATTTGATTTGCAATCTTATTGTTTAATTTGAAAATAAACAAATAAAAAGGCTTACAGTTAAATTTAATTTCAATATAATTCAATATCATCACAAAAGTGTTTTATAGCGTTGTTCTATGCCTTTAAATAATTGTGTTCTAATAACTGTTTAGCGTAATTAGATTTATGTGGGTGTTTGTATTTGTAACAACGTAATTTCTAATTGTTTGTTCTATATAAACCGAATTATAGTGCAAGCAATTAAATTTGTAGACGCCTGATTTTAGTAAATTGTATGTTTTTTCTTTAGCATTAAACAAAGTGTTTAAAATAGTTTTATTTGTTTTAAAAATTGCTGTACCTACTTTATTGATTTGTTTAGTGTATAATTTTAGCATTGTTTTCCAATTTAAGCCCAAAATATGGAATCAAAGCGTATAATTAATTTAATTAAAATTAATAAAAAAAACATATGAAGAATTTGGTATATTTGTTGAAATTCGCAATCAACCTTTACGTCCCACTGCTAGGCTCCGGCACTCTTCTCTGCCAAATACGTTTCTTAGCGCTGAGGTGCAGCACGGGGGACCTACAGTTTAACGTCGAATCCGAACGACTAAATACCAGAGAATGTTTCAGGCATTAAGACTCCACAGCTGCCTACACCGGATTGGGTAATGTGACTAGTGGGTTGCGGCATAGATTTTTATTGCTGCATGGCTTCGGCGGGGAATCGAACCCCAGACCTTTAGCGTTAGATGCCAAGCGCCCACCTCTAAGCTACCGCCACTCTCTTTAATTAGTTTATTAATAAGTTGAATATTACAACCATTACTATATACAATTTGTTTAATAATCGATATTTCTTTATTATAACTAATTTTACCTAAAGGAAACGTTAAAGCCCTATGTATCATGGACCTGTATGCTGCTAACGTTTGTGTTTTATAATGACAAGACTCGTGTGGTATTGTAATCTCTGAGTAAGTTTTCTATAACGAAAAGGTATTTAAGTATTCATTTTTATGTTTAAATCTAAACCAATTAATTAACTCAAATCAACTATCAACACACGCTAAAGAAAAAAATGTACAAGCGATTCCAGCTACAAAATTTACTGCAATTTTTTTTTCAATTTCTGGTTATATGAATTTTTCCACGAATTTCGTATAAAGAGAGCAATTATGGTAATCCTAAAATTGTATCAAAAAAAATTATACAACTTACTCAATTTATAAATATAAATAATGTCGATAGCATCACAGCAATTCCGTCAATTAGAAATAATAATTCCTAATTGAGTTTCGTTAATTTCAGTGTATTTTTAACGTCGTCTGATTCAAATAACAAATAAATAAAAATTGGCCAAGCACTTGACCTGGACTTTCTCATACTTTAAAAAATAATTTCCATTTTTTTTTGTTTCCAAAAAATTTGCCAGCGTATAAGTACGGTGTGAATCAATACATAAAATCTTGTTGTTTCTTTTCATACTCACGAAATGTATATACGACCTTTTCTCATGACATGACAGTGCTATAAACTGAAAAATGCTGCAACAGAAGTCATTTCGTTTTAAAACTATACTTTGGGCTTGAAACATTGGCAAGTCGAACGTCCTTAGACTCTATGCTTCGGCTTCTGTCATACCTTTCACAAGATTCATCAAAATATGTAAAATAAACAGGTTGTGCTGACTAGCATAATGCGGTAGGATCTCAGCGGAACAATCGCATTGGGAATACTACGGTTGAAAACAGAAATTTTTAGTCCGATGTACACAAACGAGTAGGTGTAAGCAAATATAGTAAATATAGGACATTCGAACACAATGCCTAGTGATCATAACGGCCACCATGTATTGTGTGAGGATACAACGTCCACTTTGTATATTGCTTGTATCATCCAACGCGCCCACCTCAGAAAATAGTAACAACTTTCACCGGGAACATATGTCCACTGTGCACATTGGCCGCAACGCAACGGCCACGACTGAAAATGGTCCATAACACCACCTCGCACGCGTTTATGAGCGATGACCCGAAGTGACAGTTACGGCCACCAGCACTGTTGGGCGTTGTGGATTCGGTGGGAGTTGTAACTACCAGACATGAGTGAAAGGTGTGCTCACAGTGGACGTTATGAACACTTTCAATGGTGTCTATTGCGGCCATATTGTGCAAAGTGGACGTTGTGTACCCAGTGGGTGATATGGACCTAAAAAACACATGGTGGATGATGTGACCTAGACCTAGACCGGGTATAGGAAAGTTTTATCTTAATGAAATTTTAAATTTTTTAAAAACGTGTGATGTTAAAATGGAAAATTGTGTAAACTGTGCAATGTAAGGGCTATGCTGTTAAAATGGCTTGCTTTTGTTTGTCAGGCGGGTATCTGTTCGCCAGTTGGTCTGGTGGACACCATACAGTCTGCCACAGAAGCGTTTAATGCATTGTTTTACTTTATTGATCTTCTTGGGATCCAGACATAGGGCCCACTGGTCACAACGCCTGCCAAGTCCGTATCGCCCACCAGGGACACATACTTCAGTTCGCTTATTGGCCCCAACGGCCACCACTGAAAGTGGTTTTAACTTCCAGCGTGTGCACAATATCCATTCATGTCGGGTATTCACAACGACCACCAGTTCCCGTAACTGTCACTGTCACATTTTTAACGATAGTCGTTGTGGGTCATCATCCGAGGCGACAGTTTCAGGGACCCGAACAAATGGACGTTATGACCACCAGACATGAGTTGGTATTGTGTACACGGTAGAAGTAAAGATCACTTTTCGTGGTGGCCTTTGCAGTCACCATGCAAAGTGGACGTAGTGTCCCCGTGGGTGATATGGACTTACAAAATAAATGGTGGGCGTTGTGTCCTGTATCTATATTCGGTAATTGGCCAGTGAATCACTATTCAGTAAATCCCTAATTATCTGATTACTATTTTTTGATTAGGTCCAAGTTTAATCTAAGATCGTGTTTACATCGTTTCTAAAAATTTCTAATACAAGCAGAACCCGTGGGCTACGCCCCCGTTTCATACCTTGTACTCACCGGCCCGAGTTGGTCTCGCGAGTGAAAACGGCTATCGGAAAGAAAATCTCGTGAAAAGACCAAAAAGAAAGCCCGGAAAACAAACCAGGAAAAACCGAAAAAGTAGAACGGAAAAAACAGACCCAGAAAAAAAAATAAAACACAGCCGTAAAATCTCCATCTCTCCTATCACAGCGTCAAAAAATATCATAAAAAAGGCAGCAAAAAAGTTAGTTAGATTTTGCAAAATGTGTGTGGAACTAATTTATGTGCTAAATAACAGCAGCAGATTAAATTCCAAAAAATACAAACAATCGGCTTAACTCTATTGCACAGTGCAGCGGACCGCTGTTCACAGAAACTTGCGTCTTATGTAATACGCGCAAGTCGAAACAGGTGGAAGGTATCCGGATTTAATATATAGAATATAAGTAATATTTTGAAATTGTTTAAAACAAATTTAGTTTTGATTTTCTAACAACTGAAATATTTCTAACGAAAATATGGGTAGATACTATCGAAATGACACCGAACAAAAGAAGGTTTGACATAAATTCAAACTAGACGGTAAAGTTCCAATGGAATTGACCTTTCCCTCACTTATCTAGCCGGCAAAAGCTGTTGTATAACACGAGCTCCATAGGTGGTGGAATTCATTCTGATTCACGATAAACTCTAGGTCATGCATGAAATGTGTCTTCTTTGTGGTTTAATGATCCCCGGGACCTTTTATACATACAAATTATTCTGGAATATCTCTATAAATTTTGAAATGTTTAATCCTGGCTGCTTAACATCCAACGTTTAGTGTTCCTTCCTTCCAATAATGGCGTAAAACCGCTCATCTGTCTTCTTATTTTTATGTAGATTCCAAATTTGCATTGTTATGTGCAGACGTTTGTTATGCGGGACCTCCCACATTAAAATCAACAGAATGGTTTAAATTTTGTTTTAATCAGGATAGGAGTACAATAGAGATATGTTATGTTTTCCTTTTATTAAGAACCAAAACTTATGTGAAATTTCCCAGGAAGATACGTTACATGCTATAAGGTACCATTTGGGTGATTTATTTTTAACATTTACTCCTTTTTAGGCCAGGAAAGTACAAGAAGTGCAAAACTTTTTGAAATAATAGTTATCACTCATAATCATTAATCATAACGTTGGTTACAACCCCAATTACATCCTCAGTCACAACCGCCGCACTGGTCAAAACGCCAAATTAAGGCAGTAAAGAATGGTGGCCACGAAAGAAATTGAGGGTTGTGACCAAAACGAAAGGTGGGAGTTGTGATCAAAATAGAAGTTTAGGGTTATGACCGTCATTGAATTTAACCCAATACTTTGGTCACAACCCCCCATTGGTCACAACTGCCACACTGGCCAAAACGCCCAATTAAGGCAGTAATAAATTGTGACCATAAGAGAAATCGGGTGTTGTGACCAAAACGAAAGGTGGGAGTTGTGACCAAAATAGAAGTTGGCTGTTATGACCGTCACTGAATTTAGGAAAATACAATGTGGGGTTGTGACCTCGACCTGGGCGTAGTACTTATTACTTTTCTATGTTTATTTGTTTATACCCTTAAAAATATTTAATTTTTGTATTTTTTAAATTATTGTTAAAAGAAATTTTTTACTCCTGTTTATGTGCCCACTAGTTCAACAGGTATTTTTCTGTGTCGCTGTGAGCAAAACCCTCTATTTTGTTACGAAAAAACTAACATATTGTACTTAAAACTTTACCAAGACATCGACGACCATTCTTGTGACACTCACCTGAAACAGAAGAAAAAGAAATATTAGTCAAAAAATCTATAATAGTAACTTTGATATTATTTTTAAACACCTCAGAATTTCTTTAAAGTACCCTAAAAAAATTCTATTCCATATAACAGATCGATTTACAGAAATATACATTAGAGCAGGCCTTGACCAGAGTGCCAATCGCTTACAAGCTATACTCACAATTACAAATGTCAAGTCACAAAGTGATTTGTGCGCATCATGATCCTACGACTCGTATGTGTACAAACTTTGAGGGCTCCTAGTGTCATTATATTTCGCATCCTTTATTCGCACAAGGCATTTGCAGCTGATCCGACATGGAGAGAACAGAAAATATTAAAATTGTAAAACCACTCGAATGATTTTCTGTAACCGCTCGAGATATCTCGAGATATTTTGATAATCGAATTGTTTTCATTCGAAATATCGCATTACTATTTCTGATCATTCAAAAGTCATCGTCGTCCTGTCCTTCACGGTATAGATTCTTGGCGTGTTCCGATTCGCTAACGGTTTCTTTTTCAAAAGTATTTCAGTATAAACGACTTAGGCGCCAACAATAATCGCATCACTTCCACAACACTAGCGAGACCAGGACCTCGCGTACGGTCAGCTGCATGCCGTACTACGATATAATGTAGCAAACTGAATTCTTTTCATAGAAAAAACGATACTAGGAAAAAAAATAATTGGGTGTGAGACAGGGAAAGAGGGGGAACATTAACCCCCCTAAATATTAGTTATTACTGTTCCACAAATTAAGTTAGGAATTTTTGGTTAATTAAAAAATTATTACCGTCCCCCGTTTATTAAATAAAGAGGCTTAATATTTCGATTTTAAAAATTCCTAGAAGGCGGTACAGAGAAATAGCGGCCTGGACACAAACCAAGTAGCTTATCGTTAGTCTAATGAGCTTAGAAATTTACAATAACCCTGCGGTCAATTTTTGAGTAATATTTTTTTAAATTTCTAATATTTTCGTATATTTCAATTGTAGAAATACATTTTACATAGTACTGCGTTCTACTACAGCTACTATACATAGCAAAATTTGATTCTGATTTGTCAACTCGTTTTTGAGGAATAAAACGCTCAAGTCAAATTTTTTTTCCCAGAAATAATACTACCAAAAAACAACTTCTGATTGCGCTTTCTGACTTTTTTTATAACTGATTTTGCTGGTAAATTTTAGATATACCCCCATCTTCCAAAGCTCATCGAAATCAGTACATCCGTTCGATAGTTATGATGCACCACACACCTACATACCCACCCACCCACAGAGAGGCATTTGTTTAAATCACTTTTTTTGGTCTTGGAGGTCCAAAGCGTGTATTTACATCATCTTGATTTCCAAAATTTGCATGAAATCAATATTTCTTTATACTGAAAGTATAAGAAAGTAAAAAAGTTGGCAAGTAAAAGTTTATTCACTACAGCGTTAGAGATTTTCGAAAATTATGTTTCCCTAGGGGTATTATAATCCACTCGTATTTTGGTAATAAGGCGTTAGTAAAAATTTTCTAAAAATCGTAGCGTCCCCCATTTTGAAGCTAGAAGTTAGTGGGAAAAAGCGTTAGCTTTCTAACTTCCTTTTGATAGATTTCGAAGCTCATCAAAATCTGACTATCCGTTCGGTGGTTGAGGCACACTCATACACCCACCAACCCAGACAAACTTTTTTAAAAACCGTTTTTATAAGCTCCTGGAAGTCCACAACATGTATTTCAGTCAAAACCTCTCAATCAAAAATTTTCATGAAATCAATACTGAAAACTTAAAAATCTCTTCCTATAGAAACAGAAAATAGAGAAAAATTATTCTTAAACTTTTATTTTTCATAGTTTCTTTTTAATTTTTGATTTTTAGATTTAACTTTTCTCATGTTTCGTTTGCTGTCTAAACGAAATGTACTCTAAATTATTATTCTGGAAAATATAAAAGCATCATTTGATTCGTTTTTGTGGAATGATGCGTCACAATAAAACTATGGCATTTTGAGAAAAATCGTATGTCATATTAACTGCAACGGCCATTTAAGTTGAACATTTCTGTTTTTATAGTAGTTTGTTGTCGGAAAAATTAAAAAAAATTTCATCAAATTCACGTATTCAATAATTTTAAAAAGTAAAAAAAAACAGAATGCGAGCAAAGTTTCATTTAATTTACAGCATCTAAATACTGCTCTAAATTTAAATTTTGTTTATTAAAAATGAGTATGTACTTACTTAATTCCGTTGTGGAAAAATAAATGTTAAATATTTGTTGAAATAAAAATAATAGTAGGAATAAACTGCTGAAGAATTAATACAGGGGAGGGGGGCTGTCTCTAAACAGCCCAGGGCGCCGAGCTCGCTAAATGCGGCTCTGGTAAGACCTTGATTGAAATGGGTAAGGAAAATGTAATGTTTGATGCAAATTTTGTTTTCTCCTTCTTCACATATTAAGGAATAAATGCTTAGATTATTCTAAAATTATGGGCGAAACGAACCAGTTGAAGTATGAAAAGGTAAAAGTGTTATAAAAACCAAATTAACCAGATCGCCGATCAAGATTAAAATTCACTGAAGGGTGAATACTACGTCGGGACTAGGTACCTATTACTGCAGATTTTTGCACAATTTATAACGAATCATTTCCGCATGTACAAATAAATTTATTTGTATATTTCCTTTCGCCCTTTTTTTCGATTTATTGCTAAAAAACAGTTTTTCATTTTTGAAACCAAAAATGAGTACAATTTTTTTTCAAGTTGCTTGTACAGAAGATCATTTTTTGTTAAAAGATTCCTTGTAATTAAAAAAGAAACCCTAAAACGGAAGGACAAAATCGTCTACCAAAAATTGGCCGAGAAAGGCAAAATGAACCCCCCCCCCCCCAAATATTGCAGTATGGAAAAATTAAGTTGTGAGCTTTATTCTACTATCGCTCATGAGCAATTTAGCCTTAACAGAAATGTTTTATCGCCCCCTTTATTAAAGAGGAATTTTCGATTTTCAAAAATTCATAGAAGGTGTCAAAAAGAAGTTGGCAGATTGGGACAAAAGTTTCAAAGTTCTAGTAGCTTGTAACATTGTGTACCCTTAAGGCATTTCCAATATCAAATTTCATCCCGCTCTGATAACTCGTTTTCGAGTAAATAGGCAATAATTCTCAAATTTTTAAAAATTCAGAGAAGTCGCCAGAGAAAAATTTGCGAGCTGGGACACAAACCAAATTGTAGCTCATCTTTAGCTTTATGACCTTACAAAAATTTTTTTTTTGAAATTTCCGCAACTTTGGAAATTTTTTTCACTTCATTGCCTTCAACTTTTCAAAAACTTTGTGCACAGTAACATTGTGTCTCTATAGGGCTATTACCATAAATTAATTGAACCCGATCTCTGAACCTGTTTTCAGTATTAAGCTGCTAAAGTCAAAAATTTCAAAAAATCGTAGGGGCCGCCATTTTAAAGCTAGAAAGTTCGGCAAAAAGGGTTGGATTTTTTCGAAAGTCTTCTATCAGATTCCAATTTCAAATTTATTAAATTTGGTTTTGGAAAATACTATTTGATACACCCTCACATTCCAAAGCGCATCGACAGTGGCGTAACTACCGGGGTTCCGCGAGTTCCACGGAACCAGGGCTTCTAAGTCGTGGGGCCCGCCAAGGGCCCCCGGCCTATTACAGATTTCTTCCTAATGAAAATAAGCAAATATCCATTTATTGTGCTCCAAGCCAAACTATTGTTTTTAACGCCTGTCTTTCGACGAATATCTCGATATTTCCGAAGGTTGAAAATGTTAGAGTACAGGTAATAAATTAGTCCCACACTTCTTTTTATATTTTAGCTAGGCGATAATATAAGTAAGTAATATGGCAGTTTTTTCTTCCGAGTAGCCGTGCTGAATATGTGAGTAAGCGCGGGGATACGTTACCACGGCAACCGCTTTGCTGCTAGATACGGTTTGTAAGATCGTTGAAATCGCTTTAATTACAACGTTTGAAGTGAAGTGTTCGGTAAAATGAATTCAAAAAAGTACGTGCATAAATCGAGTGCCGCAAAACAAAAACAAAAATTAGAAAATGCAGCGATGAAAGAACAACAACACCGTTAAAAATTCTTCAAAATTGGGGGCTCAAATATGAGAACATTTTTTAAGAAAACATTTTTTGCAACGGAAAACAGAAAAATATGAAACTTTTTTTAGAGAAATTTTTTTATTTCTTTCTGTAACAAATATTTCTAGCATAAAAACAGTTCTATCATTAAAATATTTCTCCCTTAAATAAAACTTTCTAACAAATATTTTTTTCTTCAATAATATCCTCCCGACAAAAGTTTTTACCTGTAGAAAAATTTTCTCTCAAAAACATTTAATTCTTTAGGTAAGTTCTCCCATTCACAATGTTTCTCTTAAAAAACGTCCCCCCATAAAAACATTTCTCTTGCTGCTAAATATTTCTCTCAGAATCGTGGTTTGCGTATGACCCAAATAGATGGCGCTACTACATTCCTGCCGGTAATTTGAAACAGCGAAATAATCAATTCAGTGTAAAGCTGGATAGCCCAACTAGTTAAAGCAAGGCAGACACAGTAAAGGTAAAAAAGGAAATATTTTTTTGAGAGAACTTTTTCGAGGGAGAAATATTTTTTAGGGAAATATTTTCAAGAAAAATAAAACATTTTTCCTAAAAAAAATTCTTTTTGATCTCTCTTTTCGAAAGTCTCCCACTGGGGGAGGGGGGTGCTATAAAGGCCCGACTGAAATCTCGTTACGCCACTGCGTATCGAAATCCGACCATCCGTTCCGTAGTTATGATGGAACACACACATGCATACCTACAGGCATACGACCCACCCACAGAAAACACCAAAAAATACAATTTTTGGGTTCCTGGAAGTCCAAAAACGTGTATTTCAGTCAAGATCTCGATTTCGAAACTTTTCATATCAGTAAAAAAAAAAACTAAATAGTGTTTAATTCACACCATCTTTTTGATGTCACCCAATTAAAATAATTTCGAACGGAAATACCACCTTAAAGATTCGAGTTCGAACAGCACACCAGCCTAATTTAAACGAGCTGGTTGCTACAACAAGAGTAAAATGTGCAGCAGCTGTTACACACACAACTAGAGGATCTAAAGAAGAACGGCCTTGGATCTACCATCGACCCTACCTACTAACCGTCTAGCAAACGTGGATCAATACAGCACCTGCCGTATACCTATCGATCCTCATTAACGAGCGAAATGATAGAGTACTGGACTAGATGACACACGAACAAGCACTGACTGATGGTCATAGAGAAAGGGTGATGACTGGTAGATGTTAAGTGTCGGGCGGGATCTGCTGCCGACTTGCAACTGAACCACATCTCAGATCACACTTCACGGTCTCTTTCTAGAGACGTGGGGATCATGCGAAAGGGAGTTTCTTTGTATCGTCCCTAATCGAGAAAAGTGCGAGAGTTTTGTGGCAAACTTATTAACTTTCTCATCACGTGCCTTCAGAATCAATGCGCCGATACTGCGGAGAAGACGGAAAAGTTTTTGTGGCTGAAGTGAAATCAATACAATATTGCATTTTTTAGATACATTTGTTTCATTTCCCCTTTTTCGAAATTTTCACAATTGTTAGACTTGAAATTTTTCAAAGATTTTCAACTTTCGTAATGTTGAAATATGCAAAAAATGTTAAATTCTCAAATTTTCAAAATTCGTAAAAACACGAAAATAACAATACTAACTTTTCCGAAAATTGTCAAATTTTGTTACATTTTAAAAATTGGGTAAACTTTCGAAATTATCAAATTTGTTACTTATTTTTTTTTAAATGTCATACTTAAAAAAAGAAGCCTCCGTAACTCTTACATTTTTTAAGAATTTTAATATTGAAAACGGCAAAAAAGTTTGCAATTCTCAAACATTCAAAACTAGTAAAATTACGAAAATTACAAAACCGACGTTATTGAAAATGTTTTATTTTTATAGTTTTAAAAATTAGGAAAAGTATCAAAATTTTCAAATTTGTTAGACTTGAAATTTTCGAAAACTTTTCAAAATTTATAAAAATAGCCGTTCCGTAACTTTCGTAATTTCTACGAATTCTTTAAATATAGTTTGCAAAATTATGAGTAGTTAAAATTCTTAAATTTTTAAAAATTACACTATTTTTGATAATTTCAAATTCGGTAAATATGAAATTTTATAAAAATTTTATTATTTCTCAAACTGTCAGTTCAGTAACTTTAGTAATTTTTACGAATTTTAAAATATTCAGATTTGCCTAAAATGTTTTAATTCTCAAATTTTAAAAATTCCTAAAAATTAGAAAATTAAAAAACTGTCAATTTTGAAATTTAAAATATTGGGCAAATGTTCAAATTTGTTATACTTAAAATTTTTTAATAATTTTCTAAATTTTCAAATCGTCAGTTCCGTAACTTTCGTAATTTCTACGAATTTTTAAAATATTCATATATGCAAACAATGTTAAAAATCGCAAATTGTCAAAATTATGAAAATTACAAAACTAACATTTTTGAAAATTTTAAATTGTATCATTTCAATAATTAGGAAAATTTTCGAAATTAAATTTCGCAAATTTTCAAAAAAGTGACTTTCACAACGTTCGTAAATTTTAAAATATTCAAAATTTTTAATAAATGTTAAAAATCTCAAATGTCCAAAATTGTCAAAATTCCTACAAAATAGGAAAATTTCATAACGGCCATAATGTTCCAGACTTGATATTTTTAAAAAATTTCAAAAATTACAATATTTTCAAATTGTGCAAAAATTTCAAATATCAATATTTTCTAAATTTTCGGTAGTTTCGACCCGCTTATCCGGACTCTGCGCGCTTGGCGCTATTCACCGGTCTAACATGCCCCACCTCGAAAAGACATGCAAGCCAACATACACACTACACACAACGTTCATGGACACGCCGGGTTTTAATTATTCAGAAAAACTACCGAAGTGTAGAGGATTCGAACCTATATTGCCATTGCAAATCTAGCTCTAATGCCTGAGGCTGTAAACCACTAGATGAACCGCTGGCCCTAAATACACTTCTGTCGCCGTTCCGTTCCGATTTTCGCCGCCAGAGAGCGCAAAACTATTTTCGTTGAATCTCTGTAGCTCCGAAACCAGACCGGTTAGCCAGATGGGGTTTGTACAGATGGATAGAGTTTGTTGTGATCTACAACTGCGCATGAGGCAAGTCAAAATCGTAAGCATTTAAAAAATACCCTGTGTATTAAAAGCGAGTTTTTTGCAGGATCGGACTTAAAAATCGTACGTTTCGGCCCTATGGAAATGGTGTTGTTCCGCTTTTGCAAACGGCTTAGGGCACACCAAGGCATGCCATACTGGGTGCCAGGTTGCATCGTGGCACCAGACGACGAACGCCACTGGTGCAAATTTAAAATTTGAATATAAAGGTGTAAATAATTACCAAACATTCAATTAACTTCCAGGGGCGCTAAAAAGATTTCACAAAATTTCGTGAATTGTTTAAAAAAAACAATTCCATATCTTAAGTTGTATAAGTGAAACGTATACAAACATCTCTTTTTAGAAAAACAATTAATTTTCAAACGGTTAATTCTAAGGAAATCGGTTCCTATCTTCAACAAACATTCTTTATATATTATATTTATCGCATTCCTCTTTTGCCTCTAGTGCGATGTTGAGTTGTACAACTCCTAACTATAAATTTCTCCCAGCGCGTTCTACTTCACCCGTCGAGTTATCGTAGGAAAAGTGGTGGTTTATTCCCGTTTAATCCACTTAATTTAAAAAAAAACCAAGCGGTGACTCTCGTAATTATCTCATAAACAGTGTATCGGATAAAAAATGTTACATTTGGGAAAACGGTTGAGAATAAATTTTTGAACAAAAAAGTTCATATGCGTTTTTGTCGTAAAAGCTATAGTTCTCGCCCAATCGAGTGAAGAAGGGGGACGGCCTTTTTCACTTGATTGTGCGCCAACTATAACTATTAAGACAAAAATGCAAATGAACTTTTTTGTTCGAAATTTTATTCCCTACCGTTTTCTCCCATATGTAACATTTTACATCTGATTACTGTTTACGAAATAATTACGAAAAATCAGTTCAAGGTCGCCACTCGGGGGTTGTTTTGACATTAAGTCGATGAAACCACCACTTTTCCAATGGTAACTCTATAATTGGTTCACTCAAACGGCATTTTTCGACCTAATTTGACTGGGCAAAATTGGTAAAACTAAACATAATTTATTCAGAGTGGGCCGCTCAAAAATCGCCAGTTTTTTAACAACAATATTTATTAATCCAAAAGTACCACAAAAAAGGCTTTACAGTTTTAATATCGATACGATTGAAAATCTCGTGCAGTTACAAAAAGTCTACAAACGAAATGCAAAAATAATTGAATGATATTTTATACAGGGTGATTCAAAACACGTGTGGATTCACTTAAAGAATGGATTCAGAATCTGAAAGCAATAAAAAACGTTCCTATAAATATGGGTTCGGAAACTCTCCCTTATGCAGTTTCAGCGAAGCCATAAGAGAGCCACAGTACATCCTCCTGGAGATGAAACAGTTCAATTACTTTTGCGTCGATAACTTTCGCAGTAGTTGCACTAAAATGTAAGTATTCCTCATTTAGCTTAGTATTTCTACTAATTTTTGTGGGAATAAGTGCACCAGAGGTGTCTCATATGATGAAAATCACATATTTACCTCTAAATATTTAATATTTTACAATTGTGGAATTTTTTGTTTGAAAACTTTATTTTCCAGACAAAAGTACACAAAAATAGTACTGTGGTTAAAAAGTCGTTAAATACAAGTTTTCGAGATAATTAAATTTTTGTGAAACATCACGGTACCGTGTAGATGTAAGCACAAACTTTGAGGGTAAAAAATTTTAAAAATTAAAAAAGTTCCTATAAATATGGGTACGGAAACGCTTCGTTGATGAGCTACAGCCTCTGGAAGTGAGATCAGTTACAACAATTCAGACTGTTGTCTCATGTGGAGGTTGTAAATTCCCAAGCAATCATTACCGAACCTAAGTTCATAAGAACTTATTCTCAAAGTTTGTATGAACTGTTTTCGCACCTTCATGAAACACTCAGACCTTCATGACAACTTGATTTTCCACAAAAACTAAATTATCTCGAAAACCGTTAGATTTAGCGTCTTTCTACAAGAGTACCTTATTTGTGTATGTTTTTATGGAGAATAAGATTTTATAACCAAAAACTGAAAACTGTCAATATCTAAATTATTTATAAGAAAATAGTTTGATCACCCCCCATATGAGACAACTTTGGAGCATTTATTCAAAGAAAAAATAGTAGAAATACTAAGTTAGCAATGCTCAAATATAGAATTGCAAAATTTTAGTGCGAACGTTATTGACAAAAACATTAATAGAGTGTTTTATCTATATGAGGCTTACGTCCGTAAAGAAGCGTTTTCGAATCCACGTTAAAAAATCTTTTTATTATGGATAATTGTAACAAAAAAGAAAACCATTCTAAAATGACAAAGTAAAATGTAATTTTAAGCTGCTGTCACTGAATTCACTCGGCACCCAATTACTGTCATACAAACATGATTACATGAGGGAAATTCAAGAATAAATTGTTGTTAACGTATGCTTTCGTTAAATATGTCTTGAAATGTTTGTTGGTTGTAAAATTAATAATAAAACTTCTGAAAAAAGATTCAAAATATCATCGAGCAAACATTTAAATCCACTCGATTTATTTTAAAATGTACATCCACAATTATACAGAGTGGCTAGGAAACCCTGACCACTTTTCTTGCGGCGGTGAAGAGATGGCGCTTTAGTAAAGAAAAATTAAATTAAAATACTGGCAACAGCGCAGAATTCAAGACGTTTTGGTTGTTTTGATTTAACATGAGGCGTATTTAATAACCAAAACGTCTTGGATTCTGCGTTGTTGCCAATATTTTTATTTAATTTTTCTTTACTAAAGCGCCATCTCTTGACCGCAGCAAGAAAAGTGGCCGGGGTTTTCCTAGCCACTCTGTATTATAAAAACAGATTTAATTTTCATTAAAAAAATTCCTCGTTGTAAGGTTGTAAGGTTTTTCGAATATTAAACATCAACTGCCTATTAACAAATTACGTTGTTTCGAAATGTTACATTTTAAGTGTACTGCAAACATCAATCGTCACAAAAGTGATCAAAACTCCCAGGCCAAAAAATAGGAAATCTTATTTAAATTCAAAAGAAAATACGCAGAATGTTAAAACTTGCTGGCAATAGTTTTTGTTCCCGTAGTAAATATTCACCAGCCGCCATTGTGCTTGAAGTGATGTAACTAACACCACTTCAAAAGTATTCAGAACCCTTCAAAATTAATCAAAATTGTTTACCCTCTAGAAACACCACCTGGAAAATATACAACAAAGAATGGGCACAGCACAGACTTTCATACTTCAAAAGCTCATACTTTATATGTATGTAAACATATTCTTATATCGTGTCTAACAATTACTACAAGATCATAATGTGCATAAAATTATGCCGTTGGTATGCCGACTAGACATTGTAATGTGTACCTGTACATACGATACTTAAAAACACCCACTTAGGTATCTTCCAATCAGATATAAATTTATAATAACTGTAAATACTATATGCATACTCACAATTAAAATTCGGATTTATATGCACTAAAAGTGCTAACAGGTATGTTTTCCCTGTTACAATAGGAAAAGTATATAGGCAACACTGTTAGTGCATATAAATCCGCCCTGCACTAATATTGTTTACAGATATATTACCCTTGGTACAACAGAAAAAACATAATACCGCTCTTTGAATTGATCAATATTGTTGGAGTTTTGAAAAATCTGAAAATGATCAATCAGTTACAAATTTTTCAAAGCTTTAATAACTCCAAAAATACTGGCGAAACTAAAAATAGCAGAACTTTTTGTTTAGCTTTTTTTGCAAAATACCGTCCCAAAGTTCGTGTCCGCAAATTTTTAAACACCCTATATAAATATTTTCACTGCACAATAGGAAAAAAAACATCTGGTAACACTGTTAGTAGCGGCTGCATCAACAATGTTGTCAGATATATGTTTTTTGTTACAATAGGAGAAACATATCTGGCAACACTGTTGGTGCATACAAATATGGCTTGCAGTACCACTGTTGCCGAAAATTTTCGAAAAGCTATGAAGTTCAGAATATTTTAAAGACTTCCTGCATAGCAACTCGTGCTTGTTTTGCTTAAGAACATTTTTGTCGGCGCGAGCAACGATATCCTAACTATGCTGCTATGCAACAAGTTCTCGAAATTTTTAATTCCGATTATTTTTCGATCTACTCGCGATATAACTGTTGAATAGATTTGTATTTTTCAATTTGTAATTTTCAAATGTAGTAGATTAAAGACGCTTTGAAAAGAACTGCTTTACGTATTTAGTACAATGTTTTCAAATATAAAAATTAAAGAAAATTGATCCAAATTTTGTAACTTTAAATGAAAACTAAAAATAGAAAACGTTTTGTTCGTTTTTTTTTCGTCCAATACCATCCCAAAGTTTCGTCCGCGTATTTCGAAACACCCCGTACAATTTTTTTCCCTGCACAATAGAAAAAAAACATCTGGCAACACTGTTAGTACATATAAATCCGGCTGCATCAACAGTGTTGCCAAATATATTTTTTCTACACACAATAGGAAAAACATATCTGGCAACACTGTTAGTGCATACAAATTTGGCCTGCACTACCATCGTTGCAAAAAATTTTCGAAAAGCTAAAAGCTACGAAGCGAAATTTTCAAAACTTTTTGCATAGCAACCCGTGTTTGTTTTGTTTAACAACGTTTTTCGGCGCGATCAACGATAGCTTAATTATGTTACTATGCAACAAGTTCTCGAAATTTTTTATTGACATTAACTTTCGATCTACTCGTGATATAACTGTTGAATAGATTAGTATTTTTTAATTCGTAGTTTTGAAATGTAATGCAGTTAAGACGCCCTAACAAGAATTGCTTTACGTATTTAGCACAATGTTTTCAAATATCGAAAATTAAAGAAAACTGTTCCTATAGCAACACCAACTGTTTACTTTTAATCTTGTTTTTGACAATGACGTGTAAACACGTTGAAATACGCATAAAGCTAAAATACAAAACCTGTGGAAGTTAAGAACTGCTTTATTTACAATAAATTAAAACTGATCCAAATTCTGCAATTTCAAATGAAAACCAAAAATAGAAAACTTTTTGTTCGGTTTTTTCGTACAATACCGTCCCAAAGTTCGTATCCGCGAATTTAAAAAAACGTTGTATAAATGTTTTCCCTGCACAATAGAAAAGAAAAGGTTTTTTCGTCCCATACCGTCCCAAAGTTCGTGTTCACGAATTTAGAAACACCCCCGTATAAATGTTTTCCCTGCACAATAGAAAAAAAAACTGACAACGTTATTGTGTGCATACAAATCCGGCTGCACCAACAGTGTTGCCAGATATATTTTTTCTGCGACAATAGGAATAACATATCTGGCAACACTGTTAGTGCATACAAATATAGCCTGCCCTACCACTGTTGCTAAAAAAAATTTAAAAGCTAAAAGCTATGAAGTGAAAAATATTTTAAAAATTTCGGATATTTTCAAAACAATATTGCTTAAAATTGGCTACATGATTTTTTTTTTAATTTTGCAAAGTAATCTAGCTGAGATGAGCTATAATTTTGTTCGTGTCGCAGCCCGCTAGTTTGTCTGTGATACTTCCTATGCATTTTTGAAGATCAAAAATTCATGCATCTTTGTTTAATAAATCAATAAACGGCAGATAATAAAAAAACGTCAGTTTAAGCTAAATTGCTCATGAGTGATAGTAGAATAAGAGCCACAACTTAATTTTTAGGGGCAGAAATATTTTTTCCTACAACCAAATGTTTGGTGGACGAATAATTCCTTCCGGTTTTGGTTTTCTTTAATTCCAACGAATCTTTTTCCAAAAAAGATTTTTTTTCTCTTAATAAACGTCGATAAATTCGGTTATTCATAGTACGACTTGCAGCTGATGGTGCTCTTATGTCAGTAGATCAATATTTGTTGTTTGTGTAATAGTCTACGGCAAGAGAATTCTTTATTACCTCTCAGTGGAATGTCTGGTAGTCCCTGGTTAAAGGTTTAAAGCCCAGGTTGGAAAAATTAAAAAAACAAGCTTTGAATATTTACTTTAAAATAGTAGTTTAAGGTTTAATATAACTTATAACTCACGCAAGCTAACCTTTAAGAAAAAAATTTGTTCCCTACCAACAATTTCAATTGAATCTACGTGGATACAGTCCATACTTTCAAGCGTAATGGTACGGGAAATCAATTTATAGTCGCGCTATTGGCGCATAAAACGTTGATACAAAAATACTTTTAAATATATGAGTACAGTTTTTACATTGTAGGAAAGTCCAGACGAAGTGCTTCGCTCATTTTTACAAAATAAATTTAAAACCTTACACAAAAGTCGTTTTACTTCCACCTAAATAGTATCAGTATATTAGTCGGTGTGAGCAATTAATTACAAGACTAGCACTTAAGAATTTAATTGATGCTGACAATTATTATCAAACGTAAATTGTTCAACTGAAAGCAGCAGTAAATTACTGCATCCTCGTAAACATAAATTTAATTGAAACGGGAATGCGAAGATAGAATCTAGAACATCCGAAATAAATTTGTATGATAGATTTATTTTGATATGTAATAATAAACTTGAAAACGTTTTTATGTCCTTGCAGCATAAATCAATATTTCAGAATAAAACTAAATTTTTTTTTGTGACCATGTTGAAAGAATTATTAAGCTAAGCAACGTGCGAGTTCGTTTTACAACTCACCATCGCACTAAACCTTTATTATACCTGGTGGGAAAAGATAAGTGCGCGTGTTTGTGTTTTTGGCGACCAGGATGTGCGCCCTGTCGTGATTGTTATAAATGTATGAAGAGGGAAAGTTGTTGGTGTCTCAAATTTTTCGTCGGAAGGGGAAAATAGGAGTGCGTGGTCGAGACGGGAAACAGGAACGCAGCCGCTGGCGCTACGCCCGCTCGGATCGTATAAAGACTGTTACTTGGAGATAGCAACCGATTTATTTTAATTTAAGCAATTGAAAATTAATTAAAATATTCGCTACATATCTTGTGAATGACACTTTAAATCTGTTGACGAAATTTTTTGAAATCTTTTTCAGCGCCGCCGAGAAGTTAATTCAAAGTTTAGCTTTTCTTGCACCTTAATTTTAAATATGCACCAGTGTCGTGCGTATCCCCTGTTGATAAGTATGGTCTTCTACATGTGTGCTATAAATTTGGTGAAGATCAAAACGGATCCGGCCAAGTTAGGTTTATGTCAAAAATTATTTTTGTAAGTGGCATGATTTGAGTAAATTTCGACTTTGTAATTGTATAAAGGATTCCCAGTACGGCCCTGGCAGGAAAATTCTGCGCTAGGTTGTAAAAACGTCTTTATTGAGCGCCTGTTTAAAGGTTGGTTAAGATCTGAGCGGTTCCTGATTATTTAAAGATGCGTGCGTGTCTGACGATTTACAGAATGTCACCGCTAAAATCATTTTCAAGACCCGCACACTAATTCTAGGAATCGAATGTTTAACAGTATGATATTCTACATGTGCGATATAAATTTGGTGAAGATCAAGGACGATGCGGCCAAGTTATGTTAGAATTTGAAAAACTGAACATATCGAATGGGACATGGAATTTTAGGAGAAAATTGCCCCCCCCCCCCCCCCGGGTTATTGCGAAAAATGTTGTCTCGATACTATACAGAACAGGGCAGACTTGATTCGTGTTAAAACAATTTTTAAATTGGTGAAAGTGCCACGAATTTTGGTAAATTTCGACTTTGTAATTGTAAAAGATTCCCAGTACGGCCCTGGCAGAAAACTCCTGCTCTAGGTTGTAGAAACGTGCTCTATGAGCGTCCGTTGAATTTTTGAAATTTACTTTACCGCCGCCTTGAAGTTAATTTAAACTGTACCCATTTTTTGCACCTTAATTTTCGATTTATAAGTTTGCACCGGGCCGAACTGGCACCTAGTATGTTATACCCTGAAGTGTCCCTAAGCTGTGTAAAAAAGCGGAACGATAGCATTTCCATAGGGCCGAAACATACGATTTTTAAGTCCGACCCTGCAAAAAATCAGTTAAACATCAAAAATTCACCAAAAATTCCATAATTGAGATATCAAATTGGGGTTTGATTTGGTTAAAAAGGCATAAATGGTTATTTAAAAATTGTTAAAAAAATTGATAATGTTTAGCACCGGTCGTTTAGAACTTTATTCAAAGTTTATACACTTTTTGCACTTTCACCCTGGTGCCAAGATCGAAGCGGGCACCCAATATGTTGTACCGCGATGTGTGCGCTGCTTTCTTATAGCGCGACGCGTTGCGACGTTTGTGACCCTGAAGATGGCTTGTTCGAATTTTGTTTTTATCACCATAATTGTTAAGCAAACAAAGTTCTAACGGATGCTACCGTCCAAGGGCCGGCCGTCCGTATAAGCCAAACGTCCATAGTTGTGCGCCAAAAATTTGAGAACCTTATTTGCGGAGCTAAAAAATTTGACAGCAATTTAAGCCGTAACAGGTCGCTAGAGCAGTCGATTGTTTTTTTATTAAAAAAAAGTTGATTTCGATAGCTCAATTTAAAGCCGAGATATATCCGCACAAACGTCCGATTTTGTAATTATTTACTAACGTAGAAACTATTAAGATGAGGCATCAAAAATGTTTTGAATTTTATAGGTTTGCAGTGCCGACTTTTTACAGAATTTGTGCATTTAGTAAATTCAACTAAATTTAAAAAAATAATCCCTTTACAATTGTTTCGAACAGTACGAACCATGGTGAGGGCGTCCATATTTAATATGAATGTATGCTTAAATTCATTTAAACCTGCTCCATTACAGTATGCAACAAAGAAATACTTGTTTTAGTCGGTAGATAACGATAAGTGACTAAATTAATCAAACAGTAGAACTTAAGTTTCTCAAATGCGTTTAATATTGCTATTAATATTGACTCTCATAAAAATATATACCCTCCTTTCTGACGTAAGGCTTCATAAAAATACTAAGAGTTAAGAATCTTTATAAGTAATTCACTGGGGTCTACTTTGCAGGATGCCTATAGAAACAGCAGGAAGCTGCTAATAAATCGAGCTTATTACAAAAGTTCATGATTTATGTCCCTTGATACATAACTTTATTATACGTCAGTAAAAGCAATTTGGATGTATTCATCCCCTCGTGACCAACCCACGACGTAAAATGAATTAGTTATTTTATATAGAAATACATTCGAAGGTACGTCAGGTCCCACTTCATTTTTTCAGAACATTCAGAAATTGACTAATCCAACGATTTAATTTAGAGATCTCAATTTTAAAAACAAACATTGCAAAAGTTAATGTACATTTTAAGCTGGTATTTCCACGCTTAATTTTCATCTGTGTCAATATCAAGCGTAACTTTCTACAAATAAAAGTATGTAGGTACATGGGGTTGTAAATATAACAAGCTGATATGATTCCATTTGAAAAAATTGACTTAAAGAAAACTGTTCAGTAATTTTAACAACGTTTAGAACATGGGTTTTATTTTTAAACTAGCTCAGTGGTAAGCGCGCGAGCTACCAATGGAGCGGATCCGGGTTTGATTCCCTCGCAAGCCAACGGAAAACCAGCGAGGTGGATTTTTCTTATCAGGAAAACCTCTCTGGAGAAGAAGTGGATGCACTTCCCGTGGTTCGGAACCCACGTTAAACTGTAGGTCCCCTATGTCTGTGCAAAAATATCTATCTCCGCGCACCAAACACAGACACAGGAGAGAGGTCGCCAACGCCCCGAATAGGGTATGGCACTAGAAAAGAAGAAAAAAAACTAGCAGAACCCGTAACCAACGCCCCACGATTTGGTATCTTCTTTAAAAAAAATAACAAATAAAATGCAATAGCTCAGCGAAATTAGTACAATGTTCCTATTGAACCGCTCTAACGATTTCCTTCGTTGCGGTGGCCTGTACTACAGCTGCTGCGCGTCCTGCTACAGTCCCGCAAAATTTGTAGGCTGAAATATGTATGTAGTGCGGATATGCATTACAATAGTTGTAACTGTTGAGTGAATGTGTACGAAACGTCGAAACCCTAGAAATGACTATTAGAAGGCAATCGTAAAGAACTGCTCTATGAAATGTAATTGGCGGCGCGCATTCCCGGGTGGTCAGCCGAAGCCACTTATAAAATAAAAATTGGTGCGACCGCTCTCTTTGCATGTTTACTTGCCTTTAGTTTGTTGTATGAGAATGTCTGATCAGATTATGCCCCAATAATTCAAACAAATCTTATACACGCAAAGGAATTTATCTACATGGAATACTGTAGAGGACCACTGCGCAAAGGAATTTTGTGCTTTACATAATAGAGGTGTACATAGGTGGGTTCCAGTAGCCACTTAAAGTTGGCACAGGCGGGAAAAATCCGGATTTAATATAAAGATTTGTTTTCTAAATGCGCCTAATACAGTATACGTGTAAATATGTGGCTACTAGTAGCGGGGGCCCGTCGTAAAAATTGAGGCAGGCGGAAGGGATCCGTATTTAATAAATAGATTTGGTTTCTAAATGCATGATATCATCAGATTATGCCCAAATAATACAAACAATATCTATATGGAGTACTGTAGCGGCTCACTGCACAACGAAATTTGTGCCTTATATAATAAAGGCGTAGTAGCGGAGGCCTTCCACCACTAAAAACTGAGAGGGGCCGAATTTGGAATATGGTATTCCATTAAAAATAATAAAAAAAAACTGAGATCAATTCCGGTGAAACGAAAGAGCAAAAATGTAATTTACATCAAATATTAGAAATTTGTGTTATCAGCTTATCATTCTAAATTTCGTTTGTTAATTTAATATAGAAAAAAAAGGCGTGTCGTGCTTCGTTTACAACAGTTATATCCAGAAAGGTAAAGGATAGATTTTAAAATATTTTGTTTTATCATCAGTGCTTAAAGAGAGCTTAGGATATAATAACTGTTAACATCTTAAGCCATAGTATCATTATCCAACAGTCTAGTAAAGTATCTAGGACACTGTGGTCCCTTATGATGACTCATAATTATATAAAATATGCGAACATCATCAATTCAAATAATATAACAACCAATTTATTTTTTTAGTAAACGTTGAAACAGTTGAGGATAATAAGTAGAGCGACATCCTAAAACACACAAATTACAAATACGATTATTCCACTCATAATATATGTCGCAGTTATCGTTTCAGCAGTCAATAGAAAAGTTTAACCCGATTATTTTTGACGTACAAATTTTATCGCGAATAAATATAAGAAAAACATTCCTTGGTTTTATCGGATAATTTTAAAAATGCAATAAATTTAGTAATTCCATATGTTCGATCAGGGTAAATTACTCAAACTTCCTGCATAGCAACTCGTGCTTGTTTTGCTTAAGAGTATTTAAATTGGCGCGATCAACGATAGCTTAACTATGTAGCTATGCAAAAAGTTTTTGTAGTTTTTTAATTCCGGTTATTTTTCGATCCAATCGTGATGTAACTGTTAAATAGATTTGAATTTAGAACAAATTTTTGCATTAACAAAAATTTTAAAAAATGGATCCAAATTTTGAAAATTATTATTTTGTATTTAAAATGAAAACAAAAATTATATTCCAAAAAACCTCCAGGGGATACAAAAAAGTCGAAACTTCAAATACCTATACGGCAATTTTAATGTTATAAATAATAAAGGCTATGCTGAAATTTTCAAAAATAATTTTTTGTGAAGGTTCATAAACTGTGAAAGAATATCTCATATTGTGAAGAAAACATCTGCGATTAAAAATTTTTTCAGCATTTTCTAAATGAGGCAAAACACAATTTACAGGAATCTTAGAAAAACATTTTTTCTAAGAAAAACATATTTTTTTCGTTTTTTGCTTGCCTATACTTTGGATATAGGAAACTATTATTTTAATGCATATTTTCGATTTGGAGAATTTGACGGAAATACATATTTTGGACTTTCAGGAATTAAAAAAAAGGCTGTGTGCAGATTGCTGGGTATGTGTGAGGAAATATGTTTGCGCCCGATTTCGATGCGCACGGGAAACCAAATATTCACTAGAAAATAAACTTTTAAAAAATCCGTTATTTTGGTAGAATTTCTTTTTTCAAAGTGAAATATGAATTTATAAAGCGAAATCCAATATAAGACCTAACAGCAAATACAACGCATTCTCCCGAACATTATGGCTTTAAAATGGCGGCTACTAAAATTTTTACTTGAACATCCTTGTTACTCAAAAACAGGTTGCCAGATCGGCATGAACTTTAGTTATTCCGAGGGTAATAGCGTCAGGAGAATAAAACGTAACTTGATATAAATGTAGAATTTTTTAAACACAGTTTTGAAAAAAACTTATATCTAAATAATAACTTGCAGACTACAGTTAGGGATAAGCTACAATTTAGTTGCCGTACCAGTCCGCCAATCAGTGGCGGCTCTTGGGTTCAAACAACAAACAAACGGGTGAAGATTTTTGGCATTCCCTAAATGCCGGGGGGGGGGGGGGCTTGGCACTCCTGTTGAAGCGCTGTAAAATCGAGTCATATTGTACATTACGCTAGCAGTAGGTTTGAGGCGTTGGGGGATACGTTGTCATGGTAACCACGTACGGTAGTGTAGCGATAGAGGAAGCCACATAAATTACTTCACTTTACTATGCATAATGCACGGGCCATGCAAGTTTTACGATCGTGGGAGATTGGGAGTAGTGTGATCTATAGTCACTGACAGCATGTAAAATGTTTCTAAATTATAGAAAACTGCAGGCTTTGCTAATTGTTTTATCATATTTTTAACACCCGCCTCTAGGGAAAATCCCGCTGCTAAGGCTAAATCCCGACGCCAGAGGGTAGATTACTACACTTGGGAAGTTAGGTTAGGTTGAAATCAAAATTTTTTATATTGAAATTTGAAACAAATGAATATACCTAAAAGACAACAAATGTAGAAAAAAAAATTAATATAAATGTACGCATCAAAGCAGACTTTAAAAGCATTCTAATATTAAGGAATTTTGTATCTTTGTCATAAAAATGTATTTTAAGCTTTATAAAAAAACTTTTGTCGAAATGTGCTGCATCGATTGCAAATTCTTAGTTTAAAATTGAAATTTCTACCTCAACGTTACGTCGACATGGTTATACCATAGATTTTATATTAAGCGGATTGGCAAAGCATATATTGTATTGACAGTAGTTTAGGAGGGAACCAAAACGAACTCTCACTTGGCACTTAAATTTTTGTTTGAATTTCTGGGTTATATAATGTCTTTATTAGTCTGCTCAAATATGAAATCACAAACTTTTGGCTGATTTGAGTAAACGAAAAAGAAACCCACCTTCACGTAAACATCAAATCCACATTAGTCATTCCTAGTTGGAAAAATTTTAACAAGCGCCAACGTAAGTCTCCGGTAGGATATTAGCAACTTCTCCGCGAGTTACAATAGCCAGTTGTTAAGCAGCCATTTATAAAAGATGAAAACTACACCGACAAATGCCATAGAAGAATGTTGCCGCTAAAGCATCCCCACAAATCATTCAGACAGATCGAATAAATTAAAATTGGATACAAGGCTATAGGAAAGATCTCCGGCGGAGATTTGGACGGCTTCGCTTTTCTCGTACACAAAACGGCATGTTGTTCGAAACAACTGCATCGCCTTCCGAAAATTTTAATTAAATCTTCCTATTCTTGTTAATTGTACTATTGCACGAAACCAATTAACAAAGGACGTTTTTAAGAGCAACACTCCGCTAAGGTGTTCCCACAAAACGGATCGTTTTCATGACAGATGGTCGTTTCTTCCTTTCTTTATTCTTGAATTTGGGTTCTGAATTTGTTACTGCAAAGTCGTTTTGTATCTGATTTTAGAAACATTTCCAACAGAGAATTTCGTTTGTATTATATTCATGTGTATTGTTTTGTGTGTTTAATGTAAAAGAAATTTCAAAGGAGTCCTTCAAAAATACGTTTGGACTTTCGTATACTTTTACATTTTATATTTCCAAAAGTATGTATGTACAACGCTGTAGTAGTAACAGTTGCACGTTTAAGCGTAAGTCGCTAACGCGCGTCTAGAATCCCCATTGTTAAGCGGCTACAAAAATGTACTATTTTAAAGTTTTACGAATACATCTTTATAGTAAAAACAAATAAAAACAAAAACTGTATGAAATAATATACTATAGCATATTAGCTGCAGCAAATACAGTAACAATAATAAAATAGTAGTGTGGAATCACACACAATATTTTCTAGCAGTAAGAGCCGCAAAATTTCACAGCTTCTAAAGACACATCCAACCGCTCAACAGCTTTTATGCGGTAACAATGTTACCTCTGTACCGGACGTATGATTCAGACAAGCTATTATAGTCGCCCAGTCGACATATGTAGATGGCACCATTTGGCATTATGCTGCACCAAAAAATTAAGTTTCGGCTCTCATTCTATTACCACTCAAGCAATTAAGCCCAAACAGAAATATTTTATTGACCCCCGTTTATTAAATAAACAGGCATGCATTTTCGTTTTCAAAAATTTAAAGAAGGCGTCACAGATAAAATAGCAGGCTGGGACATGAGCCAAATTGCAGCTTATCTCCAACCAGGGTTGCATAAAAATAAATTTTTTTTCAATTCCGAAAAAACGATTTTTTTAAATTTCTCATAACTCCTAAAGTAGTTTTGGTTGATGCAAAATACGCATTAAGCAAAATGGAAAAGTTATAATAATAATATTATTAATTTATTCGGCGTAACAAGGTTTTACAGGCTTTTGTCATGCCACAGAAAAATATACATTAATATAAATAAAAAATATACATTTATTATCAAAAACTAAAACTTTTATTTCTTTTTAAACATTTATAGCTTTGACAACAGCAACGTAAAATAATCTCATTCTCATAAACTAAAAAAAATCATTTTTTTCTTGTAGTTAAAAAAGAAAAGAAAATATTTATTTAAATTATAAAATTAGGCGTGACTGAATTCTTTGGTTAACCACTACTACTTGCTTCTACCTACTTCCACTTTTACTTCTAGATACTTCCACATACTTCTACGTACTTCCATCTTGTTTTCACCTTACTTCCACATACTTCTACTAACATGCACATACTTCCACGTACTTTACATTTACTTCCACGTGCTTCCATCTTGCTTTCATCTTACTTCCACGTACTTCCACTAACTTCCAACTTTATTTTCTATATCTATCTAAGTTTTTATTATAACATTAATTTATTGAGGTCGCCATACAGATATTACAAGATTTGGGGAAACACTCAATAATAGCCCACTCACACACATTTTTTTAATGAAATTTGTAAAAGTTTTCTCACATTTTACCCCCCCCCCCCCCCCCCCCATGACTATTAGGATACCTAATAGTCATGGGGTCCAGAAATCCAGAAATTTTTTAATTGTTTCTTTATCATTTTCCAGTTCTTAATGCTTGTAACACAGCTTTATTGGAAAACTAAGCACGAAATAAAAATAAAAATAAAAGGCTCGTAACACACACATAAAGCAGGATTTAGTTGGCCTTAAAGTCACTGGAGCTGAAAATACGCCTCTCTTATCTAATCTGAGCGAATTGTTACTACACTTAATCTGACACTAGATTACAATTAAATTACTCTGAGATCGTAAAGTAATTACACTATACGAAGGAAATGTTTTTACTCGAGCACAACCGCTTTCCTTCTTTCCCACTCTGCTATAATTAATTCGTGTCATTCATGAATTTACAAGAATTCCTGCAAACCCGTCTGGTTTCTTGTTGCTGCGTTTCTGCGTAAAGAAGCAACGTTTACCTAACGAGGCGTTGCGTTGCTAGAAACTGTATGAGGGTGTGTAGCTTCCAGGAAAGCGATTGTTGATAATTAATTACAAAGGCTTCAATTGTTGGTTCAGCGAAATTTATAATAGCCAAGGTTTGTTTACGTTCGCAATTATAATTTATGACAGACTTACCGTGAACTAGATTATTATGGTAAAGTCAGGGATGGCTCATGTTTCCCCAAAATGTACTGTTAATTATTATCAGTGTTTGAATTTTTCGGTCACTTCCTTGAGTGCACCCTTGCTGTTAGACGTACATTATTTCGTCAAACGATTCTATTAACTAACCGACCTGTTAGTACTAGTGATGGGATATTCCGAATGAAAATAATCGAACCATTCAATTGAAAATTGAGGTTTCTCGAGAGGTTACAGAAAATCATTCGATTAATTCCACAATTTTAACATTTTCGGTTTATCTACTTTTTATTTCCGAATGTTGTTATTCGAATGAATCGTTCCTATATCAAATTCATTCGAACGGCAATCGTTCGATTATGAAAATCAATTAATAATGTCCATCACTAGTTATCACTGTATGTCGTCCAGACGGAGGTTTAAGAAGCTAAGCGGGCTGTAGACCCTCTCCCAAGAGAAAATCCACTAAGCTCCGAACGAATCGTACCAATATCAAATTCATTCGAATGGCAATCGTTCGATTATGAAAATCATTCAATAATGCCCATCACCAGCTATTACTGTTATCCAGGCGCAGGTTTAAGGAGGGGGGCTAAGCGGACTGTGGACCCTCTTGATTTTGTGAAGTCAGAAATTGACTTCATAACGCCAGAAATTGATTTTGCGACGTCAGAAATTGACTTCGTGACGTCAGAAATTGATTTTGCGACGTCAGAAATTGACTTCGTGACGTCAGAAATTGATTTTGTGACGTAAAAAATTGATTTTATGGACGCCTAAAAACAATTAATAAATGAAATAGATTTTTCTATTAATTTTGTGACGTCAGAACGTGATTTCGTAGCGTCAGAAATTAATTATGTGGAAATTGCTATTTTGATATAGGCAAAAAGCAATTTAATTATTAATAAATAAAACTGTTTTTTCGAGTTAATTTAAATCGCCAAAAATTATTCCGTTCTAGTTTACAAATAATTTGTTTATTTGTTTTCGTGACCCTATAATACTTACAATATTATAATTTTTCGTGGGGAATTGGGTCTATTTTAATAAATAATCAACGGTTTAACAGTTTACAGCTGTTTCGGCTTTTGGCCTTCTTCAAAACTTTAATTCTAAAATAAATATACAGAAAATAAGTTTTTAGGTTAACTATAGATGTTTACATGTTTTATATGTATATATATATAACACAGATTTTATACTTACTAAAATTATAATTTTTAGAAATAGGCTGAATTGCCCTTGTCATTTAAAATTAATTTACTTTAGGAACATATTAAAATAATTATGAAATAGATAAATACACATATAGAAAATTTCTTGACATATTACAATGAACAATACAGATGAAGTTAGCTACGTTTGTGAAGTATGAAAATGTTGGTAATTTTCACTAGATTTAACATTTAACTAAAAACCATTTTATTTAATGTGTCTCTTAATTATGTCATTGTACATTGCACTTAGTCCTTGTATGTCAGTTCTATCGTTTACACAGGGTTCTTTTGTTATATAAATCATCTCCATTACAAGCCGTTTTTTATAGTTACTTTCTTGATTTAAAATTTTTCTTTTTTCAAAATCAAATTTATGACCCGTTTCATGGTAATGGTTTGTTAATGCTGTGGAGTGAGGGTTTCCTCCCCTGATACTGTACTCGTGTGCCTTGAGTCTATTCTCTAACCACTGTTTCGATTGTCCTATGTAACTACTGTTACATGCCGTACATGGAATTTTATGAACAGACAACGGGTCTTCCAATGGGATCACCATTGTCTGCACCATTAGCAAACTTAGTTATGGAAAAACTGGAACAGGAAACACTAAATAGACTCAAACCTCACATAAAAATATACAAAAGATTCGTCGATGATATATTTATAGTAGCCCCTACCAATAAAATAAATAAAATCCAAACAGAATTCTGTTCTTACCACAATAAAATACAATTTACAAATGAAATCGAAAAAGATAAAAAAATAAACTTCTTGGATTTAACATTAAATTCAAATAATGGATACATTGAAATTTCATGGTACACAAAATCAATATAGTCTGGAAGATACATAAACTATCACTCAACCCACCCTACGTCATACAAAAAAAGTATTATAACAGCATTAACGGATAGAGCAGTTCATTTTACGGAACCACCAAGAAGAGAACAACAAATACAAAAAGTGAAAACTACTTTGATGCAAAATGATTACCCAGAAAACTTAATAAACTCTATTATAAAAAAAAGGGTACACAAGGCGTATAACAATATAAACCACAAAACAAACAACACTCCAAGCAACACAAAATATGTGAGTTTACCATATATAAACAAATTATCCGAAAAAATCGGAAACATACTAAAACCACACAACATAAAAGTTGCACACAAAAACAAAAACAACTTAAATACTATTTTCTCTAAAACAAAAGCTAAAACACCACACAAGAAAATGATTAACACAATCTACAAAATTCCATGTACGGGATGTAACAGTAGTTACATAGGACAATCGAAACAGTGGTTAGAGAATAGACTCAAGGCACACGAGTACAGTATCAGGGGAGGAAACCCTCACTCCACAGCATTAACAAACCATTACCATGAAACGGGTCATAAATTTGATTTTGAAAAAACAAAAATTTTAAATCAAGAAAGTAACTATAAAAAACGGCTTGTAATGGAGATGATTTATATAACAAAAGAACCCTGTGTAAACGATAGAACTGACATACAAGGACTAAGTGCAATGTACAATGACATAATTAAGAGACACATTAAATAAAATGGTTTTTAGTTAAATGTTAAATCTAGTGAAAATTACCAACATTTTCATACTTCACAAACGTAGCTAACTTCATCTGTATTGTTCATTGTAATATGTCAAGAAATTTTCTATATGTGTATTTATCTATTTCATAATTATTTTAATATGTTCCTAAAGTAAATTAATTTTAAATGACAAGGGCAATTCAGCCTATTTCTAAAAATTATAATTTTAGTAAGTATAAAATCTGTGTTATATATATATACATATAAAACATGTAAACATCTATAGTTAACCTAAAAACTTATTTTCTGTATATTTATTTTAGAATTAAAGTTTTGAAGAAGGCCAAAAGCCGAAACAGCTGTAAACTGTTAAACCGTTGATTATTTATTAAAATAGACCCAATTCCCCACGAAAAATTATAATATTGTTTACAAATAATGATGCCTAAACGGTTTTTAGAGGCGAGAAGAAATGATTTTTTGAAGCCATAAAATGGATTTTTGACGTCAATAAATGAATTTCCGATATTCGACTACAGGATTTAACAGATAAATGGTTTCATTAGATTTTCAGTTTATGACGCTAAAATTCAACTTTCGAGGCACATTTTACCTTAAAATAAAAGACGAATTCGTTATATCAACAAATCCGTGAATTAATAGAAAAAGAATGGTTTGTCTAAACACATACTTAGGTTTAAGGGTTGCTCTAAATAGCTAATTTCTGACATAGGTTTGAATCCTGCTTGTATTCAAAATGTAGTGATAATAGTTTTTATGACATATTTTTCTCGGTTTTAACCCAAAAAAAGAAAATGTCATAAATTGTCGGCTTCGACCGATAAGAATAGGCATAGCAGTAATTAATACTGTTCTTGCCGGCTTGCTGTAAAATGCCGATTCTGCTTGGTTGTTGATTGTTTTTACGTGTCCGTGTGGTAAATTATTTACAACATAAATTTTGATACGTTGATATTTTAAAAAGCGTTTAATTCTGGAAAAATTGCGACTGCGGCGGTATTTCTTGCTCGCTTTTGATTTCTTACTATCAAATCCTGAAAATGCCACTGCTGTTATTTGCACTTTCTTTCTATTATTTTCTGATAACTGTATAAGGCTTACACAATTTCCAATCAACAGTAATTTGGAAAACACCACAGAAAAAAAGCACTGTAGTGGAATCTACGTTTATCAGTTTTTGATAGTGCATCCTTCTTTAATTAAACGGCAATCAAAGTGGCAATTCTTTAACAAATTGTAAAAGTAATATTGTAAACTTTTTATAATTTTTCTAACAAATGTTTTGACATTACTGCAGCAATTTGGTATACAAATAAAGGGTTACCCTACACTTAAAGTTGATATATTCTATTTCTAGTTCTGTAGGTGCTATTAAGTGACTCCCACACTTTCATGTCGCACCACCAAGTAACAAGAACACTGAAGTCGTTTAAAAATAAATGTGACTTGAAACTTGTACTTGAGAATGTGAGAGTTCTGATTGTAACAGATACCTTTACGTTGGAGGCGTTTAAAATTTTTCATCCATTACATCTACTATCAGTATTTTGCAAATGTTCTGTTTTGCACTAATTTCGGCAAATTAAAAACAACCGTAAAAATAAGTTTAATAACAACAAAAATGAACCGGTGTGATCAGATAGTTAATGGGAGAAAATCCCCATAGAATTCCCCAACCGTTTATTACCAGTTTTAAAATTTAAATTAAATTAAGTTTAAAAATGTTTTATTTAAACAAATGAACAGAATTTTAATACTAATATTAGTCACATAAGCTATATGTAAATATAACTAGGTAAATTATACATTAAAAGTTTAAACAAAAATTGTCTATTTTAACAAGAACAGTAACTTAAATATGGGTTTACTTTGTTTTTTTGAAGAAATACTTTGACTTTTTTAAATTAAACTTCCCTAACCTGGCATCACCGTTTTCCTATCTATTCTTCAATTCTATATATTAAATCCGTATCCCTTCCTTCCTGTACCAGAATCCAGATTTTATGCGAGCATTGTATAAGGCGCATTGTCGTATGTACTGGTGTGCATCGGACCAGTACAGTTTTCGATACCAATAAGAAAATTAGGTTTATACTGTATGTTTGTAGTGTTGGAACGGAATTCGTTGCTACCTCGGAGGCTGATCTAACCGCTGCTACTTCTCAGCACCGACCAGATAGAGAAGACCATCCAAACAAAGCGAGGCGCGGCGAGTTTATAATAATAATAAAATTTATCTAACGTAAGATTTACAAATTCCATTACCATTTTAAATTAAAAGAAACAATTTCCGATAAAACTAGCATACGCAATCACCATCAAAGACATACTTTAAATAAACTAAGGATTTCTTTACTAGAGCCTGTATGCTCACATGAACATTTCTACGTAGCATTTTGAGTAAGAAGACTTTCAGATGCGAAACATAAACTTGAAAACGCTAATGAACGGAGCCAATTAAAAGAAAAGTGGGTACATTTACTGCTATATTGTATATAATAAAATAATACAATTACATTTTTAATACATTTATTTTAATGATGAGGCGTCGTAGGCTAGCGGTTAGAGCGTTGGACTGCTATGCTCGGAAGAAGATTTTAATGATAATTTAATGTCACGCTCACTGGGTCGAGATTATACTCCAAAGATTTTTCACAATTGCTGACATCTTGCGTATTTGAGAATACACATTATTACTGGATGCCTTAAGTACATATCTTATATCTGGACGCAGCTTCTTAACGATATTTTTTAGGTTATTAACTAAAATGTGGGGCGTAGCCCACGGGTTCTCCCAGGTACTTTATAAATTGTTACGTATAGTATTTTTGTCTCGATGTTATACGCGCCTAGAGGTAGTATACGATTACAATATTCCTTTTGTAGTTATTTAGACGTTTCAAATTATGTTCGCTATATCTTTAGTGACAACGCCTAGCGGTGGGTTTTGTAGCTGCATCGTGTAAAATATTACTCATGTATTTTTTCGCCTAAATATAAGAATATATTTATAATTTGAAAATCCCGAGATTTCGGGATACCACTTCCATAATCCCGAATCTCGTGATATAAACTTTTGTTTCAGGATTGGATGCCCTAAATGCAATGCAACACGTTGTATAGATGCCGGTCGTGCAACGAAAAAGGCATACTATGACGTGCAGTCACAATGAGCTATGCAATGGCCACCACCTCACTGCTTGCGGCTGCTTCAGCATAATGTAGTTGGTTAGGTTCGCATTACTTAAAGCCGACCGCTTCGGTAAGCGCGAACTGTTTATTGCTTATTGTATTTAGAAACCTAAACCTGTTTGTTACGAGAGAAAAAATAGATTTTTGTAGAAAGGTTTCTTGCGATTAAAGGAAATTGGTCCGTTAAAATTTGGATGGGAGGTGGATAACTAATCCATCTAAAGCTGCGCCTAAAACTTAAGTTGCGAATCTTGATCTACTGCCACTCATAAGAAATGCAGCTTAAACAGTCATTTTTACCGCCTCCCGTTTATTAAAAAAAGGACTAAAGATTTTCAAAAATCATAAAAAGCGTCACAAAGAAGTTAGCACATTGGTACACTAACCAAATTGAAGCTCATTCCCAGCTCTATAAGCCTAACAAAATTTTGAAAAATCGTAGGTAACTTTTTCAGGAATATTGTTTTGAAAATTTTAATAATTCATAGAAGGCGTCACAAAACAATTAGGGGACTTGAACACCAACCAAATGTTAGCTTATTTCTAGCTCTGTCAGCGTCATAAATCAAAAATCGTGAAACTAGTTTTTGAACATAATTTTTTGGAAAATTCTAAAATTTTGAATATATTTTTCATTTTATAGTTTTTTTTTCTTTTAAAAAATTCTTATACCCACTAATATTTTGCCGTTATAGGACTATTGCGATACAAAATTTAATCTAGATCAGTCAACTCGTTTTTGAGTAATAAGGCGCTAAAGTAAAAATTTTCTAAAAATCGTAGCGGGTGCCATTTTCAAGCTAGAAAGTTCGGATCTAAAAGCGTTGGAATTGCTGTAGAGTCTTCTTTTAGATTTCGTTAGATATCAAAAATTCAATTTCTGAAAAAATGCTATTAAAAAAACATGTCTTCCGCTTTCGACCTTGGATTTTTTAACTAGCGTCTAGCCCCTTGGCCTCCTGCCGATCCTGAATTGCGCAATATCATCGCATATGTGCGAGTGTGATATTTACATTGAGATTTGCATTGTTAAAGCCGATTTTTTCATTGCTAATAAATTGCGCTGAATGGAAAACAACAAATCCTTTTTTTTTAATTTATTACCAGACTTGCGTGTTAGTATGCCGTCAATCAGTGAGTGAATGCAAATTTGTCTTCGTATTTTTTCTGTAGAAATATAACTGCTATTAATAAATAAGCTCGCGTAAACAGCAAAACGCAACAACAGTGTTACTTAATACAGTAAAAAAGTAGTACGACTGAACACACCCGCATACCCATCTGTGCCACTACGAAGTTGTGGATTACACACATTTCAGCTGCATGCAGAGGAAGTCATGTGCAAGTCATGTGAGGTAGATCGGTAGGAGCCCAAGGGGCTAGACGCTAATGATTTTTTAAAGAATTTGATAATTCGTTTTCGAATGAATAGGCGTTGAAGCAAAATTGTCAAAAATTCATAAAAGGCGTAACAGAGAAATTAAGAGACTGAGACACGCACCACATCGTTGCTCATCCCCAACTCTATAAGCTCCAAAATTAAAAGAGTTATCTTGTGGCCAGTTTTTGAGCAACATTGCTTTAAAAATTTCCAAAATATTTTTCACTTCATAGCTTTTCTAAAATTTTTGCGCACAATAATTACGAGCGATGGGATAATCGAATTATTTTAATAATCGAAAAATTGCCTTTCGAATGGTTTTAATAATTGAATGATTAATTCGGGTTAAATGATTCGGATGTACCTATACGGTGAAAAATAGTAAAAACGCTTTCCGCCTACGTCTCGAATGCTCTTATAAATTAATACATCGCGTTCTCATTGTCTTTTCTCGGGGCACTCGGCAGAACAGCGTAAACTTTCGGCTTCGAATCAAGTTTTTAATTTCATCACATTCCATCGCTAAATTCCGGCTTGTTTTTAGAGTAATATTTTTATAAACTTCAAAAGTGGATAGTTTTTTGTTTGTTTTATAAATAAATTATTTTTTTATAAATGAGAGCAGGGACAAAAACCAATAGCTAACGACGTACGCAAGTTCCGGTGTCCTTGTCCCTTTTATTAAAGCAATTTGTTACAGAATTTTTAAATTTCATCACAGTTCATTGCTAATTACGACTTCTTTTTAAGTAATATTTTTATAAACCGCAAAAGTGGATACATTTTGCTTTCTAAAGAAATTATTTTTTAAAAGCCAGGTACAAACGCATTATCGAAATGTTCAAATTAAAATACTCTTAACTCGTTGTTCTCCGGCGCATGGCGCCTTATCTTTATGCGTTTGCATTCCAGGAATTATGTCTGTATTAGTGCAATCTGCATTATTATCATCATAAAGTGATTTGTGTATGTATACAAATCTTGACTAGTTGACCACTCCTAATGTCGTCTATGATGTATCTGCATTGGGCATTTGCTTAATGTAAAGGGGTATTGCTCCAACACACGCTTCGGATATGGACAAACCTGAAAATTTTAATATTGTAAAATCATTCGAATGGTTTTCCGTAACCTCTCGAAATATCTCGAGATATTCCAATAATCGAATGGTTTAATTATTTTAATTCGAAATATCTCATTTCTAAATTTGAACCCGATCTGTCAACTTGTTTTTGAGTAATAAGGAGCTAAGTCAAAATTTTCAAAAAGTTGTAGCGGCCGCTATTTTGAACCTAAAAAGTTCGTAAAAATAGCATTGGATTTGTCCTGATAAATTTTAGATATACCCCCACATTCCGAAGCTCATAGAAATCGGACTATCCGTTTGCGGGTTATGGAGCGCACATACTCACATACTTTCCTATACTAAGAGAATAGGAAAATTAAAATTATATTTTAGATGGAACACGTTTTAATGCTGCTAAATTTATAGTATTTTTCATCGGGCTAATTATGTCCCAGTCCGCCCCTGAGCATTAAGGAAATGAATGAATTTTTTGCGTGAGATTATACGGCTATGAATTTAATACGTATTTTTACCGACGCTTGTCTGGGCTTAAATTTCAAATTAATTGTTAGATTGAATGCGGCATACTATTTATTTGCTTAACTTTGCTCGACTTTTATGCCAACCTATAAAACGTTACGTCATTGGGGGATAAACCTATTTTTTATGCCTTTAGGGTTAGAAGCAGTATAATTAATGTTAGTTAGCTACAACCACCTGCTATGATATGTATTATACAAGATGATATTTATCTTCTAGCACGGTTTGATCATCTGCTCATTTTCCAGTAAAAAATTATGTGTTATCTTATGGGAGCTCAAGACTCTTCCTTGCAGTTTTTTTCTAAATTTAAGTATACCTATGGAAGTTCTCATAAAAATGTTCTTCTTTGAAATTAAAAACCCATCTATTTGAATGCTGTTATTTTTAACACATTTAGTTTCTTACAATATCCCCCCCCCCCCCCCCCCCCAAAGTTTTATTAAGCAAACATTTTTGCAGCAAAGTGTGGTTTTCTAATATCGCAACAGAATATAATTTTTAATTCAATATCAATTCATTATAGAAAGATAGTTAGTAGGTATAAGGTATTCAGTACTAAATTTATGCTAATTACTATGTTTGTTGTAAAAATACGTAGGCCTACAAGCACGTAAATGCACGCACGCACACACGCATGTACTTCAGAATATCAATTTAACTTCTATCTTTGGAATTTCTTCCTGTTTTATACGTTATTAACCGTCATAATTTAAATAGAAGGTTAACAATATTTGCGGGGGAATGGAAATGTTTTACAGCTCCTTGTATTGTAATTTATGATCTGTAACTATAGGGTTAATATCGTTAGTTCTTCTTATAATTCATCTGCACACCTACGTAATTATTTGCTGCCATTAATGTTACCACTACATCTTTAGACTTATAGGTTGCTCTTACGAATATTTTTGAGTGCTTGAAATGTTTTAGATGAAGTTTCTGTTACCGTAACGTAATCTTGTAGATATTTAAAGTAATAAATTAAAAATAATAATTTGGAACTCTTAACGTAAATGTTGAACATTTTGGATTTCTGTTACTTGTTTAAAAATAGCACAGTTATTGCCTTAAAATAGTTGATGGTATGCAGAGGAATAGAAATTTTCAATTAAACAAATGTAAATGTACATTCTTGTGTAGCATCGCTGAGTGAAGGTTTCTTTCAACT
Organism: Ctenicera cuprea; assembly: GCA_958336395.1. Lineage (NCBI taxonomy): Eukaryota > Metazoa > Arthropoda > Insecta > Coleoptera > Elateridae > Ctenicera > Ctenicera cuprea. The sequence goes on from OY284487.1 coordinate 61,545,684, forward strand.
ATAGTTCAGTTAAACAATTAGTACTAATACGACGCTCCAGCGAAACGCGTTTTTTTTTTGTTCTATCTCCCTTGGCTATACAAAATAACATACAAAACAAGTGTTACGGTATTACTTCCATTTTATACCCAAAAAGTTATATAAATCGATTTAGTTTATTTAATTTAAGCAATTGAAAATTAATTAAATAATTTTTTTTTAAATTGGCCAAAAATTCGTCTCCACTCGCAAATTTGGGCGGGCGAATAACGGAAAAATTAAGCGAGATATAATTTCGATGCGGTTTGTGCAGTACGTATTTGCATATGGTCAAGAATCCATCTGTATGTTTTTTTTAATGTCGATATCGATTTTCGGCGCTCCTTATGTAGAGGAACGCGTTTCGACATTTTCGACCTTGAAGATAGTTTCCCGAATTTTGGTTTAATTACAAAAATTATTAGGCAATAAACGTTCTATCGGAAGCTACCGTCACCGGGACCGTCCGTAACACGGAAATGTTCGTAACTGTGCGCCAATCATAATAGATTTAAGCTTTATTTTATGCAGACCTTTTTAGGGCGCTAAAAAAATTTAAACAAATTTAAATCATTACAAGTCTTTAGGCCGTTCTATTCGCTTTCCAACGAAAAAAAGTTGATCTCCGTAGCTCAATTTAGAACCGAGATGTATCCGTGTAAAGGTTCGGTTTTGCGAGCTTCATTCAAACCAGTGCCGTTCGTGAACGGATGGACCGATCCAGTTGCGCCTTCGATATGTTATAGTCAGGCGCGAGGGCTACATCGTAACTGAGTTTGTAACCTTTCCGTTTATAAATGTACGAGCAAAAGAAGAAAAGGGTTGGCGCTCTCTAACGGCCTTATTTTTAATCGGACAAACTAAAATCACATCCATTCCTCGCTTACAGATTTTTGATATCGTACGAAAACCACGTTGTCAACCCACATACCCCTTTCCTGGATTTTAATCCCACGCCGTGCAAAAAATCAAATCAAACCAGAAGCGTAGTAATGGAAGCGATTTTAAATTTCGAAAAAAGGCTAAAATCTTAACTTTGATTCTCTGGCGGCGCTAAATTTGAAACGGATTTTTAACTTTTATAGCGGATAGATGGGGAGCCTTTCAAGCACCCTTTGTCCTGCATTTCAAAACTCAAATAGCTCCAGTATACCAGTTGTTTAGATAAAAAAATATTTTTCAAACCTATAGAAATTCTAGCTACGCAAAAATTTGGATAGTTTCAAAAAATTAGCCCGCAAAAACTGCCCACGCCATTATTTTCAAACTTTCTGAGCTAATAGAGCTTAAAAACATAAAAGAGCAGGTACTGGTGCAAGGAGTATAGGACATATCGCCCACCGCCACCAAAAGAGAACACAGCGGCCACTCATGTCTGGTAGTCACAACGCACACCAAGTCTATAGCGTCCACAATTTCGGGTCACCGAATTGTCACCTTTCACAGTGGCTGTTATCTTACATCGGCCATTGCTAGTAAATTAGTGTGAGGTGACAATTAGGGAAAATTGAACTACCGGTGGGCATTATGGACTGGGTACATGTTGTGACTAACATACATACATAAGGCGTTGTATCCACGGTATATGTTATGAGGTTATGACCATATTCAGTGCTGGCCGTCTAGTGGGGACTGTGGCCGCTGCGGGCAACATGCAAAGTGGACGTTGTGTTCCAGGTGGGAAATGTGAACCCACAAAGTGTATGTTGAGCAATTTTTAAACCGATGTATTTAGTCAGTTTTATGACCAGATCAACAGGCAATATCTCGTGCCCCAGTAAATTTAAGTTTATTGTGAGAATAAAAATCAAGATTTATACTTAAAACATTACCAAGACATCGACGACAACTCTCGTGACACTCACCTGAAACAGAAAAGAAATACAAATATTAGTCAAAAATGCAGCATAGTACTATTGACATTGTTTTAAAATTTAAATACCTCAGAATTTTTTGTAGGTATAAACAAAACATTTTATAAAAATCGTATTCCATATCGAAAGCTATCGAAAAAATACACCTGATAGGCCTTGATCAGCGTACATCACATCGTAGCTATATTCAGAACATAATTACAAATGTCAAGTCGATGCTTGTATCCATGGTGGCTGTTGTGGCCAATATACAAAGTGGAGGATGTGTTCTCGGTCGGCGATATACAACCTCAAAATTCATGGTAGGTGAGATGGGCAGATCCTCTGATTGACAAATGAAGTATTTAATGTTGGGGGCATTGTGTTTAATGGAATGTAATTAGCAGCCCTAAAGACAGTGGAAAAGTGGTGCGAAATGGAGGGACAATCATTAACGCTGAAAAACCTCACTTTTGGCAGTAACACGGAAGAAAACCCTCACCAACAGGGCACTTTTTCTGTTCGGCGAACAATTACAGATGATGAGGTAGGTCAAATACTTGCGCGTCTTCATAGATACCAGATTCACAAGAGTAATAGCTCCAACAATCACATAATTCTTGCTTGGTGTGGTGGCACAAGGCAAAAAAAGGTTTAATTAAAAAGAAGCTACGCAAATTAGAAAACACAGCTGCATAGAAATAACGGGGGCAATGTCCAACAGCTGCGTAATCCGCATCCGACTTGAGCAAACTGTTCGACATAATTATACCAGAACGAAACGAGTGGAAGGAGGAATAAAGTTACCACTAAGCTAATGTGGACATCATCTGGGATACTGACAATGGTACAGGACTGGGCATTTACAGAGAAGGACCAGGCAACGATGTCAGCATAAACCTGGGCCGCTTTGCAACAGTGTTCCAGACCGAAATTTCACATATTCTTACCTATACCTATGTTATAAAGCAGAGATCGTACAGAAATAAGAGAATTTATATTATGACTGACAGCCAGGCGGCGCTGAAAGCGCTAAAGACCTGCCAATTTAACTCTAAATTGGTTCTGGAAAACCGCACGAAACTGTTGGAATTGGGAGAACACAACAGGCTACGCCTGATGTGGGTTCCAAGACACCCAGGAGTACATGATAACGAAGAAGCAGACAAGCTAGCAAAAACTGTCTGTGCGGAACGGCTGATAGGACCAGAGCCAACCTGCGGATTACCCTGGAGTTCCGACAGCGAGCAGACTAGAAGCTAAAAGAACATTCACCGCAAGTACTGGACAGAGCACCCGAGTATGAGACATTCCAAGTCCTTTATAGGGGGGTCTTCCAAGAATGTAGCTAAAAAACTCTTCAAGTTTAGTAGGGAGAAAGTAATGCATGCAACAAGTATCCTAACTGGATACTGTTGTATGAACACCTACACAATCGGACTCGCAGGAAACCCGTGCTGCAGATTCTGTGAAGAGGACGATAAGAGACCTCTCCATTAACGAGCCGCAGATTTAGACATTCTAGAGTACCAGAACTGGAACCCGAAATAATTAGTAAAATCTCTATTGACGACGTACTGGGCTTTTTTTACTATTTTTTTTAACTGTGAAACCAACAGGATTTGACAACGAGCGCGATAGGACCAATAAGGCCGCAGTGCCTAAAACAAACAATTAATACAAACCCAGGGAAAAAAAATGAATATGGATACTCTCCCGTTCCTATCCGAAGCTATATCATTCGGGACGCCCGCCCTAAGTTTGATTCCTGGCCCCGCCGACTGTCCTGGCTTAGGTTTTTCCCGCTCTTTTCCTAAGCTAAAAAGTGAATACTGAACCAGTACTTTCCGCGGAACAAACTCCTTTATCCAAGATCCCTGTTCCAACCCATCCTTTCATGGCTGAAGGGGGGCTTAGGACTCCGGTGCGGAGTCCGAAAGACCCCTATAATAGCGGCCCACCCCTTCACGGTGAATCAACCAACACCAATTTTCCTTTTTCCCCACGTTAGGTAGACCCCGTGGGTTATAAATTTGACTAAACAATATATCGGAAGCCATCGATAGGCAAGTGATGGTGATGTCCAGGACGGAGTGGTGTTTTTACTGTCATTTTGAACCTGGGGCGTTTGCGCCCAAGGAGTGTGGTTTCGCTTCGCCTACTCACACCCATAATAAAAGTGTCGACTTAGGGGCTCAGATTCCGACGTGGTTCAGGTAGCGGTCAACATGATGAAACCGGGCGGTGCGTGGTACTGGGACTGCGACAAGTCTATACTGGAATGGGCAGCTTTCGTTGTTCCAAAATGTCCCATTAGTGACTTTGAGTGGTACCACGGGGCTAAAGTGATTGTGCGGGAGCACGTTTCCGTCTTCAGCATCAGTATATATTTAAGTACTTTCCCCCACCAGTGGATTTAGGGCTCGCAGCCTGATGTTGTACTGGTACCTTGTTCATGTCTCAACCTCGACAAGCGCGCTGGTACAGCGTACCGCAATTCATTGTAGGTGCAATTCATTGTAGGTAGGTGCGGTGCGCCACGCTAAACTAAACTTATGTGAGTACGCCTGTATAGAGCTTATTCAAATAGTTATATTCCCTTTCTGCGTACGTGTATCGGTGTATAGAGAGAATTAATGTTTCTCCTACATCTTAACGATTCTTTACAATTAAACACGTATTAGGAATTGTTTGTATGCCCGATCTCATTAATGAGTTGAGTCTTAACAGTGTAACAATGTGACAATGCAGGTAGAAGTAATGATTATTTTATACAAAGTAGAGCAATTAAATGCAGTTACTATGCAATTTCAATTATAGAAAAATTGCCACTGCCAGTTGTACAAGACGGCCAGCTTTTAATTTCATTATAGATATTTTAATGATGCTGCTTACGTCATTTTACGACCCAGCTAACAAATCCGTGAATAACAACCAGTAGGTGCCCATTAAGTGCTAGATTGGCATAATGAGGAAAAGGTACATTTTTATGACCTCTACCGCTACCGATTACGATCTGTTTTTACTGATTTGCACCTGAAAATAGTAATTAATTATTTCGTTTCGGGACGTAAATTAAATACCAATTAATCTTAAAACACCACCAAAGTTTTTCAGACAAATGCTTTATGGTGGTATAATTTTCAGAATGGATTTACTATTCGTATGGGTAATTTTCATTATTGCTTAAATTGAATGGACATGAAATAGGTGATTAGTTTAATAAACCTTATAAGCTACTAATGGCAGTCCATAGGTAGCAATTGGAACGCATTAGATTCAAAAGATAAAACTTCAATTAGCTGCATTTTAAATTAGAGCAGGTATTTATCGTCATATAAAAGTATCAGCGTGCTCTAAATTTAATGATCCATATTTGTTGCAAGCAACAAGGCTGAAACCAAAAATTAATGTAAAACAATTTGAGACCTCTTTATATAAAATCGTGGACGACTGAACGCACGAACTGCTAACGACATCAAACTCAAATTACACTAGAACATCCCATTAAATGTTTTCACCGGCAATTATGTAAATGAAATATTTGAGATTTAATTCGTGAGTACGAGACTTACAACAACAATATTATGCATGTTTTTGCACTTTAATTGATTTAATGATAAACTTAATTTTGCTGGGAAAACAGGTGTAGATCACTATCAGCTGCTGGTGTTGTCCGAGCTATAAATCAATATGAATTTCAGTGCCTGTTGGCGTTAATCCGTGTATGGATTAATTTTACGCATGCAGGTGTGCGTTATTATCTTTAGTGTAATTGGATGTAAAAACGTTATTTTTGTACTCCGTCCTGTTGTTTTTTCAACATAAATTATTTCGTTAAACAATGAAAAATTATAACTTTCAGGGTGTACATATCATGCGATCAACAAAAAATTACCCCAGACGCATCTGCCATTCTTACCTATCACACTTTTTTAAGTTTCATCCAGTTTTTCTTAACACATTTTGTTTCACAGCTTAAATGGTGTATTTACTAAACTAGACAGAGTAGTGTAATGGTTGTCTCAATAACAGCGGAGAATCATGGTCGAATCTTACTTTCAAAATGGGCGCCGTTGCCAGGTTGACGGAGCATGGCGTTATTCTATTCGCGTTGTTTAAAAAAAATTCGTGCAAAATTTCCAGCAGTTTTTGTTGAATATGACCAGTTCCGTACCGGTCTCAATTACTGTGTAAGACTGTTTCGTGAGATGGCTAACATCTGTCGGAAGTAAAACCAACACAACATACTGCGGAAGCAATTGAAATTGTAAGGCAGGTAATTGAAGAAGTACCAAAAACTTCTATTCGCTGTTAACTTAAAAAACATACAGTTTTCAATGCAGCTAGTGCAATACTGAAAGCACACAATTCGATTAAGTAATTTACTTACAAGTTTCGAAGTGCGCTACTGCAACATAAAATATTATAAATATATTTAAGATGAAACCCAGCCACTTGATCACGGAATATATTGTCCAAATGAAAGCTACCAACAAGTTCTGTCGCACCACGTAACCTACACGCAATTAATATTTACCTGTGTATGTTTTAAAATTGATTTTATTTTTAGTGGTATAATTTAGGGATCTCCCACAGACTCCGAATCCATAAATTTAACCATAAAAATAGAGATACGTCGAGACATGCATTTATTTCGCGGTTATAAATTTGCGAATCGTTCATTTTACCTCCCTAATTAAAATGTCGAGTTTCATTTTGTGTTTAACAGTTTGGAACATAGGGGCGTTCAGAAATTTTATTGCTGAAACTACCTATTATAAACTAAAGACATACTTCATTTTGGAGGAAGAAGCCTTGGATCGTTTGGAACTGCTACAAAGCAGAAAGCCAGATTTAAAAAATCAAGCAAACCATTTTTAGATTGAAATCAAGGTATAAAATGTAGAAATATGTTTTATTGAAGAGGCGAATTACTTTATTATATCGTCATACCTTCGCATTTTCAATATATTAGGTTGTGTAATTTAATGGAATTAATATTGCATATGCTTAAGAATGTGTTACAAGTTTAACTGACCGACCACAAATCTGTTCGGTCTGTTTGCGAGAGTAAAACGCGGTCCTTGTGCGAATAGGGGTTGAGGGTGTTAAAGGAATGTTGCGAGTTCAAAATTAACCCGGAGCTTTAAGAAGCCGCGGTTTCAGTTGAAGAGTATTTTCTGTATGCAAATACCAACGTTGTGTTTATTGTGTTCAATTATTTCTAGGTAAATGGGTAAAAGTGGTGGTGATATACCGGGTGTCCCGCAAGTAATCGGACAACGTTTAGGTATACCTTCCTGGGGTCAAAGTAAAACAATTAAACCTAACATGCCTTAGTAAAATGTTGTAGGGCCTTAAAGTGCTCCCTTACGAAGTAATAGGCCCTGAAGACAAAAATTTTATTTCTTGTTTTGACTTAAACTCAAAAACTACTAATCAGATCGAGTTAAAATTCGTTACGGTTATTTTTTTTCTAGGTCTACAAACAAGATGGTGTTACTTATTCTTATTGCCGTTTGTAGAGGGAGATAGTTACGATATTCCGGCTTAATATTTTGGCAAATAACTGTTTCACCACAAAGATGTTCTCATACTAAAAGCAGATAAAGGCAATGCTACTGTTATGAACACCTCAGATTGTAACTTAAATATGGAAGCCCTGTTGTCCGATTCCACTTATAGAAGGCTTAATCGCAATCCACTCACCTCTCTCATCTCATAGGTTGCAGCTGCAATTAAACACTCTGATACTATAGACCCATGGAAAAACAGCGTATAATACCCAAAAACTCTATCACACCTCGTATCTATGGTTTAGCCAAAATCCACAAAGTTGGAGTCTCACTCAAAGCTATTGAGTGCAATCAATTCTCACGCACATGCCGTAGCACGATACTTAGCTACTAATCTCCGCCCACTTAGTGGCAGTACAGAATGTTACATAATGGATTCCTGCGACTTTGTCAACAAGATCAAAAGTTTACGGCTATGTGAAGGGGACATTTTAGTCAGTTTCGACGTTGTCTCTCTTTTCACAAAAGTACCGATAGATAGTGTGCTAGAGATTCTAAGAGATAAAATACCTACAAACCTAATCCAATTAGTCGAAAACTGTTTGAAAAACACCTTTTCCGTTGTAATAGCAGCTTGTATGAACGGGTTGAAGGAGCGGCTATGGGTTCACCGCTATCACCTGTTATTGCAAAACATGTACATGAAAGACTTTAGGCCGAAGCTTTGACAGCAGCTGATCTTAAACCTAAAGCCTGGTTCAGATATGTAGACGATACTTTCGTCATTTAGTCTCACGGATGCCAAACACCCGAACACTCAAACACTTCTTAGAACACCTAAACTCAATTCACAATAATATCCGATTCACCTCATTCGACAGTGGCACAAATGTGACGGGCTTTCTGAAGAAGAAGTTTGGAAATAGTCTTTCTAAATACATTTTTAGGTGTAAGGGTTGCCTTAAATAGCTAACTGCTTCTTCTTTAGAATTCTTTTGCTCTCGACAGAGCGTGGTGACTTTCTCTCCTATGCCTGTGGTAAGCGTGCTTAGGAATCGCACAAACATAGAAGACCTACTGTTTAACGCGGGCTCCGAACCGCAGGAAGTGCAAGCACTTCTTCTCCAAAGATAATTTGTTAGGCATAATACCTCGCTGGTTTGACATTGCCTTGCGAGGGAGAACGGCCATTAAAAATCCCATGTTCCGGTACTGGGATTTGAAACTCAACGCTCTAACCGCTAGCCTACGGCCGCATCATTGCTAACTGCTACCACATGCTATAATCATGTCTGAATCTAGATTGCAGTGAAAATATTTATTTATGTTTTCACGCTTCTAACTTGCGAAAGAAAACATAGTTATATATTATCGGTCGCAGGCTTTTCCTCCGGCTTGTCGAATACGTCATACTCATAACAGATAAAGTCGATAAGGTAAGCGTAGCAGTAATTGCCAATTGTTTTGTTAGATTCCAGTGTGCTGTCGATTCTCCTTAGTTCTTGGTTATTTTTAGGTTATTATTTATAATATGAAGTTTGATTTTCAGATTTTTTTATTAGACCCTCTAATAGTTGATCTTAAAACGCGTTTAAATTGGCCATGCCCACTTTGATTCTCACACATATGCAAAGTTCAAACAAAAGAACAAATTCTTTATTTTCCAGAAGAGAACCCTTCAATTATTATAATATTCGAAGAGTTTCCGCTGACGTTGGTGTTTCCAGAATGAGTGTATGACCAATCCTACGAGAACATTAATAATTATACCCACGCATACCATCTGCAAAAGGTGGTTTCTACAAAATACTACCAACGATCCCTTATTTGTATTTCGGTTATTTTCTTACCGACGAGGCATGTTCTTACATGGTATTTTTAGTGCATATAACACTCATGAACGGACGAAAATCGTCACCATACTTGTGTGTGACTGTGTAACTGGTCCTCGTCTTATAACATCGTTATCAATATGGAGTTGAATTGTTTTATAGTAAACTTGCTAGAAGAAGTACGTAACATTTGTCCTAACATGTTTTACAGGCAAGACATCCAAGATGAAACTTGTCGTTTTCTTCTTGATTTACCAAATTACGTCAACATTATATACCTTTACCATTAAACAGAATGTCAATTTTATACTATGGCCGCTTAGATCTCCCGACTTAGCTCGTATAGATTTTGTATCTGGGCGATTTCTTAAAACTATTAGTGTGTGCTACCGAAGCAAACATTTCAGAATGCAGAATCTTTATAATAACGTGTTGAAGAAGCAACAATCAAAAACAACCCGGGAGTTTTTGAGCGTGTACGGTAATCGTTAACACGTTGCGCACATGCATGTGTAGAGGCAGAGGCCAATCACTTTCTATATTTATTGCAAAATACAATTGCCAGAGGTATTTAAGTAGAATTAAATTAGTAAACCTAATAGATTAATGGCCGCATGCTACTTGATTATTTTATTTATAAGATTTCAACTCGCATACTTTAGGCCACAAGAGATGGCAACTATCCAGTTATTTTTTTTTTACAAAAAAACAAATTGTTTCGAATTAAAGAGATCCGAAAAATAAATTGCTAAGTTAAAACGGGAGATAAGGGGATAAGCACCTCAAATACTAAATCTAAAAATTAAGTTTAGAATCTAGTTCTACTGTCGCTGCTGAGAGTAAAGGCGGATTTTTTTATTAACTAAAGGACTATAAATTTTTGAGTTTCAAAAATCCATAGAAGGCGTTACAGAAAAAATTAAACATTCGGAATAAACAAAACTGTAAAACATATTTAGCTCGGTTGGCTTACAGAATCTTGAAAAATCGTGTGGGTAGTTAAGGAATAATGTTTTCAAAAATTTTCATAATTGTGAAAATTTTTTAATTCGACAATTTTTATAGTTTCGAAAATACCGTTTTCTAATATCATTATCGCCGCTTGGAACTTTAACGATGATAAATTTTAAGCCGACCTGACATTTTTGCGTAAAGATACTTTAAATCAATGTTTTAAAAACATCTACGTTCCGAAATTGCAAATTTCACCAAAATCGTCCATCCGTTGACAACATTCGAGAGATTAACTTCGTTCGGATTTTTTAGCCGTAAAACGTATTTTTTGTAAAATGTTATAAGTAACAATTTTTAAAATATTAGCGGAACCCGTGGACAATCGAGTGTTTAGTCACTGCGACGCTCTTTCTATGTTGCGGGTGAGATTGTGCGTCGGCTTAACGTACAACTTCGCTAGAATTCTCGGGTGCTTAATTTTGTGATGGAGTTTACTCTCCAGTCGGACTAGGGTTTGTGGTGCTTAAGCAATTAATAATAAAACACCTATAGCATTAAATTGTCTATATTGTCAATGGAAACAATATATTATATACAGAGATTATCTATGTATACAAATAAAATTACAATCGAACTACGGTAGAAACGGTAGTAGATAAAATACTGTAGCAAACGGTAGCAAACAGTAGCAAACGGTAGCAAACAGTAGCAACTAACTAAGCAACACTGAGACGTTCTGGTGCAAAACGGTCAGTATTGAATCGACGGTTTGTGAGGTAAAAACGGGTGTAAAAGGAACCGAAATGATGACAGAGATACAATAAAGCAAAAGAAAGAAAAAGACAAAAAAAAGATAACTACCCTGAGTCGGGTCTCTGTAACAGCTTTTCCGAAAGACATAAAGAGAGAAAGAAATAAGAACAGCCCCGTGTCAGGTTTGCGTTGCAGTCTTCAGCAAAACAGATAGAGGGAGAAAGAAAGAGCAACTACCCCGTGTCGGGTCTCCGTGACTGTTTCTCGGAAAAATGGATAGAGAAAAAAACTGCCCCGTGTCGGGTCACCGCGAAAAACTTCAGAAAAGCGGGAGAAAGAAAGAAGAAGTGCCTCATGTCGGGTCACCGTGACAGACTTTAGGAAAAGAGAAAGTAAGAACTGCCTCGTTTCGAGTCACCAGAACAGATTTCGGAAAAACGGATAGAGAGGTCTTCCTGCTGATCAGTTGTAGATCTGAAGAATAATTTTTAGAACTGTGCTTGCTACGCCTACGGCTGCTTTCTGCTTTTTAGCAAACACGCATAGTGGGAACTGATTTTCACTTCCTACTTTACTCGATGAGCACGTTAATACAGTCAACGAGTGGGAACTCTCGCTCACTTCCCGGCGATCTGTTGTAGACTCACGCAGAAAAATAAAACATTTTAAATTATATGCTAAAACTTAAATAAAATACATTTCAATACTTAAATAAGTTCTAAAATAAATACGCATCATAAGTTTTGTAGATGCGGCTTTTACTAGTAGGGACTCGGCGGCAGTAAAATGTGGAACAGGTGGAAGGGATCCAGATTTAATATGTAGCTAGATAAGCAAGTCCAGCTAAAGCGTTTCGAACATTTTTTAAACCTACACTTGAGTTTAAACGACAAAAATAACATAAATGTGAGTTTTTCTAACAAAGACAAAATGTTTGAAATTTTGCATTGTACAAAATCTTTACGAAAATTTTCTATTTTGAAGAGACAATTTGTGCTAGTGCCAAATTTTAAATATTTCAAACTTAATTAAAAACAACCATAGTAAAACGAAGTAAATGTTTTCAATTTAAAATCAAATATTAAATTGGATATTGAAATTTCAGGAACTACTAAAAATTAAATACTAAAATTAGACCAAAACTTAATATAGTAAATGTAGAAGGTTAAATATGAACATATGCATAACGTTAACAAGTGAATGTATTAAGTCGAAGATATGACATGGCAATCGGTACATCTTGACTGTACTACAATATATTCTGAAATAAATACCAATTAACTACTGAAGTTATTGAATCTGAAGCAATGCTTATTCCTTAATTAGTCTCAGCGTATGCCTTTCGCATTCAATTCGATTCTTTCCATCTTTTAATTCAAATGCAATGCGTGAAGCGTAGATTATAATGATTGTTCCGATCGCAAATACTTCCTCATACCAATAATGATAATAATAATAATTATTATTAATATGGGGAGGTATTCCCATGCAAGCACATGAAATTAATTATGCGTAAGTTTTATAAGCACATACTATAATAATAAATTAAAGAAACGTTCACATTAATTCTTGGGGGATTTATGCATTATACGACTGCATTTCTGATTAAGGTAACGTCACGACTGCGACGACTTGAGTTAAAGGTGGGATTTTAAATACTTAAGGTTAGCAACTCCTAGGTCGAGAGATATTTGTAGTTCTACAACTTCCACCAGGAAACCGCAGAATACAAGCAACTAATAATGAACATGAGGCTTTTAATAACAGCACGTAAAGATAAAACGCAAAATGAGAAAATTGTGGTGTCTGTGAGGTCTGCGAAGAATTTAAAAGCTCCGGTGAATTTAGTGCGGCGAAACAACGCCAAGGTGTACAGTTCTGGTCTAATTTTAGTTGAATATTTGTTTTTATAAAGGAAAGTGTTAATTTGAAGAACATCCTTTTCATTTTGATCCAGTCATTAGCACACTTCCTGCAGTTCACGTGTAAACAAAAAACGCTAAATTAGATATTAGTATGTGTTTGTGGACATTCACCTAAACTTTGTAATTTTGGCGTGTTTTTATAGAGGAAATTGTTAATTAATTCAGATAATTAAAAAGCTCAGATCCACCAGTACGTGTGGGGCAGTCATGGCGGAAATTTGGGGAAGTTGCACAGAAGTTGTTGAGAACGGTTTGTCCGATTTTCATAAAACAAACTAATCTTGTAGACTCAGACCAGAGAATGAGGCTTAAAATATAATAAAATTTGCATAAACAAAGTACTGCAAAAAACAGTACCCTTTCACGGTTCAGGACCGCACTTATAAACTTATTAATTTGATTTAAGTCTAAATACGAATACGTAATTTACAGGTAAAGTACGCCGAATTGAATAAGAGGCTGAAGGTCATCCGGATTATCTGGTAGTTGACGAAAATAAGGCCGGAGATTGGTGTGCGGCTCGTTCGTAAACATACACACAAGTGACGAGCCTGCCAAATCAGCTAGCTTGGAGCAGAACCCCAAGAGCGGTAGTTCAGCGTTCATAAAATTGACAAAACACCAAGAGAAAGGCGGCGGAGGCCTTACAGACTAGTACTTAGCTGTTGTTCACCCGAAGAGTTAGTGCTTCACACACCAGGTAAAAGCTCCACGAGACTTCCTTACTAACGATGATCAATAAATGCTGAATTCGGAGTCAAATACTAGGACAAATAGTACCAAACAAAAGTCTAAACAAATGCCATCGACTATAATGTCATTCCTGAACTCAAAGTATTGGCCCAAGAACTTCTAACCTCAAATTACCAAACTGGCCAACAAAGTAGCGAACGGCCAAACACGAGAAAAATCCTCAAGTATTACAAAAAGGCTAAAATAATACAGGGAGCAATTAGGCAAAAATAATGACTTAAAGACAAAATTCTACTCGCGCAAGATGGACGCCCTTTAGAACAAAAAGGTGTTGCAAGACTGAGTACAAAATCGGATCACTTAGGCAGATTGCGCCAAGAAAATGCTCGTCACAGACGGAAATCTACAGAACCGCAAATAAGCGAGCACGAACCAAAATCACCACATCAAAGACGTGCTAAAATAGATTTCCTTTGAACGAACGTACTACAGCAAAATGGGTTTAACACGACAATCTCCTTTGCACTTCGAAAAACTCGCAAACAAGACCAAGGCCAAAGAAATGCACCAATCACGCGAGAACTGCATTACCAAACAAGGCTTAAAAGTTAGTCGAAAATTGCTGTGAACGGGCGGAGAGTCAAGTCGAAAACGCGGAATGGAAACACACAAAAATCAGAACAAAATATGGGAAACGGATCGCATCACAACTGGAAAGTAACATGAATACATCGTTACAGTAAACAAAAACGTTAAAGAAGTAATAAAATAGTATAACATGTTAGTTGCAGCAAATGCAATACTAACACTGGAATACTGCGATATATATATACACGAAATGTACTAGCAGTAGGGGCAGTAAAATCGGTCGTAATACACCAGTACAAACTGCACGCTCAAGGATAGGAGGATAACGGTCGTGCAACGAACAAGGTCCATAGAATTGATTATACAGGGTGTGTACAAATTGGCGAAAGAACTACACGTGGCGATGTCGGTCGAAAATTTTAATACCAAAATATTGTACCATGCTTCCTGGGTATGCACGGGATCTTCAAAGTTTGAAAATGAAGTCTTTTAATAAGTGTTTTAATTCATTATCTGTTGACAGAAAGAACTGCAAATTATAAGAAATAAGAATTGTAATAAATATGTTTTCATAGATGTTTTTCAGCCCCAAAAGCGTGTTTTAAGCATTTCTTCGTTAACTTATTATTGTAAAAAAATACATATGGCAGCATTGTAAAACAATAGTTATTCAAAAGTGATGCTACTCTAAATTACTTCTGTCTTGATAACGTCAAAGTTTGACAAGTGTCAAATTTGTAATTGGGCTTGCTTTTTCTATCATCGTTGCTTTTCTCGTAGTTATTAGTATTAATTATTATTATTTTCGTTTTCTTGTTTCGTTCACTAACAATGGATTTTACGTTCAATGATTATGCTGATATGTACATGGTTTTTTGTTTCTGTAATGGAAATGGCGTCATGGCAGAACGTGAATATCGTGCACGTTATCCAAACCGGAGGCATCCCACAGCAAATGTTTTTCGAAGGCTGGATCAACGTCTTCGTAAAACTGGTTCATTTGTTCCAAGGAATGTAAACGCTGGTCGACCAAGGCAAAGGCGCACGGTACAACTGGAAGAGCAAATTTTAGATGCAGTACAAGAAGATCCCTCCGTCAGCACCCGGCAGTTAGCTGCAACATTAAATATTCCCAGCAATAAGACCGTTTATTTGGTTCTAAAGCAAAACCTTCTTCCATATCATGTCACCAAAGTACAGTTCTTGAGACGTATTCTTTGGAGCGATGAGTGCCTGTTTACTAGAGATGGCGTGTTTAATACACATAATATTCATCATTGGGCTGACGAAAACCCGCACAAATATCGAGAATATGGTCACCAGAGAAGATTTTCCAGTAATGTTTGGCTTGGCATAATACACCATAGGGTTGTTGGACCAATTTATTTGCGGAATCGTCTTAATGCCGATGAATACCTCAATGTTTTAGAACAAGTAATTGACAAGATGCCGTTGCAGATAAGACACGAAATGCTATACATGCATGATGGAGCTCCTGCTCACTTTGCTCGTAATGTAAGAGAGTGGTTGGACGAACACTTGCCAAACAGATGGATTGGTCGCGGCGGCCCTATCTTATGGCCCGCGAGATCCCCCGATTTCAATCCATTAGACTTTTTTGTTTGGGGTTCCATTAAAGGGAAAGTTTATGCTACGCCTCCACTAAATTCTGACGAAGTTAGGAATAGAATTAATGCGGCTGTATTAGAAATCACCCCCCAAAAACTTGACCGAGTGATGCAAACTATACCACAAAGGTTACAACTGCGTTTGCAAACAGACGGTTTTCAGTTCGAACAAATACCTTAACTTTCTTCCAACATTCACGGAGTATTGCGATGTAACGGACATCCTTAGTTACCGTGCGTGCATTATAACAAAACACCGGTGGTGTGTGGATCCAATGTTGTCAAATGTACGTTCCTTTAAAATGGTTCCTGAGGACAGAGGAAGCATTGTCCAACATTTTGGTATTAAGATTTTCGACTCAGAATTTTATGACCAACATCGCCACGTGTAGTTCTTTCGCCAATTTATACACACCCTTTATACTATAGAGTATACAATAAGTTTAACTAACGGTTTGACTAACTTTTTTCTCACTTTTTTTAAAGAATGGTTTCTAGGGATATGATTGGGAATTGGTTTTCCTGGAGACTTTACGTGTTTTTTTCTTTCTTAAACGTTTTTCCGGGGCTGTTCTTTTCCAGATTTTTTCCTGTTTTTTTTCACGCCATTTCTTTCCGGGAGCAGCTCTCAGAGGAGGAAACATTTCGCCGGGTATAAAATTGCCAAAAAAAATTCGCGGGTGTAGCTCACGGGGTCTGATAATATTACAGATATTTTCCAATTATAATAAGAATCATGAATTAGTTTGTTTATTCAAACAGTTTATAGTTCCTAGAATATAACGATAAAACTAGGCAGATAATGAGTAAGAAAGTCATTACATTAATAACAACTAAATTGGATAACTTTTATTTAAATTTTTTTAAAAGTTGTAACAATCTATACTATAAGGTAATATATAAGGTAATCATCACAGTTTCTCTCTTTCACTTTCTGATTATTACTTTCTTTCACAAACAATTATTGTACTGCTTTTGTTTATTTATCTGTATTTACTTTGTGATAAACTTTGGGCCAATTCTTACAAAACTTCTGTGTATTGCACAGTAGACAAATATTGCAAAATGATTTACTTAGCCAGCAGAAATAACAGGAAACAATTTATTGATAAACGAGTTAATTTTGTTTAGATTTGTACTTGGAATACTTTCTCATACATTTGTGTAAACAAATATATTTACACTTTTTCTGCTGTGTAATACAGGTTCGTATTTTTTTAATTTTTGCAACACCATAAACAGTCAAAATAAAAGTTTTCTGAGCTAATAGTGGACTATGGACTACACCCAGTTTTTTTTTCAATGTCCTTTGTCTGTGAAGTCTTCTATGCATTTTTGAGATTTGTACATCATTAACGACTGTTTGGTGTTTATTTAAGAAACGACAGACGATAAAAATCTGCGGTTAATTTAAATTGTTCGGCAGTCGCAGCAGAACAACAATATAAAGTAAATTTTTAGATGTTGTCTTATTTGGAAGGAGAGTGGCTAATGCTTCCCTTTCGTCCCCTATTGCGTCGGTAATTTTATGTACTGGTCTCTGATGTTGTTTCACTTTTATGCTAAACTTTTTCGGCAAATCGATTTGGTTTGGTTCTATTAACGTACAAAAAAGTGAAAATGTTCAGATAGTTATTACGCTTGTATTCTTATGGGCTTTTCAAGTTAAAGTGAGTGGAGTGACAAGTAAGTAATACTCCAATACAATCGTATGGGGCGCCAAGTGTAAAGTGAAAATTTGCTGCGCATTTCACGGTATTTAAGGCAAATTGTCCCAATATTTATTATATATACATGTTTTAGCTAAATTCTTTTTATTTTAATAAATCATTGTTAGATTTAAATAAATCCTTAAACATTTCGTTTAAATATTCCAACATTTAATAAAGATAAAAGCATTAGATATTTTAATAAATTTTAAAACATTTAATTTAAATTTTCAAATATTTAGTAAATCTTTATGTATTTAGATAAATCTGCACATATTTGTTTTAAATCTTTCGATATTTAATAAATTTAAATAGATCTTTGCCGATTTAAATAAATTCTTACAGATTTAAATAAATTTTTATAAATTAAATAAATGTTTCAACATGTAATTCTAAGCTGTCACAATGTGAACCTGTCATATTTATTTGACTTTGGTAAGCCCAGCCTACTTAGGAAGCCAAGACCGTTTACACCGGTAGTAAAGCGCAAGGCTGGACATGGTAGGATGCTTTAACCAAGCAGACTGAAAATTACATTGTCAAGGGAACGTTGAGAAAACTTCCATTAGATGAATAATAAATTATGCAATGTGCATGTTGTTAAATATATTGTTATTTATGATTAAATTAATATTTATGGTACAAATTCCTGAAATCCGAATTGTTGAACGTTACCACCTGTGTAAACGGTCTTGGTTTCCTAAGTCGGCTGGGTCTACCAAGGTCAAGTAAATATGACAGGTTAAAATTAAATGTGACAGGTCAAAATTAAATCTTGTAACATTTATTTAAATTTATAAAGATTGGTTTAAATTTGTACAGATTTAATTAAATGAGTAAAGATTTATTTAAATCGGGAAAGATTTATTTAAATCGGGAAAGATTTATTTTAATCTGTGAAGATTTATTAAATATTGAAAGATTTAAAACAAATATGTGCAGATTTACCTAAATACATAAAGATTTACTAAATATTTAAAAATGCTTAATGCTTTATAAAATGTTGGAATATTTAAATTAAATGTTTAAGGATTTATTTAAATCTGCAAAAATTTGTTAAAATAAAAAGCATTCAACTAAATGTGTGTGCATATTTATTAAATATTGGGACTATTTACCGTAAATAACCTGAAATGCACAGCAAACTGTCACTTTACACTGGGCACCCCAGACAAGCAAGCGTGCTAGTAGTAGTATAGTTTTATGCAGCTGTAATTTCCTGGAACGACTACGCTCTATGTACTCACTAGGTAAAATAAAAATCTACATATTATACGTTGACTTGACGATTAGTTATGCTTAGTCGTCAATATAAGAACATGAAAAGATAAAATTCCAGCACTCACTCAATTCAAAAAAGAATATAAAATATGCTCACCTAATTCTCAATAATTTTTTTTTTGATACAACACTTTCCGGTTGTTATTAAGATATTAAATTGCAATTAGAGCCTCGTTTGAACACAAAAGAACAAATTCATTTTGCTTGGGACTCTATTCAACACTAAATTGACGGACAAAAATGGAGTTACAATTAGAAAACTTGAAATATTAAATGGAAAGTAGTTAATAAAGCGACTAAATATGCGTGTAATTACGTCATTTATAGGTCCAATTTCACGTAACTAATGAAGGTGATGATTTTTGTACGTAAAAAGAGTAACGGATCTTGGTTCACATTAAAAAAATCGTCTTAATGCGATTTCGCGCCGCATGTGTTACATAATAACACCCGTATAAAAAGAAAATTACTTTTGTTACGTCCAGTAGCAGTTGCTAAGACTTTTATACAAATTTGTACACTGAAAAGTCATTAAGGTTTGTTTTGCTTTTGTTTCACGTTCCAGTTGGTGTGAAAAGCAAAATCAAAACACTTCGTTAGTGACTTGATTAGTAATCAAGCAATAATATTTAATAATTAAAAATATCTATATTGCAGAACAGGTTTGAACATTTTTTAAATACGTTGACAGGTTTTTGAACTGCTGAAGTTTGAGTTAAAAGTTAATGAAATTTGTAACTGAAGCTATGCAGTTCATGTGAGTGGTATATCATAACCATAGTCATAATCGATAATTTCAATAATCGAATGATTTTAGTGATCGATATATTCATTCGAAATAATCATTCATATTCAAAATACCTAATATATCAAAGCTCGGCGATTTTACTGCTACTGAATGCGAATCTCGGCAAAAACTTTGAAATGTTCGCAACATTCTGCTATTTTACAACTTACTATGCGAGTGTAAATCATTTAAACGCTTGTTCCTAATGTTTAAATCAAATCGTTCTTGGCTCATTGTACCTCGGGTTTGCTTAGAGTCGGACTGCGCATTTGCAGCTGGCTATTGCTTAAAAACTCGCCTATGAAGCAGACAAAACCAAAAGTTATAATCGCAAAATCGTTCGAATAATTATCCGTAACCTCTCGAGATATTTCAATAATCTGATGCTTTCACTCGAAATATCCGGCCACTACTGATAACGATCTATTCAAAAACTAATACATACAATGCGTTCCAAGACGAGCCGAACACAGGCAGACAACATGGGGAAATTGAAAATCTCAGTTTCTCATGTTATAACGATGAACAACGCATATTTTTGTATTGTTCGGTAGAAATTTTGGTATGCTTCCGGTTTAAGTAGGGCTTAAATTAATTATTTTACGATTACAATAAACAAGTTCCGCTTTTAACTCCGAAATTGCGCTTTTACCACATGCGTGTGTACATAGCGCAGTTGGTAAACGGGCGTTACACGTTCGCGGCACAACGGTGCTGAAACTGCAGCGGTTCAAATCTCGCTCACCGCCATTTATAGGTTATTTTTTTTAATTTCTAAAAATGTTTTAATTTTTTTTTATTTCTAATTATCTGTTTTATTGTACAAGGGCTAAATTTAGTTTTTGTACTGCTTTCTGTTAATAAAAATTGTTAAATTACACAAAATATTGAATTTAATTAATAAATCCTCATTGAGTCATCTTTGCATCATAAAGTTGTAGGCAAATAAAAAAATCAGTTATTTCTTAACTGTTGAATTATAGATCATGATGATCTACGATTTTAGACATTTTAATTGAATTTATATAAGCTGATTTGAAAAATTTTAGCTTATTTCACAGTTTCTCAGTATTTATTAAAAATTTTGATTTTACAGATAGATGTAATTCATTCAATGCGCAACGTTTAGTAAAAATGTTACAGTTTTGATTATCCCAATTAAATTTTTAAACTATGATTCAACAGTTGAATTATTATTTGAGGTATTTAACAGTCAAATACTTTACATTTTTTGTACTTAAAATTTCTTCTTAACAAAAAGCAGTAGCAAAATACAGCAAATACTTAGCAATCAAAATAATTTAAAAAATTGGCAGCAAGCGTGATTTGAACCTCTGCACAGTCGGTACCGTTTTTATATCGCGAGTGTGTAAGGCCCGTTTACCAACTGCGCTATGGATACACGCATGCGGTATATTATACGAGATATTCAGTTTTCCTATGTTATCTGCCTACGTTCGGCTAGTCTTTGGACACATATATAAGATTAAAATAGTGTTAACATAGAGAGTTTCGTCAAGTAGATTGACTCATCGTAATCTAGACTCAATAAATACCATAGATACGCATTGAGTATATATGTTAAACCAAATTGGGAAAACCTGAAAATATGAAAAATATTTTGATTTGTCACAACATAGTTAGGCAATATAGAGAACCAAAGAAAAATTGCGAGTTAAAAACTTTGAAAGCTAGGTGAGCGGGAGGGGTCACAGTAGCGGCTTCCCTATTTCATAATTTCGAAAACCTATCTTGAATATTCCTATTACTAAACTATTTCGAAAAACTGTGTTTTCCCTAATTATTTAGGTTGTGGTTGTTTTGGGAAAAATTAAAAGCACCATTTATTTAAAAAATTAAATTTTAATATATTGAGAAATCAACCTACAGCAGGAACACAAATGATTAGAGTCAACCAAATTAATTCCTCCAATAAAATACAAACTCAGTGCTAGTTATAACGACACAAATTGGTAATCCAATAAAAATAATATTAATTTGCTGTACCCGTAAGAGTGCCAACCAATAAATTTCACACAAATTTTCCATTCACCTCTTAAGCAAGCTTAAATTTGACTTACGATCTTTATTTATGATCATAAAAATATCACAAACGAACCGGTTTTGGAATTATCGAGAATTCTAATTTGAAATACTCCATAAAAATCTCACAATTTTAAAGTTTGTAGAAGGAAACGGGCATAATTTATAAAACACTCTTGATATGTTAATACATCTGCTTATTAAGCGCCCAGAAGAAAAACTCCCCGTGCTTTAACTACAAATTAAAACCGGGCATTTTAGCCTCATTAGCACAGAATGGCTCTTGTTTGCGAAAAGGAGCTACAGATGTGATTCGTGAGTGGATGAAATTTATCTTTTGTTTGTAATTAATGGCGATGTTGAAGATAAGGAGCGTTGAATTAAACCGCGTCTTTCTTTTAAAACTGTTATCTCTGAATTTACATGAATATTTACAGGCAAAACGAAGTGTAAATGAACTTATACATTATTGTCAATTATGTAAGTATTTCCCATACAATTAACTTTTTGATGAATTACTGGGAAACACAAGGAATTTTGGTTAACAACAATTTTTATTATGCAGGTTGATTAATTGCGTAAGACGTTGATGGCATGGATGGGTAAATGAATTTATAACACTGGTCAACAAAGGTTTTTTTTTCTTACACGCTAATAATACGTGTACCGTATGTACTTTTTCATACTGATTCTGAAAACATTTTCAATTTTTTTCTACCACGTCAGAATTTTGAGAAATTTTCAATATTAGTTTTCTCCTAAAACATTAATTTTTTACTGGATTTGGCATTTTCTGTTTTACCGCATTAATGTTAAATACTGGAAGAAATCTTGTATTGTCTGACTTGTTTGAACAGGTCTAAACAAGTTTTGGCATGTTTTCTACATCAAAACCGTAAGCCACGCCTCTCTTTGCTTTTAAACCAATCATATTTCAGAAATTAGTAGATATGCGATTATGCGGGTATATAAGAAGGTACAAAAGGAATATTACGAGTATTAAAATTGAATTGGGCCAGTTTGTGATAATCTGTTGTGTTTCATATTTACAATGTCTCGTAAGTGTATAAATAGTCTGAACAGTTTTTGTTATGTTTGCGGAGAATTAACTATTTAGCAGTTTAAGCGAAATATTACATCTACAATAGAAAAAGCGTACTACTACTACTTTGGTGGTAAACTTAAAAATCAAGACAAATCTCGGGCCCCTAAAACTTGCTGTGCGCGTTGTGCTGTTACTCTAATAAGAAGCTGGTTGAATAGTAAGAGCACTGCTATGCCGTTTGCGGTTCCTATGATTTGGCATGAGCAAACGGACCATACCACGAACTGCTACTTTAGCTGCACCAAAATATTCGAGTTTTCTGGCAAAAATAAGAAGAAAATTGCTTATCCCAGTTTGCCTTCTGCTACGCGTCAACTACCTCATTCGACAGCCTTTCCGGTGCCAACCAGAAACAGAAGGAGCAACTGAAGAACTGTCGAACAATGATGAGGAATTTTTACCATCTCAAAAAGACAAACCTCATTTAGTAACTCAATTAGAACCAAATGACCTGGTTCGAGATTTAAATTTATCAAAAACTCAAGCAGAGATACTAGGATCAAGATTACAAGAATGGAAGTTGTTAACTTCAGATGCGCGTATTTTAGTATATCGCAATCGTCAGAAAGAATTGTCACAGTATTTCTCAACTGAAGGGAGTTTTTCCTTCTGCAATAATATTGACAATTTAATGCTTGCATTAGGCTATGAACACAATGCAGAAGAATGGCGTCTATTCATCGATGCTTCGAAACTGAGCTTAAAAGCTGTTCGTACACACAATGGATATATTTACCTACCGTTCAGCTCCTGTTGGACATGCTGTTCACATGAAGGAATCCTATGAAAATATGGTATGCCTTCTTGACAAAATTAATTGCAGAAGGTATTATAAATGGTACATCAGTGCGGATTTAAAAGTTGTGGAAATTCTGCTTGGTTTACAACTTGAATACACGAAGCATTGTTGTTTCATATGTGAGTGCGACAGCCGAGCAAGAAATTCTCATTATATTGTTAAACAATGGCTACCAAGAAAGCAGCATATTCCTGGGCAAGAGAACATAATCCATCCGGCACTAGTTGAGCGTGACAAAATTTTCTAATCACCGTCGCATATAAAATTGGGTTTGATGAAAAACTTTGTCAAAGCCATAAACAAAGAAGGACGTAGATTTCAATATCTCAAACAAAAATTTCCCAATATCACCGATGCAAAAATTAAAGAGGGTATTTTGTAGAACCCCAAATTAATCTATTAATGCGAGATACAGAATTTGAAGAGGCTTTAAGCGACTTAGAACGTTCTGCTTGGAGTGATTTTAATGCGGTAAAACAAAACTTTTTGGGAAATAGGTACAAAATCTGAAAACTACAAAGAAATTGTCGATGAACTTCTTAAGAGTTATCAAGCATTCGGTTGTAACATGAGCCTTTAAATTACACTTCTTAGATTCCTACTTGGTTTTTCCTCCGAATCTTGGTGAAGTTAGTGATGAGCACGGAGAACGGTTCCATCAAGACATTGCCACTATAGAAAAACGTTACCAAAAGAAGTGAAACGGCAAAATGCTTGCTGATTAATGTTGGACACTGATATCAGAAAGTTCCACAGCCTCAGACAAATGGAAAGTGCAAAGAAAAACATTCTAATTGTATGCAACAGTGTACTTATATTACTTATTAAATGCGCAATTTGTTTTATTCATTCTTTAGGTTAATTTTTCCAAAACCTGGCCTACTAGAAGTAATTTCTTTTTAAGATTGCAATTAGAACTAGAAAACAAAATAAATTGTATATTCCATAGCACCTCCTATCTTGCGAGTCATCATTTTAAAGGTGGAAAAATCCTCATCTACCCACGCTAAAAAATTTGGATTCAGTCGATCCGTTTACCTGTACCTATTAGTTATTATGCGTAATATCTTTTATTCATTCAAACCTAACCTGCTAAAAGTAATTTATTTTTAAGATTGTAATTAGAAGTAGAAAACAAAAGTAAATTGTATACAGGCTGTTTCAAATTCGAGCCCCACGATGTGGATCTCGCTTATTTGAAGAGATAGAGAGTTGGTTAAATTGAAGCAAAGTTGCCAAATTTTATGCCTAACAATAATCTGCAAAGAAATTTAAAGTAGCCACTCTGGTTTTTCAGATATCTGAAAAAAACTGAAATTTTGGATTTTTTATTTTCGGCTATAATACGTTTATCATTTGTGCTACATATTTCTAGTTAACGTATTATTAGGACACTATTTTATGCTGAATCTAAATTTTTTATCAGATTTAGTGTAACTGTTTTCTATTTGTTTTTGTAAAAAATAACTTAACCTGCTGAACATGCTCAAAACAAAGTTTCCTGAAATTTTCGCATACTTAACGTATCTAAAAATAAAAGTAAATAAGAGAAGTGTTTTGTTTTACTTCCATATGTTCATGGCCTACTAGAATTTTTTCAAAATAAATTAAATGACGTGGTCTTTCCATAGCGCTCTTATGAAATTTTTATTTTCTGTAACACAATGCTCAAAAGTTAAACATAATGCAAAGTGTGACACATCGTTGAAGCCAAAATTAAAAACTCTATCCAAATATGAAAAAATTTAAAACACCGACTATAAGAAAAAAAAAGTTGACAGTCGAAAATGAACAATGGTAACAGTTACAGTAAATCTGATAAAAAATTTAGATTCAGCATAAAAAAGTGTCCTAATAATGCGTTAACTAGAAATATGTAGCATAAATGATAAACGCATTAGAGCCGAAAATAAAAAATTCAAAATTTCAGTTTTTTTTCAGATATCTGAAAAACCAGAGTCGCTACGGTAAATTTCTTTACAGATTATTGTTAGGCATAAAATTTGGCAACGTTGCCTCAAATTATCCAACTCTCTATCTCTTCAAATAAGCGAGATCCCCATGGTGGGGCTCGAATTTGAAACAGCCTGTATAGATAGTAAATAAAAAATAAAAAATTTGTTGACCAGTGTTATTAGAAAAGCGTGGCCTTTGGCCACGTCACATGAATCGATTAGATTTACCCCAAGAAAATGAAAAACTTTACATACCCAGTTCTGTTTTTAATTCCAGGCAAAACTGAACTTTAATTAACTTCTGGTGATTATTATAAATACTTTTCGTAAAAGTGTAATTAGTAGAACAATGCAAAAAAATTTAATGCGTTCTAATTCTAGTTCTGAAACTTTTTGTTTTTGTTATGTTGTTGGTAATCAAAATGTGCTTAATGCTCGTCTAATTTTACCTGCAGCTGCAATTTGTTCCAACGTTAATAATTTAGTGGAAAATAATTAGTAATTATGGTGTGTTCATTATTTCGATTGTGGACAGTAATTAACTGTCAAATGCACATCATTTGTATCTCGACTTTAACTTGTAATGATTATTATCTTATCATTATTTTATAAGTGTAGTACAACTGCGGTGAAATAATATTATTAAAAAAAATAGCGAAGAGAAAATAAAGGGATTAATTCCAAAGAATTGTGAGTATAGCTGAACATGTTTTAAGATCATCTTTGTTTTTTCTTACTAGGTACCACAACTTGATGTAATCCTTGCATGCGGTTAATTTATTTCAAACAATTTTTGTAAATTTTGCAATTTAATAAAAACCATATAACTAGGACATATTTAGTCATTCTACGTAATCCGTTTTTAATAAAGAAATTGTTGATAGAAATAAAATTCAATCGTATGTAGAACTATAAACTAGATTTAATGTTTAACTTAGCGTAGAGCGCTCTTTTGTGCCACATTAGCTGGTCTCAAGTCCAGAAAATGGACAAAACACATAGCTGGTGTTTTCTCATATTTTTTACTGCTAAATGTTATCGCACAAATACAAGCAAGCAGTAGTACTTCTTAATTTTGTGGTAACTATATATTATATAGCCTGTTGTGATAAGTTTAACTATAATATTTGTATACAGCAAGTGCCACCTAACCTTGCAAATTTTAGTGGGCTTTGATTCGGCTACTTCCGCTTTGTTTCGTCGGTAGTCGTAACTTAAACTAGCTCTAATTGGCTGTTGGACAGTGTGGTACACTCTACTAAAAAGTGAAAGTCAATTTATTTATGGTTTACGAATAATTGTGGATTTTTTGACAAATTAAAAGGCCGTGCGCCATAAGGTTAGAAACAGTTTGCTTTGAGAAGGGATTAACGATAATTTAGGTTACGTATAAAAAATACAGCAAAGAAACTAGAAATGTAATAAAAAACCTTGCTTTTGCTTGAGAGTGTAACGGCTTCTCGCCTTTTAAACTTATCGTCATTTTTTTTGCAAGGTTAAATGGCACTTGCTGTACTAACTTATCGTAGTTATTTTTTGCACAATTTTATATTAAATATAAATACTGGACATCGACAATAACGTCTTTGTAGAAAGAGAAAATGTTTTTACAATACAAATACAAACTTACCAATTTTTCATAGCGACTGTACATGCAATTAATCACTTGGAACTTACCTGAAAAAAAAACAAATGTTAATACATAATCAAAATGACTACTCTTTTTTAATAATGCTTAATATAAGTAGATAATCATTTTTTTTAACAATTTGTAAAATTGTATTTAAGTTCTTACGATATTTTTATTAAATAACAGAAGCATTTTTTCTGTTATTTGGAAAAATAGTAAAAAATGTTTATTACAATACATAACAAAGATGGACCAATGACATAAGAAGAGTAGTCGGGAATACGATGAGAGTCGCACAAGATCGCAGAAAATGGACACAATAGAGGATGATTATGTCCAGCAGTGGACGCAAATGGCGGGATGATGGTGATAAAAATAAAAAGCGTCGAAAGAACATTTTCGAGTGATTAGAAAATGAGCGAAGCGCTTCGCCTGGACTTTCCTATACTTTAAAAATAGTTACTTACCAATGTGTCGAGCGTAATAACGTATTAAGTTACGGGCCATCTATAATTTAGAATATATATACATAGTCCACTAATAATACAAGCGAAAAGAACTAGCTATGCATATTCTCCCCGCACACCGGAGAGAAACAGTACTCTGCACCGATCACGAGCAGACCAATATACTAACATCCCAAGCGATAACCGAGACAGCAAGCATACAGCGTCAACTCACATATGCTTTGCCCGGGGACATGTCTTCTTGTAGTTAGAAACCGAAGTATTTGTTTTTCTTATTTACAATTGACATAAACATATTTGTATAATCCTGTTTTTAACTATACATAAATGGATGAATCTCCGATTTTCAAAAATTCATAGCAGGCGTCACAGGCAAACTAGTGGACTGGGACATGAACTAAATTGTAGCTCATTCCTAGCTCCATAAGCCGATAGAATTAAAAAAATGTGTTTTTGAGCAATACTTTTTTTAAAACATCACAATTTTGTAATTTTTGACTTTATTGTTTGAGTAGTTCCACAACTCCACGTAGCTGGTAACATTGTGTACCCCTAGGACATTTACAATACTAAATTTCATCCCCATCTGATAACTCGTTTTTGAGTAAATACGCGTTAAAAGCAATACTTTCAAAAAAGCATGCAAGATGTCACAGAGAAATTATTGGGTTGGCACACAAACAAATTGTAGGTCATCCCGAGCTCTATAAGCATATAAAATCAAAAAATCCAGTTTCAGAGCAATTTTTTGAAAATAATTTTCATATAAGTTTTCAATTGTACAAAAAGTAGTAACATTGCGTTTTACTAGAGCTACAACATTAAAAAATTTGATCCCGTTCTGTAACTCGTTTTTGACTAATAACACATTAAAGTCAAAATTTTCAAAAAATCGTAGTTGTCGGCCTAAATGCGTTTCCAAATTCAGAAATGCTGGTTTCCGGACGCAGTGCTACCAAATAAGCATTTCTAACTTCCGCTCCCGGTGTCGGGCCCTCTTTAAGCTTAGTTGGCGGTGAATTTTTGACATAACCCCACATTCCAAACCTCATCGAAATCAGTCCATTCGTTGGGGAGTTATGATGCACCACACACATACCTACCCATCTACAGACATTTTTAAAAAAACACATTTTTGGGTTCCTTGAGCCCTAAAACGTGTATATCCGTCAAAATCTCGAATTCGAACATTTTTGTCAAATATTTCTGAAACTATAAGAAAGTAAAAATCAATTACTGAAATAATAGATTGAACGAACGGTGATTAATCAAACAACCGATTAATCGGATAATTAATTAATAAAAAATCGAATGATCAAATAATCGATTAATCAAATAATCGCCCAATGAAATAATCGATTAATCGATACTTTTCAGAAAATAATCAATTCACCAATTAATCGACTATCTTGCACAGTCGTACCGTTAAGTAAGTATACCTTATTAATATATTTAATGTAAATAAACGAACTGTGGAATAATAAACTATATTTTACAGTAATTCGTCGATCTAAGTATAAATTTCATTGTGATAATTCAAAGAAAACCTTGAAAAAGTTTTCTATTCTAAAAATAGAACTATTTTAATAATTCGCCAATATTTATAATTCGGTTGATATGATAATTGGAGTAGTTCTGTTGTACCTCTTAATAACTTAGATGTGAAGATCTGTACTTTGTCTGAACTACGAATGCGAAATTAATTGAAGTAATGAAAATGTACTATCAATTTAGTTACGTTTTTTGAGGCTTTTGCGGTTTCTCGAACTGCCAATATTACAATTTACTTTTGATTTAGACCATGTCGTCATTTGGGAATTACACCCAACTTAATCAGGTAAGGACCGACTTGTACCTTGTCTGCCTTTACAACCATTTGCTCTAAAAGTTTGAACCATAGTTGTTTGTACGCCCTGCTTGCCTAAACAGCGCCGAGTGCTTAAATTATTTAAACCTTGGGGCGGACAAAGATTTGATCTTAATGTATTTTGTTTGCCAAGACAATAATACTTAATCGGCTTATGCCTGTTAGCTGTTTGTGAACCCATACAAACTAATGTTTCGCAAGACATTGCAGCTTGCATCTTGCATATAGATTGATTAGAGAGCGTTGAATTCAAATCCGGGATGCGGAGCTATTCAAACCCCTTTGAACCAGTCGGGCAGAACGGCGGAGCTCTGGTTGGCTGTCACCGTTGGGCGGAGACGGATCCGATGGAGCGTGATCATGAGATCGATGATGCTGACGAGTCCTTAGAGGATGAACTACCGGAGTCCAAGCTTTACTGAGTCTAAAACCATCCTCTCCGTTTATGTTTTTAGGTTGTTTAGGAAGTAATAGGACTCTGGCGAGTATCGCGCGTTCTCAAAGTCCATCTTATCCCCAGCAGTATGTTCTGCCACCACAGATATTGTGATGCGTCTGTGTTTGCAATCACCTTTGTGCTCTCGTAATCTTAACCCAATGGAACGACCAGTTTGTCCGATGTAGTTTGATTTTAAGCTTGATATTTGATCCTTTGCGGATCTGAAATCGTTTCCCAGAGTTTCATTAGTCCTAAAGACTGTCTTTATGCTGTACCTTTTAAGAACATGCCCTAGCTTATCAGAAATGCCCTTACTATAAGGTAGGTATGTCTTCCGGGGGTACCAGTTCTTCCTTAGCCTTGGGCTGTTCCGCATTGCGGATTGCTCTGTGAGTTTTTGTGGCTGTATAACCGTTTTGTTAACGACATCAAGAGATGAGTTTTCTCTCTTTGTTGTAGGTGTTCTGTATCTGAGATTCGAACTGCTCTGGTTGTTAGAATTTTTAGCGTAGTGGCTTTTTGCATCGGGTGGTGATGCGAGTTTGCATTTAAATACCTGTCTCTGTGTGTTTTCTTTCTGTAAACTGCGTGCCCTAAGCTACCATCTGGTTAATGTGTAACATGTACATCTAAGAACGGAATACCGCCTACTTTCATGGTGAATTGGATATTACTGTGAATTGAGTTTAGGTGTTCTAGCGTTTGGCGTCCGTGAGACCAAACGACTTCCTAGAATACCTAAACTTGTAATTAAGCACTAGTAAATAACTCGATACTTCAAAAACTTCAGTTTCAATTGCTAATAATAATGTACACATCTACTTTCTGTAATAGGCTGTTTCAATTTTGTACAGCGATAGAACTTGCTATAGCCTACAAAACGTTTCTCGGTTTGTTTTGAGCACTGACGCTTCAAAATACTTGTTATTTTAATTTCATTTTAATATCCGTTTAACCGAAAATAGATTGATTTTGTCAGAACTAGAACGTACTGATATCAGCTGTAAATACACTATTCCTTCGATACTTTATTAATTTAAATTTTTCATACGTAGTTTCAATCGCATAACGCATAAACATTTTTTTACCATTATAGAATAAAGTGCTAAAGCAAGATTTCTTCTTTCTAAAAAAGCCGTGTTTCTAAAATAAGTTCTTCCCTCTGGCTATACATTTTTCTAATGAAATTATATTAAAAGTGCTTGAAAACACATCGAACAATAGCTCTTTGCTCGATCATTACAGCGGTTGTTTTTTATTAAAGCAATTTCATGCCTTCAAAAACAGCTTACTTGTAATTTTAATTCCGAAAAAACTCGCTGCAAGCCTGCTTGAATGTAAACGACAATATATAATGATTTTTTAATTTGGCTTGATTACTGGGCAGGGGTTTAAGTCAAAACTGAAATTAATTTTAACAAAAACGAATATTTTTATGGAAACCTACAAAACCCGTTCATTCTGCAGGAACAGTGTTAAAAAATCCAATTACCCAATTAATTAAATCTGATTTTAAATAAATATAATGATTTATTTATTGTCCTACGTTCTAAGCAATTTCCAAGGTTTTTCACACACCAATATCAAGGTGATTGTTTATCTATATTGAGCTTCCTTTAAATAAGCCTAATCGACTTGATTTAATGGCTTATCGACTAAAGGTGTTTGGTATATAATTTATTAAATTGGAAATAGACAAGGTCCCCAAGCAATATCTAAAGCATGCGTTGTAATATTTTAATGTGCCTACTTTTCGGGATCACTTAATTAGGATAAAAGTGACGGAAATATGTTGTTGACTACCGCTGCAGGCGGCATTACGCATTATCAACAAAGTATGCGTATTCAAAGACGCCGCCAGAAAGATAACAGAGCTTACACTAAACGCCGAATGATAACAGTTTACTATTTTCGGGACTATCTCGTGTAAACAGTCCTGATGTAAAGCACGTCTAATGTTGTAAGCAAAACATGGTAGAACTGAAAACGAGGATGTTTACATGAAACCGTTTCAGTTAAGTTTTTACCCTCACCTTCTATGGGTAGATTTGTGATAAGGTATCGATTTTATTATGTTACGCAAAATTAAACACAGCTGGAAGTGAGTAATGAATGCACCCAAAGCAATTATATACGTTAATGATTTGTGGGACATATAAAAGTAATAATATCGTAGATTTGAATCCGTGAAGTTGGTAGGGTAGGAACTAGTGCCAATCTTTAGTGCCCTTTAGTGCACTACAAACAAAATGAGCAAACAAACATGTTTCTGAGTGATTAATAAAAACACAATTACCGGCCGGCTTCACGCTTAGCAGGCATATTTTGCGCACTAACAACAAAAAAGTGCCAATTGTTAGTGCTTTGTTAGTGTTCTATAGTGCCGCAAATATAAAATCGCTTACAAACACACGTCCGAAAAATTAGAAAAACTGGGTTACCTGCCAACTTCACCCCCCAGCAAACATAGTTAAGGCACGACAAAACTAGTGCCAGTTGTTAGGGCTTTGTTAGTGCCATTTATTTCTCTACAAACAAAATCAGCTAACATAAACATATTCCCCAGTAACTATTAAAAACAGAATTACCTGCTAGCTTCACGCTTAGCAGGCACATTTTAAACACTACCGACAAAAATAGTGCCAATAGTTCTTTGTTAGTGTTCGTAAGTGCAGGCACATTTTAAGCACTAACAACAGAAATTATGCCAATACTCCTTTGTCAGTGTTCTTTAGTGTCGCAAATAATTTACAGATAAACACGCGTGCGAGAAATTAGAAAACGAAAGTTACCCGAACTTCACCCCCAGGTGCTTTATTCATGTTTTTTAGTGTAGCAAATAAAAAAATCAGCATACGAACACACGTACAAAAAGTTAGAAAACCAAAGTTATCTGCCAACTTCAATCTCCAGCCAGCACAGTTAAAGCACGACCAAACTACTGCCGGTCGTTAGTGCTTTGTTAGTATTTATTAGTGCAGCAGACAAATACACGTCCGAGAAATTAGAAAAACAAAGTTACCCACCAACTTAACCCCCAGCAGGCACGACAAAATTAGGGCCAATCATTGGTGCTTTGTTAGTGCCTTTTATTTCTCTACAGACAATATTAGAATTACCTGCCAACTTCACACTTATCAGGCATATTTTAAGCACTAAAGACAAAAATAATGCCAATAATTAGTGCATTAGTGTTCTTTAGTACCGTAAATAAAAAATCCCCGAACAGATGTCCGAGAAAGCACAGTTAAGACACTAACGACAAAAGCAGTGCCAATCGCTAATGCTTTGTTAGTGCCCTTTATTGCTCTACAAAGCAAAATCAGCATACAAACATATCTCCAAATAATTAATGAAAACGAAATAAGAAAAGTTTTTATTTACAACACGAAACAGCTGTAACGAAGCACTATTTTTATCGTTACTGCTTAGTGTATCTGTTAGGCATGAAGCTGGCAGGTAATTCTGTTTTTGTGTATTAGTCGGAAACATGTTCCTTTGCTGATTTTGTTTGTAGAACACTAAAGATCACGAACACCTGGCACCAATTTTGCCGTTAGTGCCTTAACTGTGCTCGCTGAACGTAAAATTGACAGGTAAGGGTAACTAACACTAATTATAGCACTAAAGAGCACTTACGGAGCAGTAACGACTGGCAACAGTTTTTTCGTTAGTGCTTAAAGCTCGTATCTAGTAAGCCATGGATATTTTGGGAAAAATTAAAAATCACCATTACATTGCTTCCCTAATTAGGTAATTATCTATGTAATCGAATTTATATTTCTTATAGTTTTTGAGATCCCCATAGCGTCCTGGTAAATATAGATGACCTATATTTTGATCATACAGGTGCTTAGCTACTTCGAGTTAGTGCACTGAAGATAATGTTATGACACACTTAAAGGCTTAACTACTAGAGTCTACGTGGGATTTCCACAGGAGGGGCAAATATCTCTCCCATAAGTAATATATTATGATCATGCTTTGCATAGTGAATTAATTATATCTGCTTTTTTTTCCATGTTAATACTGGTGCTATTCTAAATGCTAAATGTTCGATGTGTCTGGTAGCAACATCTTTACGTAATTAGAGTAGAGCTGCATGGAATTTTTCGTAATAATCTGGCTGCATCGTCATATCTTCTTCTTCTTCTTGGTTTAGGGCTTTAGCCCTGTAATATCTGACCTTATTGCCTGTGGTCTTCTTGCGACGCTCATATCCTTGAGTCGGCCCAACGCTTTGGAGGTCGTCGTGGTGGCCTTCCCCCGTGCGTTCTTCCGTTTTTAGTTATTTTCGCTAACCGGCTTTGGTTCATTCTTTCCACGTGTGCGTTCCATTCACGCCGCCTTGTTCTTGTCCAGCGCACTACGTCTTGTACCTTGCATCTCTGTCTTATTTCTTCGCTTCTGATTCTGTCATTTAGCGTAACACCTGTTATCAACCTTAGTGTTCTTATTTCTGATGATCTTAGTATTTGTTTGGTCATTGAGGTTTCCGCTCTTGTTTCAGCTGCATAAGTTAGTATCGGACGTACGGCTGTTTTGTAAATGCGAACTTTGTTTTCTGTACACATGAATTTGTTCTTGCACTTGTACTTCTTTGATCATGTTTTTATTGCTGGATGTAGTAACTCCGCCTGCGACATTGCTGGGTGGATTGAGTAGCCCAGTAAGTCGTTGCCGGTTCCAAGCCCGGATAAAAGAAGAGGGTTCGTAGACAAGGTTAGTACCCTACCTACGGTAAAACCACTAATATACTCACAGAACTGACACAACTGCCTCATATCTTCTATATATATATTTAATACGGACTGTTTCAACTTTACGCGACGACAGGGGCCGCTACTACCTTCAGCACCTCTCAATACCAAACCTAACTTCGCAGGCTGCAGGTGCGTGTGGCGCAGCACACGGGTTCAGCTAGTCTGTTATTAAAGTTGATTCAATGGCTCAATATCAATGTGTTTGTGTTAACCATCCGTTGTATTTTACAATTGCATCGCCCTGTTAAAGTAAATCAATTTTTTACCATCCTACATTTTAAAATATAAATGTCTGTCTTCCATCTAGAAGCGTTAACAAATTACTGTGTACACTGCATGACAGCTACATAGAGCTTTCAGAGCTTGTAAACGATCGAACACAAAAAGGTTGTTGGAATTTCACGGTAATTCGCATTTCCTGCTTGATAGATTTGTGGAAACCGGCAATGTACAATTTGAAAAACGTGAACGAATTAAAAATGCTGTGAACGAAGAAAATGCGTTATCTGTTGTGCTGGCAACGATTGAGGATCCCATATTCGTCAGAGAGAAGTGGGCTCATTAGTAGGAATAAGTAGACGTTCTGTTAGTCAAATCTTAAAAAAAATAGTTTCATGCATATCACATTCAAATGCACCAGGAATTAAGTGATGACGATTTTCTAAAGCGTTTACAGTTTTGTAATTGGGCCAGAGGTAAAATGCAAGAAGATGCTACTTTCTTCAACAATGTTTTGTTCACTGATGAGGCAACTTTTGATAAAAATAGATTTGTTAACAGGCACAACTTCCATTATTATGCTACGGAAAATCCTTACTTTTTCAGGCAACTTGATAACAAGCACAGATAGTCCATAAACGTT
Organism: Ctenicera cuprea; assembly: GCA_958336395.1. NCBI lineage: Eukaryota > Metazoa > Arthropoda > Insecta > Coleoptera > Elateridae > Ctenicera > Ctenicera cuprea. The sequence goes on from OY284487.1 coordinate 61,581,154, forward strand.
TGGGGGGGAATTATTGGAGAACATGTAACAAGGCCACATTTTTTTTATGGTACATTAACTGGAGCTATTTACCTTCATTTTTTCGAGAACTATCTGCCACAATTATTGGTGAATCTTCCTCAAAGTATCCGAAATAGGATGTAGCGTCAGCAAGATAGTGCTCCACCACATTATTTGCAGTAAGCGACCACCTAAATAATATCTACCCACATCAATGGAATGGAAGGAATGGGCCCACTAAATGGCCTGCTAGATCTCCCGATCTTACAAAAACGGATTTTTTTTTATGGGGATACGTGAAAGAAATTGTTTATACAGATACACCAACAACAATCCAAAATATGAAGGATAGGATAATACATGCTTTTAGAAGTATCACAGCGGCAATTTTAAGAAAAGTAGAAACCTCATTTCAAAAGCGCATAGAAATTTGTGTCAATCAAAATGGGCAACATGTGGAGCACGTAATATAATTTTTTTCTTTTGTTTTGTTTGAAAAAACCGTCATTTTTTAAATAAATATTGTTCAATTTTGTACTTTTTGCTCAATAAATCAAAAGTGGTTACAAATAGCCATAAGGACGTACAAACAAAAAATGTTCGCTATTTAATTCTACATAACATCGTTAAAAAATATACAGGGTGTTCCATTTGAAAAAGTTGAGAAGAATAACTTTGAAGTTCTCTTAATTTGAAAATTAATTTTGAACACCCTGTACATGGTGGCTCTACGATATTTAAACAAAAGCACCCTACAACCTCCTATAATAAGGTCCTTATTTAATTTCGTCTTCAAAGCTGTGGCCGCGGAAGTGGTGAATTGTTAAGTGGAGTAATGTAAAAATCAATTTTTTTGAAAAAAATATAATTACTTCTAAACCGGACATTAGATGGCGCTAATATTTTAGATATGAATAAACATCCCAAGAGAAGTGTTAAATATGCAAAAATACTCAGGGCATTCCATTTAAAATAAATACCTTAAGCGTGCCACCCTTTTTTGTAACACCCTGTATATTTGAAAATAATTTTTATGTATGCGCATTTACCCACAGTTTACATTTGCATTAGAAAGATTTTTTTATCTGTTACGGTGTATGAGCTATCGAACTCCCACGCTCTATTGCCCCACCCGGTACTTATACTGATGATTCTTATTGTTCGCTTATCAAATTTTAAAAAGGAATGCTGGCGTTTTTGAATTCTGAAGTTCCGCATTCCAAAAATAGCTTCAGCGGCTTATATATTAACTGTGTCCCTAATGAGGCTACTTCAGTAAAGATGTCCAAACTAAAATGGTACATACTTATCAAAGAAATCCACTTCTTATTAAAGTGGTAGCGTTTAAGCAATACAATAACTGGGAATAAATTATATCTTACAATTCATTGTGTAAATTTCAATTCAATTAAATTGTTGTAATAAATTCTCCACCTCTGCATCATACAATAAATATTAGAACGGCACATGTGAAGGCCTGACCTAATTCTAATGAGTACTAATATAATAATTATTTACAGTTTCTACTCTAAATCAAATTGTACGACTTAATAATACTAGTTTTAACGATTAAGTCAACGATTTCTTTTAATGTTCTTTAAATGAAGTCAAAGAGTTACAATGGGAACAAATGATAAACTATAATTACAAATTACAATAAAAATTGTCATAAAAATAGTATTTAAAGAAAGATTAAAAAATAAAATTCGTCTCTTACATTTATTAAATCTACAGCGGAAATATGGTCATATTAGGCAATATGTATCTTATAGTCTTAATTTTTACTTTCCCACACTTCTACTGAAGTAAGGAAACTTATAATTTCATGCGAATTTTCGAATTTCATAATTGTACGGAAATACGCGTTTTGGGGTCCAAGGAACCCAAAAGAAGTGGCTGGGTGAGTGGGTGCGTTCGTTTTCCTATATCTCCGGAATCCCTTTACCGATGTTTATAAGATTTGGTCAGTGGAAGTGTTTTAGTTGCAGGTAGTTCTTTGTAAGGCTGTTAATCGGAACCGGAAACGTAAATTTAACCTGTTATTTTGGTATGGACTATTTTCTAAACACTTTTTTGAAAATTTGAATACATAGATAGCGTTGTAGTGCATCTAACGACAAAACCAATTGCTATTTTTTCAAATACTGTATCTTAAAAAATGAAGAACGCTACGAATTTTTGATCATAAATTTAATGCCCGATTACTCAAAAACAAAATATACAATCAATACAAATTGTCATATTATTTGATAGCCAGGGATAAGTATAATCAAGTAAGGTAAAAATATTTTTGGGAAATATAAAAATTGTAAATATATACCGGCTCAAAATTTTGAACATTTTCAAAAAATTATTCCTCAATAACTGCCCACACCATTTTTTTTTAACTTTCTAAGCTGATGGAACGTTAGGACAATGTTGGTAACCGGGAAAATGAAGGAAATAGTGTCTGAACTAAAAAGATATGAAATAGATATAGCAGCATTACAAGAAATAAGATGGGGAGGGAAAGGAAGAATTGACGAAAAGGAATTTACAGTAATCTACTCAGGTGCGGAAAAGCAAGGTCAGCACGGTGTTGGCTTTATACTATCAAAAGCAATGAGATCGAAAATTATAGAAACGGAGTTAATTAATGAAAGGATGGCATATATCAGGCTAGAGGGAAAACCAACGAACTCATCGGTAGTGAACATATATGCACCCACAGAAATCCATACTGATGAGGAAAAGCAACAGTTCTATGAAAAACTAGAGGAAAAGATGGAAGAGATACCGAGTGAAGATCTAATCATAGTACTGGGGGACTGCAACGCACAAATTGGCAAAGAGAGTATAATAAGTCAAGTGGCAGGGAAGCACACTATCCACGAAAAAACCAACGACAATGGTATGAGATTATGTGTTTTAGCTGCGAAAATGAACCTGATATTAAGCAGCACTAAATTTGAACACCCGATAAAGCATAAGGCAACATGGATATCACCAGACAGGAAAACAGAAACCCAAATAGACCACGTACTGGTAACAAAAAGACGTCAATCATCAATAATAGATGTAAGAACATACAGAGGTGCATGTGCCGATTCGGACCATCTCATGGTAACAGCAACGATTCGGCAAAAACAATGTAGGAAAGGGAAAGAAACGTGCTGAAAAAGAAATGGAACATAGGAAGGCTAAAAGATGAAATAATAAGACGACAATACATGGAGGAGTTAGAAAATAAAATAAAAAGTAAACCAAAGCATAGATCAATTGAAGAAAACTGGATGGATATTAAAGAAACAATAAATAAAGCGGCAGGAAAAATAATAGGAAATGAAACAAGAGATAGGAAGAAGGAATGGTTCGATGAAAAATGTAAAAAAGCGCACGAAGAAAAGGCGAAGGCAAGAATAAAATGGCTAAGAAATAATAAAGACGAAGACGAGAAAGAGTATAAGGAAAAGAGGAAGGAATGTAATAAAACATTAAGAAGCAGTAAAAGGAAATGGATAGAAGAGGAACTACAAGAAATAGAGAAAGAAAGTAAAAAAACCAACACCAGAAAGTTCTATCAGAAAATCAATAAGCAGAATAAGGAGTATAAACCTAGAATAACAGGAATAAAAAACAAACAAGGCAGAGTAATAGAGCAAGAAGATGAATACAAAGAAATTTGGGCAGAGCATTTTAAAGAATTACTGAACACAAACCAAAGACAGGAAGAATTAAATGTAGAAGATGACGAAAATGAAGTACCAGTAGAAGAACCCACACTACGAGAAGTGAAAAATATTTTAAGAAACAGTCGTAACGCAAAGGCACCCGGTAAAGACGGAATAAACATGGAATTAATAAAATATGGAGGTGAGGCAATAATGGAATATATAGCTACACTTATTATAAAAATATGGAAAGAAGAAAAGATGCCAGCGGATTTTGAAGTAGGGCAAATAATAACGATACACAAGAAGGGTAGTCAACAAGAGTGCAAGAATTGCCGAGGAATAACGTTATTAAATACTGTGTATAAAATACTATCAACATTAATGCTGAGAAGACTACAGGACAGGACAAGAAATATAATTGGACAGTACCAATATGGCTTCAGAAAAGGAAAAGCAACAACTGACGCGGTATACATACTAAAACAAATAATAGAAAAAACGCTGGAATACAAAATAAAAGTAGAAATGCTATTCGTCGACTTCGAACAAGCGTTCGACTCCATCGATAGAGGGAAGGCTAATGCTAGTAATGAAGGATCTGGGAATACCAACTAAGCTAAGGAAGCTCATAAAGATGACTCTTGAAACAACCCGAATCAGTGTAAAAACTCAAAAAGGTGAAACAACCGAATTCGCAATAAATAAAGGAGTAAAGCAAGGAGATGCCCTATCAGCCACACTTTTTAATATGTGCATAGAATACATAACCCGTACAATAAATAAAGGCACTTTAAGAACAGGGGGAAGACAATTACTTGCATACGCAGATGACCTGGTGTTAATAGCTAAAAGTAGGGATATATTAACTAACATGGTGGAAGAACTAATAACAGAAGGAAAAAAAATTGGATTGAGAATAAATAAAGACAAAACAAAAATCATCAGAATAGGGCATAAATCCACAGCAGGAAGGATAAAAATAAGCAATCAGGAGTATCAAGAAGTAGACAGGTTTAAATACCTAGGTGTTATGGTATCTAACGATGGGGATAGAGAAACCGAAATAGGAGATAAAATAGTAACAGCAAATAGAGCTTATTACGCCAATAAGAAATTACTGAAAAGCAAATTCATTTCCAAAAAAACAAAAATAAGAATTTATAACACGTTAATCAAACCAATAGTAATGTACGGGGCAGAAGTGATGTCAATGACGAAGAAAGAGGAAGAAAAACTAAGAATAATGGAAAGGAAAATACTCAGATCAATACTAGGACCAGTCAAAGTTGCAGAAAACGAGTATAGAACAAGAATGAACCACGAGATAGCACAGGAGATAGGAGTGGATATAGTAAGAAAAATAAAACAACAGAGAGTGAAATGGCTGGGACATGTGATGAGGGCCGACCATCAGGAAACGACAAACATAATAATGAATTGCATACCGGCTGGGAAAAAGAAAAAGGGAAGGCCAAAGTCGTGGTGGTTGGATGAAGTAAAACACGATTTGCTGAATATAGGAATAAGAATGGAGGACGTGAAAGAAAAGGTCATGGACAGGAAGACGTGGAACAAAATAAGCCATCAAATAGAATGAAGACCGGACGGGGACCGATCCACCCTAAAAGGATCTAGAAAGCTTCTAAGAAGCGGCGAAACCCCTTCATGGGGTGTTAAGCCATTCATTCATTCAAGCTGATGGAGCTTGCAATGAACTACAAACAAATATGTTTTTCCCAGTCTCCCAAATTTTACTCTGACGCCTTCCAGAAATTTTTGAAAAGTTTCAACTTAAATAATTATTTATTCAGAAACGCAAACCCGAATTGTTATAAACTTTAAGCAGTTTGACAGCCTATTTAAAGTAGTTTATTAGGATTAGCAAACATTTTTTTCCATATTTAAAATTAGGAAATAAAACGATACTTTTTAATTTCCACAACCCATTTTCAGACAGTTTCGTGATTTTAACTACGCTTATCGGTTAGCTCTAGTTCAAAATAGACGCGCTCGGAAAAGAAGCCGATCACCAATCTGCTGATCACCTGCTTACGAAATTCGATTTTAGTTATTGATTGAATCCAATTAATAAAATCAAAAAAGTTTAAATTTTCACAATTTTCAATATTTTAAAAAACTTTTCTTTTCAGTTTTCTAAATATTCGAAAATTTTCAAATTTCGTATAACAAAATTTTTAAAATTTAAAAAAGTTACAATAATTTTCATTAGTTTTTTTTTCAAATTAAGGAAATTATTAAACTTTCCAAACAATTTTAAATATTTAAAATTTTAGAAATTTCACAATTTCCAAAATTTTTAAATTATGAAAATTATCAAAAATGTCTCTAATTTGCAAAAAAGTTTTCAGCACATTGAAACTATTAAAATATTTCTACAATTTCTTTTTAATTTTCAAAATGTTGCATATTTTTGTAAATTACAAACATTTTCAAAAAGTTAAAAACTGTCAAACTTTTTAGTTATTTTAAAAACGTATACAATTTTAGGAAACTTCAGTCAAAATTCTCCAAAAATTTATAAAAAAATATGTTTAAAATATTTCAACAATTTTAGAATTTTCTCTTGAAAATAAACAAGCTTAAACAAGACATGTAGATTAAGACCTGCTGACATATTTAGCAGGACATCTTCACAAGAACATGCAAAATGATCACTGCATACCGGTTTTGTAAGACCACTGGGCAATTACGCCAGATATTTAACATGTCTGATCAGCAAATTTAAATAAGAAACATTTATATTGCGGATATTTATAACTACAACTGGTATTAAATACTTGCAGTAAAATTAATCTTTTAAAAGCTTTTAAAACCAAAGTGGAAGTAGGTTGCTGCACGCGTTCGTTGGCCCCTATAAAGCCCATAATCACTTTAAAATGACTTGAAAATTTGCGAGCTACGCCACATTGTTGTAGCTAACTGAATTTAATGAAATTACGACCATTTAGCACAGAACGGACAACCAAACATAATTAAATTCAACAATTATATATTTTAGAGCAGGGTGGCAGTTAAAAGGACCCTTTTCCGTCATATGACCTTAGGGAACAAGGGAGCGCTGTTTGCCTGGTTCCTTTTAACATAATTTTAAAGTTAACTATGGGACAAAGGCAATAAAACTTAACACGGATGACAAGTTAAATCCAATAGTCAAGTGCCGACCGTAAATGAATAAAATAATAGTTTTGTATATTGAGTTACAACCCCAACAGGACGGGTGTAAAATGGAGAAGCGCCCAGAGATTAATTTTAACCCCGGGCATTTGGGATTTGTTTTATGGGACATCCAGCAGTCACTGACCCACGATAGTTCAGATAATGAAAGTGGGTGCTGCTGCTATTTTCATGGTAATGTAACTTAATTTAAGCCTCAGGGTTTATCGCTTAATTAATGATAATGCAGTTTATCGTACGTCTCTGCGTCATATGTCCACAAGAATAACGAGAATGGTTTTGTTATGGTACAACGATTCTGATAACGTTGCAATAATTTCTACTCTAGAAAGGAAGATTATTTCTCCGATAATGAAATTGTGCATTTAGGACAATTTCTGATTTTTATTTTCCCATACCTTCGGTATAGGGAAGTATTGACTTCATGAAAATTTACGAAATCTAGATTTTAACGGAAATACAAGTTTTTGGTTTTAAAAAAATGTCTGTCTGTGGGTGTGTGGATGAGTGTGCCGCTTTTAAAGGCGAAAGTACTGGGCTGGTTTTGATGAAATTTTAAACAAGAGGTATATCGAAAATTGTAGTTGTAGTTAGGCTTTAAAAAAAATCGAAACCGGAAAGGAAAGTTAGACAAGTTTTTTTGGTAGCATTTTTTTCCAAAACTAAATTTTGGAAATTTAAACATGAGATCTGAGGGAAATACTTACGGCAAATCGAAAACTATTTTACCGAACTCTCTAGCTTCAAAATGGCTGACGCTAAAGCTTTTTGAAAATCTTGACTTTACCGCCCATTAACTTAAAAAGTAGTTACAACTTGTTACAACTTCGTGGATGAAGCAAAATTAATTTCAAAATCCGCAAACACTTGCAATGGCCCTGCTTCAAAATTTAGTTTTTAGTTTTCAAACAAATATATTTCAAAAACTGACCACACAATTTTTTAAACATTATAAGCCGATAGAGCTTGCAATGAACTACAAATTTGTTTTTTACTTATATCTCACATTTCACTCTGACGCTTGCAAGGAATTTTTTTTAAAACTTGAAATTGGTTAATTATTTATTCAAAAACGCAAACGCCGATCCTTGTAAACTTTTATCAGTTCGTTAGATTATTTAAAGTACTTTATTAGGATCAGCAACAATTCGCAACTACTTTGAAAATTAAGAAAAAAATATACTTTTTAATATCAACAACGCGCATCAAAAATTACGTGATTTTAACTACGCCTATCGATTAGCTCCAGTTGAAAAATATTTTTCATTCTTTGCATATTTTTGATAACTCCTCAAATAAAGCTATTATAACAATTTTTGTCCAACATCTAACGTGGAATTTGTAATTGTAATTGCTTTCGTGCAGTTTAGTCGCTGTCTCTATGCGTACAGTTACGGTACGGACCCCAATTGCACAAGGTATTGCAAGTTCAAATACTCGCTGCTTGTTTTCTTAGAAATCTAATACTCGCTGAACTGTACAACGTTACAATTATAAAAATTTTCTTTTGCAAATACAGCAAGTATTAACACCTGGTAGGGGAAAGTGAATATAGCTTATTCTTATCAACTTTTAAATTTCTAAAATGATAATGCGTCGATTCATGAATAAAAATAATACAAATGATTTTGAACTTAAGCACATTTTCCTTAACCTTCACATAATGATGATAACCCCAAAATAAACAAATGTTTCCTCTGGAAATATCATTACGTCGGTTAGTTGTTAAATGCAAACTTTGCCGAGTTAAATTTGTAAGGCTAACGGTTACCTGAGACTTTTATATTCTCACAAGGTTTGAACTCCAGCGATTTAATTTGAGATCTTATCTGAAATGTGTGAATGAAGCCAAGAATTAGAAGTTTGTTAGTGTAGGTTTATTTAAATTCCCAAACTTAAGCTCTACAAGTTTGTTGGAATTTAGAATTCGTGGTTTCGTTCAAACTATTTCTGTACATTCCTATTAATATTTGTAAAATGCATTTTAAAATTTTCCATAAATACTTTTTTTAGATTTAGTTTTCTAAAATTGAAAACTCTGAGGAGGTGCGTTGTATATTTTGTGATCAGTAAGTAACTAGTAAATAATAAAAATTAACCAAACCCCTCCGCTAAGTAGGTCTCAATAAGAGCTGCCGCCGGAAATAAAATTGGTAGAAAAAAAACTGAAAAGAATCCCGGAAAAACAGACCCGAAAAAACCCGAAACAAAAACCCGGAAAACAACCCTCGAAAAAATTTAAGAAATAAAAAGCCCCTATAAATCTTCAAGAAAAACATCCCCCGAACAATCCTACAATATCCCCAGAATAATTCTTTAAAAAAAACGGAAAAATTAGAAAGGTATCACTTGTCCTCATTTCCATGTATTAAGGAAGATTTTGAAAATGTTTTTGAAACTAATAAATATGCACTAAAAATGTTGTTAGATATTTGAGTATATTTCCAAATATAAATTCGCCCTTATTCATATAATTCAGAGTTGTAATAATACACTTATTACATTCCGCCGATATCGGAGCTTCATGGCTCCAAACCTACATATCGGAACCCGCAAACATAATAAATATCTAAGCTGTCTCGAGCTGTAAGACATGTTACTGAATACATCGTCACTAAAAATGGAGTTCATACAGAAACATTTAGAATTTGTAGTAAATAGTTTTGTAGTAAACACTTTTTAATAATAAGCGGAACCTGGTTGACCTCCCAATTTGTACGTCAATGAATGGTGGAATTTGTCTGGCATATAATTTGCTTGTATGCAGCGCAATAAATACACATTTCTGACCCGCTAGAATTAAAGTAAACCATAACTAACCAAATTATACCAACAGAAATGACAGCAACATAAACTTTTGCTGAAAATAACCAATAAACTAAGCTGGCATGCAAAGGCCCGCCGTAGTATCATAGACTTATACTGATACATCTCTCCGAGATACAAGGTTTAGTCGTCTTGTTAGGGTGAGACAGTTTAATATAGATAGATGCTGTCAATATCCATTGATATGCTTTTTTTCTGGTGGTGTAGAATACGTTTTTTAAGGAGGTGAGTTGTCATATTTCTTAGCTTTACATTTCATTGTATTAAACTTTGAAATTTTATTGAATAAATGTCCAAGAATGCGTTAAAATTTTAATTGACTGACTACAAACTGTGTTGGTGATCCTTCGTGCGGGCGACTAGGCTTAGGGTTATAGGTGAAGTGCTCAACGATAGGTTACGAAATATGAAAGAACTAGCAGCTTACGTGAGCTACGCCCCCGATTTTTTTTGGCAACCTTATATTCGGGTCTCGCCGTTCCGAATGTTTTCGGAGTCGGTCTCGAAAATAAGAGCTGCCCCTGGTAAAAAAATTTCGTAATCAAAAAAGAAAAAAGCCCGGAAAAATCGAAAAAAAGAACCCAGAAAAAACTAAGAATGAAAAATCCTCGCAAGATCTCCAAGAAAAACATCTACAATCCTATCATAGCCCCAGAAACAATTTCCCTAAAAAAAAGCGGGAAAAAAGATAGTTAAACCGTTAAACTGAGCAGTTTTGCTCATTTCCAGGGCAGTGCCTTAACGGAGATTTTCAAACTGTTTTTCGAAGTAATAAATACGCACTAAAGAATGTTATCTACTTGCATATATTTCCCAAATGAGATCTTCCCTTATTCATATAAATCGATCAACTCGGAAAAAAACTCCTGTCTTTTTCAGGAAAAGGTACTTCTTCAATTATGCAGTGATCCACCTCCATGAAAACACGTGCTTTTTTTTGTTTAGGGGATGTGTTTTGAGGGGTTGTTGGCTCCGGGAAATTACTTTCCATGTCTTTACCGGAGTCGATCTCAGACGATGTTTGTCAGCGGGTGTTTTCTCCATCAATGTTTTTTCCAGCGAATTTGAATGCATTTTTTTTCAAAGATGTTTATACCGTAAACCATAAGCAAAAGGTTTATTTTTTGAGTAACATGCTATTAATGTGAGCACATTTTGGTGAATGTATGTTTCGTCTATCTCGTTCTGTTGACGACGTGGGATCTCAGACTGCGACATCCCAAGACCTTGAGAGCATTTAGCGTTCTTGCAATGCAATCCGGCAAAATCTCATATCGGAACATTTTCATGAAATTAACCTTCCCTATACCAAAAGTATAGAAACGTAGAAAAAAGATTTGAATCAAACAAATCAATTTTTAAATTTTTTAAATAAAAGACTGTTGCTATTGTTGATGTGTTAACATTTTTGTTAATTTTATTGTTCTTTTTGTTCTTGATAATTGATGACCCCGTCGATACAGCTAGCTGTGTTCTTAGGAGTAACTACATACAGACATACAGTTATTGAGGTCCTTGGTTAATTAAAAGAATATTACAACGTCACCCCAGAATGTGTATGTTGGGGTAGACAGGGAGCCTCAAAGTCCATTATACTTCTCTAACAGGCGTTTAGGTATGTTAAATTAATGCACTGTAGATAATGTACAAGCTACGTGGGATTTCCGTGGAGGGAAATACCTTTCCCGCCGGTCAGGTTTTGCTAACGTAGTAATGAAAGTAATATACAGCTGCTTGATTTTCATGTTATGCTGTTTTTTTTCTATCATTTTCACGATTTTCAAAATTTTAATAGCTTCAAAAATATTGGTCAAGTCGAAAAACCGTAGAGGAACTTTTTGTTTAGTTGGTTTCGCAGAACAACCTGTGTTTTAATAATGAATCGCTCTGTTAAAGTACCGATTTTCCCCATCCTACAATGATTAACGAAATACTATTTTATCTGGTTTATTGAGTCGATCTACCAGCATCAGTATCTTGTTCAGTATCTTGCAGTGTAATCGGATGCTACATTCGACAGGGATGTAAACCATATGCGCGTAATCAAGAGAATGGGAGTAATAAGATATTAATGTGATTGTTGCCGAAGGCAACGTTGATTGTTATTGATCCCGGGAATTTCTCTAATAATTCGTACTTTAATCTGTGATGAAGGATTGTTATGGATGCGAAACAGAATGACATGCATCTCACGAATGTCACTGATCCTGATCCAAAGAATAGGGACATAACTTAGCTTTAAATGCTTGTTTCTCATATTCTTAAGGCGACGACATTTTTTATCGAGTCAGTGTGTATATCCTCTTCTTGCTTTTAAGTCACACAACTCTTTTGAAATCAGAGAAAAAGATTATTCCGCGCCAATGTGAAAAGTAATCGTAAAGACGATTTGGAGTGATCCTGGGTTGTACTTGTAAACTAAATTTCAAAACTCATACGGCTGTACGGTACCAAAAAGTGATTGTGAAAGAAGAGCCTGCATGTTTCGTTTTCAATGCCACACCGTCATGTGGAGCCAAAAAGGGGCATTATGTGCTAACGCCAATTTATTTTGACACGCGATTTGGCGTTACCATGAGATCGCTTTACCATTTTCATGATCGTGCGACTATTTTGAGAACAGGAAAGATCAATCTCCGCCAATAAGAATTTATGAAAAGCCTCTTGGGAGGGACCTTGACATGATCTTGAAATTAACATTTTTAGGTTATACGGCCACTTGGAGACAGGGAATATGTGACAATGCAATGTCATTAAAATGACGAATGGGCTTGAAATTGCAATTACATTAAAATGTGTTTTCGGGATTGTTTAACCAGTTCGAAGTCATCTTACATTTGTAATTTGTAATAAAAGAATTGTGAATTACACCAATATGCGAGGAGTATTCATAGTAATGAGTAATCACATTATAGTTAACAAAAATCTAATTAGTCCTTTTCTAAGAATATTTTAGTTTTTCCCTGAATATGTATAGCAGTTGCGTTAAGCAGCGCATTAGTTTTAAATTCGCATGTAGCGGTCCCAGTTGGAAGGTGTACCGAAGACGAAAGGAAGCTCTAACAAGGCATCAAAAAAATATTTATCGTTTAATAATTAGAACATCTTAAAACTCACAATAAATGAATGACAAGGTTGGTTTTCTAACATTTGCCGAAAACCAACAACATATTACTAAGAAATCATTATTATATTTTACTATCTAAAAATGCTAAAGCAATTGTTGTTATCTTTATGTATAAGTCCAAATTCTCGTAGGAAAATTGATGTTCGATTGCACCTCCACCAAATGTCATCAAATATAGCTAATTCCATCTCTATAGTATAATCGAACTAAATAATTAACAATTTTCTACTGATAAAAACCCACCTATATTTCATCTAAGTTGCAGGCTTCCACGGCCGCTATCATAACTATATTGGCTACCGGGTTGGAGCTGCGTCATTCGGCCGTGCCAACATCACCCAGTTGGCAAAATTTGGCTTTTCAAGGGTGCAATTTAATTTTTATTAAAGATGTATTTTCAAACATAAGTTTTTTAGTGGACAGCGGTTCAAACTACAGCTTGTTACCAAATGCTTTCTTCCACAACCACACAACACACAATCCTGACTCTTTGATTTCTTTATTGGCAGCGAACCAAACACAAATACAAACTTATGGTTCTAAAACACTAGCTTTAAAATTTGATTTTTCAAATCAACCAATTACTTGGAACTTTATTTTGGCAGATATTGCATTTCCAATTTTGGGGCTAGATTTTTTAAAATATCATAATTTAATGTTAGACTGTGCTGTGGGAAGAGTAGTTGATCGAGTTTCTGTTAATCGATCTATGATGTTCGACCCGGAAATTCGTGAGTCATCCGTTCTTCCACAGACTGGTGGTAATTCACCTGTTCAACAAACAAAACCTCCTACTTCATACAAGTCACAAACAATTATAAAACATTTAAACAACTCTTCTCAACTTACAAACAAATCACAACCATTACTCCAACCAACTTCATCACAATCAAACATCCAACCAATCTCTCAATCATCTCTCTCAAACACATCACAACTAATCACACATCCTAATCAACTTTCCAATCTTCTTTCTTCTGAACTTAACGACTACCAATCGCCTTCTACGGTAGAAGCAGATGTTAATGCTCAAAAAATTTCTCCTAATTCACTCTCTTTACAATCTTTATCACCTGAACCCACTCTTTACTCTAATCTACTTCAACAATTTCCTGCTTTAACAGCTGAATTCGACGTTAACACCCCTATTAAACATAATATAGTGCATCGAATTAAAACTAACGGTCCGCCAATTAGTGCAAAGTGTCGAAGACTTAACCCAACACAATTACTGTTTTTAGAAAAGCATCTGCATGAACTGTTACGTGCTGGAATCATCGAGCAGGCAGACAGTCCTTGGAGCAGCCCAATACATATGGTATTAAAACCTGATGGCAGCTATCGTGTCTGTGGCGATTACAGGCAGCTGAATGCGGTGACAGTTCCGGATACCTATCCAATTCCCTTCATGCGAGACTTTACTCACAGAATATATGGATCTACAATATTTACTAAATTGGATTTAAAGAAAGCATACTTCCAAATTCCTTTGCATCCAGATGATATGGACAAAACCACAATTACCACACCTCTTGGTGCATATCGTTACAAAAGACTTAATTTTGGCTTAAGAAACGCTCCTGCTTCCTGGTCCAGATTCGTCCAGAAGATTCTTACAGGGATGTATTACATTTATTTTTACCTCGACGACATATTAATTTTTAGTAAAACCGCGTCAGAGCATTTGCGTCATGTAAAAATGGTTTTTGAACGTCTGACTGAATACGGACTTTTGTTAAACGTTGATAAATGTGTTTTTGGGGTTAGTGAATTGGATTATTTGGGGCACAAGGTTTCATGTAATGGCATTCTGCCACAAGACTCAAAAATTGAGGCGATAAAGAACTTTCCAATACCAAACGATCAAAAAAAATTGCGCAATTTCATAGGCTTAATAGGATATTTTCATAAACACATTAAGAACTGTGCAAAAATTTTGGCTCCGCTGAATTCTTTAGTTATTCCGGGTAAGGCTTCCACGAAACCAGTTGTTTTGCAAGGTAGGACGTTAGAAGCTTTTTATGAAGCCAAGCAGGCACTTATTGAGGCTACACTTCTAGTACACCCTCAAGAAGGAGCTGAGATCAGTATTTCTTGTGATAGTTCCGGAGATGCTATTGCAGGCGTATTACAGCAACTACAAGATGGTTTATACAAACCCCTCGCATTCTGCAGTCGATCGCTTACGCCTACTGAAAGAAAATACAGCATTTTCTCACGCGAACTTTTGGCTATTTATTTCGCAATTAAAAAATTTCGATATTTTATAGAATATAGGACTTTTCACGTGTATACGGACCATAAACCGATTTGCTCAGCTATCAAAAGTTCTTGCGACACTTATTTACCACGAGAGTTTCGTCATTTAGAGTACATTTCTGCTTTCACCACGGATATCCGATATTTAAAGGGGAGCGAAAATATTCCAGCAGACGCACTTACACGAGTTTCAGCAATTTTACCCGAGTTGGTTGATTATGATGCAATTGCACATGCGCAGGTTCAAGATGAAGAATTATTGCAACTTCAGTCGAATCAAAATTTCAATTTTGTCAAAGCACGTACACCAAACAATACGTCAATATGGATCGACACGAGTCGAGGATTGTCGCGACCTTACGTTCCATTGCCATTTCGTTTTGGAATTTTCCAGCGGTTGCATGGCATGGCTCATCAAGGTACTAGGACGATGCAGAAGCAGGTTGCTCGAAGGTTCTTGTGGACTGGTATGAGAAAAGACATTCGGGATTGGGTAAAGAGCTGTTCTAATTGTCAGCAGAATAAAATAACACGACACACGAAGACACCATTGCAACCTATAATCGAACCTAATAATCGTTTTGAACAAATTCATTTGGACATTATGACCCTTCCTTCTTCGAATGGTTTTAAATATCTGCTAACAATAGTAGACCGTTTTTCACGTTGGCCCGAAGCAATTCCATTAAAGAGCACCACAACTGATATTATTATACAAGAACTTATCAATACTTGGATCAGCCGTTTTGGAGTTCCAAAGATTATTTCTACGGATAATGGTCCGCAATTTATTTCTGCAACGTGGGAAAATTTTTTGAAAACTTTGGGGATAAAACATATTAAGTGCAGTGTTCAACACGCACAGAGTCAGGGTTTGGTGGAAAGACTTAACCGTACGATTAAACAAGCAGTAAGAACGACGGGGATGAGCGACTGGATAGAGAGATTACCATGGATTTTATTGGCTTTGCGCTCAGCAATTAAAGAACAAGTTCAGGTGTCTCCTGCGGATATTCTATACGGAACACAATTGCGTCTGCCCGGAGATTTTTTTCAAGACGTAGATCTTGACGATCGCACCGAGTTAACACATTTTGTTTTTAAATTACGAAAACACATGCACAACGCCAAGTTCTTTTTCACTAAGATTTTTAATAATACCAATACTTTCGTGGATCAGCAATTAAAATCGTGCTCACACGTATATGTACGCAACGACAGTCATACGCTAGGCTTAAAACAGAATTATTTGGGTCCATTCAAAGTGATCTCTCGAACGGAAAAATATATGGTATTGGAGGGCTTCGGTAGAAATGGAATTGTTTCTCTAGATCGCCTCAAACCAGCTTTTTTTGTTTAAATATTTTTGTTTAGATATTATGTTCTTTTTATTTTTGCACATTTTTTTCCCTTTTTGTTCTGTTTTTTTTTAGTGAACTGAACTTTTTCGACTCTGCTCTTAGAACCTCAAGAATTGGAAACGCACCTGAAAAGACTAGAAGCAACTTCAAACTAATTCTATTTTCTATGTTCAATTAGTTAGTTACTTGTATTGTTTTTTTGAAAAGATCAGAAGTTTTTGTAGCTAAGATAGCATGCGCTTCACGTTTGGTGCGTAGCTTTTTTTCTTCTGCAAAGGGGGGGGGGTACTAATGTAGCAACCTGGTTGTATTATTTTATTAGTAACTTAGCGACTTGGTTGCTATGTACATTAATATAAAAACAATTCATAAAAGATTTTGTAAACGTGAACTTCATTAAAACTTTCTCCTCCAAATAGTGTTTTATTTAATAACTACGAAACCAAACTTTACAGTACTGCTATTACAGACGTTTCGTCCGCGGTTGCACGGTACATCTTGAGAGTCGTTGACTCTACTGCTGCCGTGTTGAACAAAGTACACAGTTCTAAAGATTTCCCGTGCAACCGTGGACGAAACGTCGGTATTGTAGAAACTTTTAATTTCGATAGCATATCCACCATATATCATTATCAAATATACCTAATATCCCTTCCGGGTTGAGTCCGCGGCATTGGTACTGCCACTACCAACTTTTCGTACACATTTGCACGGGACATCTTGAAGGTCGTTGACGTACTGCTGCCGTGTTTAACAAAGTACACAGCCCTAAAGATGTTACGTGCAACCGTGGATGAAACGTCGGTAATGCAGAAACTTTTAATTTCGATGGCACCTCCACTAAATGGCATTATCAAATACACCTAATATCATATCTACGGGATAGTTTAACCGAATTAAGTAATTAACATTATTTTTCTGATACAGATACAGAGTGACTTATTTAATCTGAGTTGAAGACTTTCACAGCTATAATGTTCGTTTCCGGGTTGAGGCCGCGTCATTGGTACTGTTATTACAGACGTTTCTTCCACGGTTACAGGAGACAGTTTGAGGCCCGTTGACTCTACTGCTGCTGTGTTTAACAAAGTACACAGTTCTAAAGATTTCCCGTGCAACCGTGGACAAAACGTCGGTATTGTAGAAATTTTTAATTTCGATGGCACCTCCACCAAATATCATTATCAAATATACTTAATATCCCTTCCGGGTTGGATCCGCGTCATTGGTACTGCTTTTGCAAACTTTTCGTACACATTTGCACGGGACATCTTGAGGGTCGTTGACTCTACTGCTGCTGTGTTTAACAAAGTACACAACCCTAAAGATGTTACGTGCAACCGTGGATGAAACGTCAGTAATGTAGCAACTTTTAGTTTCGATGGCACCTCCACTAAATGGCATTATCAAAAACAGCTAACATCATATCTACCAGATAGTTTAACCGAGTTAAGTAATTAACATTCTTTTTCTGATACAGATACAGACTGACTTATTTAATCTGAGGTGAAGGCTTTCACTGCCATAATGTTAGTTGGGTTGGAGCCGCGTCATTGGTGCTGTTATTACATACGTTTCGTCCCCGGGGTACAGGAGACAGTTTGAGGCCAGTTGACCCTACTGCTGTTGTGTTTAACAAAGGCCACGGCCCTGAAGACGTTTCGTTCAATTGTGTACGAAACGTCGGTAATGTAGGAACTGTTAAGTTCGGTGGCCCCTCCACGAAATGTCATTAGGAAATACCGCTAATATCATTTCTACGAGATAGTTAAAACCATACTGGCTTCCGGGTTAGAGCCGCGTTATTGGTAGTGCTAGTACAGACGTTTCGTCCACGGTTGCAGGGGTCATCTTGAGGCCAGTTGACTCTACTGCTGCTGTGTTACACACAGTCGCTTAAAATGTCCGGTGCTACCATATGCGAAACGTCGGTAATAGTAGTATCGATTCCTTGGCTCAAAATCTTATAGCTTAGACCTTACAATTCGAATTAACATTACAAAATACATATTATACTGAATTTGTTCTATTTTGGATACTATACTCGACTATTATACGTCGAAATATTGATTTGTTTTCATTAAAAGAAAGAGATGTATCATAGCACCTTCTCAACCCCAAGAACAATAAAGTCCCCCTTTTCACAATCACATACAACAACAAGCAATCATATCCTTACGAGTTTTCATATTTTTCCTATGAGATTGTCATAATAACTAGTTGTTATACATAATAATAATTTATAAAAAACTTGTCCCATTACAAAATCCGCACGCTCACTACTAAGGCAATAAACAAAACTAAAAATCAAGCAACAAAATGAGTCAGGAAAATTATTATTCAGGTTGGGGATCTAATGAACGGCATGTCTGCACTGTTGTACGCGGCTTGAGCTTCCTGATTAACTGCAAATTCTTCATAGTCACTTCGTTATTTCTTTCCAAAAGTATGTTTTTCTGTTTAGTTTTACAAGACATGAAGTATTTTGAAAGATTGTTAGATAAGCTTTACAATCATCGCCAATTGGTCATAATTTGTTGAAGATGTCAGAAAATTAACATGTGGGTGGAATATACAAGATACCTTCGGATAAGAAATGTGCAAACTACCATCAGTAAAGTCTTGACATTCCTAACCCAAAAGAGTATTTAATAAATTAACATCGCTAATAGGTTGTTTTAATCTCCTTAACCGATAAATTAAAACGAGCAACTTCTATAAAATTAACAGTGCTTGAAAAATCTAAACAACGATCTCTATTAATATTCTCATCGTGATGAAGAGACAGCGGAAACGGCCTGTTCTCCCTACTGAATATTAAGTAATTGAACAAGTGGGCAGGTACGCGCTGTGCGGCTGCCGCTGCAACGCAATTTATTCAGGGAAATTGAAATCAATTTCGTATCAAGTTTCTCCAGAACGAGAAGCAATCATAAAAAGCAAATTAAAGTAGTCGCTTGTCGCTATGCATCACGCAACTCTTGTTTCGCCTAATTATCCTAAATAAGGCGGCGAGTATTGTTGTGACAGTATGACGGTTAATTAAAGTAAGTGAAGAAGTTTTTGTGGTCTGTCCAGATTATAAACTTAATACGAAACCAACATGTGTGTCTGTGTAGCAGCAATCCATATTTTCATGAATAATTTATGTAGATCTGATAGATAAGACCAGAATATCCTAGGATACAAACTTGTGTTTTTCGTGCGTCAAAACGGAGATATACTCGGAACTTGTTCTAGGGTATTACACTAAAACAATATTATGTTTTCCTTGTATTTTGTGGTATTCTTTTAATAACTCACACCATAAATAATACCAGCTTTAGCTTTAGTATCAGGTATACTCTAATAGAGGTCAACATTTCAAAAACTACACTCCTTTTATCAATACAAATTGTTGAAACGGCGGCCAAAGTAGCAAAATTGTGATTTTCACCATATCCAGGTGGAAACGTGAGAAAATTAAAAGCCTGTCAGGTGCTCCTGCACTTTTCTCCCTCACCCTTCAAAATAGCTGTCGTTATCAGGTGATTATCCCTTTGGTAACATCGTAAGGGTTAGTGCCCCTCTCCTTAATTCAAATGCATTAAAACCAACCTCAAAAGCCCAGGCTTTAGACTTGCAGGTAATTTTCGTATTTTAGAGAACGCATTTTCACAACCAAGAAATATTTAGCAATTTTAAGGTTTTCAATTAGATACACTAGACACACTAGTCTAGAACATGATAAGCACTTTCTGGCATATTGTAACGTCGAGTATCTATGATACCTTGTGTTGTGATTCGCAGCGTTGTGGCCGTGTATGTTATTTTTGTAGTGACAGGTAAAGTAGCTGAACTGGATAAATAAAACACACCAGAGGTGTAATACATTTACCGAATCTCTCCAAAACAATTCCTCAATCATATCAAATTGTTTCTGCAGCAGATTTGTTTTTCTACCCCCGGTATTCCTCCTGCAGGGACTAGGAAACCTGCAAAACACATAGCCAGGGTAGTATATCTCATTATCCAGTGTCATATCGCTGAATTGTGATGCGAATTTACAGCTGTAAGAGAGCCCGCAGAGGCAGCCGGACAAAACAAGCGCCAGTGAGTACGTTTGCACCCAGTTATGTTTTGTGTAGCCACGCAAATTTACCTTAAGCACCAAGCGTTTACACCTTCGCCTAGTTTATTAAGTCCAGTTTGTTATAGTCTCATTTTGGTCCCTACATAAGCGCCATCTGTTAACAATTTATGTATGCTAAAAAATCTAATCAAGGTTTGGTTACATGATAGATTTGTTAAGGCTTCATTTTGTTACACACTTCCAAAAACGCGTAAGTTTCCTCGTTCGACCAATTTATTGTTTTTTTCCATCACACAAATTTATTGTTTCACCGGAAAAGTTCATATTTTAGATTAATACGGTTTACAATATTTCGGTCGGCAAAGTAGATAACGTAGTACTTGTGCGCCGGACGAACTAAGCGTCAGTGCAAGACAGATAAAAGGATAGGTAACCGGGAGAAATAAGCCTGCCGGATCCAAGTGCAGTAGAAAACCAGGTGAAGAATCCCGCAGATGCAGCCGGACGAACCGAGCACCAAAAGCTAAGCGCAGGAAACCAGCAGCGCCCGCAGAAGCAGCCAGACGAACCAAACGCCAAATCATATGAGAAAGGTGAGAGAAAGTGAAGAACTTCGTTGCAACGGTAGAACTTCTTGTAGATGGATGGTGACATTACAAACTAACAAGACTGACGTTTTAAGAATAATAATAATGCGTTATCTGCTTCTACAAGCAAAACAGTAAAAAACATATGACGTAAGTTGACTTTGTTTCCTTAGCACGTGACAAATAAATGGGAACCTAACCTTCAAATCGTCAATATTTGTTATTTGGGTAACGCCACTTCGGCGCGGTTTACTTTCAAAACTAAACTAACTTCGTGATTAGACACAAATAAAAATTAAGACTAGCTCTGGAAAATTATACCTGTATTGCATCACAAGCGTAAATTGACATGTCGACAGAGCGAACTAACATTAATATCAATAACGCAATAATTGTAATCAGAAATTAATTGTTAAGAAAAATAAAGGATAAATTCAAATATTAGCAGAATTACAATACTAGAACTGCCAAAGAAAATTTGAAGATCAAGTGTTTCTATTCGATTTGCATTCACATTTGGTTTTAGCTCTTATCAGATCGGCAGAAAAAAGTAAGTTTTTCGTTGGTGTTTGATGTTTCCCTTCTGTAATATCTGCAATAAATTGCAATACCCAACTGTATAACGCGCCAATTATTTGTAGTGCTTAAAATATAGTATTTTTCAAAAACTGTTACAGTGATATGAAGTTATAAAATACAATCGAACTAAATTCTCCGTTTTTAAATTTAACTTTACGATATTAGATCATGTGCGTTTTTTAAGGATATATAATTATTAAAAATATTATAGAATAAATAGATGGTTAGAAAATCTATGACTATTAGGATGTAAACCGACGCAGAAGTGGCGTCACCCAAACAACAAATTTTGACGATATTACGTTTAAGATCCCATTTCCTTGTTCAGAAGCCACTTGCTAATAAAATTATGTCGACTATGTCAAATGTATGTTTCAGATAGCAATTCATAATTATTATACTCAAACCGTCAGTCACGTCAGTTTGTATTATTACATCGACCACTGTAAAGGAATTTTACGTTCTACTGTTGCAACGAAGTTCACGGTCCCCCAGGTCCTCTCACTCTTTTCGTCCGTATCTGGTGCTTGGTTCGCCGGCTTCACCTGCGCGCTCCTCCACATGGTTTATCGCGCTTAGCTCCTGCCGGCTGCCATCATCTATCCTTTTTATTGGTGCTTGGTTCGTCCGGCGGCCTCTGTGCGCTCCTTCGGTCGGCTGCTTTTCCCAGTCATCTATCCTTTATCAGTTCGTCACTAGCAAAGTTAAAGTAATCTGCTTCTGTTATAGGTTCTAATATGAAATGGTATGGATGAAAAGAACTGGGGGTGCGCTTAGGGTCTCCAATGTTCAAGCCGTTTAGAAGCAGCACTACCTCAGGCGCTACTGTCTAGTTATTACTATGCGATCACAATCCTTAACACTGCAGCTGGCTCAACCATAAACCGCTCAGATCAATAAAATAAATTATTTTCCGTACGCATAAAAAAAGAAATGTATCAGACAAAAATTAGGAAAGAAGTAAAATATTAGCACGTAATTCTATAGTATATTGCTGTGTTTAACAATTAAGTTTGCAATCTTATTCTACTATTACTAATAAGACATTAAACGGATATGTTTTATCATCCCAAGTTCCACGTTTATTAAAAAAAAAAAGAGCATACAGAAGACTGACAAATTCAAATTTGTTCGGCTTGAACAGTTTGGCCTCAATTTTGTGCAAAGTGAGGTTTCCAGTGACGACTTTAATCGCTGCAATTTAATTATCTTTTTTGTTCTAAATATTGTTTTTTCACAGCTCTCCAGTTTTTTGCCTTAAAGTTGATTCCGGTTTGCTTTATCACTTATTTAGATATTGGTGACGGTATATAACGAATGAAAATAATCGTATCCTTCGATTATCGAAATATATCGAGTGGTTATATAAAATTATTCGAATGATTTATTTGTTGTTTTGTTTGCTTTGGAAGCGAGCATTCATGCGATAGTCATTACTGATAAACTCTACAGCTTGAAATAACCAAACGTCCTTGAAAATAAATTTATTCAATTTGCATTTATATTCTTGATATACCTTCTATAAAAGCAGCAATGAAAACAAACATAGAAAAGTTTCGTATTACTGTTCAATATTACTTTATGTTTACCACAAATGCTTCACGAGTTTATTGTCCGTATTTGTAATCAGTACAATACACAAAGGAACAAATTGGATGTGTGCGATACCTAACGCCAACAATAGCCATCGTTAAGATTTGATAGAAGATACTACTCCTTTATCCCCATGAACTGCAATAAAGCCGTGCCCGTCCTTCTGCATTAACGACCAAAGGGACAGGGACTGGTTACTCAACAGTGTCGCAATTCACATCGACGTGATCACGTGAATTCATCAATTTATATGCGCCATTGAACTTTAATCGAAATTCGACCGAAGCCGCTGACCCGAAGGGACAAAGCGAGCTTTTAAGCTTTGTCTGATCGCTGGTCAGGGACATCCGTTTTATATTTGCCAGGGCAAAGAAGCACGATTTGAATGTCAACGACGGCTATTTTATTTCAGTTATATATGTGTCTGCTTTTGTTACTATTTCACCGGTGTTGAAAAATAAAGTTTTCTTACAAAGATCTGTTTACTGTCTGCACTGCTAGTTTCGCTATTGATTTTGTCTAGTCGTTGTAAAAATGGAAACTTGCCCAGTTTTAAACTGTACCTTACGATAAAAGCAGAAAAATTAATGTAAGTATTTTTTGTAGTTTTCATACTAGCACAAAAACATTTATTAGTTTTTTAGAAATATGATTTGAAAATTAAACACTCAGTTAATATTATTTAGATCGTCAGTTCAAAATGTAAACATGCGAATGGTGAGGGCCACAAATGGTTGTAACTTATAATAAATTAACAATTGTTGCAGGTGAATATGAATGGGGCGGAAATTAAATCAACCCGTTTCACGAAAATCTTATTTAAGTTATCTGATATCAAGTGGGGATTAGTTAAAAGTCATTGGGGCCATTAAAAATCCATTCTGAATTGACTAGAAACAATTAAAATTAAGCTAAGTAGTTAAGTACAACACTTAAATTTTAAATACCGTAAATTTTTTCGCGAGAAGCCAAGGCCGCATACCTTCCAAACTTGTCATAAAATCCTTAGCATTTTTTAGCTTAGTAGTCAGTCCCTACGTACCCCTTATTCAGTCATGCTTAAAAATGACTGTACCTTGTTATCAAAATGAATTTCGTAAATAATATTTGAAAAAAAAAGACTCAATATCAATCTAATAGCGAGGTAAAGCTACAAATAAAAAATATGGGGCCACTCCGTCCTCACTTGCAAACTGAATAATTGCGGTTGCGAAGTGACCAGTGCTTTATTTTGTTTATTTATTGCGAGCTGTATTAAAGATTTAAAATAATTAAGTGGAAAGGTAAAAACTGACAAATTTAATGACTTAGAGATTGACCGTTTCGTGATTCGGAACTGTTAATTAAAAGGTACCCATCTTTTGTTTTAAACAGATGTCGCCCTCCCGTGGTAAATGTTCACGAGTCTCCACTGGTTACAAGTCCCATCTTATGAAATAAAAAAAACGATTTTTTTGGATCTTTGCGATTAGTTTTGGATGGAAAAGTCCCAGAAACTAACAAAATAGAACTCGTATCGTATCGTATCGTATCGTATCGTAATCGGCCTTTACGTCCCACCGCTGGCTCCGGCACTCTTCTCTGCCACGTACTCTCCTTAGCGATAAGGTGGAGTATGGGGGACCTACGTTTAACGTCGAATGCGAACGACTAAATTCCAGAGAAGGTTTCAGGCATTAAGACCCCACCAGATTGGGGAATGTGAGTGGCGGGTTGGGGCATAGATTATTATTGCTACATAGCTGCGGCGGGGAATCGAACCCGAGACCTTTAGCGTTAGAGGCCAAGCGCCCAACCTCTGAGCTACCATTACTGTTTAAAATAGAATTACTCTGACAAAAATATGGGTAGGGGGAGGTACAGCAGCCTCTCCCCAAAATTACTGGTTTCAACAAATTTGTTTCTTGAGTTGAAATGAATTTCCAAATTTTAATATTTCAAGCATAGACAAGGTCGCCGGAAATATTAGAAATGGGCAAAATAAGTACTGATAGCAATGCCGTAACTCTGTTAGGATCAATGGTGTGGCTGGTTTTTGCAAGTTGCGCATAGTTTAATATCATAATGTATTACTCTCCTAGGACTACTATTACCATATCAAATTATATGTCTATCTGCAAACTCATTTTAAGCGAATTACTTTATTATATTGTATTTTTCACAGTTTATTATGCTAAGTTTGTAATTTTATGAAATAAATATTGCATATATGGCTAAAAATATGTTAAAAGTTAATTGGCCGACTACAAAACTGTTACGGTCCATTAGCGAGGATGAAACATGCTCCGTGCAAGCAGCTAGGCTTGGGGTGAGCGGTTTAATAAAAACGGTTTAAGTTAAAAAGTGTATGCAAATGAAAAGTTTGTGTTTGTTATATGTAATTGTTTAGCAAAAAGCGGTTGATAGTTGTGTCAAGGTAGATAGAAAGTAGTGGTGCTGTAACTACTGTTGATGATTAGATAAACTGTTGATACCTGAGTACCCATAGGCGTTGATTGTTGATGTAGCATAGATATGAGGCTACTGTTACTAATATAATTTTTCTTTGCGTTTCGATCATAACTACAAAAGTTGTAAAAACATCTTCCTCGCGGAGGTTCGAACCCAAAACCTACAACTATCGATGATGCTTTAACCAACTGAGCTACTAAGCAGCATCAGCATGGGAAGCTGGAGGTCTTGGGTTAGGTCGATGCTCGACCAACTACGTTACCGAGAAGTATCAGCTTGAGGTTTGGGCTTCGAATCCCGATCAAGCAAGAATGTTTTCGAAACTTTTATAATTATGACCGAGAACGCCAAGAATTTACTAGGTATAATTAATATTAAAAAAGGCTAAAATGTTTTAATTTACTGTTGATAACTATCAAGGCATCATCCTAGGTAGCTGGAGGACTTGGGTTAAATTGATGCTCGATCAACTGAGTTACCAAAAAGTATCAGCTTGGATAGCTGGAGGTCTAGGGTTCGGGTTTCGCAACTTTTCTAATTATCACCGAAAACGCTAAAACAATTTACTATAATTAACATTAAAATTGACAAACAAATTTTAATTTACTGTTGACGACCCATTATTTATCAAATTGTTATATCTTAGTCACCGCTATTGATATTTCTTCTTGCCGTTGTTGAGAATTAATTTTACCCGTTGATACACCTAACTTTTTTCTTGGAACCTAGTTACTAGATGTAAAGTTATTGAGATTTCTCAGTCTGGTTAATTAAAATAGTATTAATAAGTGACCCCAGAGTGTATATCCTAGGGTGGCCAGAAGATTCCTTGTGTGTCACGTAGTTTCGGGGAGGAGGCGACTAGTGAACGCATGCATTAATCGCAATTGGTCGGGTTAACAAATAGTTAACCGGCGTGATATGCGTGGTATTCTCCTCCTACAGCTCATGTGTTGTCATTGCAATGTATGTCAAAAGTAACTTTCAATTGCTCTCATAAGTACATCTGCCTGTTTTTGTCGAGCATGTCAGGAGTATAATATTTTGATAGCATGTAGTAATTGTTGGCGCCAGAACTTATGAAATGGAGTAATTTTTAAAAATGTAAAACTTAACCAGTTTTGAAGTATGGGAAAGTCCAAGCAAAGTGCATCGCCCATATTTTACCCCTACTTGCATGAAGAATGTTTATAATGAACGATTGTTAGAATAATAAAAAATAACGCTCTACAATCCAGTCGTATATTACACTATTTGCAAAGCAACTTCATGACAAAAAATAAGTACAATGCGCTCATAAAGTATAGTTGTGGCGATTATCAAACGGCATAATTCAACTTATTGCGGAGTAAATAGATTTATTAGGATATAAAATAGTTCTAAAGCTACTTAAAAGCACCTAACACGTTGTTTTGCACTTATTGCATATTTTGCTGCAAGTTACTAGGAAAGCAAATGAACTACAATGTTATTTAGAAGAACAATTGAGGGCTTCCTGAAAATATGTAGTAGGTCATCCTTTCACTCCTAAAACATCATCATAAGAAAATTAAGAAATTCAGGAGGATGTGTGGTTTCAACTTAATGAATCCTTTCAATTTTATTTTGAGGTAGTCGAATACAAGGATGTATGTTATGCGAGGTTAACTGTGCCGTAAAAATATGCAGATATTCGATAAGGAGGTACTTAGGAAGAGAAATTGCAGAGATTTATTGTTACGTCTGGAAAGTAGGTTCTTCATTGTAGCTGGCTGTTGACATTTATGAATTGAAAAGTCGAATCATATTCTCAATTCTTATTTATAGCTCTGCAATGCAACAAGTACGCCTTTTCGTTTCACTTCAGCGGTGTGAATGTCCTAACAAATCATTGTTATTGTTAACAGTTGCATACATAGTTGAACCATAGAAAAGAACGTAGAAAGATTCTAATGTAATTCTGTGAAGAGGACGAAGGAAGCGAATTTTTCTATGTAAACGTTACAAATGGGGTTTCAAATACACCCTCGCAGCAACAAATGAGAATAACAATTACCACTTATCTTAAAGGCGTTTTATAATTAATATGTGTACAAAATTAATGGTTGTGAACACAACTGCAAACGGCAATCTGCCTACATCTTATCGTACCCACACCACAGTTTCTACATAAGTAATACGAAAGTAATCGCATTCAATGATTTCACTATCTACATTTTTTTAGAAGCGAAATTTCTTAGAAAACGTTTGGACCAGTTTATCCCACACTTGAAACCACATTGTAAATATTCACTAAACCTAAAATTGTTTAAATGTTATAAATAATATAATAACAACTTTAACGGAATATTCTTTCAGCCTTAAACGTATTACAACTTTACACGTCATTATCAAAGGCAAAATTATATATAATCAAAACAATAGACCTTGACGACATGCTCTTGGTTACCTATGTCTGCAAATGACTTGATTACGTATCTAAAACTTTTAACAATGATCGTGTGAATTTAAGAGATCAACTTGCACATTCATTACAGGTACAGTTTTTAAATGTTTGTGAATTTCAAATGCTTCTAGTATATCTAATTTACTTTATTGTAAATAAAACAATTCTTAACTTCAACAGGTTTTATATTTTAGCTTTATACGTATTTCAACGTATTTACACGTTCTTATCAAAAGCAAGATTAACAGTAAACGGTTGGATAGCGGAATTATTTCCATGCTTGCCATAATTGCTCAGTTATTGCCGTGATTTCAGACGTGAATGCCAGGATTGCGGAGTTATTGCCATGATTGAAGAATGATTGTCTTGGTTGCTTAGTTACTGCCGTGATTGCCGACGTGAATGCCGATATTGCGGAGTTATTACCATGATTGCCGACTGATTGCTTAGTTACTGCCGTGATTGCCTAAGTTATTGCAGTGAGCACCGACGTTGTTGCCAATGATAGCCGGGATGGCCGAGTTATTGCCATGATTGCCGACTGATTGCCATAATTGCTTAGCTATTGCCGTGATTTCCGACGTGAATGCAGATGATTTCCGGGATTGCGAATTATTGCCATAATTGCAGACTGACTACCATGATTGCTTAGCTACTGCCGTGATTGACGAAGATATTGCAGTGAGTGCCGACGTTGTTGCCGATGATAGTCGGGATGGCTGAGTTATTGCCATGATTGCCGAATGATTACCATGATTGCTTAGTTATTTCCGACGTGAATGCCGGGAATGCAGAAATATTGCCATGATTTCCTAGTGCTTGCCATGATTGCTTAGCCGCCGATGATAGCCGGGATTTCATGGTTATTGTTATGATTTCCGACTGCTTGCCATGATAGCTTAGTTACTGCCATGATTGCTTAGTTATTGCCGGGAATGCTGGCGTTATTGCCGTGATTGCCAAACTTATTGCATTGAGTACCGACGTTGTTGCCGATGATAGCCGGGATGGCAGAGTTATTGCCATGATTGCCGACTGATTGCCATAATTGCTTAGCTATTGCCGTGATTTCCGACGTGAATGCAGATGATTTCCGGGATTGCGAATTATTGCCATAATTGCAGACTGACTGCCATGATTGCTTAGCTACTGCAGTGATTGACGAAGATATTGCAGTGAGTGCCGACGTTGTTGCCGATGATAGTCGGGATGGCTGAGTTATTGCCATGATTGCCGAATGATTACCATGATTGCTTAGTTATTTCCGACGTGAATGCCGGGAATGCAGAAATATTGCCATGATTTCCGAGTGCTTGCCATGATTGCTTAGTCGCCGATGATAGCCGGGATTTCATGGTTATTGTTATGATTTCCGACTGCTTGCCATGATAGCTTAGTTACTGCCATGATTGCTTAGTTATTGCCGGGAATGCTGGCGTTATTGCCGTGATTGCCAAACTTATTGCATTGAGTACCGACGTTGTTGCCGATGATAGCCGCGATGGCAGAGTTATTGCCATAATATGTTAGTTATTGCTGTGATTGCTGACGTCATTACCGTGACTGCCAAAATGATTTCAGTGAGTGCCGACGTTGTTCCCGATGAGCCCAAATTTCATAGTTATTGCTATGATTTACAACTGATTACCATGATTGCTTAGTCATTGCCGTGAATGCTGATGTTATTGCCGTGTTACCGAAGTTATTGCATTGACTACCGACAGTGTTGCTGATGATAGCCGGGATTGCGGTGTTAGTGCCAACATTTCTGACTGCTTGCCAAGATTGCTTAATTATAGCCGTGACTGCTGGAGTCATTGCCGCGACTACCGAAGTAATTGCAGGGAATGCGGGCGTTGTTGCCGATGATTGCCAAGATTGCGGAATTATTGTCGTGATTGCCGACTGATTGCCATAATTGCTTAGTTATTGCCGTGATTGTCGACGTGAATGCCGATGATTGCCGGGATTGAGTTATTGCCATGATTGCCGTCTGATTGCTGTGATTGGAGACTTTTTTGCCGTGATTGCCGAAGTTATTGCAGTGAGTGTCGACGTTGTCGCTGATGGTTGCCGGGATAGCGAAGTTATTGCCATTGTTGCCAACTGATTGCCATGATTGCTTAGTTACTGCCGTGATACGCAATATTGAATAACAGTAAATTTGTGTTAATAAGGTTGATGTTGTATAACGTATTTATAGGTGAATATGATTATTATTTTAAACTAGCATCACGCGGCCTTATATCTTTAGAAACAAACAATTTATTACCAAAACACATTCGATAAAGTGAAAGTTCATAGAATTTATTATACCAACACAATTAGTTTTATCTACAGAAACCGTTAAAGCCCAGTGTATCATAGATCTGTAAGCTGCAAATTTGTGTTTTAATAACAAGAATCGTGTGGTACTGTAAGGTCTGTTTGTGTAGGTTTTCTATAAACAGAGTATTCATGTTTATCAGTTGAATTAATTTTTATGTTTAAATCTAAAAAGTTATTTTGTTTAGATTCTAGTGTAGATTTTATGTTAAGCTGCAAGCTGCCAATAAAAATTAAATATTTATTAATTAACTCGAACGACCTATCAAAACATCCTAAAATGTCACCACAAAACATAAACAAAATGTTACTTTCCCAGGCTCGTATAATTCTAATATTTGATTTTCTAGATTTTCCATGAACAAATTAGCAAAAAGCGGTGAAATTAAACTAGAAATAAATAAACTCTCTTCTTGGAAATAAATTTTATAATTTGAAGTAAAATAACCAAATCAACTCGTCTTGTGAATTCAACATTTTTGCTAATGTAGTTATTTATTTGTTATCAAGCAAACTGTCCCACAATGGGATTGGCGGTTAGCCTAGCTTTAAAATAAAAATAGGTTGCAATGCAAAAAACATGTTCTTTTTGACATTTTACTTTTATTGTGTCAACCTAAGTTTTAAACTATGTGTCGAAAAAAAATCAAAATTAACGTATCATAAATAACAGCGTAGCAACAATGTGGATTTTTGGTTATGGTTCATTAATTTGGAAAGTAGACTTTCCATTCGAAACTAAAACAATCGGACATATAAAAGGATTCGACAGAAAATTTTACCAGCACAGTACTGATCACAGGGGTACAGCAGAAAAACCAGGCAGAGTTGTCACATTAGTGCCAACAAGTCCGCACTCTGAAGTTTGGGGAGTCGCCTACCAAATAAGGGACGAAGATGTGCAAAAAGTTATTGACCACCTCGACTTCAGAGAAAAAGAGGGTTATAGGCGAAGGCAAGTGATGTTCTATCCAAAACTGAACCAGGCGGAACCTTTTGAAATAACACTTTACGCCGGCACGATGGATAATTTAAATTATGCAGGGCACGCGGATGAGGATAGCATAGCAAAGCAAATTTCTCGCTCCAAAGGGATCAGTGGTACAAATGCAGAGTACATTCGCAATTTGGCAAAGGCCATGAGGGAAATCGCTCCCCACATTCAGGATCATCATTTATTTACCATAGAAGCTAAGGTGTTGAAGTTAACAAAACATAAAAAGTGGTGAAATTGATAAAACTAAATTTATCATAAACTGTATAGTAATTTGTACCTAATTATATTGTATGCTGTGCAAACATAAGATTAGTAAGAAAATGAGTAAGAACAAGAGCGAAAACTGAAGGAAAAACTTTGAGAAAAACAGAAATCTTAACATTTCGCTCTAAAATGTTTCTGTAATTTTAATAATAATGGTAATTTAAAAATTATACTTTTAATTTTAGGTCGCCCTATTATGGCTACAAGGTCTAATAAAGCCACAAAAATATTTAGGTAGGTTGTTTACATAAACTAAAAAAAATCAATTATACAGGGTGCTTCAAAAAATGTGGGAACAGATGATAGAGTAGATTCCTCATGCGAGAACAAGACCAAAAGTCTATATAAACATATGTACTTAACCAACAGTTACCGAGATACAGGGTGTTCCAATTTTATTTTATTTACATTTTATTGTTTTTCTCAGAATCGGTTAGAAGGAAGCTTATGAAAATTTCACGGTGAACGTTACTCGAAAGTAGGCATATTACCTATTACAGTTCTTTTTTAATCTTTACTTAATTTTTAATAATACAGCACCGTTTTAAAATTTTGATTGGATCGGCAGTTTTTCAGTAATTTAACAATTAATAAATTAACTATTTGGTTAATGTTCATTATTTTTATTAGAATCAACCATTTACATTTAAAAAAAGCATTAATATCAAAAAAAGAAAGTGAAAGTGATTTCCACCTACGTCGATGCGGGCTTCTAAAAAATATATAAGGCGCATATTTCTTTGCACAGTGGACCGCTATAATTTTTAATTCGGATAAGCAAATTTGGGTTCGCAGTAGATGTTCGGTTAATTTTGAAAATCTGTTCGCTCTCATTCATTTACAACATAGACTCGGTGACGGGCGAAGAAACCGCGTGCGTCGCTCTATACCTCAAAATGGCAAATGCAAACGGCCGGCGGGGGCTTCATAGTTTTGAAAAGATTATGTTATTGTTTATAAAAATAAGTGGTTACATGAATATAAGAAGTTGACCTATGGGGTTAAGATCGGCTGATCAAAGTGGCCAACTTATAGGATCACCTCGACAAGTTCAACAATTTAGGAAAACTATTTGATATAAAAATAAAACCGGCCCAAATATTTGTGAAAAATTCATATTTTGTGTGGGCAGGCCAATGAATGTAAGTTGTGAAAATTCATTATTCCACCTCTTATGAGTGTTGCCTCGTCCGAAAATATTTTTGTACCATAATGGTTGGATTGGTGGATAATCTTGTGGTAGCAATCCCCAAACTTGTTGTACACTAGGCGTAAATCACCACCATAAATTGTGTAATCGCCTAAAAACGATTATCACCAAATTAGAAAATTTTTGATTTTAAGGAATAAATATTGTTTGCAGTTAGATAATACTAAAAATTGATAAAATTTCATTTATCTTTTAAATTTATAGATTTTTCAGTTTTTGAAAATTTTAGAATGTTCATAATTTTTAACATTATACAAATTTTCATAACTGTAAACACATTTTTTGTTTTTTAAAAAAAATTTTAAAATATTTATATTGCTACAACTTTCAAAAGTTTCCATATTTTTATAAATTAGAATATTATCAAAATTCCCATACATATTTTCTAAATTTTCATAAAATTGTCAAAAACACAAAAATTACAAAATTTCAAGATTTTAAAAATATTAAAAAAAAATTAAATAAATGCGAAGAAGGACCCGTGGCGGTTGCTTGTCTGTTTTTCATTACTAAATTTCCTTTAATTTTTACGATTTCTTTCGATTATCTCGAATTTTTTTAGATTTTCCAAAAATTCGATTGAGCTCCTCGGGATTTCCTTAGATTTCATTATGATTTCCTTGGTATGTCCTTGGATTTCCTTGAATAATACCAAAATCTTTTTAATTTTGCGGGTATTCCTTTGATTTTCTCGGGGGGTTTCCTTAGATTTCATCAAGATTTCCTTGAATTTCTTTTGACTATTTGAGGATTTCTCGAAGAATTTCTTGGTTTTGCTGTACTGTCCTAAAGCTTATATGTACATATTTACCCGATACCGATGTTACTCACCGTATTTGCAAAAGTACATTTGTATAACGTTAAATAGTCCAACGACTGTTCATGGTGCTCCAATCGTAACTGTGACTCGTATCCCTGCCGCGCGAGCATGCTGCTAAATAAGGAATACCGCAGGAAACTACCTCCAGCATCAACTGTCTGGTTCGGCGTATCTGACTATGTTACAATTGAAAGTTTTTTAATGAGTATCTGTATATAAAATACTTAATTAGTTTAACAATATCTATTTATTTTAAAATAAATAAATATTGTTAAAGTAATTAAGTATTTTATATACAGATACTCATTAAGTATGGACTTGAACGAAGTAAAGCTGGAATTTATAAATAAATAAAGTTTTTTAGTTTTGTTACAAAAAATTAGCTTTTGTAAAAAGATTGCTTTGAATTAAAGAAAATCAAAAACAGGACAAATTATCCGCCAAAAATTGTGCCTCAGCTACCTTCAGACAAGACATTTGTTTAAAAACACATTTTTTGAGTTCCTGGAGATTCAAAACATGTTCTTCCGTCAATTTTTTTACATTTATATATTATTATTATTAATATACAAGAGTAGGCGACGTATTGCCGTATCTATGTTGGGAATTATAGTGTTTCTGCCCAATTTTTAACAAATTTTATTCTAAAGAAAGCCCCAGATTTTTAAAAAGGGATCCTAATTCTTCCACAAGTAGTTTCTATAATGACAGCTATTCTTCAAAAAATTTGCTTGGATTAATTCAGAATTTCTATATTATTAAAAATTAAAAGCAGATTTAAAAACTTTATATAAAAGTTTTGAAAACGCCATGGAGTGTTTAATATTTCTGAAAAATAAATGTGTTATTCGGTTTCTACGCCACTGGATTATCTTATTTACATTTAAGAAAGAAAATTCAGAAAATGTAAATAAAAAAATTAAATTTCAACACACTCGGTAATCGTTCGGTTAAGTACATATGTTCATGCAAAATTTTCATCTTATTTTTGCATTTGTTTCCACATTGTTTGAAACATCCTGTATAATACTTAATTCAGCTTGTCAACTATCTGCGTAGCTTGATTCCAGTAGGCATAGTAATAAGTCAGCATTCTTACTTTATAATAACAATGGGGTATCTACAATTAGTAAAAAATTACCATAGAATGATCGCTGATAAACAATTCGAAGAGTTAAGAAAATACTCTAGTTATTTCTAAACTTACTTATGAGAATTATATTCACTTTTGAAACACGGCACATGAATGCCAAATTATAGAAGGTAATTCCACTTTTTATTATTTTCGAGGTTGGTCCGTCTTCGAAAGTGGTATAAACATTCATAAACACCTTTTTCTTGAAGCAATTATGCCATTATGTTCCGAAATCTCCAGCAGTATAATCGTAAACTTTAAACTTCATCGTTGACATTCATTAAACAATTAAATAAATTAAAATATGCATTGTTTATTCAAGCGGCATAAGTCTACCCATCTAACAGCAATTTCCATTAAAAAAATTACTACCCATTAATAATTATATTTGTTTAATACGACTTATAGCGCATTCGGTGTACGTGCTTATTATGAAACCCGAGATTTACACAATTGTATCCACACATTCAACCTACTCGACCATGAGTTTAATGAAGAAAACGCGAGAAAACATTTAATTAAAACTAGTTAACTACTCTTGAGTTTTTAAGAACACCAGTATAAAAGCTTTTATATTACTACACACATTTATCTACAAAAGCTTGATTTTATAACATTATAAAGCAGTAAAAGCAAATCGTTTATAATTACGATCTCAAGTTACTTAGTAGCGGTGGTAGCAAATGGAAGCAGTTATTGCCTTTTCTTACTTGATAATCTTTTATTACTAAAGCAGTATTTCTTAAAAAAAAACATTAAACAAATAGGAAATATGCAAGGGGTAAACCGCGAGTGGAAAGTACGTGGAAGTATGTGGAAGTATCTGGAAGTAAAAGCGAAGTATGCGGAAGTAAATAGAAGTAAGCAGTAGTGGAAGTGCTTCGAAGTATGTAGAAGTAAGTGAAAGTACGTAGTTGTCGGTAGCATCGTTTTTATATCAGACTTCCGTTACCTTACGTGCTTTCGGTGTTCGCATGTACAGAGAGGAACTATACCTGACTGATGAGTTATAACAAGGACGAAACGCGCTGTATATTTGCTGATACGGCGTGAAAGTTAAAACTTTTTAAAAATTGTTGCAGCCGCCATTTTAGAGCTAGTAAGTTCGGAAAAAATCTTCGGATTTGGTGTATTACATTTCGTTTTTACAATTAATAAATTCTATTTTCAAACAAAAACATGTGGAGCTTCCGCTTCCGGTTTAGGATTTTTTCAAGCGTGCTTCGTGGATGAGTTTTTGATATACCCCTAGGTTACCAAGCGCATCGAAGTCGGATCATCATCATTTTAAAAGACCAGACTGACGTAGCTTTAAAAAGACGGTTAGAACCCCGGCAGTGGGGTACTAACCACGACTAACTACCAATTACTTTTAAAAATTTTCGTATGCCGGTTCCATGCCGAATGATGATGATCATATCATTACTTCCTTATACTGAAAGTTCAGAAAAATAAGTATGTATGTGTTAATACTTCAGATTAATCGCAAAACAAGCATAAATTTATAATTAAGTATAAATAAAATACTTTTTACTTCAACAATATTTATTTATTTTAACCTTATACGTATTTCAACATGTTTACATGCCATTGCCAATGGTTATATTAAAAAGTAAACAGTTATAGTGTTGCTATAGTAACAATAGAACTCGGTGACTTGATCTCGGTAATCGTCTGCAGATGACTTGATTTCTTATTCCAAAATGTCCAATGGAAGCGATTGTGTTCTAGTAAGCGTTTAGCACAATTGGATTTATGTGGGTGTTTGTATCTGTAACAACGTACGTGTTCTTTATACCTAATATCAAAATTTCTAATTGTCTGGCCTATATAAACCGAATTACAATGGGAACAATTTAATTTATAAATGCCTGATTTTAGACAATCATCTGTTTCTGATTTTGCATTAAACAAAGCGTTTAAAATGTTTTTAGTTGTTTTAAAACTTACTTTATATTTATTTGTTTTGTTTATAATTTTAGCAATTTTGTCTGATTTGTCACTAAAATATGGGATCGAAGCATATTTAATTGTATCGGATGAAGTTAAACAAATAAATAAATTACTAAAATCATCTACGCTCCCACTATGTTTTCCAATATGTGCAAAAACCATTTCTAATTTTGGCTCGTTGGCATTTTCCGACACAAACAGGTCTTTCCGTTCCTGCAAGAAAAATATTCCCCCAGGCTGGCAAATAAAGGGTGCATAAGAAATAAAAATTATTAATCGTTGAAGGAAAGTACTAAGATGCAGCAGTAACTAAAAATTCACTTCTAATTAAGCTGTAGCTCCAGATGCAGCATATGTTTTAAATTATCAGATAATTTTAATGCAGCTTTAAGGCCTCCTACGCCCCTCTTTATTTTCATAGGTTCCCCTTTTTAACTGACTTAAAATACTTTTTAGGAATTAAACATTCCTCACTCTGGGTATTACTTTTCCCACGTATAGGTACAATCCAATCATTTTAAGTTAATAATCTCTAATTATGCTTACATCTGGGAAACGGAATTGAAACTGCAGTTAAAATGCAATTAGATTGGTGCAACTTCTTTTCCTGGTATGCAAAACAAGCTTTGAACGATTTAATTACTTCTGCTCTAATAAAAAATGGTTACGTTACGTTACCGTTAAATATATACTATGATCGAGTTAAAACATTAAATACGCCATCCAATAATAACTCTTCTAGGTCGAATCATTTTAGGGTTGTATGCTTTCTGTACTGTCATTTAGAATTAAACCTCCCTTTTCTTTTGAAGTTATTTATAGACAAGCTTTGTATCGTTATGATGAAAATTATAATACACAATATTCAGATTCGTTTCATCATTCATCTTGTTTTTTAATATAAATATTATACATACGCGTCGGTCTATAGAAAGCAGCGCTAAGAATCGATATCGACATAAACACCATACGGAACGATTCTTAACCATATCTTAAGTTGGCCTGCAGAAACCGCATCTAATTATTTTCCTTAGAGAATACACGCGAATTTTTTGATGATTTTTAGTAAATTTCGCATTTTCGAGAGTTTAGATTTCCAGAAGGGGGATGCGGTTTTCACCAATCGAAAGACCTCATCGAATTCTAGCCGGATGTAGCGAACAGGTTAAGAGAAGTTCCGAACCTCGCCGCCAAGGGGCGCCGAACTTTTTCTTTAACACGCTATAACTCCGAAACCAAGTCGGTTAGCAAGGTGGGGTTTAAGCAGTGAGATAGAGCTCGTCGAAATCTACAACGTTGCATAGGAGAAGTCAAAACTGTAAGTCTTTTGAAACACCCTGTCTGTATACAGAAAACTAGTTTTTTGCAGGGTCGGACCGCGGTATTGTTCCGCTTTCGTACTCTGATTAGGAACACATCAAGGCATAACATACTCGGTACCCGCTTCGATCCTGGCGCCAAGGAACGAACGCCATTGGTGAAAGTGCAAAACGTGGGTAAATTTTGAATTCGGTTCTAGGCGGCGCGGCGTTAAATTAGTTATTTACGTTATAAGGCCGGGAGTTGACTTATTACAGTAACGAGTCGAGATGTTTCGAGACGAGTATTGTAAGATCATCTCACGGCCGTGTGAGGTATAACATTTTATTTCATACTGTATCGCTTTTCTAAATTTTTCAATAAAGGATAGTAATTTAATCGAACAAATTATTAAGGATAATCTGGTTGCCTTATTTATAGTAACGATAGCAACCAAATGTTTGAAAATTTTTCTTGTTTTGTGATTGGCGAAATGTTGCGAGGCAACACTTCCCGGCCTAATACTGTAATGTGTCATTTCCCGGACGTAAAGTAGTGTAGAGTGGACAGTATGAAATAAAAGATTTTAAATAATTTGTCGCAAGTAATTAAAAGTACTTTTCATGCTTTTTAAACCAAACAAACGCCAATTTGATATCCAAAGCAAATTTTTTAAGTTGAACTTGAACAAGAGACCAATTTTTGGCTGGGTCGGACTTAAAAATCGTACGTCGCTGCCCTACAGAAATGGTGTCGTTTTTCTTTTGAGCGCAGCATATAGGCACGTTAGGGTATAACAGATTGAGTGTCCGGTTCGATCTTGGCACTAGTCAACGAACGCCACTGATGCAATCTTACAAATCAAAAATTAATTTAAATTCCAGGCGGCCGGCGCCTAAAAAAATTCATAATATAAACGGACGCTCGGACTGCCGTACTGATAATTTTTATGCAATTACAAAGTCGAAATATTACTACTGCACCAATCAAATATTCCATCCCGGCCTTGAAATCGTATGCTACACACCATTAGACAACTTTTTTGTCAATAAAATGGGGTGGGGGTGAAATTTTACAAAAAAATTTCAAGATTTTCAGTTTTTCTAAATTTCGACCAACTTGGCCAGATCGACTCCCATATTCACCAAATTCACATCTCAGCATCTCACTGACCAACATTCCATCGCCAGAATTAGCTATGCTAACTATTAGAAACATTTCCAAAACATCTTCGTTTGGTTACGACTGCACAAGAAGTTATCCCTAAAGCACTAGTCATACCCAAACGATCATTCCTTACTCTGCGTCTTAGCACTTACTCTTAGCGAGCTGTAAACATAAACACACACATACATACATACAGACATTTTTTTAAAACCACTGTTTTGGGTCCAATGAACCAAAATGACGTGACAGTAGGGTTTCTGTATTCTCGGTGTATTCAGATATCCGGGAATCGGGAATCCAATGTTAGCATTCCCGAAAAAAATCCGGGAATCGGGAATTTTTGAAATAAAAAGCGAATTCATGTATTTCTCAAGTGGTTTCTCAGTTAAAATATGATGTCTGTTTACAGATAAATAGCAACACAATCAAATCTTTAAAAATTACCACCACACATAAAATATAAGAAAAATTAACTATGATAAAAACTATTAAGAACATTTTCGAAAAATCTTTGTTTGGTTACGTCTGCACAAGAATCTTATTTATCCCTAGAGCACTAGTAACCATCCGAAAGATCATTTTTTCCTCTGCGTCTTAGCACTCTTAGCGAGCTATAAACATGAACCCCCCTCTTGAGTCTTGCGTTATTCAGCGGTACGCGACATTTGGGCGCCGCCGTTTGGACTCTGGATATTTGGGCTCCGGACATTTGGGCGCCGCCGTTTGGGCTCTGGATATTTAGGCTTCGGACATTTGGGCGCCGTAGTTTGGGCTCAAGCTGTGTGGGCTACAGACGTTTAGGCGCCGCCGTTTAGGCGCCAGCAACTGCTAAATTAATTTAAACATATTCCAAAAAAAAAGTATTTGTTAGTAACTTTTTCACAATAGCTAAAACGATTTTTACGCAGATGTATAACGTAATGAAAGTCTTACAATAGTATACCTGCGCCTAAACTTCCAGCGCCAAAACGTCCGGAGCCCAACAGTCCTGTTCCGGTTATCCAAACGTCAGAAGGGTGTCTCCATTTAACTACGAAGAAAGGGCCTACTACGATTTAAATACGGTACATCAGAAAGGCGAGGGAATGTTTATCGATCGGTGATTGATTGAATGCTGAAATGTAAATGTCGCGCCACTTTAGCGGCACAAATTTGCAAATTTTAGACGCGCAGTTTGATTCCCACTCCCGAGAAATTATGACTGTATTTTCTCGGTTTCGGGATCATTAATAATCACGGGATTTCCTACCCGAGAATGCCCCTACGTGACAGTCATTTTCATTGTGACTGTGCTCACATCACTAATCATGGATCTGTATGCTGATAATTTATGATCACAAAAATCATGTGGTCATGTCTGTTGGTATGAATTTTCTATAAACAGAGTATTCAAGTTTATTATTTGAATTAATTTTTATGTTTAAATCTAAATATTTAATATTTCCTATTTTGTTCAGTTTCTAGTGTGAATTCATGTTTGGATGTAAGCTGTTAATAAAACTTAAAAATTCCATAAATAGCTCAAATAGACCAGCAAAACATGCTAAAGTGTCATAAACATAACGAAACCAAAATATAACTTTCTCATACTAATTTGATTCCAATATCCTAGAAGTAAAACTAAACTTATTAATACAATTTCACTTTTTCCCTATTAATATTAACGAGTTTGGTTTAGAAATAAAATTACTTAAACCACTAATAAGTCTACGATATAAGAAAATAAAAGTGTCCTCATTGAGATCACTTTCTCTTAAAAACGTTAGCAAAACTATTCAAAATAGACGCAGCTTGCAAGCCAATCTCATTAAAAAGTAAAAACTAGCATACAAACAAACAAGCAGACGGCTAGTTAATTAATACCATAAAGACAGGAAAACGAAGTCTGTGGAATGATTATTAATGACTTGAGAATTTTTAGGGTATTTTACCTGTTGAACGTGCGGTTCGACCGCTCTATACTAGCTAACATTTGAATGTTTTCATGGGCACTCTATCTTTTAACTAGGTATGAATATGTAGTCGACCTACACAAAGCATTTTATGGACTTATGGTAGATAATTTACTAACTTCACGGAATAGAAAGTTGGAAAAAAATTAATGCGATAGCTAAGAAACTACTAGTTTTCCAGTGGGTGAGGATAACACTATCGTTTCGTTCTGCCTGTTTAAACGAGAAGAATGGAGCAAACTAGGCGGATTTAATGATTCACCAGAAATTCCGATTTGTTCCGATTGCAAATGCTCATTTTTGGGTTTGTATTCGCATCTCCTTTTGATCTTCCAAGCGAAATTTAATTTTCATCACAAAAAAAGCCTGAAGTAATAAATTAGACGACTTGTAAATAATTCCGCTTTGAATTTTCGTTAAAAATTTCAAAGCAAAATAAATATACCATATAATAAATCACCAAAGTATGTTTTTCCACTACTAGCATTAAACGATATCATTATTTACTTTGTTTTAGAGCCAAGAAGATGAATTTCTTTCCTAGTGGTTAATAATATTTCATTTTTAACTACTGGTTAATAATGAAAACAATTGCTACCAATCTTTAAATTCACCATAAACTGTCATATAAAAATCTTTTGATTTTACTGGTAATAACTGTTCACCAACACTTTCTGCACCTTCCCTAATTTCAGGAGGAGTGCAGTTTTCACTCAAATCATCAAAATTGGACATTTTATAACCACTATTATAAAATATATATTTTACATAAACGTCAATTGAAATTAACTATTCCCTTGTTTTCAAGCAAGGCTACCGAGGGGTGTCACAAGCGGCAATAGGTGTACAAATTTTCGGCAATCACCCGGCAATCACGGTAATCATTCGGCAAACACGGCAATCATTCGGCAAACACGGCAATAACTCGGCAAACAGGGCAATCACTTGGCAATCACGGCAATACAACGAAAATCAATGAAAATAAGTGAACGATTAACGAAAATATGCGGGTGTAATCGAAGCTATACAAAAGCTAAGTCTTAATTTTGTATTTTTTATTACTATTACAGTACATAGATAATGTGAACTAGTTAAAACCAAGCTTGTTCCCGTTTAGGACGAAATCAAAAAGTACGTAATTCCCAGCTAATTATTATTTAGCTTGTGTTTACTTAGTTTACTACATAATTATTGTTTTATTATTAGATGAATAACAAATTAAAAAAATAACATAATGTGTGTAAACTTTATGTGAGGCTATTAATCTTCATATCTCATATCATATAGATAGTTAAATGTACTTATGAAAGTGTACCACTGTGTGCTTTACATTGAGGAGTATAGAGCCTAACCATCGTAAGATTTCTTGATCTTCCCTTTCAGGAATAAAATGGATTTTTTGATCAAATTTCAAGTGAATGTAATATTACCAAAATATTTAACACAATTACTAATCTATACGAGATTTGATAACATACATTCCCTAAGTAAGTTCCAAGAAAAAGATGTTGAGATGTAAAGGTTTGCAAAGGAATACTCACCAAATTTAATATTAGATGAAGAAAAAATAAAGAATTTTACGGAATATATGCCTCGATTATAACGATATTTCAAGTTGCAGAAGGCCACAAAAAATTGTTGGTTGAGCCATTGTATAAGAGCAAATACGCCAGCAAAAAGAAAAATATCTGACAAAACATTAGATTGTTGCTGCTCATGCACAGAAAAAATGGGCGAAACAGGTCGCTAGTACAACATTCCCATACTTTTTACGTTTTAAATATTCTCGCGTCAAAAAGTGATGGAAATTTACATCTAATCTAGCCGGTACAAGCCCGCTGCAGACTCAAGACGTTGGTTACTTACGGGCAGCGCGCGCTCCTACGACGCGACGACGTGACAGGCGCTAAGATATTTAAAGCGCTCACGAAAATAGTTATAACAGCTTTATTTATACAGTTATCAAAAATTTGCAAAGGATGAAAAATATTTATTTTTATTAGAGGTAATTGATAGGCGTATTTAAAATCACGTAACTGCCGGAAAACACGTTGTTGATACTAAAAGGTATCGTTTTTTCCCTTAATTTTCAAAATAATTGAAAATTCTTGCTGATCCTAATAAAGTACTTCAAATAGTCTATCGAACTGATAAAAGTTTATGACGATCGGCTATTGCGTTTATGAATAAACAATTAATCAATTTCAAAATTTTCAAAAATTCCTAGAGGGTGTCAGAGTGAAATTTGGAAAATTAGTAAAAAAAAATTTGTAGTTCATTGCAAGCTCTATCATCGGCTCAGAAAGTTTACAAGAAAATGTTGTGGGCAGTTTTTGAGAAAATTGTTTTGAATATGTTTAAAACTTTGAACCTAGCTAGTATATTCACAATTTTCATATTTTCCAAAATAAGGATAATTTGCATTGATTGGATATTTTGTTTTTGAGTAATTGGGCATTAAAGTTGAATTTTCAAAAATTCGTAGCGGGCTTCATTTTAAAGATACATCATTTGAGAAAAAAGCATTTGATTTATCTTTAGATGCACCACAACGCTATGTA
Source organism: Ctenicera cuprea (assembly GCA_958336395.1). Taxonomy (NCBI): domain Eukaryota; kingdom Metazoa; phylum Arthropoda; class Insecta; order Coleoptera; family Elateridae; genus Ctenicera; species Ctenicera cuprea. Next base: position 61,624,965 of record OY284487.1, read on the forward strand.
TTCAAAATTTCAAAACAGTGTTTATAAAAAAATCTATACCAAAAACACAGGTTTAATTTCTGGGCAGGCATTGGAGTAAAATTTGGGAGATTAGTAAAAAAAGAATTTGTAGTTTATTGCAGCCTCTATCGACTAAGATAGTTAAAAAAATGGTGTGGGCGGTTTTTGAGGAATAATGTTTAGAAAATGTGCAAAATTTAAGTATATTTACAATTTTCATATTTCCAAAATTATTTTTGCATCACTTGATTATATCTACTTATTAGGGGCTGTTAAATAATGTGACAATTTGTGTAGATTAGATATTTTGCTTTTGAATAATCGTGCATTAAAGATACAGCATTTGGAAAAAATCATTTGATTTCTCTTTAGATTCACTACAACGCTATGTACCCTATAAAAATCGGGTTCCGGAGATACAGGGAAACGAACGCAGCCACCCACCCACAAACGAACATTAAAAAAAACACTTTTTTGGGTTCCTTGGACCACAAACCGCGTATTTCCGTTAAAATTTGAAGTTCGAAAATTTACATGAAATCATCGCTTTACTTACTTCAGCAGAAGTATGGGAAAGTAAAAATAGGAAACAGGATTCAAACGATTGTGATACATCCACCAATAAGGAACAAACAAAAGCTTTCGGCGTAGACCATAAACGAACCGCAGCAATAAATTATGTAAAATGTGTTTTAGAATTTTTGAAATAGGATGTTTTAAAAGTAGTTGGAGAAAAAGCTATCTGTAGAAATTGACAGCGATTTCTGCACGCTAAAAGTATCTGTTTCATGTGCGACTACGCGGCAAATTTAACTACGTCCAGAAAAGTATGGCAAAAAATGGGTGCTTTGAACTTTTAACTGGCATTTTAGAGGACATTTCCCTTCTGATAACAACAAACGCCGAGACAAAATTCCTCAGGAAACTTAAGAGAAATGTCAAAACCCAAACCGGCAAAGACAATAAAAAATATTAGCTTGATATCGATTATAATTTCAGTTCTGAATTTCAATAAAATTTATATTCAGTATAATGCATTAATATATTTATTTATCAATTCCAGCTTTACTTCGTTAAAGTCCATATTTAATGAGTATCTGTATATAAAATACTTAATCACTTTAACAATATCTATTTATTTAAACCTTATACGTATTTCGGCAAGCTAGTTAGTTTTGATGTTACTAATATGTTTTCCCAAATACCTCCTCGAGAGTGTATTCCTTTGTTAAATGATATTCTTATTAACAAAAATGTTGAGTTAATAAAACGGACTGAGTTGATTCAATTATTTGAACTTTGCACCAATCAAAATTATTTTACTTTTAATAATAAAATTTATTTCCAAAAAGATGGTTTACCCATGGGAAGTCCAATTTCACCTCTTTTAGCTAACATATTTATGGAAAATCTAGAAGATCAAATATTCGAATCAAATCAATCTGAGAAAGTTATATTTTGGTTTCGTTATGTTGATGACATTTTAGCATGTTTTAATAGTTCATTTGATTTAATTAATGAATTTTTAATTTTTATTAACAGCTTGCACCCAAACATAAAATTTACACTAGAAATTGAACAAAATAAGTCCATTAACTTTTTAGATTTAAACATAAAAATTGATTCAAGTAATAAATTTGAGTACTCAGTTTATAGAAAACCTACACAAACAGACATTACAATACCACACGATTCTTGTCACCATAAAACACATAAATTAGCAGCATACAGGTCCCTGATACATAGCGCTTTGACGGTCCCTTTAGATGAAATTAATTATAATAGAGAAATTTCAATTATTAAACAAATTGCATACAGTAATGGTTATAATACTAAACTTATTGATACATTAATTAAAGAAAAAGATTATAAATTAACCATTCAAAAAATTTATCCGAATATCCTAACTTCGTTCGATACAATTAAATATGCTTCGATCCCATATTTTGTGAGAAATCAGAAAAAATTGCTAAAATTATAAACAAAACAAATAAATATAAAGTAAGCTTTAAAACAACTAGGAACATCTTAAATACTTTGTTTAATGCAAAATCAAAAACAGACGATTTGTTAAAATCAGGCATTTACAAATTAAATTATTCGCATTGTAATTCGGTTTATATAGGCCAGACAATTAGAAATTTTGATATTAGGTATAAAGAACACAAACCACGGTAGAGAAGACTTATCAGCCTCGCAACTTATTATTATTAACAATAATTCTGCTCGGCTGAAAAATATTTCTTCTCTACCTTGGTCTATAATATACTATTTTAGATAATTCTGGTATTCTAAAATCAACAGGATAAAAATAAACTAATTCAACTTCTTTTTGAGCAATGGGAAAACAAATAGCTACATTTTAAAGCTACCAAATCCGGAAATGTACACGGGACATTCCTTAAAAAAATCATCTGATATCCTGCTTGTTGATGCAGGCGGGGATATCACTTCGTTAAAAAGACATGGTGGGTGGAGGTCCACATCGGTGGCAGAAGGATATATAGATAATTCCATAGGAAATAAGATGGATACGGCAGATAAAATTTTGCAATCAGTGAAACAAAGTACAAGTACCTATACACAAATAATAATATTAATTTTGATATTAATTCAACACATTCGGTAAATTTTATAAATTGTTCTATATTACTATTAATTTTGATACTAATAAGTGTGATAAGTAATAATGAAAATATACAAACTTTAATAATAATGAGACATTATTTTTATCAAACTTAGCCAGACCAAACTTGCAATTAAATAGTCGTAGAAAGAGTATTCTACTCGCGTTTATGCCTATTACTCATTGGGATGAACTTCATCCCCATGAATAATGCCCATCATTAGACGCTCGTTGAATAATATACTATTATTTGTTCGTTTGAAAAACAAAATTGATATGACAGTTCAAAATATTATTCAATAGTTATACCACGACTGAATTAAAAAATAACCAAGCTAAAATTTACTAAAACATAAACAAACGTATCAACGAGTGTTAGATTTGCTTAAAAATTCTTGCTGATACAATAGAAGCAAGATTAATTTTCTTAACCAAAATAAACACGAGTTGCTATGCAAGAACTTTGAGTAATTTTCCCCGGTTATTTTTCAAATCACAAGTGGTAGGTATTTATGATAGGAGTAATTCAAATTAATTTCATATTTAAAACTAACCAATAGCAAGCAAATAAGAAGTTCGCGCAAATTTAATTGTGATAAAATTTAGTCGATATATTACGAATAAAATAGTTAAACCATATACCATTCGTGAATCTAGAACCAAACGAGTTAAATTACTCGTGTTTGACATTTTTGCTGCGCTGAATTTTCCAGCACATCTAACACTGGTTGCTATGCAACAAGATTTCGTAACTAAATTCGATTATTTTTGTTATTCGCTGTTAGTATAACTGTTGATTATTCAATAGATCTGAAATATTGGATAAGATTTCCTCTATAGAAACCAATTTGCCGCTAACTTCTGCGTGCACATTTCCGGTGAAATTGTCCTTGTGCAAAATTACCGGTAAAATTCGATTATAATTCATAAAAACCATGGAAAATAGGAGCACGGTATTGGCTGTTGATCTCTTAGGGAGCAATGAAAATTCAGTCAAAATAAGCTATATCTTCTACCGCTTTTCGCTATTAGCTAAACTTGGGGGTTTTATTGTATTTAGAAACCAAAATTTTTGTTATGAGAAAAATACATTTTTTTAGGAAAAGGTTCCTTGAGATTTATGCGGAAACCAAAATCAAAAGAACTAATTTGTCCCCTAAAAAGGTGGTGCGAGGGGGTAAAATAACCCCGCTAACGAGGGGTGTCTCACTAGCGGCAATAGTTGTACAAATTTACGGCATTAGTTGGGAAATCATTCGGCAACATGGCAGTAAGCCAGCAATCGCGGCAATAACACGGCAATCACGGCGATAACCAGCAATAATCAAAAATAAATAAATGGAACGAAAATATAGATTTATTCGACGTTAAGCAAAACACGTCATGTGAGTAATGGATATGCATGCTGCAGAACAATTAAATATTTAACAATATTATAACGTGCGTGATCAACGAGCAGAATGTGTTCGTAAAATAATTGCAATGAATAGAACTAAATTATATTTGATTGTCATCAGAATATCCATTACTAGAATAAATTTAAACTTCACCAACTTTCTCACACTTTCATTTTTTACTATCCTATACATTCAGTATTACATGGAAAGATTGATTACATAAAAAAATTTCATTTTTTCAAAAATGTGGTTTTTAAAAATGTTTGTCTGTGGGTATGTCAGTATATGTGGATATGTGTCAAGGGGTAAACCGCGAGTGGAAGTAGGTGACAAAGTAGTAGAAGTACGTGGCAGTATGTGGAAGTAAGTGGTAGTATTTGCAAGTTAAAGTGGAAGTATGTGGAAGCATGTGGAAGCATGTGGAAGTAAGTGGAAGTAAGTGGAAGTATGGAAGTATCTGGAAATAAAAGTGGAAGTATGTGGAAGTAAGCAGGAGTAAGTAGTAGTGTATGTACTTAGAAGTATGTGGAAAAAAGTGAAAGTATGTAGAAGTCAGTAGAAGCATGTGGAAGTGGAAGTACGTGAAAGTAAGTGGAAATATGTGAAATACCTTTATTCATATTTTCAGAAGTATATACCATGTAAGTCAGAAACAATTCACGTATTTCACAAATTTTAAAAATAAATCATAAACTTCAAATGCACTTCAGTGAAATACTATTAAAGTCGTAATCAAATTAAATACGGCGTCCCACAGGGGTCAATTTTAGGCCCTCTTTTATTTATTATATTTATAAACAATCTACCTTTCAATACAAACTTCAATATTACTATGTATGCCGACGATATCAAGATACTAACATTTGACACGTCCTTAAACGGAATTGTTAAAAATCTACATCTCTTTACGAAGTGTCTTGGTTTTAAATTTATTTAAAACGAATTATGATAAATCTGATTTGCCAGAAATTATGCTTATAAACAAGTACATTTTACTTCTTTCATCTAGCTGTAGTTAACTAGGCGTTGAACTTGATGAGAAATTCTCGTGGTCTTTCCATATTGATAAATTATTAACTAAATTGAATAAAACTATCTTCGCGTTATTAAGAATGAAAGAATATCTAATGCTCAAACTTTAAAAATTATACATTTATTATTGTTATTATGTTTATATAACACTGTTGATATTTTGTACGCCACTGGCCCTTTTGCAAATAAACTACTATTACTACTACTGCCAGTGGCGTAGCTACCATAGTGCTAGGCGGTGCCGTGCACCGGGGCCCCCAAGCTCAGGGGGCCCTCGGACCCTGACCAGCAAACCTCAAATTGAACTAGCGAAAAATTCTCCCACTTTCGGAATGTAAATAAAATAGGTTGCAACACGACTTTAATCATGGCAACTCATTTTAAAGAATACAGGGGAATTCCCCTGTATTCTTTCTGTTGTTTGTGCAGTGTTTCCGGGGATTCCTCAATGACGTTTTGTAGCGTAGCATTACATTACGTTTCAGTTTCTTGTTAATCTTGTTAGTTGTTCCCTGTTTTGCATAAATTAGAGAATAAGAAAACTAAAATTATGCATAAAAAAAGAAACCTAGTGGTGCGTTTAAGCGCAAACAACGCCAGGAAAGAGATGATAGTAAACAAAAATTACCAAAAATTGACAAATTTTTTAGTCAGCCTTCTACAAGTAGTTTTGGCCCAAATATTTCTGTTGATAGTGACTCAGATAATGTGACCACTGCAGTGCCGGTTGAGAAGCCTACTGAAAAAGATTTGATCATCATTGCAGTTAAAGATACCGCCGCCGGTGACGATGCCGCCGATCATCTCAACGACGACGATGTCTGCACGGCACAGGTAACAGCGGAGGAACCATCGACCTCATCATTTATCGAAAATGTGATCGATCAATCTTCTTATGACTTGGGAAGCTTTACGAACAGGATATTAAGTGATAATGAAAAACGTCAAATTCTTGATATGGGGCCTTTACAGCCTTCAGGGCCTTTTCCAAAAGACGTCCGCCAGAACAACAGGTGTTTTTCAAAATCGTACTACTTTTCAACTTCTAAATATGGACCAGTTTATCGTTTTTGGCTGTGTTATTCTAAAATACTAGATGCTGCCTATTGTCAACCCTGCTGGTTATTTGCTTCGCAAAGGAATACTCTATGGTGTACGGGCATTCGGGATTGGAGTCATTTATCAGAAAGAATTAAACAACACAGTTTCTCGAGTGGCCATATGGAAGCAGGTGCAGTGTATGAACTTTGGAAAAAAAATGATACTATCGACAAGGAACTTGAAAATACAATTCGTAAAGAAACGTCATTTTGGAAAATGGTTCTTCAAAGGTTATTCGATGTCATACTTACCCTAGCAAAGAGTTCTTTGGCTTTAAGAGGACATCGAGAAAACTTAAGCGAGGAAGGGTACCATGGAAATTTTCTGTCCGTTGTAGAGCTTCTCGCCCGATATGATCACATATTGCGGCAAGTTTTGGATATGCCCAAAGGTATTTTTTTTTTATTTTACGTTTTGTTTTCATTTTATTTATTTATTTTTATTAACTGTTTATATTCTAATTTTTGTTTAAAATCGTGCTTTTTTTGTTTTTTTAGGATCTACAAGATATCTGAGTGCAACAATTCAAAATGAAATGATTGAGTGCTTGGGGACCACACTTGAAAATCATCTGCTAGAACAAATTAGAGCGTCACCGTTTTTCGCCATCATAATGGATACGACACAGGGCATATCGAGGGTAGACCAGCTAAGCTTTGTTGTGAGGTATGCAGTAATAACTAGATCGGAAAATGGACAGCCAGTTGATATAGAAGTAAAAGAATCGTTTATAGGCTTTTATGCAGCCATCAAACATGGCGCGGCAGATTTAGTCAACCAGGTGACTTCATTATTTATCGAGAAAAATATTGATTTAAAAAAATGTGTGGGTCAAGGTTATGATGGAGCCAGTGTGATGAGCGGTGTGTATAATGGTGTACAACAACGGATTAAGAATATCCAGCCTAACGCGGAGTACGTACATTGCGCCACTCATAATTTAAATTTGGTGGTAAATGATGCCGCTAGCACTTGTGTGGAATTACAGGTATTTTTCGCAACGTTGCAAGAATTGTATAAATTTTTCGGCAATAGCATCAAACGTTGGGATCTGCTATCAAAATTCACTGGCGAATCGGACACCACTCTAAAAAAACTAAATCCGACCAGATGGTCCAGTAGGGTCAATACGATATCTGCAATAAAACTTAGTTTTTTCGATATAATTAAAGCATTAACAGAAATAGTTCTCATGAATTCCAGTAAAGATGAGCGTAGTGAAGCAGAAAAAATTAAAACAAAAATGCTAAATTTCGAGTTCGTGTTGCTTTGCGAATTCATGCACCATGTATTGATTGTATCAATTATGCATCTAAAACTTTACAAAAATGCAATATCGATTTGGACGAGGCAAGTATAGCTTTAGCAGCGACAAATGCAAAGATGCAAATTTATAGAAATGACTTCGAATCATTCAAGTGCAAAGCCAGTGAAACTGCAAGAAAATATGGCATAGATCCCCATTTTCAAGAAAAAAGGCAAAGGAAAGTTAAAAAACATTTTGATGAATTAGCTTCTGATCACCGATTTCGAAACAGGGAAGAAATATTTAAAATTACTATTTTCAATAATGTACTAGACACAATAATAACTCAATTAAATGCACGTTTTACTGGTATGAGTGCAGTCAGTCAGATATTCAATTTTCTAACGCCAACATTTTTACTGGATGTAGATGAAAGAACTTTTATTACAAAAGTGTGACCAATTCCAAAGTAAATATTCTGATATAATAGGCCCCAACTTTTCTCTTCAATTTCTTAATATTTACCACCTAATTCTATCTAAATTAACCAAGGCATGGACTATTCACCAATTCTGTAAAGAAATAATGAGATTATATGGAGTGCTAGAATGCGACCTAACAGAAGTATTTACAGCAATGTTACTGTTCCATACAATTCCTGTCACTTCTGCAGAAGCTGAAAGATCATTTAGCAAACTAAAAATAATAAAAAATTATTTAAGGAATACTATGGGCCAAGCTCGCTCCGACATTTATCGCTAATAGCAATCGAAAACAAAGCCGCATCAAGCCTAGATTTAACCGAAATCGTTGATACTTTTGCGAAAACTAAGGCTAGGAAAAGATTATAAACAAAATTGTTATTTTGTTGTTAGTAGGTAGGTCCGACTTTCATATAATAAACTGGAAGAGATCCCTTAAACGGATAAATTCGCTTTTGTACATGACTTAACTGTAGGTATATAAATTGTTTTTAATGTTTTATGTACAATAAAGTGTTTTACATACATACATACATAAACCTTTTGATTTACTTCGTTTTATTGCTTAATACCAATATTATATATATAATATAAAACCTAACCAGTTTAGTTAGGGCCCCAGTTTTTTTTTGCACCAGGGCCTTTGGTTACCTAGCTACGCCTCTGACTACTGCTACTTCAGCCTTTGTTTCGATAATATTTAAATTTCCCTAAAATACGAGCATTGCTAAATGAGGCTTTGCTCAAAGATGTTATTGAATAATATGGTGTCAGTACCAATACGAGTCGATTTTTATGCATGTATCTATGAAATTAAGCATTATATAAATTTAGTCTTGAGGCGATGAACTCGAAACGATCAGACGACCTACTTACTATTCGGCTCTGGTTAGAGATGAATCAAAGGAGCCGAAACTACTTAAAGACGTCTTAAAATAAATTATAGTCCAAGTTTAAAACAATGATGCATTTTCTTTTTTACTGGCATGTTTAAGCAGAAGATATGTTAAAATTTCTATTTTTTCTTTCGATAATGATACAATTCGAGTTTATCTACAGCAAAATATAACAAAATAATAACACGAATATTTAACCAATTTTTTAGAAAAAATTAGACAGCAATGTTAAGTGAAAAAGTAGAAAACGGGCAACACTCGTGGGACACCTTGATAATATACATAAATTAAATCCATCCATACATATATAAAAGCACAAAGGGTTTTTTTCTCCCCTTCCTCCAGCGGCTACCGCTTCACCAATTTGGACCATTTTTTTTAAATGAAAGGTCTCTATCCACAGATGGAACATGAAACATTTTTATATTTTTATTCTACGTCGATTTTTTAATAATAATTATTTTAATTTATAATATATATAAACGTCGGCTATACGCGCGTCACTTGGGGCGCAATCTACAATAACGTCGCGTGTCATTATTTGAACTAATGCATCACGTGACTTGACATTTCGCCAGTTCTGTCAACGCTGTCTGTCAGTGCATTGTGTGCTGGGGTAACACTAGTTATAATTAATAACTTCAACAGATATTTATTTTAACCTTAAACGTATTTCGACATATCATAGTCGAAGGTAAAATTAAAAGTAAAAAGTTGGTGTTGCTATACGAAAATGGATGACTTAGTCTTGGTTATCTATGCCTGCAGATGACTTGATTTTTTATTCCAAAACTTACAATAATGGTGAATGTAAGAGACCATTGTTCATTCATTAAAGGTACAGTTTTTAAATTTAAGTTTGTTATCAGAAAAGCCTAAAATTTTTGTTTTATTAAATGTTTTGTTCTAATAAATGTTTGGCGTAATTTGATTTATGCGGGTGTTTATATTTGTACCAACGGATGTGTTCATCGTGCGTAATGTCTGTCTGGCCTATATAAACCGAATTACAACGCGAGCAATTTAATTTGTAAATGCCTGATTTGTATAAAATGTATAAAATGCATAAAATGTTATTAGTTGTTTTAAAAATTACTTTACATACCTATATTTCTTAATATTTTATTCAGTTATTTTATTAATATTTTAGCTCCGATTTATATCCAAAATATGGAATCGACCGAGGGGTAAACGGGGCATGGAAGTAGGTGAACAGGGTAGTTGGAGTACGGTGGAAGTATGTGCACCTACGTGGAAGTAAGTGGTAGTAAAAGTGGAGGTATGTGAAAGTACAAAGAAATAATCAGTCATTATTATGACCTTTCTTACGATCTTTCTGCTGCCTTGCAGAATTGGCTTATTATTTGTCTCCAATCTTCTACTGTTCGCTGCATTTCCAGTCCTGGATTGCCGTTTTTACAACTGGTTGAATGGTCTTACCTTCACCCATTTTACATAAAATTTCAAAGAGACCTACTATGCGTGATGTGACCATTTCTTTTGACACAAAAGAGAACAGTTTCTACACCTGCCCCCCTCGAAATGAATTTGTTGTATGTAACTCCAGTATTAAAAAGCTGTCGGGCAACCGTCACAAGACCTTCGCGTACCCCCTCCTCCATAGAAATGGAATTTTTTTTATGTAACCCCAGTATTAAAAAACTGTCGTGCAATCGCCACGAGACCTTCGCGTAACCCCCCTATACAGTTTTCATAATTTTTGGAAAATATTGAATCAGAACAATAATAAGGAAAATTTTGAAAATTTTTTATCGAAATATTTAGAATAATGCAAAAATTTAAAAAATCGAAATTTCGAATTTTATTATTGAAAATTTTTGAAATATTTAGAATATTTCTAAAATTTTGAAATTTTTGTAAATTCGTAAAACAACGTTTTTAAAAATCAAATAATCTAAAAATTTAAGCAAAGTTTAAAACTTTGATAATTCGCAATTTCTCAGATATTTATATTAGTTAGAAGATTTATAAACTTTTAAGATACAAAAAGTTCAAGATTTTTGGAAATCTAAATAATTTTAAAAATTTTACTATTTTTGATATATCGTTGGTGGGGGCACTGGGGGTTGTAGGAAAACCTAAGGAACTTTTTCGAACGCGTCTATATTGAAATAGAGTACCCCTCCTGCATCTTCTGCTTTTTTGGCGGACCAACCACGTTTTGTTAGGGTTGTATCCAACTGCAATTGCCAATCTCTTAAACTTTACTTTTTGTAAAATCAGTTTTCATATTTGTGAACTAGAAAGCAATAAAATTTACTAACATAGCATGTAACTGATTTTAACTTTTTTACATTCAAATAAATATTAGGGTGTCTGTGGAAGTACGTGGAAGTATGTGGAAGTACATAGAAGTATGTGGAAGTACATAGAAGTATGTGGAAGTACATGGAAGTATGTGGAACTACAAGTGGAAGTATGTGGAAGTATCTGTGTTAATGGAAGTAGGTGTACAAAAATTTTTGGCGCGGTTTACCCCGCGCTAAATATATTCAACTTATTTTTAGTGAAATAAAACTTCGAAAATTTTTAATTAACCTGAATGTTTTCTGGAGTATTCCTAACTATAAATCTAAACAAAACGTTTAGTTTAGATCAATGACAGTGCAACTTCAAGAAGTTGATACATCCATTTCGCTATGAAACTAGATTATAGAATTTCGATATAAATTAATAACCGAGTAGGTAGAGGAATAAATCGTTGCTATACATGTGTTTAAGTTGCAACTTATAACGCCAGTTTGTTATGGATTATTGATCAATAAATAATGAATTTACATAAATTCTTGCATAATTAACATAATTCCCAGTTTGCGTATTTTTTTTAACACAATGGGTGCAGCAAAATGTTCATTTCAGGAGAAAACAATACTTGGGTGGCCTAAATATAGTAGTTTGTGATCTTTAGAGGTGGGTGATGTCGGGTTTCACATATCGGTATCAATATACAAGGTGTTTCACAAGTACGGGCCATATTGTAATCAAAGTAGATTATCTACAGAATTTGATCACGTGTTTGGTGAGAGTGGTCTTGAGCTACAGCATTGGCTTACCGATAGTGGGTTCAATTCCCATAAAACTTTTTTTATGTTAAATTTTTAAATTTTGTTTATTCTTACAACTTTTTTTATTAAATACGAAGTGACCGAAATATTTTTTTTAATTATTTGAATTTGTTTGTCTTTATTATGTATTTCCGGTGTTATTTGCGACATGTAATAAAGAATTTTTCACAGACATTTATAAGTAATTCAAAAAAATTCTTCCATAATTTCGGATTTAATAAAAATGCTGTAAGAGCATATTAAATAAAACAAAAATTACTTAAAAAAGAATTTTATGAGAATTAAACCAGGGATCCTCGTAATGGTGAGTCAGTACTCTACCTGTAGACCATTCCTACCAGACACGTGATTTATTTTTATTTCGTGGATATTAAGACAAGCATGTACACGGTGGGATTAAAACTAAGTCGAGTAATATTCCAACGTATTCCAATAAGTGCTTCAGAAAATTTACAGTAGTACTGGTATTCGCTGGTACTTCGAATTGTTTATTATTTTGCAATTGCAAGTAATTTCGATCCTAGTAATTCTATTACAGCTGCTTACGTAATTCAAATTAAATATTTACTTTTAGTTTGAAATAAGTTCCTAAAAGGATTAATTTAAAGTACTGTGGCGTAAACTGTCGCCAATACATTACCTAGAAAATATGAAGCATAAAATAGTGTTGTCGCAAAAACAACAAAAATATCGAGTTGGACAAGCATGATTGATGCCTAACTCGTTTCAGTTCTGCTCATGCAGTAATTCTGGCAAAAAAAACAGTATCACCTACATAAACCATAAAAACGTACCATCAACTTTTCCCATGGCCAAGATCGTGATAGTTTTGATAGCAGGAACAGCCCAAGCTGCTAAATGAAAATATTGCGAGTTGGCTTCGATGGCTTCGTGTCCCCATTTAAGTCCCGCGGCTAAAAACCAGGTGAGTGTTAGCACCACCCACCATATGCTGGAAGCCATGCTAAAGAAATACAACACCATAAACAAAATTGTGCACAACTCGTATTTTGTACCCTGCGTAACGGTACTGACAGTTTGGAACCCCGGAAAAGCTTCCCGACACGCAATCCCATCGCCCGCCACAAATCCAACCACATACGCCAAAGCCACCATTAAATAACACACCGATAAAAATATTATGGGACGTTCAGGATACTTGAATCTGTTGGTATCAATCATAAAAGTCAGAACGGTGAAAAGACAACTGGCTGAGCACAAAACGGCCCACGTACCGACCCAAATTCGCGAGAATTTGCGTTGGTTCTCGCTGAAGAACATCATGGTACAAGGAGCACCACAGTCTCGTTCAACGGTCTCGCCAACTCTTAACGAATATTCCAAATAGGTTGGCACTTTAAATTGGACTGGGCACTTGAATCCAATATCCCGACCTGGATGGACGTCCCTAAAAGGGGTCTCGGGTTGTACACTCATGGTACCCAGATGGTACCCTCCGAAAGACGGAGGCGTGGTGGACGCTGTTGTTTTGTTTTCACCCACGCAGATGACCCCATCTACGTCTTGACCTTCCGGGTACTGTGCACAATCCAAGTTCTCCGGCCAGTCAAATCCGAAACGTTTCATGATGGCCTCGCATCCAGATTTAGCGGAAAGACACAAAGCCCTGCATGGGGGAATTGGCCGTTCCAAAATAGTACAGACCGGTACGTAAACAGAACATAAAAAGAACTGTAAATCCGGACTACATTTTACTTTTACTAATGGAAAGTATTGGTGGACCTCGAGACCGGCATCGTCCTGTTTCTGGTGGTTAAGCAAATTGGGCATTATGGTTGTGTTGTACTGGATGTCCATACAAAAAGGCACTGTAATTTGCTGGCATTTATCATGCCGAGGTATTAGATCATCCCTGTCCGACACCCTCGTCATTCCATGTTCGTATCCACCGGTTTCGGACCAGAAAAACACAAACAAAAGGATAATTTGTAGCATTGTGGACGTTTTAACGGCACATTATAATTAAAATAATATTAGTTTAATACACCACACTAGTGAGTTAACTTTAAAAAATTATTTTATTAAATATTTATATATAAACATGTACACAAACATCGCGAAATCGCTAGACGTACGCACTCATCGAGATGCCACACAGAACTAAAGCTCGAAGCAAACCGAATAACAGAGTTCTTGTTAAAGCTTTACCTCGGATATGTTCGGTTAGAGGATCAGCGGCGCATTTGAAATTGAAACACAAAACAGTGGGGTTTATTTGGGTAGGTATATTTAAACTCGTTTTTGTAAACTTAGGTAGAAATTCACAACGAATAACCAAGAAAACTGCCGGCATGGTAAATGTGAAGTTTTCTGGCATCATTTTTACATAGAAATAGTCACTTTTTGATTATCATTTGATTTAATATTTATTTAACTTATTTATTCGATTTATTTCTGTTTTTAAGGCCTTAATACCGACCGACGCCAGGGAATAAGCCATCGTTACGTCCTTTCAGTATAGGGAAGTATTGATTCTTACGAATTTTTGAATTTGAGATTTCGACGGAAATACATGTTTTGTACCTGGTTTTTAAAAAATGTTGTGGGGGGGGGGGGGGGGGAATGTAATGTACAATAGTTTTGTATGTTACGTGTATAATACCTATAGTATTATACGTATAATATGTATAATACACACGAAATTGCAATTGAGTATTTTTTACGTTACACATAGCAATGTACAGTATTATAAATGTATAAATCTGTTTATATTTATAATTTATTTTTGTTTCAATTATGGTTAGAATAGACCACTACATGTTTCGTTCTTATTTGAACTTATCAGGTGGACATAATTCTAACCATAATTCAAACAAAAAGCAAACAAACAGATATCTGCCAGAAAGTATAACATTAAAGAGGAATTACACAAGTAACGCCTATGATGTGCGACGAGGAACAATTGCAAAGCAACATATGTCTGCTTGTTTGCTTTTGGCTTCAATTATTATGGTTATAATTATGTCCAACTGATAAGTTCAAATAAGAACGAAACATGTAGTGGTCTATTCTAACCATAATTGAAACCAAATCTCTTCTTTCTTATTTCTTGCCACACGGGCGTTTCCGTGTTTTGTGCTTAGAGGCCGGTGTGATCGCTATCTGCTTTGCAGGTTCCGATCATATCTTGGCCGGTTTGTTTCTTTGTAACTTTTCCTCGCCGCACATCATAGGGGGCGTTACTTGTGTAATTCCCTTTTAAAGATATACCACATGTCTTAACACGCCTAAAAAACTATAAAAACGCACTTCTATGGAAAGATGAAATATTCACAGAAAATCTTGTAAGAATAATAACAACAAAACTCTTAGCTGCATTAAAGCTGAAATGGAAACTTCCGGTTGCACCATCACAAGATGAAAATACTGATGTATACCTGAGACCTCGCCTATCACCAAAGTAAAGTTGATTAGATCATTGTTTGTCTTTAAATGGCACCACTTGCAATATGCAATTATATATAATGCTGAAGATGGCAAAGATATTCCTTTAGCTGTTATAGCCAACAAAATGAAGACAAGAAAGAAATCTGTAGATTCAGAAATACTAGAAATTTCCAGCTGTAGTTAAAAAATTGAGAATACACGAAGTCATGCAGCAAGTATACCAGATAATAATTTTAAAATTTTACTTTTTACTCCCCCATATACCTTCAGTATAGGAAAGCATTAATTTCATAAAAAAATTTAAAGTCTAGATTTTAACGGAAATACGTTTTCGGACCAAAGCATTGTTGGGTATGAAAAATATTACATATAAAGTATACTTATTATACATGGTCATTGGTCATCCTGCATGTAGAATATTAAGCTTTTTTTCTGCATATATTATATGTAGAACGATACCGATGCAAAATCAGACATTTTAAACTTAAAAAAAAAGAAATTTCATTGTCGCTTCTTTTTTTGTGAATGGTGGGCCGCTATAGGGGTCTTTCAGACTCTGCACCGAAGTTCTAAGCCCTCCCCAGCCGAGAAAGAATGGTAAGGATGGGTTAGAGCAAGGAGTTTGGATGAAGGAGGATTTACGTAGATAATACTATCCCAGTAACTACGGAAATATTTTGAGCCAGGACAGCCGGCCGAGACAAGGAATGGAACCTAGACCTCCCGAATGGAAGGTGGACGCGCTTACCGAGGAGTAAGTCAAATAATTAATATTGATAAATTAAAATTTAAAATATCTGATAATAGTAAAAAACTAAAAACGTAAAATAATTGCGACCAGTGCCGAAATTATGCAAACAGTTTAAAATAACACCTGACATTTGTACGTTTAAAAATGGACGAAGCACTTCGCCTGCACTTTCCAATACTTGAAAAACTTTTACTTTTCATATGGCCAAAAATTTTATCCACAAAATTGTAGCCCCACAACAGTGGCAGTAGAAAATAAACACACTTTGATTTCATATAGACATAATAGGTATGACGTGCAATGTAAAATTAACTAGCATCTGACTGATGACCGTCCAATCTGCCGGTTGCCTGGATATAGTAATTTCATGGAAAAAAATAATTTTGATTTTTGAGAAAAGAATGCCTTGGAATTAAATAACACTGAAAACGAAAGCGCAAATTCGTCCGCAACATATTTGGTATTGCCGCATCTAAAAATTGTGCTGTGCATCTTATTGTATAACCAATCATGAGCAATTCACCATAAACAAATTTTTTAACGTCTCCCATTTATTAAATAAAGAGGCATAAATTTCTGATTTTCAAACATACGTAAAAGGCGTTAAAAAGAAATTATTAGAGTGGGACACCAACCACATTGTAGCTCATCGCCAGCTCTATGAGCATACAAAATTGAAGACGACTATAGATTTAAATAAATTTGTATTACTTAAATACTTTTTTTTAAACAAGATTCTTTTGATGACAATGTTATTTATATGAAGTCAAAAATAATAATTAAAAAAAATTGATTTTAAGATATTAACAACCTTTACTTTTAATGTTTTCATAAATATTTCTTATGGCAGATTCTAGTCCAAGCTGTTTCACGATACAGGATATCCTCTGGTCATTCATTTTAGGTCCATTACATGTCTTCACGTACATATGGACATAAAACGGATGTCCATAGGATATATCCAGAAATAGATGTTCATAAAACATCCTACAAGGGCATCCTATAGAATTCCATTTTACGTCCGGTGGTATCCATTCAATATTTTTATTTAATTTCTCAACAACAGTAAATAATAAAGCTAAATGATAAATTACCACTGCGATTTAGCAGAGAATTGTAGAGCATATGTATTTTAAAATTATTAATTTTTTTTAATTTACTAGCATTTGCGGTAAAAAGTGGTTGTTTGTGCCCGATCAGCTACGTAGTGCACATCCAATCAAAAATTGATCAATTAATAAACTTTTAAAATAAATCCGAACCCGGAAGCGGAACCTAGATATGTTTTTTTTTTTAGCATTTTCCTCGGAAACGCATAATCTGATAGAATACTTTCGGGCGAATCCAACGCTTTATTTCGAACTTTCTAGCTATAAAATGGCGTCCGCTATGATTTTTCGAAAATTTTTACTCTAACGCCTTATAACTCAAAAACCAGTTAGCAGATCGAATCAAATTTGGTATTGTAATAGCTGTAGCCTAGGGTAACACATTTTTACTATGTACAGATATGTTGACTGTGTTTTTTTTATAATTTTCTAGACTAATAGAGCCAGAGATGAGCTACAATTTCGCGCCGGGACACCTACGAAACCTACGGGACTCCCGGCCCGCTAATTTTTTGTAACGCGTATTTACTCAAATTGGGATGTAATTTGACATTAAAGATACTATAGGCGTATGCAATGTAACAAGCTAAGAGAAATTTTAAAACTACTAGAACTGTGAAACGAAAAAAATCAAACGTTTGACATTTTCCAAAAAATATCACTTTAAAACTGATCAAACGATTAGTTTTAAGTTTTGTATGCTTATAGAGCTGGAGATGAGCTATAATGTGGTTGGTGTTCCACTTCGCTAATTTCTTTGTAACGCCTTCTATAAATTTTTGAAAATCGAAGATTTATGCCCTTTTATTTAATAAATGGGAAACGTTAAAAAAATTTTGTTTAAGGTGAATTGCTCATGATTGGTAGTAGAATAAGATTCACAGCATAATTTTTAGGTGCGGCTATATTTAGGGGGTTAATTTTACCTCCCCCTCACATTTTTGGAGGACGAATTTGCTCTTTTGTTTTCATTTTCTTTAATCCCAAGGACTCCAAACAAAAAATTGAATTAACAGAGAATTCCAAATGCCTTAATTAATTTGCGTAAAAGTACAACCCTCTGGTAGTTGCACAATTATTCCTTATAAACTGGTCGACGATGTGGCCATCGGTGGCTGTCGACGTTATGGTCATGGTCGACGTAGTGCCCCCATTGCATATCACCTTCAGACGACGTATTGTTAAATAAAACCTACTCGATGGGATCGACGATGTTGCCCTTCAAAAATTTTGAGCTAGCAGTGGCGGAAGAAACACCCTCGCCACCTCCGCACTGCGCGGCCGAGAGCGGGGGCAGCCAGCTAGAGGGCCCCGACGTTTAAGAAACCGATAAGCAAAAAGCAAGAATAATGTTTCACATTTCTTAACTTGAAAACATATTTTGTTACGCGATTTAGTTTTTATATGGTTGATTAGTTAGTACCTAAGAGACGTAAACTAGTGCCGGCACCAATATTTGTTCATTCTACGGTGTGAAATGCTGGTCGACTACCTTGGAAGGTCATAATACAAATCTTTATCAGTGCCCAACAAAATAAATTTTGAATCTGATACTAGGGTGTATGTTTTGAGTATGATAATGGTATTTTGTATATTGACCAAAACTAGACGCTCATTCACTTCATCACTTCTGATTATTTTATACGAGGGTTACAACATTGCACTGCAGGCGAACAAAATTTGAATGTTTATTAGTATACTGTATTGCATATTAAACGTGAATCGGAACGGTATTAATTACACCGAATTTACCGAATATAAACTATAGATAGTGACTGGGTGTGAGTCCAAGTGCAAATTTTGGTATCTCTATTAAGCAAGTGGGTCAAAATAGAAATGAAACATAGACATTTCCACAAAAAACTCTCGAAGAACGGCGCATTTTTCTAATATTTTTATTTTCCTTGTTTATAATTTACAAATATGTGAACATTAATTATGTGTAATAATCAAAATAACATTTACATTGTTTTATAGTATGTGTACATAAATTATGTGTAAAAGTCTGAAGGAGACGTTGGAGTTAACAACTGTATGGTAAGTTCTAATTCAATCGAGATTGATTTATTTTATGTTAGTTAGTTTGTAAATACCTACTAGGATACTAATATAAAAATACAAATAAATTTGATAAGAGTAATTTAAAATAATTATACTGTTTTTGATATAAGGGGACCCATGAGAGTTTCTTGCGGCAAGGGCTTGTCACATTTTGTTCCGCCACTGTGAGTTAGAGTAGTGTAGGTCGTAAACGATTCATTTGAAATGAAGGAATCACCAAAAAAAGATTCGTCTATGATTCTCATACCAAATTCTTTATCCCATTCTGCGTTGCATGCAACAGCGGGTTTAACGCTAATTATTGACCAAAATTTAAAAACACTAATAGAAAATGTACATATTTATTCATATTATAAAACAAACAATAAACGTATTTTTTTCAAGTGGAACAAAATCAATTTAAAATAAAAAAATTCGAATTACCATTAACCTATTTTTATTAAATTGATTCGGACATTAACTTGTTTTTACCCTCAATTTGCTGCAACCATCACTGCAATCGTGCATCCATGTTACATAAATATTGCTGAACGAATCGGTTGACAATACTGTTTCAAATAATTCGACTCACCAAGAAGATTCCTTTTGTCATTGTTTATAGTCAATGGTTTTGCCCATCTGTAATGTGAACAGTCGAAGATGTGTGCACAAGTAACTAACTAGTGATATTACTTACTACCTATTTAGAGAACTGTAAAAACAGTACAACTTTGGCTTTCTACTATTATGGCCTTATGGGTAATGACTGATGAGCAATTTACCTTGAACGCAAATGCTTTACCTTTCCCTGTTAATTTAAAAGGGCACTAATTTCCACACAGTTACACATAAATTATAGCGCTGAGAATCCAAATCAAATTATAGAACAGTTTTATAAGCTTGTAATGACTTAAAAAAAGAGTTGAATTTGCGTTAAAATCTTCCATTCTAATATAGCATGAGGATATCTTACTACCACTATTTAGATTTACATTTCTTTTAAATTATTTTTTCGTTTATGGATGTCCATAAAATGTTTGTGTTGGATGTCTGCAGAACATCCTGGAATGGATATCTTTTAAATGTACAGTTGCGGCAAAAGAACCTGTCATGGACATTCATATGACGGCCACTGTATCACCAAATCCATAGTGGAATATTCTAAGTGTATTTATAGATATCCTTATGCTACATGGGTCAGATCTCTTTCTCTATTTCAGATTTCTAAAATTCAATTTCTGAAAAAAATTGATAACCAAAGAATATGTATAACTTTCGTTTCTGGTTTCGGCCAGTGAAGTAATAAAAAGTAGCGGGGCCTGGGTTCCACTTTCAGGTGGAGCCCCTGTAACACCCCTCTCCTCTTTCCCATTATGAGATAAAAATAAAATCTTTTGTCACAGAAACACTCCAATATATTTTAAAACTAGGTACCCCATAAAGGTCTATATAACGTAGAAACTATAATGTCAACTAAAAATACTTATGAATGGACAAAGACATATATACATGATGTAACAAAAAACGAACATAATATGTAACAAACATATTAAAAATTAAACTAAACTAAACTTATTTTTCTGGCCTTTGCACTTGCAAAATTTGGTACCAACTTATTCAAGTCCAGATTTTGTGCACTGCTAGTTTTAAACGAAATTATTGCTAGAGACGATAATCTGTCTTGAAGCACTGTATTTCTTAAATAATTCTGAAAAAATGACAATATAATTATATAATACCCCATAGAGCTTACATTTTTAAGCTCTTGATTTTGAAGAATTTTTAAGATTTGTTGCTCTTCTAATTTTTGTTTTCGTTTTACGGCACACGATTTATGTTCATACTTTTTTGAATTCATTTTACCCAGCACCTCATTTTAACGGTTTTGCAATCTATCTAACAGCAAGGCGGTTGCCATGATAACGTACTCCCCAATCCCCATATTACTGCCTAGTGAAAATATAAAGAGAACTGTGGGACTAATGTATTATTTACCAATACCCTAACATTGTCAACCTATCAATACATCGAGATATTCGTCAAAAACAAGCCGCTGAAAAAATTAGTTTGGTTTGTAACTAAAAAAATTAATATTTGTTTATTTTTAGGAGGGAAAACTGTAAAAGGACGAACCCCTCGACTCACGGTCTTTTGTTCCGTGTAATCCCCGGAACCCCGGTAGTTACGCCACTGTCGGAAACTTTTTATAAGCTTAAGTCCATAATTTTTGATATCCTGCACCATTGAACTGTATACTATTGTTACGATAGTATACAGTTTAATGTCCTGCACCCACCCACCCCAATAATCCAGAGCTCATCCAGTGCGGACCATCCATTCCGATCCGAGTATGTGAGGGAACGCATCCACTCACCTACAGGCATTTTTTTACATCAGTTTTGTGGCTCCCTGAAACCCTGGAGGTGCAAAACATTATATTGTATTAAATTTTTACAATTAAATAATGAATTTAGGTTACCCGCCACTGTCATTCAATGCGAGTAGTAAGCGCATGAGCAATAATTTTTGACACGCGGTATTTCGAACATAACCTCTTCATTATTGTGATCGTAAGTGATTATGTATATGCAATTTTCTAAATTATTTAAACCTATATCAGTTCAAAATTCTTATAGACTTCTTCACAAATACGTTTTTAATATGGAAAAAGCATACTTGAGGCATCTAGATGGCTCTGAACAATTTCAAATTACATTTCAGTATACAAACCCCGAGCTCAAGGTTAATCGACAATTTAACTTCTGTAGACAACTCAAAGAAAGTGTGAGTGTGTTTTTGAGTAGGGTAACAGCAAACGTAGAAAAAGCCATCAATAAAAAGAACAAGAAAAAGAAAGGCGATACGAATTCAGAAACAGACAATGCTGGATTTTCCGTTCAATTAAACTTGAATGGTGCTGAAGTAAGCGGTGATGTTATCTGCGAAGAATTATTTAAACCTGATTCTAACAACGGCATTGTATTAAAACTACTGGGAAAAGAATATAGCATTATTATAAACTCCCCTTGGGTTGATGGTATAGCACTTCCCAGCTCTATATTAGCAAATTTTCCTGTATATCCATCCAAATTTGAAGCGGTATTTACAGAAAAGAGCCTTTCAGTGTTCACATGGCATAAGTCTGCTAATAAAATTGACTGGAGTCCTGTAGGCAGTGGGTTTGTGTACATGACAAAAAATGACGATATTAATTCGTATTTAAAGGTCAGTTGTACACCGAAAAATGAGAAATGTGAAGGTCCAGTGACAGAAATTATTTCCGATATTCAAGTTGAAGCAAGTCCGGGATTTTGTCCGTTTGAAAATAGGCATCAGTTTACTAAAGAGAAATCCACTGGAAAAGAGTGTGTTTTAATTATATATTTTATTTAAAAGATTGAAATTATATATTTGATTGTTTTTAGGTTTAGAGTTGTTAGTTATAATATTTTAGCTGATCTTTATTGCGATTCTGACTTTTCAAGAACTTCTTTGTACCCGTATTGTCCAGTGTATGCTCTAAATATTGATTATAGGAAGCAACTAATTTTAAAAGAACTTATAGGTAGGTAAGTATGAATTATTTTTAAATGTTAACAGGGCTTCCAGGCGATTCACCCATTCACTTTAATTCACTTAAAAAAGTTTTATTCACTTTTGTTCACTTGATTTATAAGATATTCACTTATTTTTATATTATGTCTCACAAAAACTGGTCAATAAGGTCACATTAGTCCAATATTTTAATATGTTGTTTTGCAGCCACCGCGTTAGATCTCTAAATTCAATTTTTAAATTTTTACCTGCCATTGTGCCATATTCGTAATTAATATTATGATTTTTATAAAACTAAATGCAAAATAAAAACATCAAATTCAGTTCAACAACTGAAGTTTTGTTTTTATATTGCAATTAATTTTTTTTTAAACTTTAAGTTCAATGTTAATTTCGAATATTGCACAATGACACCTAAAAATTTTAAACATGACTTGAGTATTTTGAATACTTATAACAAGACACCTGATGATGCTTACATTCCATATAGCACAGAATAACCCATTATGGATACAGATATATCAATAAGACATCCATATTGGGTATACTGGACGTCATCTAGATGTCCATTTGTCACAGCTTTGTACTTTTAAAGAATATCTATTGAAGGATGTTCTATGGACATCCTACAAAATAGTTTTTTGGACATTCGTGAACCTACAAAGATAGTTAAAGTAAATTAAAAACATAGAAATTTAAATAGCATCCAATTTACTTAAAGCATCAGGTTGCAACGTATTTAAAAAGTAATACATACATATACAGGGTGAGTCAACAATGCACATAAATTTAGAATCTAAAACTGTAATAATATACATGGTATTTTATTTAATATAACTAAGTAATGTGTTGTACAGATATAACTACACACTCGGTATAATTGTCAATAATTTTGGGTTATGCATAGTAACCCAACAATCAATTTTTGTCTTAACAATTTTTTTATATCTGCTATAATAAAGACGTTTGAAAACAATTTCGCTGTAATAACTCACCCTGTATGCAGGCTTGATTTTATTCAACTCTTAAATGCTGTGCAACGGTGGCATCACACATAGAATATAAATGCTATGATAAACACCAAACCAAACATGTGTTTTTAATGGACTCTGCTTCAGCGCTCTGCAGTATAACAAAGACAGGAAACTATAGTGCAGACAACTGAAGCTTAAGCACGGCGCAGAAAAGAGGTCGCTTGTGCAATTATTTCAATTCTTTACTCGAATAAAACAAGTTCTATAGTACAAATATTTAATATCAATATTATTAGATTTTCAGAAAAAATTTTATTCCCTTACATTTTTACTGTAATTTTAAAATTTGCAGTAAAATATTCTGTTCTTGTAAAAACTATTACAGGTTAAATAAAATGATCCATTTTAGGTCCATGGACATATGGATGTGTTTTGGATGTAAATCGGATGTCCATAATATATCCTGTACTATATGGGAAATGATATAACACGTATATAGCACGTTTTTATTAAAGTTTTACAGCACAAACCTGTTTGATGGTTTATGTATCACATATAATAAATAATACAGTTTGGATTCATCTTCACTTGTAATTCACTTCATCCAAAATAAATGTTCACTTATTTACTTTATTTTAAATTTTTTGCACTGGAAGCTCTGCGTTAACTGAAGAAAAGTGCAGAATAATTATGTTTAAAATTTAATTTTATAACCTCATTACAGGATTTAATGCAGATATCATATGTTTACAAGAATTAGACAAAAAAGTTTACATCCATGACGTGGAACCTGTTTTTGATAGTTTAAATTACGACTCCACCTTTCAATTAAAAGGTGGTTTGGTTGCTGAAGGATTGGCATGCATTTTTAACAGGGACCGATTTAGGTAAAAAACACATTCTTATTAAGAACAACCTTAAATTCAGTGCCGAAATTGGGGTGGGGCGAGGGGGCTTTCGCCCCGGGCGCAGCGATTTATAGGGCACAATGTTATTGTATAATTTTTATGGAGACAATAAGTCGATTCTTGTTGCGAACATTCACAATTTGTAAGGTAACTTTTTCTTTTTCCAAACATACCATACATATATATCTTGAGGGCGCAATTATTATTTATGTCCTAGGCTCAAAAATACCTAGTTCCGGCACTAAGAAATTTAACAAAATGAATCTAACCCAACCAAGGGTGCACATACGGTGGGGCAGTGTTAAAATCCACCTAAAATAAAACATTTTGGGTTTCTTTGTGACAGTATCAACTTTTTTTCCAGATTGTGTTTGTAAAAACTTCTGGAGAAACTTTTCCGACTGCATTTTTTGACCACTTCACAAATTTTATCACATTCTTAGTTAGAATTGTAATAATTAAAAATACAAATTTTTGATTAAATTTTGTCATTCTTTTCAAACAAACATCTAAGGAAAAGATGCGGGCTCGTACCGTCGAATAGTTGCACGTCTCGTTCCCCCCTCTAATAAGCACGCGCAGAACGTAGTAGGTGACTTTTTCTCTTTCCATCACACCATCTTTCGGAGGCGCAATTGTTATTTGTTTTTATTATTTATTTCTTTACAAATTTTAATTTTACATTTTTGGTTTAAACTGTAACAATTAAAAATTACAACTTTTTGACTAAATTTTGCCGATTTTTTCAAGCTAGCATCTAAAAAAAAAGGTTGCGCGTTCGTACCGTTGAATAGTGGCGCATCTCACCTGTCTTCGATGACTTTTTCCTCGTTTATATTGAATATATCTCTCGTGGGCGCAATTATTTTTTAAGCCCCGGGCGCTAGAATACTATTTCTGGCACTGCCTAACTTACTTTACCTTTTTAGACTTTTAGAAACAAATTGCATTGTTCTGGGTGAACAATTAAATAAAGATCCGATTTTTGCTGATATATGGGAAAAAGTTTCTCTAAATGAAAAATTAGCAGAACGAGTGTTATATCGAACTACTGCTGTACAAACAACAACTTTAGAATCGACAGAACACAACGAAATATTATTAGTTGCAAATACGCATTTATACTTTCATCCTGATGCCGATCACATACGACTCTTACAAGGTGGATTAGCCATACGTTATGTCGACTATATAATTGAGAAATTAAAACAAAAGGTAGACATCTGCCCTGTATTTGTAATAAAAAACTTGACATTGGTTTGTTTTCAAGACCAACAAAAGAATATCTTTGATTTTCTGTGGAGACTTCAACAGCACACCCGAGTGTGGGATTTATCAACTGTATACAACGGGAAGTGTTTTGGAAAACTGTATAGATTGGGAAAGCAGTAAGGTTTTTTGATTTAATTAATATTAACTCTTTGCATTGTTTATATATTTTTTTAAGACAAGGAAGAAGCTGTTAAAAATGTAAATCTTAAACAACCCTATCAATTGGCAAGTGCTTGTGGAACTCCGCAATATACGAATTACACTGCCGGCTTTGCCGATTGCCTGGATTATATATACTATGATAAAAGCAAACTTGAAGTAACACAAGTCATTCCTTTGCCTAGCAATGAAGAAATTATGGAACACACTGCTTTGCCAAGTATTGTTTTTCCATCCGATCATATATCGCTTGTATCTGACTTAAAGTGGCTTTGATGTATTTAATGTATTAAACACTTAAAAGAATAAAGTAAAAGATTATTTCTATCTGAAGTTTTATTCGTGGTGGTGGAGTTAATTCGATGTTATTTATTAAACGAGGTATAGAGAATCTGTATAAAATGTATTATTGATAATAAAATTTATGAAACACTTTTTTTTTATTCAATAGGTGGTTAATATCACTCGTGAATTAAAAAATAACCAAGCAAAATATGCGAACATTCATCGGTTGAGTATTATTTTATTAAGCAAAACAAACGAGTTGCTTTGCATTAAGTTTGAGTAATTTACCCCAATTATTTGTCAATTCACGAGCAGTATATGATTGCATTGTTTCATGAATTATGTACATTGAACTGTCAAAATAGTTTTGTTTTTAAAACTTCACAAATAAAGCATGAGAAGCATGCTTAAATTTATTCATATACGGGTGCCTGGATAGTGCGAAATTCTTTTATACCGTCTTTATTATTCAATTTAGAAAAAAAAATAAATACAAAAGATGTCTGCCTTGGTTAGCTACATAGCTTAAAATTATTGTCGACTATACAGAGTGTTCGAATATTGGTTGACTATACTCGACTTCCTGATTTTGAACGGAACACCTGTATATTATTACAATTATGGATTTGCTCTTCTATTACCTTTCTAACAGTGTATAATTTATTATATCTAAACCTAGCCATTTAGAAAATATTTGCAATTGTTTGAAATTATCCAGCAATGTAGTGCTGTGTAGGATGACAAAAATTTCGGTAGCGCAAATCAAAAAATTTTATAAAACGAATTTAAAACAATTTTATTTTTTGGTAAATCTGGTTGCTGGATGCGTTTAATTGTAACTAAAACAACACGATACGGTGCACATCCTATTCAACAACACCAACACACGCATTAAAGCACCGGGTGTAATAAAGGTTTAGCATCAGTGCGATGT
The DNA here is from genome assembly GCA_958336395.1 of Ctenicera cuprea. Lineage (NCBI taxonomy): Eukaryota > Metazoa > Arthropoda > Insecta > Coleoptera > Elateridae > Ctenicera > Ctenicera cuprea. Next base: position 61,652,226 of record OY284487.1, read on the forward strand.
TGAGTTATACAACTCCAACTCGCATGTTGATTTAAAAGTTATGTGAATAGAATTTATAAATCAACAAAATATTTCTGTTTCACTGCCTTAGATGCGGTAGAGGGAGCGGTTCATCCGATAACAGGATTCTTATACATTGAGCTGCCATTTTGTAACAGCGACAGATATCTAAAACCTGTATATACAAAAATTCTTTAGTTTATTGGAACCTTTAAAATGAGGTATCACCTGACCCCTCGTTCAGTTTAAGATTTTTGAGATGTTTTGAATGTTCCCACTTTTTTGAGGAGGAGAGGGGGTATTAACATTTATTTATTGTCCTCATGTGGTACATTGCTAGAAAGCTAATTTAATAGACTTTAAGGATCACTACCAATTTTCTTGGTACAATAGATCATGTGCGGTTGGGAAAAAGTTTATGTAATGGCCGCTTTAAAAAAAAAATGCCGCCATTTTGAAATGGTTTCAGCTATTAATACTTTCTTTTGTTTAAGTTGTTGGGTTTAAAAATACCTTATAAATGAGGTAAGTAGGACTTGACCTAACCTTTGTATTTGAAAATCTTGAGAAACCCTCCCTAGCCCCCAAAACTACCCTTTCCACAGCCCCAAAAATTTATAAATAGGTATTTTTATTGAATATTAAAAGTTTTTTAATAAGTTACTCCTGTTTATGAATCAGTAACCGTAATGAACTATGGTTGCAATCTTTACAATTTCATTCACTGCAGCATTTCAGTCCGTTTATGTAAAGATTCGTCCGTGTTTGTGCGTAAAATTATTATTGGAAAATGACTTGAATACAAGATTTGTAACTGAAACCGTATTCGTTTTTTGTTATTAAACCATAGACTTCAAAAATTACTTTATGTGAGAACCTGTTAAGAAGTTTCTCTTAGAACTTCTGTGCTCGGCACACATTTCTGGTGTTTTTAACTTTGTAGGGTTATAGAGCTAGGGCTGAGCTACAATTTGGTTCGTGTTTCAGTTCCTGCTTTCTCTGCGACAATTTCTATGAAATTTTGAAAATCTAAAATTTATGCCCCTATTTTTAATAAACGGAGAATGTTTAAAAATTTCTGTTTAAACTAAATAAAAAGATGACACAGAAACTAATTTTTAGGCGCAGTATTATTTAGGGGAGTTAATCTTCCCCCTACTCCCCTAATTTTGGCAGGAATAATTTTTATAAAAAAATTATAAAAACGATTTTAAAAAAACAAACTTACATTGTAACGTATAGGCAGCAGAGGAGCATCAATGACAATTTAAGAGTGCGTAAGGCAGTGGCGGTTTTTCCATTGGGTCAAATGGTCATTGACCTCCCAATGAAATAAGAAAAAATAATAAATAATTACTTTTTGTTTGAGTACATAACATGTTATACACTGTAATATTTAAAAAATACTTTATAGTAAACTTTTGTATGAGATTTCTATGCGAGAATTTTATTAACGAGCTGCCGCAGGATCCGAAAACGTTTGAATGTTTGAGTATTTCGCGCACATTAAACGAATCTATGCGAGGGTCATTTGGCTGTCAGTCCCCAATTTAGCTATACGCCGCCGGCTTAAAAGGCTTTCAAATGAATAAAAGTGAAGTAGAAAGCTCATTGCACTAAATTTCATATTACACAGCTAAAAAAGGATAGAAGTATCTGCGTATTAAAAACTTCAGGGTCATGGACCCACAATTTCCGAGAATTATGCTGTGAGCTGTCCCTGATAAGCGCATGCCAATAGCCGCCTAATTTGCAGAATTCGCACGTACACGACGTAGTAGTATGAAAACAGTTGTTGGTTGTATAATCATAATTTAGTGGTGTTGTATATGATCTCCGTGCAAAATAATTTTGGATTGTGAATGCCACTGAAGAAAATGCTTTCGCTTGTTTCTACTGTCTGCTATTTTGTGATAATTCACTGTGTGATATTGACTGCAAAAATTTAAAAACTAAAATCCAAACACATTTTTTTATCGGTAAACCACATGAAAAATTTTGTGCAATTTGACACACTGGCAATGTGGGTATCAATTTACAATAATTTTATTAGAGACTGCTTATCGAAAGTCTATTAAAGACTTCAATGAAAATGTTGGTAAAAATAGATCATTTTGCCAACGTAAAGGATGTGTTTGAAATATAAGGCTACCTAAAACTTGGGTAAGAACATATTTTTTCCAAAAAAATACTTTAAAATGCCTCCCAGTACACCTTACCACGAGCCGCCACTGGCGTAAGGTAGATAGCAAAACACATAAGAGATGAAGGCAGTATAATCACCTGATAATAGACAGAAGCTTGCAGGATAGCTGCCTAGGGTAGGTAGTTTATTATTGTTGTTAGTTGTCCTTGCAACGAGGGATTTTATATTTAAAAACGCCCTACAACCGACAAACAATTCCTAGTTAGATGTGCTGTAATTGTTATGATTAGGTATATAAAAGTATAATTATTTTGTGAAGTACAGGGAAGTGCTTTTTCAATTTTGTTTCTATTTTGACTATGACTAGATGTTTGACCTTAATGAAATTCCACTTTTTCACTCGTATCTATAAAGCCTTAAGCCATAAATACTTTGGGAAAAAGAAAATCACCATTACATTGCCTCCCTAATTATGCCATTATCTAATTTAACCCTCTTCTTATCTCTTATAGTTGCAGTCTCCATGCTGTGCAAGTTAAATTTGGTACCCTGTATACCACTTGTTAATTGAAAAACTACTCTTTCCTGGCATGCATAACAACTTGTGGTTGTTTCGCTTTTGAAAATTATTTTGGCATCAAGAAAAATTTTCCAGGAAAAATAACAGTCATTGTCATGCTTTCATAATTATTGCCCATCTATTTTACAGTTCACTCATGGTATAACTTTAAAAATCCAGCAGTGTTTAATCAGTGAAAAAACCATGAAAAAACGATTATTGACAAAGACGACAAAGTTAAGAATGTAGTTGTGCAAATACTTGCAAAACAGACAACCACTTTCGATAAGATTTGCTGTAATGGAAAATATTCACAATTAATTGCACGTGATATAATCACTAGAAATATAACATGCGACTGGAATTTTCTTGCGATGCATTTGGCTTGATAATTATCTCATGCTAGTTAATTTATGAGAATTTCACTCACGACCGTGGAATAATTGTCTCGTAAACAAGTGAGCCACAGAAGATTGACATCACTAGTTCTATTACTTGCGAGAAAAACCCAACTAAAACAGACTTGCAAGTAGAGAAGAGCCGTCGAATAATTCGTTCAGCTTTAAATCGGTTGTCTGTGCAAGCACTTGATAGTCAAGTGACAGATTCGTCTCTATTCGAGTCTGTTTTACATATGAATATTATTTAGAATATTCGTCAACACATTTATTATACAAAATGGGAATACACTGACCATCAAAAATCAAAAAATTAGTATTAAAATACCTACAATAAGTGGTAGAAATCTTATCACATTTTTTTAATGCATACAGTAAGGTTCAGTTGAGCATAACCAATTGAAAATAATTTTTTTAATGTTAACTTCTAACTAATTTCCAAATTCATTCAATGCAAGTTTTTTAATGACAATTTGGTTTTTGTAAATGAAATTAAAAAATTAATTAATTAAACTACAATTTACCAAAATTTGCCAGAACCTTGACTGTATATCAATTATAAAGTTACGGTAAAAAAAAAGTTGTGCGGACATTGATGCGGCACATCTGCCGATTTCACCCAGTATAGCACTTGCAGTGCATGTGGTACATTGGGTAGTATTGGTAAAACAGTGGCATCGAACAACAACCTCACAACTTTTTTTTAATAACACGCTTACACATATTTATTATAATGTTTTAGTTATAAGGACAAAATAAACATAGTATGGTTTAAAATAACATTTACCATTAACTATTATTTACAACAATTTTAAATTAGCAACTAATGCAATGTGATCAGAAGGAAACACCTCATTTGGTAGGGCAGTTCTTTCGGATAATACTGATTCCTCGGGTAACGGAACACAATCAATAACACTAAAACTATTTTTATCATAAAAAATATAATCTAAACAGCCTTTGAAATCACCAGTGTAGTTTGTGTATTTTGGAGTACCATATGCACTTGCAAATTTAAACGGATGATTTAAACAAATATTTCTAATTGGAGTCTCTGCAAAAAAATATTTTAAATTCATGTTTTAATTTCGTAACAATTAATTTACCATTTTCGATTTCAAACGTATGTTGTAAAACCCCTCGGGTAAAAAACTCATAAACGGCTGATGTCGGAATACTATTAAAATCACCACAGAACATCACAGCAACCTTTGACTGTTTGTTCTAAAAAATATTGGATTTTTAATAACAATTTTAATATTACAAATTATTACTTACTGAACGTTTGTAGTGATGAAATACAGTTTTAATATAATCCAAAGCAATGCTTGCTTGCAATAAACGAACATCATTAGCTTCTGAATGGTAGTATAAGTGAGTGTTAGCAACTATAATTATTTCATTAAGCTCCTTTGATAAGAGAATAGTCACCTGGAGAGACGTCGGCTGTTTGATTATACATTGTTTTAGCTGATCGCTTTGCTTTATTAAATTCCATTTCTGCTTAAATAAGTTATTTGTTCTTACTTCAGTACAGAAAACTAGTTGCTTTGCTTCTAACATTCTGAAAAAATAAATAACATTGATTTTAGTATGGACGGACCTAAAATGCATAGCGTGTTAAAATTGTAAAATACAGGGCTAGTCATTTACGTGTCACCACCCTACTACTCCCTTAACTGGTGAGAATATTCAATTGTTTTCTTAATAAAAGTTGTGTAACCATACATTCTCCCTGCACACTGAAGAAAAAAAGTGCCACGCACTGATCACGATCAGACCAAAATGCTAACATGTCAAGCATACAGCATCAACTCACTGCCATGTCTTATTGTATTTAGAAATTTTATGAAAAAAATCAAGAAATTATGAAAACCAAAAACAGAAGGGCAAATTCGAGCACTAAAAAATTGGCGTTGGAGGGGGGGGGGGGGGGATGATCGCTCCCTGCAGACTGTGCCTATAGAATTAAAAAAATAATCGTGTGGGCAGTTTTTGAGCATGATTTTTTTGATAAAAGCTGTTTTCAGTTCACAGCTTTATTAGTTTCAAAAGTTCTCGTGGCTTAGTAGCTTGTAACATTGTGTACGCCTAGGGCTTTTCCAATATGAAATGTCATCCCAATGTGCAGGTAACTTGTTTTTGAGTAAATAGGCGTTAATTCTAAGTTTTCAGAAATTCATAGAAGGTGTCACAAAAATCTTAGCCGACTGAGTCACAAACTAAATTTTAGCACATTTCTAGCTCGATAATAAAATGAATATTTTTCACTTTCTAGTTTTTGACTTTTCGAAAATTTCTGTATACAGTAACATTGTGTCCCCCTAGAGCTATTTCAATACCACATCTTATTTACATCTGTTAACTAGTTCTTGAATAAAACAAAAATGCATGATTTTAGATTTTCAAAAATTCATAGCGGGAGTCACATATAAATTAGTAGGCAGGGACACGAACCAAATTTTAGCACATTCCCAGCCAGGGTGGCCACTTAAAACTGCTTTTCAAATTCTCTGACTTCCCTGACTGATAAACTTCAGTTTTCCCCGACTCATTTTTATGCTACAAAGCCAATTTCAACAGTTTTTTTTTAATCAAAATTGTAACCCAACATAAAAATTAGCAAAGTAAACTTAAATTACTTTATAGCTAATGGAAATTATTCAACAAGCATAACAAAATACAACATCTAATCTTTAAGGAAAAACCAAACGAAATAAATATAAATTTTATAAACATATACCTAGGTAACAAAATTTTTGTTTTACAGGCAAAAATAGAAATATTAAAATAATTGCATTTTACAGAATTTTCCCTGACTATTTCGTGAAATTCCCTGACTTTACGTTGAAATTGGTACAATTCCCTGATTTCCCTGACCAAAATATAAAAATTCTAAATTCCCTGACTTTTCCCGGTTTTTCAGAAAAGTGGCCACCCTGCCAGCTTTATGAGCTTCCATAATTTAAAAAAATCGTTTTTGAAGTATATTTTTTTGAAAATTATAAAATCCTCGATCTGTCAAGATGTTTTTGAGTAATAAGGCGTTATCAAACTTTTCAAAAAATCGTAGCGGCCGCCATTTTATAACTAAAACGTTCGGAAAAAAAAAGCGTTGGATTTGCTCTAAAGTCTTCTATAAGATTCCAGTTTCAGAAATAGAAAATTGGGTTTGGAAAAAAAATCTGTCAAACAAACATCTCACATTCCAAAACTCATTGAAATCAGACCATATGTTTGGGAGTTATGGAGCGCACATATCCACCCACAAACACATTTTTTCAAAACCACATTTATGGGTTCCGTGAGGTCCAAATACTATACTTCTGTCAAAACTTCGACTTTGAAAATTTTCATGAAATCAATACTCCCCTATACTGAAACTATAGGAAAATAAAAATTAAAGAAAACACGTTTATTGATAAAATAAATCTGTTAATTATTTTACAAACGTGAAAAGAGAAAAAATAACAATTTATATAGCAATGAATGGAGAACAGGAAGATCTTCGTTCATGCAACACACTGTATAAATATTTTGAAAATATGATAAATTTGGAGTGGGGCATAGACACTGATTTCTATATAGTTTTCCTTTACTAGATACACGACTCCAGCTTCTGAGCAATCAAATAAGTGAAGCCAGGCGGCCATTTTGTAGGAGGTCAAAATGTCAATTTAAAATGCAATGTAGCGTGATTACATTAGCTTACATTTACATTATATTTTTGTATGTGTTCATGTTTTAATTTTTTTGTGTAGACGCGCGTTGGCAGATACAGAATTTATATAAAAACGTTGAATGGAATGAAGGTTAGTTCCTTCGACATAGACGGAATAGGTTCAGGAAGTTCTACTGGTAACGTACCTTGCTTTCTGTATAATTCTTGTGAGCAATATGAGAATGCAAATAAAACTGCGTCATTTCTATATAAAAAAAAGTATGCTGTCATTGTGTAAAAATCACGTAATTAACCTATTTTTTGACAGTTACTTAAAAACCTGCAGACCGACTCCCTTCTGCCGGTGCATGCGGCATGTCTGGAAAATTAGGTTTTACAACTAAAAAATTAGATTTAATTCTTTATATTAACGTTGAAATGTTTGAATTTGTGAAATGTCACATAACTGACTTTGACCATCTACAAAATAAAACCTGGCAACATTTTTAGTGTATCCCTAAAACTACATAGAAATCTGTGGGTATAGACCAGTGCTCATCAAAACATACACACACATGATAAAACTTTTAAATAGTACAAAAACATTTTAATGCCCTGTAGTTTCTTCTCTTACATCATAAAGTAAATAGAAGCTATTTACTTTATGCCTACATCTTACTAGACTAGAGAACAAATTCCCATTTGAATATTCTAAATACCAGACTTGGGTAGTATCTTATCTTAAAGTATCGAGATACTAGTATCGAGATACTTTTTGTAGTATCTTACATTATTTAAGATACATTTTTATACATAGTAACTGTATCTTATCTTCGATACTTTTTTTTAGGTATCTTATCTTATTTTGAAAGATACTTTTTTTACCTGCAATTTTAACTTTCAGTATTTGCCCCAAAAGGCGGATTAAATGTTCTTGGAAATGTTATTACTAAAAGTGGATGCTTATTGCTTCCCCTTTACTGATGGCCAGGTAGATTTTCCTAATTTTAATACTTTAAACCTTTAAAGCTACCTGGGCCTACTATAAGAATGAAAAGGGTCATAGATGATTAGATGAATGAAGTATTTGGGAATAGGGAAATTTTAGCAGGTCAAATTTGAAATTTCTTGGAATTGTTTTCAGAACAGCATTCTTGCTACTTCCTTCTTAATATTGAAATATTATGTGGGGGGTGCAGAAAATTTGAAAAGTAACGTTGATTGTAGGTTATAGGTTTAAACTTTGTAAACATTTAGTACTTGTATTGCAGTTGATTACAAAAGTTCCAGGTTTGGTTTTTGTGTATACTGTTTTTTTAACAATACTTGGGTTTAATTCATAAGTGCAATTAATTAGCCGTTTTTAAAATATATTATAAAAACTCTCTATTTAGGTATTAAAAAATTAGTTATTTGTTATTTCTAATTAGTGTTAGTTTTAATTTTTTGTGTTAGTAATACGTGCCGCTGAAATACCATGGGTGATACGAATCGTTTACCATGGGATAACTTAAAAGAGTTTTTTTATATTTCGGAAAAAGATTTTAAGAAAAATTCTGTTTTTAAAGTAAAGTGTATAGTGTGTATTAAAGAAAAGTACATCTCTACAAACGCTTCAACATCGTCAAACTTGAGGAAGCATTTGAAGGTAAGAAAATTGCAATTTTTTTATTCAAAATTTGCCGCTAAAGTGTTGTTGAAAGACAGGACCGTCTTAGATTTTTGTAAATTATATATTTATATTAAAAATGAAATTTGCAAGTTAGTTGTTTCAAAATGGTAATGCTCAATAAACATCAGGTTTAAATCTCGGTTTAGGGAAATATTTTTTGCAACTCAATTTATACAATATTGTAAAAAGCAAATTAAAAATATCATCAATTAATTAATAAACGGTCATCAAAACGTTTGATTCATATTTAATAGACACCTAACTGCTATTTTCTGTGCATCTTTTATTTGATTAATACATTTTTTTAGCAAATTCATCCAACAAAGCAAATCAAGTCGATGAATAGCAGAAAACGTAAAAACAGTGGTGAGGATTGCGGCGGCCCTGTTCCCATGGTTAAGCAACCAAGGCTTGATTTTAAAGGTGTGTATGATTATTTCACTTTTCACTATTGTTATTAGTTATTACATTAATTTGTAGTTTTTACTAAATTTTATTAGCAAATTTTCTCTTTGTTTCAGTTAACCAAACAGGAATTGACGATCTAATTGTTGCAATTAAAAAATTATTTTTAAAATATAATACTGTTGTGCCATCCAGCGCTGCGGTAGAAAGGTTGTTTAGTTGTGGTGGCCTTGTTCTAAGCAAAAAAAGAGCGCAGTTATCAGATGCTCTCTTAGAAATCTGTATATTGTTAAAAGGTTCTGAATTTTAAATAATATGATATATAAATAAATTAGGTAGTTTTGTAAAAAAAAGGAAAAATTACTACTGTATAAAATAAATAAATATATAGTTTTAACAACAATTGTGTTATTATTTCGGTATCTTAAAAGTATCTAAGATACTTTTAATAAGCATCTTGTATCTTATCTGAATACTTTTATGAAATGGGTATCTTATCTTATCTTAGATACTTTAATGACCAATGTATCTTATCTTATCTTAAGATACTTTTATGGAGGTATCTTCCCAAGTCTGCTAAATACTTACTTAAATCTAGCAGCATTGTAGAAGCAAGCCAAGCCTTCCGGAATTCTGTTACCTTTTTTATGAAATACAGATTTATACTTATTAGCAAGCTTTGGTCTAAAATATTGTTGATAAACAGACAAATCCATTTCTTGTAGGCACATTATATCTGCATTGTAACCTAAAAATTATTTATGAAAATGTTAATACATAAACAATTGTAAAACATTCACTTACCGATCAATTCCTTTAATATTAACTGTTTCCGATAATCAATGGATAATGCCTGAGGTGAACAATACGGAAATTGTGCATTCGTTTCAGAGTATCGATTTGATAATGTGTTATACGATAAAACTCGAATACTGCAAATTAATACATAAGCATAGAACTATACATATTTTCCAGCAGTGCAAAAGAAACACATCAGTGTAGGGCGAGTAATTTATTATTTCCTAAACTATTGGGAATATCAATTTTTTTGCTTAGTAAAAGTTGTTAGTAATTAACTGCTGCGTAACCCAAAATTATTGCCATTTATACTGGGCGTTTAATTATGCCTGTACAACATATTATTTTGTTATTTTAAATGGAACACCCTGTATACATTTATACATATGCATTTTTAGATTCTACGTTTAATTCTAGAAATAAAATAGTAAAGTTGTTAGTATTGTAATATTACAAAATTAATATTTTAGATACCAAAAACGTTCAGCCACCGCTACTTTCTACAGATTATAAAGTATTCAGCGATATGTTAAAAATAGCAATTATTACAAAAAGTGTTTATAATTTAATGTCCATTTTGCAAAACTTCAAAATGTTGTTAACTATTCAAATAACTTAAAAAACACTAACTTGAAGATGACAGTACTTTAACACTTTTATATCTAATATTAAATATAAAATGTAAAAATGCAATAATATACAGGGTGTTCCATTTAAAATATCAAAATAATCTGCTTTACAGGTATGACTCAATGCCCAATTGCCCAGTATGATTGGCAATAATTTTAAGTTATGCAGAAATTAATTACCAACAACTTTTATTAAGAAAAAAATTTTACATTCCCAACTTTTTAGAAAATAATAATGAGGTAACACTTAAATGACTCACCCTGCATACACAAATTGTTATTATTTAATCTAAACAATTTTTTTTTGATCGAATTCACTGATAAAATAGTAGAATTTTATTCCAATTTCAAAAGCATCAAAATATGCAGGGTGTTAAAATAAAAAATCAAGACCATATCTGGTTAAACTGGAAGTAGGTAGAAAAATAATTGTAATTTACATTAAATAATAAACATTTCATGTATATTAAACACTCCACATTTCATTTGTTTATCGCAATAAATAAAGAAAAAAAATTATTTACTTTTTTCCGCTTAGATTGGTCTGGGTAAATTCATGCCTTTTCTGAAATGGACAAACAGGTATAGAAGACATTTCCTCAACAACCATTTCTGATACGATTTCAAATGGTGGCCCTTCGCCATGATCGTTTTTAGGTACGCAACAAAATTTTAAATAATTATTTTGATCTTTTGATGTCGGTTTGTACCTAAATGAACATCCAACTTTCATCCAGTTTACTTTATCTGGCGAGCTGTACCAAAAATATTCGCACAGTGCTTTATCCGCATAAAGTGTTTTAAATTTCACAGGTTGCAAGAGATAATTAACATATAACATAACTGGTAGAGTAGCCGATTGAACTAGTGGTGCATTCATTGTTAATACGAAAGTTTGTTTACATACACTAAATAACACATTTTGAAATTCTTTGATAAATGTTCTACATTTGGTTTCACCTGGAACGTTAACTCCATTTTGAGTAAAGGAAATAGTAATTTTTATTTCAGGTTTCTGTTCTAATAACTTATTAATTTTATTTCTGGTGTGATCAATCAATGACTGAATGCTGTCTGTGCTTTGCCGAACTGAACGTATTTCTTGTTCTATGATCGGTTCAGATTTTTTATTTGTGATTTTTAACGGGAACACTAATTCGCACTGATTTGTGTAATTCAGGTCTCTTAAATAGGCTTTTTGCATGATTGCAGCCTCGGGCAGCAGTTTTAAAATCAAGATTGCTGGATTTGATTCTTTTGGAAGATACTACCTGAAAAAGAATTGAAGATAAAATAAATAAATAATACTGGTTATTGAGAAGGCATCTTACAAGTATTTATATGAAAATAATAATATGTAGCACAACAATTAACGGATTTTTAAAACAAATATGTACATAACCTATTTTACTGTCGCAGTAAAGGTAAATATTGTAGGTTAGTTCATTATCGGCATTGATAAGTTAATAGAGATACTAATAGGTGCCGCCACATACAATTTCTATTATGTTAAAAGGTTTTTTGCGATTGTTTAAATTATTTTTCTTACAACAGAATAGAATAAGTAATTTATTCATGTTGATGTGATTTACTATATTACAATTCCTTCGCGTTATAATTCGCAAAATCGGTAACATCAAAAAATGCTTTATTTAACAGAAAGTTCTTTATTCTATTGTTATACAATTTCAGACGTAGTATTTTAATTACATCTGATAGGAAATATAAAGTTTTATGGCTAAATAATTAGGCCCATTTTGACATTTTTTCGAATAGTGCCGTCATTTCACGTTTTATGCAGGGTGAGACAAAATTATTTCCCACACCGTAATAAACACCGAGTGCCCAACAGCATTGTATAATGATTAGTAGCTTTTACATAAACGATAAAACATAAAGGCTGTTTTCACATCCCTTTAAAAACTCTCTGAATATCCTTTTTTTCTATGAAAGACAAGTTACCTGCTTTACAATTTTCCGGTGTGTACTCGGCGGCGATAGCGCTCGCCACGGCACCTTGCGGCAAACTTTGTAACTCTACGAAACGGGGTTAAATTTATGTTTATGTTTTGTAACTATGGTCATTGTTTTTATAAAAAACAATGCTATGGTTTAAAGTAAAAATAATCGGTGTTAACAAGCGTAATTAATTTAACATTTTCGGTGTTTCGGTCAATGCTCTTTTAAAATTGTCGACAAATAACACAAATCTATCATCTAAGCAAAAAAATTTACTTACTGTAAAATTAAATATATAATCATATTTTATTTTAGAAGTTTTTAGCTTGTTATTCACAAAATCGGTTTTTTTGAAAGATCATATTTCGGAAACTATTAGAACTAGATCATTCTTTCTCTTCTAGTTTTACACAGAACTGTACCCTCTTTTATTTTAGTTTAGCTTGTTTTTACATTGGATGCACTTAAAAGCAGCTATTTTCGAAAACTTACAACCCTACGAAATAGGCTCGAAAAACGGTCGAAAATGCTATACTTTGAAAGGTTATAGCTCACGACCTGTTTTGGATTTACAGGAAATTGAGTGTATTTTAACTCATCTTTGGACTACTTTTACTTCTGATCGATCATCAGGGACAACGGCGTTTCAAGAAATCTGAAAGCTACGAGTTTTGGACCCAAAATTTAAAAGAATGCTGTCGGGGTACCGCTACGGTACGCATATTTGTAAATAGCACACGAGATTGCCACTTCGGCTTTCCGAAGCGATCGTGGTATTTGACGCACGCTATCGCCAAACCACTGTTTGTAAACAGATCGCCACTTCGCCACTTCGCCGCTTTCCGAATTCAGCCGACGTGTTTAACACACAATATCGCCAAATTACAAACCATTGTTAGTAAACAGAACACCAGACCAAAATAGTACTTGACATGATACTGTAATACATTCTGAACAATTTTGACAATTGCTACTTTTGTAATTTGCAAATAACTTGTTAAATAACCTGTTTCTGGACGAAATGAATTTACCCCGTAATTACGAACACAACGCGATTAGTGACGCAATCATTAAGACTAAGTTATGTTGCAAAGAAGATGTTGAGGTTTTTCCGAATTCAGCCGACGCATTTGACACACGATTTCGCGATATTCGTAAATTTGTGAAAATTCTTTAAAATTGTAATTATTTAAGTTTTAAAAACAGATATTTTCAAATATTTTAAAATTAATAAATATTGCAAAATATTAAAAATTTTACAACCCCTTTTTTTAATGTTTCCATCAATTTTGAAATAATGTAAAATTTGTTTAAAACATCCAGTATAAAATATATTTGAAACTTTTTGAGAACTTTAAAATATTCTAAATTTTTATACAATTGTCAAAATTTTGAATTTTTTTGAAAATGTTTGAAAATTGTAAACATTTTTGTAGATTTAAAATTTTTTTGAAAATTTTAGGTATTTTAATAAAATTCCATTATTTAGAACATTTAAAAAACTCTTTAGAAATAATCAAAAAATACAATTAAAAAATTTTAAAAAATTTTGTAATTTCTAACAATTGTTTTTGGAATTATTCTATTAAAGTGTTCAGGTAAACGACCATAAAGAAACACGCTATAGGTCTTTTCTGAATGGGAGGACCTTTCTATGGCCATTTAACATGTCTATACCGATTTTGAAGTCAAAATTCCTAAATTTTTGAAAAAAACAAGAAATCATTGGTTGGTAGAAAGATCGCGCATGCACAGATCGACTATTCGACATACGTAGAAATCAAATCTGACTTTTTTTCGAGCTCGTCTATATTGAAATGTAACACCCCTCCCCAAGTCCCCACCGTCTCTAGTTTTCAAATCTCAACTTCCGAAATTTTGACGATAACAATACCTACCTATTGCTACACTCCATGCAGCGAGGAAGGTAAAAATTCTGTTTTTTGGCAGGGCGTATTTTAGAAGCTATTAGGGCAAGAACATTGTTCTTGTTTTTCAGTTATACAAAGAATTTTATCCCCCTTCTTTTTTTTTTCTTTTTTTAACGTAAGATGCAATGAAAACAAACAATCCACGATTTTGTGATTTCTTGTACCCTTTTCAAAAATTTTTTCTGGGTTTTCAACCGAGTTAGAATTTACAAACTCAGGGTGTTTTTTGGACGCTCAAATAAAGGGTTTAAGCAAAAACAATTCTATTTCTGAGTTATTTCCTTACAAAACTACGACTGAACTATAACGATGTTTATAGAAATTTTGATCAAGTGCGGTGGTCATTATAATTTTGAAGTCTGTCGACACAATGCCCCAACCACACTGTCACCACAGTCTAGTAAATTACTAGACTGTGCTGTCACTTTCAGCATTGACAGCGCATATGACAAGGTTTTTATAATTTAATATCTTCTATCAACGCCTTTGAACCAAATTTAATATAAACCAAAATATTAAATAAACGTATGGAAGACATTTAAAACAGATTTTATCTGTGGAATTTAACACAGTACATCAAACAATTATAGCACGTCAGCTTAAAACGACCCCGTTTATAACCGCCATAGTAGATTCGTTGCAGCGCCATTTATATTTAGTTCCGAGTCCGACCCCGTTGCTCGTCTGGGAATACTGCATCGGCAAAACCAAGCGGTCGACCAGCATTCAAATTTCCGAACATGAACGCTGCGCTCAAATAAAGCGTCGAGTCGGTTCGGCCTTTGCCGAGCATAGACTTGAAACAGATATCCAATTTTATAACACTAAAATCTTTGCCCGTTCCTTCAGCTATCTTAACACGCATTACTCGTAAATTTATCGAAATCCTTAAAAATTCTAATAACATTAAAACGAGATCACAGATTTCTTTTTAACAACCATCCGTTCGAGAGACGTCACTCACTCAGATTTGTAGGACTTTTTTGCCACTTATTATAAACTCTTAAAAATAGTTGTGTCATTCCATTTCGTTTTTTATGTTATTTAAGAGCATTTTTAAAAACTAAAAACACTGTTTTTGAAAGCCGAAAATAAATAACCATTGCGATGTAGGTTGGTCAAATACTTTAGGTAAATTTGCCCTAATTATAGCAGAATAAATTATGTAATCTGTTATAAAAAAAACCGGCTAATGAAACCAAAATTTATACACGTGTTCTTGCATTGATTTAGTTTTAAATTTCAGTTTCCTTAATACACGTTAATAAAAACGTGGTAAAATAGCTGTCGGACGACCCTACAAGACTTTCTTCACAAAGTTCGCTTTTGTTTGTCCCCAATACTATTTTTCCCCATTCTATGATTCAATAAAGTATTATATCGTTATTGTTCCTTTTAGACGTGCCAGTCCAATCTCCACAACTAATGTTTTAGTGAATAACGCAATCGAAAAACGAAAATCAATTTTTTTGTGTCTTTTAATCTTAAATTATTTTTGATAATTGAAATACAAAATCTGATTTTTTTGGTTACTACTCAGTTCAGACAATCGACCAAACTTAAATACCCCAGTAGTCTTTTCATAACAGTAGGTTATTTCTGTGTAGTCATTTCATACTTTCATACAGGTTGAAAAGTCAACATTATGATATGTGTGAAAGAAATAACAGCGAACAATTGATAATAGGAGTCTGGATCTAGATCTAGATTAAAAGGGTGGGTACGTAAAACTCAGAAGATGTACAACTGGAAACATTGTATATCGTCCGTGCACCAATCCTCACCTCACTGATCCTCAAGCCACTAAACCCTGTTGATGAACTCAAGAATATAAGCGCGGGGATTAGGTTGTTGGGGGCTAATACTGGCCATGTCAGGCCAGAAATCCCCCAAAATAGATCTCAAAGAGAGTACAAGTAGTGGCATAGTACATGATCAAGAGTCTCTTTTTCAAATATTACATTTAGGACATTCAGAGCTGTCTACTAGTACCATTCTGTGCATGTCTTCGTTTAGTCGGCAGTGTTCTAATAAAACAGAAACTATAATTTGTAAGGTTGTTCTGCACAGTTGGGAGCTTAATGGGGGGGGGGGGTTAAGGGCTGTAATGGAAACAGGTATCATTGGTTTCGGTTCTCAGGGAACTTGGTCCCCAGTCTTACCAACTTAGCCGCTTTCTCATTACCCCAGTTGTATTCTTTGACCCAAACCAGTTCAACAACTTTGTCTGTCGATATCGAAACCAACACTGAAGTAATGGCAAAATGAAAATGCAGCTGCTAAGTACTAGCAAGGTCGCCTTGCTGTTGGTTGATATTCATTTAACTTTGCTTCTGATCCTTCGATCCGCTACTACTATAGCTTCGTGTATCTCTCTCGCCACTTTAGCTTGGAAGACAGTAGCACTACGAAGAGGCCATTATAGTGAAGATTAACATGGCGGCATCTAACGTAAGCCGTATCCGCCTCGGTCTTCTTCAGCGCGCTTACCCAAGTTAACGATAGTTCAACGAGAACAAGCTACCAGTCATGATATCAGGCTACGAGTCCTAAGGCTCCACTGTGGGAGGAGATTACCAAAATTTCCTACGCCCTGACCAAGACGGTAGCTGCTATTTCCCCCGCACTAGCCCGTAAAGTCATTGGTTTGACATTTCGGAACAGCGGAAGCTGCCTCTACCACTGGGATACTGGCAGTACCCAGTACTGGTCAACTATGCACCGTCCACCTAGGTCGGTAGTCGGTTTGATCATAGTGGTACCTGAACAGGGTTGGGAGAGTGAGTCCTCTAGGTCGACACTACGATTATGGGTGTCAGCAGGCAAAGTGCACATCAGGTCCCTAATGCCGGCAGCCACGCCACTCTTTCCTGGAGGCCCCCTTCACCTGCCTAAATTGACGGCCTCCAACTGCCCAGTTTATCTCTAGGGCAAATTTATAACCCGTGGGGTCCCCCAGGCGTAGTGACCGGGATGCAAGCATATTTATACGCACGACTAGAGAGAGGAGATTTCGTTTCAAAGGACGCATTGCCGCTCAGGCGTTAGGCACCTATACTGCGAGCTAGTAACACGTTACTTCGTGAAATCGCTCAACCAGTTCTTCATGGTTTCACTTAAAGTGAACCTTGAACCTCTCCGAGAAGAGGTGGACGCCAACTTCGCTTCTCACCGAAGTGAGCGTCTTTGGCCGTCCCGCTAGCCTGGAAGACAGTATGGCGAATGCGCCAAGAGGTATAATTAAGCTCAGGTTATTGCGGAAAGTTGCTGAATCAAAGTCAACATTCTCAAAAATTTTTAAATTTTCAAAATTTTTGAAAATTCAAGAATTCTAGTTTTTAATACTATAATATGATTTCAAAACACCAAAATATTTTACATTTTCAAAAATTTTCATAATTTCGAGAATTTTAAGTTTCCATAAAGTTGTAAAAATTTAAAAACTAAATTAAAAATTTTCAAAAGCTTCCATAAATGCGAGGAAGGTCCTGTGACGGTTGCCCGACAGCTTTTTTTAAGGGGATTTACATTGTGGGGAACCTTGTGGAGAACTAAATTTCGTACTTAAAAAAATGGACCACCCTACTACCACTTACCACCCACCCACAACAGGCATTTTTTAAAAACCGTCGTTTTGGGTTCGTGGAGGTCCAAAACATGTATTTCCGTCCAAATATCAAACTTGAAAATTTGTATGAAATCAATACTTCTCTATACTGAAAGCATAAGAAAGTACAACAGTCTTCTACTGTAATTTTAAAAAGGAAACATTAAAAATTAAATGAAAACAAGTAAAAAGGTATAAAAAGTGAAATTGTTTATTGTTTTTTCCTATACTATGGGGGGTAACCAACTGCTACGGTCATATGTCACCCCCCTTCCCTCTATCGCATATGCACGAACAATCATGTACATGTACACCCACGGTTACCTTGCTCCGGACTCGAATAGGAGCACGTATGGTGGAAAACGTCTTTAATCGCCTACCCGCTCCAAGTGATTTATATAAAATATTCTTGTAATTGAGTATACGAGTTATAACTACTGTTACAAAGAATAGATTTATTTAAATATCTTGAACATCAATAAATGATTAAAATCATGTACATTCACTGTTTTTATTTAAATTTATCTCCAAAATTTAAATATTTAGAAACTATTTAAACTGTTTTATTATTTAAATTGTTTTAGCACTCAAAAGGAAATAACTTTGTATGTATTTTTCTACCACACATCGCTTTTAGATTTACTAAGAAGCGAAGGAACGTATTCAGAGGAGAATCTAGATTTAAATTCGTCAGTAAAATTTGTACACGTAGACGAATAATTTGTAAGTTCCAAATTTTCTTCCAGGAAAACACTCATATTCGGCTGTTGAGGTTTTATTTGCGTTTGAGCGCAACATCTTGCTAATACGTTAACTGTACTAGAAGATTTCAAAGTTGGAGCTTCTCGTGTATGGTAATTTTTGTGAATGTATTTGTAAAGATTTTTAATTTCTCGAATGGTTTCGCTTAAAGATTGATTTAAAGGTGGAGTTTGCTGTCCGCATAGTAGGTATTTAGAAAATTCAAGTTCCCTTCGATTTTGGCTTAAATTTTTGTTCCTTTGTAAGTCCATAGTAAGGCTTTGTGGTGAATCTAAATCGGATTTGATTTTTATTGATTTTATTCCGCAGGAACTCGTCTCAGGTGTTGGAAAGACTATTGTATTTGAATCATGAATCACATTTAATGGATTTATAAAACTTGGAGCCATTTTTACACGATTAACCACTAACGAACTTGTACTGGATTCTTTGTTCAAATTTTTTAGACTGTTTATTGTTGAAATTGATGTTTTGCTCGGTAATGCATTTACATATAACTGACAACGCATACTAACACCGTTTAAAGTACACTGACTTTCAGAAGAAGAACAAGTTCTTTTAGATCGGAATAAATTTCTCTTTAAAGTTCCAAAAAAACTGTAAGTACTTCCTATTTCTGAACAATCTAGAATGCTCGTCCTGGACGATTTTTTTTTGAAAATAGGCGGTTTTAACCACAAGGTCTTCTTGGGTGCAGGTAGAATCTGATTCAGCGATAAGGTTTCACGTGGAATGGCAGCCTCGTTCTTTAAAATTTCGTCATATCGTTCGACATTTTTAACTCTAATAAAATATTTCGTTTCTTTTAATTTAGAGCAACTCTCTACAAGCAATAGATCAGAAGACGTTCTTTGTGGCCGATGTGATTTTTTTGCGAAACTCATGCGAATGTCGTTTCGCAATTTTTGGATTAGATGGATTTGTAGGAAAGCCATGCTTGCGGTTAGAAACACTTCCTGATTGTTAGGGGTGCATAATCCATCCTCGATTTCTAATTTTTTGCCTTCCACTTTCGAATTGAATAAATAATCCGCTGAAGGTGGCACATATTCCAAAGAGCAAGGTAAAGTTTTACACACAGAATTCATGTGGAATTGCTACAAATGACTATCAAAAATTTAAATATTTGTAAAATGCACTCACCAATTAATTTTGATAATCGTAAAGTAATCGCTGTCAGTTTGAGAACCAAACCACCAAACAACTGAAATTTAGGAACTGTTTGTTTTTGTAGAACCAGGAAATACAGGTTGGCCCATCAAAAACGAAACAAACGTGTTTTCTGACACTGAACCTTAATTTTTCTAAAAACGCCAGGACGGGTCAAATTAATTTGCAAGGGGGGCAATATGGCTATCTCCGTTTGCCTATCTTCAACCCCAAAATTGGAACGACGTACACTCTAAAAATTTTAAATGGCAAGGGGTATCAAAAAACATACTATTTGAAAGCCCGATGAATTTGCTTTGCAGTGTTTTTAGTTTTGGATTCCAGCGTCCATACAGTAATAAAGGTTCTGCTCAAAACGTCGTCGCACATTCTGGAGCATTTGAGGAGTGATTAGACGGCATTCGTTGATTATATGTTGTCGTAAATCTTGTAAAGAATCGGGTTGTGTTGCGTAAATTTTACTCTTTACCTGACCTCATAAAAAGAAATCGAGAGGAGATAAATCTGGCGACCTTGAGAACCGTTAAATAGCGTCTCTTCTTCCAAGTCATTGACCCGGAAACCTTCGATCCAAATACTGTCGAACAAGTAGTGCATAATGCGGAGGAGCTTCTTCCCGTTGGAATACCAAATGATCTTGGAGGTACTGATCATCATTCTCTATAGTATCAGTTAACATTGGGTCGACGTTGTTTTGTAACTATTCCAAGAACATCTCTAGTCATATTACTAAGTAAGAGAAAAGAACCAATGAGACCATCACCAAAATGCCAGTTCAAACATTTAATTTTTGGGGGTATTGAGTATGTCTTCTTCTTCTTCCTCTTGTCATAGGCCAATGGCCTGTTTAATACCCGCAACTAGTGCGGGTTCTGTGAGCCCTCTTTGCACTTATGCCGGACAGGAGGCTGACCTTACCCGTCGAAAGGGGAAGAAGTTCCACTAAATGGTTTACGATTGCCAAAGATGTTAGTATGACAACCGGGACCGACGGCTTAACGTGCCCTTCCAAAGCACGGTTGGTTGCAGATATACCCCTATATTGGTTACCCATCCGAATGGGGACCAGGGCGGACAGTGCTTAACTTTGAATACCGTATGACCGGCATCTGCAGTTCTCCGCTATGCAACCAACTAATACAATACAATACAAATTAGTTTGACCCGATTGGGCGTTTTCGGTAAAATTAAGGGTTACAAAACACCCCTGTTTTGTTTTCGTTGGGCCACCCCGTATAATTATATTAAAAAAAAAATCAGCAACTTAAACACTACCCTGACATTTCCAAAACGTCACATATATTACAATGTCAGATCAAGATATTGGTAAAGTTGGAGTGCATATCAGCGAAAAGCAAAGGTCAATAAAATATATAGAAAGTATAGAAGACGTGGTTTCTGTTAGGGTACGTCACCATTCCTCTGAAGAATTTCTACAGTTTCAGTCAACTTCGGATGACCATTGGGATAGGAAATATTACTATTTATTTTGCACCATTTTAATAGGCACCGGTCACGATGTGTTTCCATTAATGATGCAACTTGCTATTCAGCTATCTGGAGGTAGGTAAATGTAATTTTTATGAAAATTCCTCTACTTGAGTTGAGATAGACGTACGCATGCACAAGGACGCCTCAGAATGTAGTTCATCTACATCTGAACTATGCATGCGCACAAACTCCCAGAATACAATTTGTTTATATCTGGACTACGCATGCGCAAGGATACCCAGAATACAGTTTTTCTACATCTCCACCACGTATGCCTCACCACAACATAAGATCCCCTACTGACAGACCTCTGTTGTGTTCTGAGTTGTTGTGTAGTAGCTTGCTATAATTAAACGCAATATTGTGAATGTGTCTTTGTTTTTGATTTTAAGCCAACGCCATTTTAAAGACGCCATCTTCGCCCTTTGTTAAATAACCAAACAATCGCTGAAATACAACACACCAGCTTTCATAGGTTTTGTCGATTTCACCAAGGAGTTTGACTAAATACACTTAAATGACGTCTTACAAATATTGCAAGAAGAAAACACATTCTAAGACTACATAAGAATAATCCAAAATCCAACAACTCCACCAAAATAAAAACTAACAACAAGTTGCCAAAATAAATTTAAACCTACATAGGAATATGCCAAGGAGATAGCCTTAGTCCACTTCTTTTTGATACCGCAATGGACAAGATCAGTTAAAGAAAAATATGTCGGATATCGTCTAGGAAACCACCGAGTCAATATTATTTGCTACGCAGATGACGCGACGCCGTTCTCAATGCGCAGTCGGAAGACGACTTACAATGGTCTTAAACCTAAAACTGCTAACCTCTGTCACATCGAACACAAGCTAAAGATCCTGCTTGGTTTTCAAAATCGATAATAGTCCAAATATAAAAAATTTTCAAAAATAAATACTGGTAGATTAAGCGCAAGCTAACGGTCTCATATAGAAAAAGTCCTACTGCACTTAGCTTCTTCCAGAGCTGCGAAGTAAATAGACTCGCTCTTTATCTGGCAGTAACCTAGCTCTTACCAGAGCACTGCAGCTACAGATGAAAGCCGCAAGATTGCTCGTTTCTTGCCCGACGCCTCTTAGCCATACGACTTAGAAAGTCGCTGCTACTTAACGAGTTACGTAGTATACGTGCGTTTACCCATTAGAAAACGTGTTCTGTTGGTGCGAATTAATTATGTAGTTTGTGATTTATCAATATAATAATCTTACGTTTCTACAATGTACTGTTTGTTAAATCTACTTGTTCATGTCTTCTTATAAAAATTTGACTCTGCAATAAAAATACGTACATACCCTGAAAGGTGTTAAAAAGTAGAAGAAAACGAAGAAGACAAACTTGAAAAAGAAGAACAAGGTAAAAGAAGAAGAAGATAAAAAATCAATATCTATGTATAACAGGTTCTCTTGATTTCTTTAATTTCTTCCAAACTGTCTATTTGTATTAAAATTACAATTATTAGTTTTTATCTACAAATTATATATTTACTTTAAAGATATACCATTTTTATTTTTATTTGATGTATTTTTACAGCAATTTTATTTTATGCACAGATTGTCACCATTTTACTAAAAACATGGGCAACTAATGAGTGCGACAAAGAAGAGAGATAGCGGGCAAGCCAAGTGGGGATTCACGTATTCAATTTAAATTTAAAATATATACATGTATTTTTAAATAAGATTTAATAATATCTATGAATACTTGAATCCCCACTTGGCCCACCCATTATTTCCCTTACTCGTCGCAATCATTAATTCTCTGACAGCTAGGCTTCCGGGTAGGAGCCGCGTCATCGGTGCATGAACTGCCGACGTTTCGTCCTCGGTTCCACGGAACATCTTCAGGGCTGTGGTCACTTTGGGATCTGGAACACAACAGTTGTGTTCCAGATCTCAAAGTGACCACAACCCTGAAGATGTCCCGTGGAACCGAGGACGCAACGTCGGCAGTCCCTGCACCGATGACGCGGCTCCTACCCGGAAGCCTAGTTGTTATTAACAACGGCCGCGGAATCCTGCAACTTAGATTATTAATTCTCTGGGTTTTCAATAAAATAGTGACAATCTGTATAGGTTCTAATAAACATTAATTTTCGTATTTACAGCATTATCATAACAAAAAGAAATGTACATATATTTTATTGGTTGTAGGTGGCTTCCTACTATTACTACTAGGCTGCTCGTTATTTATTGGTTTACCAATAATATACATCGAAACGTTCTTGGGAAGATACACAAAATTAACAAATTGTCAAATGTACAGAATGGTTCCAATATTTTTTGGTAATTTTTGCTACCGTTGCGCGTCCGATTTTCTCTAATAGCACTTTATTTGTATTAGGTGTTTGTTTTTGCATATTTGTATTAAACGTCGCCTATCAGCCCATTCTCGTAACGACTACAGCACAGCCATTGGTAAATTTGTTAAAGTTACTGGCAAATCCGAATATCAATACTAAATGTTTGGATGAAACTACTGAGTGTTACGACTACGTAAGAAAAGGGAAACTTAATGATACTTGTAAATATGGATATATTTCGATGATTTGCGAAAAACATGGAGAAATTAGGTATCTCATGGAGTACCAGTACTGGTAAGAAGGTACTCTTGATTTTGTTGTATTTATCAAAATAATAATAAAGTGAAAAATGGACGAAACGCTTCGCTTAAAATTTTTCGTATTTCAAAAATTTTTAGTACGACAGTTTTAAAAATTTTTTGCTAAAGGACTTAAGACTCCAAAAAGAGTTGCCAGATCAGGATAAGCTTTAATCCATATACTAGCCGCAGAGAAAGACAATGTTACTATAAACAATAAAAAGATAATTAAAAATATTTTTAAAATTCTCTAAATTTAAAAAAATATATTGACCAAAAACTTTAATCACAATTTTTTTGACTTGGTGAGCTTATAGACATAGGAATAATCTGCAATTTTATTGGTGCCCCACTCTGCTAATTTCCCTGTGCCGCCTTCCATCAATTTTTAAAAAATTGAAAATTCGTTCCGTTTTATTTAATAGACGGCGAACGCTAAAACATTTATATTTAAGTTAAAATACTCATAAGTGATAGTAGAGTAACACCTACTACTTAATTTTTAGGTGCAGAAATATTTAGGGGGATGAAGTAGTTTCTCCTCATTCACCCATTTTTAGCTGACCAATTAGCTTTGTCGTCTCTGTTTTTTATCTTGAGAAACTTTTTTCCTAAAAAAACATTAATTTATTTTATTACAAAAAGACGACTAGTGCGGCCGCTCCAGCTGGATTTGTGCAAATATAAGCAGCAATTCCTAAAACATTGGTAAGTCTAGGCGAAGTGTTTCGGCAATTTTTTTGTGTGTAATTATCACACAAACTTTTTGACAGCAATTTGCGAACACTGTAGGTATGAGACGGTAAATGTTTAAAAATTTCAATTTTGAAATTATAACTTTATTTTATGTTAGTTTATTTAATATGTCGTTTTGGTTTATTTAGGAAGACATACAAAGATCCTTCAAGTCCTAAGTTTCCGTACTACCAAATAATTACAGGGGTTGCTATTACGTGGACAATAATTCTAGTTATTGTTATGAAAAAACTACAATCCATAGCAAGGGTACGTATATCTATCTAGTAAATCCGGTACCCTTCCGCCTGTCTCAGCTTTTGGTAGTGAGGGGTCCCCGCTACTAAAAGTCACATATTTACGCGTGGATTATATAAGGCTCATATTTGTGTGTACAGTAGACCGCTACAGTTTTCAATACAGATAAGGACATTTGTGTTTGTATTATTAAAAAACAATTTACTGAAGCTGGCATCGGGGCCACAAGGCTGCAATTACTGGCGGGCCGCGGACAAATCTAATTGTGCTTTCAAATTTCTATAATAGTTAGACACAAAGATACAAAAAAAGCTTGAATAATTACCGCTTTTGGTACCAAGTTGTTTATTATTTTCATTTCATATTTTCATATCCTGGAAGAAGCAGGAAATAAAAATAGATTGAATTTAGTGCAATTGTTGTAGACGTGGACAAAATTAGAGTCTTTTGCAGAAAATATTATACTCGTTGGTTAATTTTGAGACGAACAAAAAAGACGTACAAAAAATGTTATATGAAAGTTTGTATTTAAAGTTGAGTAGAAGCTTAAAATAAACGCATTAAGGCTGATAACCGCATCATTTTACGGTTACTAAATCTGACAAAGTTTAATAACTTTTCTTATTTAATTCTACAACTTATTATAAAAAAATGACAAAGTCATCGGCGTTTTGTGACCGCACAGAATAATGATCTTGGGGGGATTAAACTTTGTTTTCTAAAAGGGAGGGTTTGTGAATCGAGTAGTTCGAGATTTGCCGATGGAATTTACAAATAAATCTATTTCTTATGAATTTGAACAAAATCGTTAAATTTTTGTTTGTATCAGGGACACTTTTCGTGCAGCAAACATTCAGATTTATATTTAATTTTCAATTAGAGTCAATAATATTCGGGATCAAGGCACGGCATAGGCTTTATACAAAGTGAATGGATATTTAACTTTGTTTTGCTGCAGTGTTTGTTTTCTTAGTAAACAGAAGTAAGAGTTAATGCACCGAAGCGGAAACCCGCATATTTTCAGCTTAAACAGTTTTTACTAAAAACTTCAATAACAGATTATTTTCAGCATAATTTTATATTTATCTGGATTTAATTATTATTTTATTAAATACGTTATTATTAATCTTTTAATGTTTATTTTAGATCATACACGTCGCATTTGTAATACAAACCATTACTTTAACATTGGTTTTCTTCCTGGCACTATCAAAAGATGGCGGCACAAATGGACTAAATGCTTTAGTAGCGGTTAATTTGCACACGTTCGATATTTTTCAGGTAAAACTTGTAATTTTGAATTTTTAATTACTAAAGAACTAACTTATTTCAGGTTTTAGTGGTTCAGTGGTACTCCGTGTGCAGGCTGGGGCTAATAATTCCCACTGGATATATGACTTACTCTGCCTATGCACAATTCGGTAGCAACGTTGGCGCAGAGTGTTTTATTATTGTAATAGGCAGTGTACTTCTGGCTGCTTATTATCTTGCAATATTTTTTACAGTGTGTGGCGTTTTAGCAGCTGCAATGGGGGTTGACGTACAGGCTGTTATTATTCCTGGTAAATTTGTGAAGTACTTTCTCTAATCGTCTGGTCGATTATTATTGATTCAAATTTTAAAAGAATATGTTAGTGTGGGGATAAGTTCGAAGAAACTAAAAAAAGTGTTTGGTTTCTCTTCTTAAGCAGCTTGTGGCGCTCTTTGTACGTTGCGGGTCGGATTGTACGTTGGCTTATACGTATAACCTTGTTGAAATGCAAGGGCGCCAAATTTTATAATGGAGTTTATTCTCCGGACGGACTTCACTGAGCGAAGGCTTTTCTTTAGTATAACTGCACTTTGTGGTAGAGGGTTTTCCCCAGTATGACTTTATTTTTTGGTTGGAAGGCTTTACCCCAGTCGAGGTGCTGGATTCCTTCGTACCTAGTTGAAGACCTGGGCAACTACAGTGAAGGTGGCAGTATCCAAGGATCTAACTAGTTTTACTTACCAAAACTATTAGTGCTCAAGCAAACAGTAGCATACGGTAGCAATTAAAATCAGTAGCTAACGGTAGCAAACGGCAGCAAGCGGTAGCGGTACAGTAGCTAACGTATCAAACGGTAGCAACTAACTAAGTTACAATGAGACGTTCTGGTGCAAACGATACTGAATCTAAATTTCAATGCGTAAGACAAGTAAAACACACAAAAAAATGTTTTTGCTTTATGTTGGTTACCGCTACAGATTTTAGAATTTAAAAGATAGAAAGAAGTACTGTCTCGTGTCGGTCACCGCGATAGGCTTCAGAAATAAATCAAAAAAAAAGAGAAAGAAAGAGAGAGAGAGCAATAAGAGATGGAGTAACAGGTATTCAACACAACATCAAAGAATACAAAAATTACCAGATTAACTCAAGTATTACTCACTTAGTATACTTCCGAGGATCGGTTACCTTGGCTGGTTTCCTAGTTAGTACAGTAAATAGGGATATTTTACTAAAAAAAAATACTTAATGGCTGAAATTTTGAGGGGGTGTTCGGGGGCATGTCTTGAGTCTAAAACTGAGTTTTCGTATTCGAGGGGGTGGGGGAAGATACTTCCCCCTGTCTATGTGGGGGTGAGTTTGTTTTAATTCATTATCTTTGTTGCTATTGCATTGCCCATACCGTCAAGTCCAAGAGATCAAATTTGTAGGAAATGAAATTATCTATCTAATGGTAATAAAATCGAGGTCATAGGTCGATTGGGTCAATCACAATGGCCGGTCAAAGGTCAAAAGTGAGGGATAGTTTTTAGTTTTTCGTGAATACCCCGAAACCGGTGAGTTTTTTCGCATACTGCTTAGATACCATTTCGAACTACTTGAAAGTACCTACAAAATGAGTGCTCGAACACTCATCTACGATGAATAGTTTGCCGTCAATCCAACGACCAAGTTGACCGCGCGCGCCAATAATTAATATTCAAAAACCTGTACTGCAGGAAGGCGATAAATCGCGTGGAGCGTTTCTTGTGCGCAGTGTACTCATCAAATGACATTTTCGGAAAACATCTGCTTTTCCGAGTTGAGGTAGCAGTTCCCTGCACGACAAGTTCAGAATCAGTCACATTTTTTCTCGTGGAGTGAATTGATGAGCGCGAAAAAATGGACACGTGTTTCGTATGTGAAAAACTTTTGAGTGGAGGCGATGTATCGACTGTTAAATCTAGAGGTGCGCAAAAATTGATCAAGATAAGTGAACAAAAATGTGACAACAAAATTACCAATCTCATGGAAAATGCGACAGAGATACAACTTCATACATTCTGCTACAAACGCTACACCGACGAGAGGAGGAATTCGTCATCCAGCCAACGTAATGTAAGTGCATCACCGTCCACTACTCCGACAGCATCTTCTCCGAGTTTCGATTTCGAATCTTCGTGTTTTATTTGTTCTAAAAAACTTGGAAAAAAAAAGAAAACCATACGTGTCAGGTCATCACGGTAGAAAAAATTGAATCGATTGTGCGCGAATTAAAAACACGTCATGACGACTTTGCCAAAAAAATCATCGAACGCATAGAAAAAGTGTCCGATTTCGTCAAGATTGGTGCCAAGTACCATAAACATTGTGGTACCAACTTGGGTTTGCGCTATGCCGGTGTGCCGGAAAATGAGAAGAAATTGAAAGGACGACGCCGCAGCGATACAATAGATGCATCGATGCAAGATATTTTTACATTTTTGGAAAAAAATTCTGAAGAATGCCAGAAGCAGGTTACAGTACCCAGCAAGCTCCAGGAGACGCCGACACCGACATCGTTCGTGAAGCATTGGGGAAAGCTGAATCGCACGAATCAGTCATCATTATTGCAGAAGATATCGATATTCTAGTAATATTAACAGCGCTAGGTAAAGAACATCGAAACGTCTTTCTCGAAAAACCTGGCTCGGGACGCACGCCGAAAAAACTATACTCCTCATCAAGCTTCAAGTTCGGGGAAAAAATCGCTGATAATATCCTGTTTCTTCATGCTTTTTCTGGGTGTGACACAACGTCTTCGACTCACAACGCTGGTAAAATGAAATTTATTTCAACGCTGGAGAAGAATCCCCAACTACTGGACTCAATTTATCTGTTCCAACATGAAAAAGTTGTTCCATCAGCAATAGCCGCCCTTGGACAATTTTTCTTCTACAAGTTGTACGGAGGAAACAAGGACGAGACTTTGGACTTCTATCGTTACAAGCGTTTTCTTCAATCTGGAAAGAAAGAAGATGCAGCTCGTCTACACACGTATAGAGTGTATCATCAAGTTCAAGAGTGGCTGGGAAATTACAAAGATCCGGAAGACTGGGGTTGGAAAAAAACGAAGAACATTTATATGCCCGTCGCCTGTGAAAAAGATCCGGCGCCGCCAAGTTTGCTGAAATTAATTTCTTGCACCTGCAAAACTGGTTGTGGGAAGGCCTGTGGGTGTCGAAAAGCAGGGTTGAAATGTTCTCCCATTTGTGGGACTTGTAGCGGTACCGCGTGCAACAACATCGCACAATATTCTACCCTGCAAGAAGATGACGATTTTCTCAACGACGACGGGAACTTACCATCCATTCCTGAAGAAGATGAAGGTGATCAAAGAGAAGACGCTCGTGATGACACACTCGGAAACGATGAAGAATACGAAGGAAGCGAAAAAAGTCCATCCAAAAGGGCCAAATTCACATGAAAGTTGCGAGCAGGAAAACTTCAAGGTAAAATTAATAATCGGAACACTTGAAATAATCAAAAATTACACAGCAATACACACACATACATGACAGAGCTCTAAACATGCAATAGTTGGGGTTTTATAGGGTTTTAGTGAGTAGAAGTCTCACACTATTCGGCAAGGACAGACCTTCTCGTTTGTCCATGATGGATTTCCCGTTTTCCCTTGGATAAAAAAAACAAAAAAAAAAAAACAAGTACAACTTAAACTAAATTAATAATCCTACCGAGAAAAAAATGTAACGATATATATTAATTGCACGTAGAGAGTGCAGTGTACGCGCAACGAGAGTACTTCTCACGCCGTACGCGGCTCGCGCGTACGGCGCGCGTGGTCAACATTGGCGCGCGCGGTCAACTTGGTCGTTGGATTGACGGCAAACTATTCATCGTAGATGAGTGTTCGAGCACTCATTTTGTAGGTACTTTCAAGTAGTTCGAAATGGTATCTAAGCAGTATGCGAAAAAACTCACCGGTTTCGGGGTATTCACGAAAAACTAAAAACTACCCCTCACTTTTGACCTTTGACCGGCCATTGTGATTGACCCAATCGACCTATGACCTCGATTTTATTACCATTAGATAGATAATTTCATTTCCTACAAATTTGATCTCTTGGACTTGACGGTACGGGCAATAGCAACAAAGATAATGAATTAAAACAAACTCACCCCCACATAGACAGGGGGAAGTATCTTCCCCCACCCCTCGAATACGAAAACTCAGTTTTAGACTCAAGACATGCCCCCGAACACCCCCTCAAAATTTCAGCCATTAAGTATTTTTTTTTAGTAAATGCGATTTATTTGTCTCTATTTACTGTACTAAGTGAACAGTTGTAGAACTGGACTGGAAACTTAAAATGGAAATGATGAAGTGTGCTTGCTATGGTCTGGTTTATGCTTTTATAGTCTACCTGCAAGGTGTGGACTAAAATAATAGAATGTCTACTCTAGCCAATGCGCGTGTTTTACCCAGTTTGTGAATTAGGACTCACTCGCATCTCCGTGACCACATCGAGGTCATGCCTAAAATTAAATAACACGCTACGGTACACTTAAATAAAATACATTTCAATACTTAAATAAATTCTAAAATAAATACATAGTTTTTATCAAAAGAAGATTATTAGTTATTTAGCTTGATTAAACTTGTAAAGATATCAGTGATATTTTATGATGACATTTGGTGGAGGTATTATCGAACTTAAAGTTTCGTACATTGAGAATAAGAACTTGAACACATGAAGACATTTGATTTAGAATTTTTAGAAAGTTAAATATAATATTGTTCTTTTAGTAACCTGTAGTCTTCGGCCACTGCCAGTAAACCAACGTTATCATTACCTGCTTGGTTTTTTAGTAGCTTACTGATTTTTGCAATTAATTTTGTTTGGCTTTCGTAACACATATTTGTGACTTTTAAGTTTTTCCAGTCAATTATTTAAGTTCTAAAACGATTAAAACGTTTATAGTAATAAGAAACCGAAGAAATAGTAATCGACCGAATACGGAGGTACTAATTAGCGTTGTAGAGAAACATGTTTTTACAGATAAAGGACTTTACTTGGCAGTGGTGCCACAATTCTTAGTTCAACTTGATATGCCAAATATTTTTTTGGTTATTTATTATGGATCTTTCTGGTTTACCGAAACCGCCAAAATAGTAATAATTACTTTATAAAATAATTTTAAGCTAATTGAATTATATATTTTAGGCCTTTTTCGTCCATATGCTGGTGTTAAATTTGTATGATTATTTTCCAACCTTACAAAACTTTGCTACTTATATATGGGTTACTACATGCCTCGTTTTGTGTCTTTTAAGTATTTCGGCGAGCGATCAAGTAAGTATAATCAGCTTCTCCCCTTTTACTTTTATAAATAATTGTGAGAATAATTAAAAAAAAATTATATTAGGCTGCTTAATGAATAGGATCATGATCAGTGCGTTTTAGCAGAATCGAAGCACACTTCATAGAACGACATCTAAAATAATTTATGGTAGTCATATTAAACCGCTTTGAACTGATTGTTTCCATGAAAATGTTTATGACTGTATTAATCGATCAATGTGAAGTGGCTAAATATTAAACTCGTGCGAATTGCATTGATGGAAAGGCACGTGCTTTGCTTATCAGTGAGTAAGCTGAGAGGCATTTCTAAACACGAAATTAAAGTTGATGAGTGTTCCTGGATGTTCCTGAATGAGTTGTTTACTTGCGATTTGAGAGAAATTGTCCGAATATTGACCGTTCCAGTACAATTCAACGGAAAGCGAGTTAACGTAGAATTTAATTAAATCTGTAGTTTTACTTTAAACATGTTTGCTATACTTTTACCAAGGCCGCATCTAGTTTTTTTTTGTTAGGAGGATCAAATGTTTGATATTTATTTGGAATAATTGTGTATACAACCTAGTCTTGTGTCTTCCAAAGCCAAGGAACGATACGTGTACAGTAAACTAGTGGATAATGTGACAGTGTTCCTGAGTTTCATACGACGACAGAACAACTTTTCTCGTAGCTCGAACTCAAGTAACGCTGGAGTTGTAAGTAAAATGGTTTGTTCTTACGTACTGAAATATCCCACGTAGGATGTTACCAAAAATCAATAGGGTTCGGACTATGAGAGCAATGGCGCCAGAGTGGCCGAGTGGTTAGGGCACTTGGCTGCTACGCGGAAGGTCTTGGGTTCTAATCCGAGACTGGATGCATGGCGGGCGGTCTACCCAGTCGCATATTAAAAATTGGGAACCAAACCTCTCGAGTGGTGAGGGGAGTAAAGCAGCCGTGTAAGGGGTGGTGCTTACCACACCACCCCGTACTCCATATAAGAGTGCGAGACGGCTGGGTATCGGAAGCGATGGTCCGGTGGCCCCGACCTACCGCATTGCAGGCCAAACTCTTTCTTGAAGTGTAGTGCCACCGACTTTACTACGAGAGTAATAAGAAGAAGGACTGGGTAGAATAGAAGGTCCAGATCAGACAAGCCAAAAATAGTGATATAAGAAGGTATACTGTTCTTAGTATTTTCACAACGATAAATAAAAGCTAAAGCGACCATGGACATTAAGAAAACTAGTAAACACGAGATAAAAACATACACTTAGCATTCTCGCTGGAATTTACCCTTACGAAAATGTAACAAGTGAAATCAAAAATTAATTACCCAAAAATTAAATATTTGATCCTAATTTACAAAAATTTTCCTCATAAAGGATTTGAATTTGTAGTGATAACAGCAAGCTTACAAATTCGCTTATAAAAATAGGATGACCAGGATTAAAACTAACATAAAGACCGTTCATGTATGACAGGCAGCTAAAACGAAATCGAAAACGTTTCACTCAAGAACAAATGTGCCAATCCCCGCAACGCTAGAAGGTCATTAGAAATTGAGAAAAAACAAAACTAACCCAGAAAGATTTAAATGCGCCGAAAGTGATGACAACTGATTTTTAACATATGTTGCAAGCGAATACGTCGTTTTGCTCACAATTGCAAATAAATTGCAATTGAAAAAGTCACTTACCATTGCGAACGCCCACCATTGCAATTAAATAAGTCATTTACCATTGCAAATAGGATGCAAGTGAAGTACGTCGCGTTTTGTTGCAAATAGTTGCGAACGTCTTGTCGCCTACCATTGCAAATACATTTCAAGTGAATAAGTCACTAACCATTGCATATGCGTTGCAAGTACACGTCGTGTTGCTAACTGTTGCAAATACATTGCAAGTGAATAAGTCACATGCCATTGAATATACCTTACAATCGAATACGTTGTATCCCCCACCATTGCAAATACCCTGCAATTGAATAAGTCACTTTTACAAAAATGTAGCAAGCAAATATGTCGCCCGTTATTGCAAATAGTTGCAAGCATTCGCCGGCGCCGTGTCGTCCACTATTGCAAGTACAACGTAAGTGAATAAGTCACTAACCATTACATATGCCTTGCAAGCATACGTCGTATTGCTAACTATTGCAAGTGAATAAGTCACATGCCATTGCATATACCTTGCAATCGAATACGTTGTATCCCTCACCATTGCAAATATTCTGCAATTGAATAAGTCAGTTTTGCAAAAATGTTGTAAGCAAATATGTCGCATGTTATTGCAAATAGTTGCAAGCAATCGCCGCCGGCGCCGTGTCATTCACTATTGCAAGTACAACGTAAGTGAATAAGTCACTAACCATTACATATGCGTTGCAAGCATACGTCGTATTGCTAACTATTGCAAGTGAATAAGTCACATGCCATTGCATATACCTCGCAATCGAATACGTTGTATCCCCAACCATTGCAAATACCTTGCAATTGAATAAGTCACTTTTGCAAAAATGTTGCAAGCAAATATGTCGCCTGTTATTGCACATAGTTTCAAGCAATTGCCGGCGCCGTATCGTCCACTATTGCAAGTACAACGTAAGTGAATAAGTCACTAACCATTACATATGCGTTGCAAGCATATGTCGCATTGCTAACTATTGCAAGTGAATAAGTCACATGCCATCGCATATACCTTGCAATCGAATACGTTGTATCCCCAACCATTGCAAATACCTTGCAATTGAATAAGTCACTTTTGCAAAAATGTTGCAAGCAAATATGTCGCCTGTTATTGCACATAGTTTCAAGCAATTGCCGGCGCCGTATCGTCCACTATTGCAAGTACAACGTAAGTGAATAAGTCACTAACCATTACATATGCGTTGCAAGTATATGTCGCATTGCTAACTATTGCAAGTGAATAAGTCACATGCCATCGCATATACCTTGCAATCGAATACGTTGTATCCCCAACCATTGCAATTACCTTGCAATTGAATAAGTCACTTTTGCAAAAATGTTGCAAGCAAATATGTCGCCTGTTATTGCACATAGTTTCAAGCAATTGCCGGCGCCGTATCCTCCACTATTGCAAGTACAACGTAAGTGAATAAGTCACTAACCATTACATATGCGTTGCAAGCATACGTCGTATTGCTAACTATTGCAAGTGAATAAGTCACATGCCATTGCATATACCTTGCAATCGAATACGTTGTATCCCCAACCATTGCAAATACCTTGCAATTGAATAAGTCACTTTTGCAAAAATGTTGCAAGCAAATATGTCGCCTGTTATTGCACATAGTTTCAAGCAATTGCCGGCGCCGTATCCTCCACTATTGCAAGTACAACATAAGTGAATAAGTCACTAACCATTACATATGCGTTGCAAGCATATGTCGCATTGCTAACTATTGCAAGTGAATAAGTCACATGCCATCGCATATACCTTGCAATCGAATACGTTGTATCCCCAACCATTGCAATTACCTTGCAATTGAATAAGTCACTTTTGCAAAAATGTTGCAAACAAATATGTCGCCCGTTATTGCAAATAGTTGCAAGCAATCGCCGGCGCCGTATCGTCTACTATTGCAAGTACAACGTAAGTGAATAAGTCACTAACCATTACATCTGCGTTGCAAGCATACGTCGTATTGCTAACTATTGCAAGTGAATAAGTCACATGCCATTGCATATACCTTGCAATCGAATACGATGTATCCCCAACCATTGCAAATACCTTGCAATTGAATAAGTCACTTTTGCAAAAATGTTGCAAGCAAATATGTCGCCTGTTATTGCACATAGTTTCAAGCAATTGCCGGCGCCGTATCCTCCACTATTGCAAGTACAACGTAAGTGAATAAGTCACTAACCATTACATATGCGTTGCAAGCATACGTCGTATTGCTAACTATTGCAAGTGAATAAGTCACATGCCATTGCATATACCTTGCAATCGAATACGTTGTATCCCCAACCATTGCAAATACCTTGCAATTGAATAAGTCACTTTTGCAAAAATGTTGCAAACAAATATGTCGCCCGTTATTGCAAATAGTTGCAAGCAATCGCCGGCGCCGTATCGTCCACTATTGCAAGTACAACGTAAGTGAATAAGTCACTAACCATTACATCTGCGTTGCAAGCATACGTCGTATTGCTAACTATTGCAAGTGAATAAGTCACTAACCATTGTATATACGTTACAAGTAAATATGTCACTCATCATTGAAAACACGCTACAAGCGAATACGTCGCCCATAATTGCAAATACTTTGCAAGTGAATACGTTGTGTCGTTTACTATTGCAAGTTATTAAGTCACGTACTTACTTTGTGAAAAAACCTACCTTATTCTTGTAACAATCAAGAATTTACAGCAATAACGCTTTACTAACATTTTGCTTTAGGTTATGTAAACAATTTTGAAAAAAATCGTATTTAGCGCTATAAAATTCCAAATTTGATATGTGTTATGAAACATTTAGATGAATTAGCACACTTTATTTTGAATTGATTGAGTGGTAGCCATGTGATGAAACGGTATTAATCCAAATATGAAATAATTCAAATTGTTTAAAAAATTGCAAAATAAACCAAGAGTTGGATATTTTTATTATTAATTTTGTAATAGTTAAATTTTAATTTGTTTATTTTAGTTTTATATGCACTATATAACTTTACGTCTAAAGATCCTTATAAAAAATTGAAAGAAGCTCAAATGACTGTCATATTTAACAAATTTTATACCTCAAATCTTAAAGGTGTTAATAATTTTCTACAAATAAAATGTAAACCATCTATTTAATGAGGTCTTAAAATGAAGCTTAGGTTAATCCAGTTTCAGCTTTCTTAACTTTTAACAATACTTTACAGTTTACCAATGCTGTATATATACCAGTGATTTGGAATATTTATGTGATGATTGGCTTTAGCTTTTCTATAACTCTGGAAGTGAGTAAATGAATTTAAAAAAAAACAGCGCTTTGGAGCTTTATTTGTTTGAAACGTTTAAGGTAACTATGGTCTCGTATTTTTATGGTGTTAATAGGCTATGTGACGATATTGATTTTATGACGGGACAAAAACCAATGCGATTTCTACTTATTATGTGGTATTTAATTCCTTTTATAGGATGGGTAAGTCTTTCGATTTTTTTATTTTCAAGCTATTCCTAAACTTTGTAGTTGTAGTGCTATAATTAATGATCGCAATAATATTATTTACCTCAAAATTACAAAAATAATTATTTTAGTGCAGTATATTTTATATGGCAACAAGAATGAGAAAACCGTTCCTCGGAGATGAAAACGTAGTGCAACAAAAACTGCAACTAGGATGGTTATATGGAACTTTGACAACTGTGGCATGTGTGTGCCTTATCATTATTTCTACATTTATGTACATTGCCTTTAGATTTGGACATCCAAATGTAAGTTAAAATTTCTAGATTCTGATCTGGGTTAGATTGCTTTGTTCATTTTTGGAAATTGCAATTAACGAGATTTTAAAACATCAGTAGATATACAACGGCAGTTCTGGCACGAGAAGTGGGTTGCAAAGTGAGAGCTAGATAAGTCGGCTATGTTTGAGGTGGGGTGAAACAGTGGGACTGTAGTGGCCATGCTGTGATGTGTTGGCAACCATGCCGTGTGACGTGATAGCGCGGTAAATTTAAATTGGGCCATGTTTGACGCTGTGAAAAGGCGTGTTGTGACCGACTCAACTAGCTGACACTGTGCGATCCACTTCTTGCCCCAGAACGGGTTTTGTATATTTACAAATCGATAGTTTAACTTAGCCCCTGCGAATATTGCTGTACATAAAAATTAAGTATAGATTCTTATGTGTTTTTTTATCATTGATGAACAATTATTATACTTAAATTGGACTGCTTTATTGTTTTTCGTGTATTAAATAAAGAAACACTAAATTACAAATTTAAAATATTTATTATATTAATGAAATTGTAACTCATCAATAGGTCTATGAGTCTACAAAGTAAAAAAAAAGTAAAGCCAATTTTTGAGAAATATTTTTCATTGTTTTAAAAATTGTGCTAGCTCTATGAGCCTAGATACGTATAATAACATTGTGCTCCCTAGGGCTATTGTAATACAAACTCCATCCCAGTTTCTCAATGTGCTTATTAGTAACGATAGGCGATTGGTTTGTAGCTTCGGAGCCGTCTCTTTCATACCACCGACACACGCAACAACATTACCGCACATTCTACAGAAGCCCATGTTTACTAATTGGGTTCTCTTTAAGAGGGACCTTTCAGACAGACTAAAAAACTTAAATAACAACGCGCGCAATGCGTTGAAGGTAGAACAAAACCTTATTATTTTCCACAGTGCAATCACTGCCGTATACGAGAACATTTGTCCACTGTTCTAAGCTGGAAAAGCTATCAGGATACCCTGATAAAACTCCGAGCTCCAAATGCAACGTACAACACCGACCCAGCATAAAATGTCTTTGCTTACGCCTCTCACTTAAATGAAGGTTTATGGCCGTCTTGACACTGTGGAAGACAGTGCATACCAGAGTTTTATCAAAGCTGGCAGAGACTCATGTTATCGTTAACATGAGCAACGACTGTAGGCTAACCACGTTCTTCTTCTATATACCACGCAAAACTGTATTCCACTTTAGAGAAGACTGGAGCATTCATAACCAGAACCTCCTGCGTTTTAAAGGTCTTGGCTGGTTCATAAACGGCTCAAGGACTGAGGAAGGTACGAGCGGGTGCTTATGATTATTTACCAAGACTAAGACGTTTATTTATTCTTGAGCAGTACGCCACTGTTTTCCAGGTCGAGGTATACGCTACTGGCCGGCACCGATGAAAACCTTAACATTTATATTTGTTCAGACAGCCAGGTGGCTCTTCAGGCGTTGAGCTCTTTCAAGGTAGCTTCAGAGCTAGTTCTGGAATGCCAATTAGCCCTAGCGAACACCGCCTGGACCGGAACCAATTCTCGGAATATAATGTAAAGCTGGAAATGAAAAAATGGGTCTAGACTCAATTCTCACAAAACCTGGTGTTTGCAACAAGGTCTAAGGCAGACAAAGCTCTTTGTCAGAGGGCCTTCGCCACCGGCTTCCAAACTGTTTTTATAGTACGGTAGGAAGCAAATAAAGATCGTGACAGGTCTCCTAACGTCACCTGAATAAACACTTGCATAGGATTGATATTGTCAGAAAACCTATTTGCAGGCTTCACATGCTGTGCTAGTGTGCCCTGCGCCTAAGACGCTTTGGATACAGATTTATGGATGCAGACGAAACAAGATTCGTCCTTCTAAGGACGAATCTTGCTAGCGACGCACCGGCTTATTCTGGAAGAATTTTTAATAAGCGGTACGCACAATGATCCTCTGGCCTGAGTGCTGCAGGTTAAAGACAATTCCATGCCAATAATAAGCAGATTTTTGACAGACCCACTAATTTATAGTTTTCTGTATTATCAGTAGCTATAGGAAAATATTGCTTTTTGATTTTGACATTTTAACCGAAAAACCCATTTGTGGGGAACTCAAAAAATCTGTAGGTGGGCACATACGTTTGTTCTTTTGGCCCCTCAAATCTCCGGGACTGATGATTTCATCTGGATGAGCTTTGGCATGGCGGTATTATATCCAAACTTTATGGACGAAAACAAAATTAAACCGTTTTTTGTATTATTTTATTAAGAAACTAAATTTTATGCACCTGAAAACTTGATCTGATGGAAATCTTCCAGAACGTAAAACACTTTTTTTAACACTTTAGCTTGTATATTGGCTGCTACAAATTACAATTGTTTGATAATGGAATCGGAGCAATTTACTTCGAGCTCAAATTTTTTTAATAATAATGTTTCTTTCCAGCAGAAGTTTTACTCAAAAAGATCTTTATTTATTTAGTTTTGCCAACGTTTAAACTGTTGGATGTTTATGAACATTTTATTTTTTCACGAAATTTTTCTATTCATTTATATTTCTAGTTACTGATGACGCTTCTTAAGCCTCGGTATTTTTGGGGTCCTTACGGACGCGAACTTCGCATGAAACGCAAGAATTTTTGCCCTAATTCTAATATTCGATCTCAACAGTTTCATAGCAGAATAAAAGAGGAAAATGAACGTTTTGACTTCGTCCAACAGGAGGGGATACTATTATCCGAATTTTCAAGAGACGTTCTTCTAGAACAAGCTAACAGAGGAGGTATTTTAAAAGATAAACTATTTTTTCAAAACATAGGTCTTTTTTCACACATGAAGACGTATACTGTAAAAAGAAGTTCGTTTTCGGAAGAAAAAGGGCGTGAGTTGGACGTTTGGGATAAATAGTACACATGATGTTATTTTTTTGCGTTGTTTTACGATTTTTGTCTACTATAGTTTTTATGTAATATAACTATGTCCAATATACACTGAACAATTTTGAATACACTATTTTATTGTTTTAGTTATGAAAACACAACAGTTTACAAATTAATTTCAGTATTTAAACTATAATTTTCATGGTGGAATTCTTGTTTTCACCAAAATGTAGAAAATCAGTTGTTTTTTAACTATAATTTAAAACCTTGTGCCAGCGACCCGCCACAATAGCGTTACGTCCGTAACTTACGAAGTCTGCAAAATAATAAAAAACTCCAGCCAACTGCTACCGCTCACAGCAAATTAGCATACGAATTAGAGTTCATAGATATGTTGATACTTTTCTTCTCTTTCTTTCTCTCTCTGCATCACAACCGTGGTTCTTTCACAACATTTTAACAATTACGTAATAGGAAATATAAAAAATTCACCACAAAGCGTCGATCATGAAGAGTTTCTAGAGTTTATTACAGAAATACAACATAAACATTTAGTGTGGTATGGGCATGCCAATGCAGGAGAGCAAGTACCGAAGAGAATTATGCAATGGGTTCCGGTAAAACGTAGGAGAAGAGGAAGACCGCCAAGGGAATGGCAACACAGAATCCAAGAAGCGATGCAGGTCAGAGGGTTAGAATCGAAGAAATGGTAGAATCGCGATCAGTGAAGAAGGAAATTGTGAGGCGGAGGAAGAAGAAAAACTTCATAGTAAAGAGAAAGAGAAAGAGAGAGAGAAAGAGAGAAAGAGAGAAAGAGAGCAAGAGAGAAAGAGAGAAAGAGAGAAGAGAGAGAAAGAGAGAAAGAGAAAAAGAGAGAAAGAGAGAAAGAGAGAAAGAGAGAAAGAGAGAAAGAGAGAAAGAAAGAAAGAGAGAAAGAGAGAAGAGAGAAAGAGACGTATTTCGGCATGTTTACATGGCATTGTCAAAGGTTATATGAAAAAGTAAACAGTTAGTGTTGTTATAGCAATAGAACTTGGTGACTTGATCTTGGTAATCGTCTGCAGATGACTTGATTTCTTATTCCAAAATGTCCAATAGAGGAGAATTTAAGAGATCAATTTGCTCATTCATTAACGGTACAGTTTTTAAATGGTTGTGAACTTTAAAAGCTTCTAGTATATCTAATTTACGTTTATCATCACAAAAGTGTAAACATTTTATGGTGTTATTAGATATCATTGAATGATTGTGTTCTAGTAAGTGTTTAGCGTAATTGGATTTATGTGAGTGTTTGTAGTTGTAACAAGATACGTGTTCATTATACCTAATATCAAAATTTCTAATTGTCTGGTCTATATAAACCGAATTGCAATGCGAACAATTTAATTTGTAAATGCCGGATTTTAGCAAATCGTCTGGTTTTGATTTTGCATTAAACAAAGCGTTTAAGATGTTTTTAGTTGTTTTAAAGCTTACTATATATTTATTTGTTTTGTTTATAATTTTAGCAACTTTTTTTGATTTGTCACCAAAATATGGGATCGAAGCATATTTAATTGTATCGAAGTTAGGGTATTCGGATAAATTTTTTGAATGGCTAATTTATAATCTTTTTCTTTAATTAATGTATCAATAAGTTTAGTATTATAACCATTACTGCATGCAATTTGTTTAATGATTGAAATTTTTCTATTATAATTAATTTCATCTAAAGAGACCGTCAAAGCTCTATGCACGAGAAATCTAAACGAGGAAGTCCGTACATAAGCAATGAAAGCGACAGAGGTATCAGGCTATCTACGAGATGTGAAAACGTATTATATTTTTTATCTATGGCTCTATGTATCAGGGACCTGTATGCTGCTAATTTGTGTGTTTTATGTAACATTTCAAACGTTGTCAAATATTTTACATAATGTCCAATTGGACAGCATGTAAAATCTTAGGGTAAAAAGAAGCAGTATTGCTACATTTTTAATTCAGGCAGGATTCAAACACGTGTTAGCAGTTAGCTATTTAGAGCAATCCTTAAATTTAAGGACGTGTTTAGAAATACTTTTCTACAAAACTCATCAAATTTTGTGCCCCTGTCGTTGTCTAGTCTGGTAATATTTTTCTGCTCGGTTAAATATTTGATATACATAATTGCAGAATATTTTTAGTGTTTTTTTTTTCATGGAGTGTTACAGCCGTCACAACCCCCCTTAAATCCGCACCTGCATAGCAACAGCAAGGATAATAAATTTAAGATGCACCTACATGAATGTTCTTTGATTTGGCATTGTTTTCAATTTTTTTCCTAGCATGGAAATTCAGAAAACTTTTTCTACACAATCTGGAAGAGACAGTTAAAATGAGATTTTTTACGAAGCTATATTTTTTGGTGGAAAACCAGACATGGATTTTAAGATGCAGGTAATATTTGAGTTAGTTTAATTTTGTATAATTTATAATTTGAGTAACATTTTTGATTTAGTTATATTAATTAGAAAGACAATCTAAAATTGTGTTGTCAAGAACGATAAATTCAACTTATGTGCTAAATTAGTGGCGCTGTCCAGCCACGTGTCGCCTTGAATGTTACCCAGTAACGTTGTGTTCTTATCAGACAAAATTTAGGACGAAATGTATATCCCCAAAGAGAAACGAGAAGATGCTTGTCTGGTTTATTTAAATTTAATGATACACACACAGATATGTAGAGCACATAAAGAATTTGAAACCTCCAGTAACAATCAAATTTAGCATTTTAAGAGACACGTGAAAGTGAGATCAGGATCAATCTGGGTGGAGGCTGCGGGCGTATATATCTCATAAAATCTATTAAATAAGCGTGCTTGTCTATTTGTAATGATGATACTAACCCCAATTAGTAGCTGTATTCAGTACTTCATTTACGATCATATAATTACCGACGTGCCTAGACGCGTGTAGTGCAAGAATAGGAAAACAAAAGAAAAGATTTGCAAGTATCCCACAGCTGTAGACGGTTGCAGTTAAGGCAAAATGGTTTACAACGTGCATCCACACGACACTTATAATCCAATTTATTTTATTATCTGTAAAACCGAAAGACATTAAAACAGGATGAAAATTTTGCGTTTAATTCAATTTTGAATTAACAAATTTTTATGCTTTTCAAACCGCCTTAGATTGTTACTCTACGCTGTCAAGAAACTGATTCGATTACTTCAAATTTAACAGCTAACCGAAATCGCGGGGGGG
Source organism: Ctenicera cuprea (assembly GCA_958336395.1). Lineage (NCBI taxonomy): Eukaryota > Metazoa > Arthropoda > Insecta > Coleoptera > Elateridae > Ctenicera > Ctenicera cuprea. The sequence continues at coordinate 61,695,150 of OY284487.1, forward strand.
GGGGGGTCTTTTACAACAGCGACTTCTGTTTGGCAAGTCAGTGTACACGCCACATACCGCTATTTAGCTCTGTCGCTCTTTCTCTTTGCACATACAACCACAGTCCGCCTCATGTTTCGCTCCCTAGCGACAAAAAGAAAATTACTAATTTGCAATTATATGAGATATTAGCAAATTACTTTGAGCCATCTATTAAATAAAAATTGTACCCTATTGTTTACTTTATGTAGGAGTTGTTAGAAAACGACGACTTCTGTCTTTTTGACTTCATAGACGCTCTGAATGCCACTTTCTTTATCTTTCTCTCTTTCTTTCTATTTGTATCTGATTTTGATGTGATTGTATTGTTTTATACTTTAAAGTGGGAGCTCCCCGAAAATGTAATGCACTTGTCTAATAATTTTGATTTATTTACATGAATATTATATTTCTTCCAGCAAATACAGACTTTAATTAACAGTGGTCACTTGACTTAGCTAAATTGCTGTGATTTAATAGTTAATTTTAAGCAGGTGGTCGTTTTAGAACAGCTGCACACATTTTTGTACATAAATGTAAATATTGTAAAACACATGTTAACACGTATCAAGGAGTTTGCCGCCTGTGGTGTGGATTATTGGGGCCAATCTAATATTTAAAATTTCACGCTCTCGCATTTTAGAGATTAGGGTAAATATTGGGTTGTAGTAATTAACATAAATTGGGGAAACTTGACAGCTTTAATTAGCACAAGTGTTCAAGAAAGCTTGAGAGTGTGAGACAAAATTTGATTGATACTTCAATCCAATCAAAAATTAAAAAAGAGTGGGGCTGTAATTTTATTGGAAAAAGAAACAAGTCCAACCTCTTGGAGGATGGACATGAATTTTAATAAAAGAGTATGTTCCCTAAAGGAAGGGATCAATCTTCGAATTCTCAAAGATCACTCAGTTCGCGGAAATCTGAACGTCAGTTTGAATGAATTATTGCTAACATTCTATTACAATATTACAAGTCTGGGACTTGCAACTTTTAAATAAAATATTATCTTCGTGGGTTTTGGGCTACGAAGAGCACTTTGCCAAAGTCAAATAGGCTTAGGCGTAGTAGCTCATTCGGTGCACCTGATTAGGCGTATCAAAAGCGGCGCTATTGTCCCTCTCAGGGGGGAATTAGGCGTAGCAATTGAGGCGCTATTGCAGGGAAGCCGATTGGAGTGAGTGACGGCGCTATTTCCATATTGGTTGCGGCATGGGGTTTTGGGCTACGAGGAGCACTTTGCCAAAATCAAATAAGCTTAGGCGTAGTAGCTCATTCTTGTCGGTGTACTTGATTAGGCGTATCAAAAGCGGCGCTATTGTCCCTCTCAGGGGGGAATTAGGCGTAGCAATTGAGGCGTTATTGCAGGGAAGCCGATTGGAGTGAGTGGCGGCGCTATTTCCATATTGGTTGCGGCAAGACGTTCTGTTCGTGTGTTGTTACACATTGTTACTTGCGTAAACTGCAAAATACTCGACATTTATGAACAGTCCCAAATAGAAGTATCAGTATAGGTAAAACTGGGGTAAACATTTGGATTGGCAACTTTACTCGATACAACTGACGGGCAAACTCTATATATACCATATATAACACCAATATTTGCACCACATAAATAAATAAATTCTTCAAAAGGTTTACTGTTGTTTAAATCAGCGTAAAATATTATCCTTTTTAACCTCGATAGCGACAGGGTAAATCAAACACGAGCAAATAAATAAAACACAACGTAGGTAGGACACCGATCATCGCAAGTAAATAAGTTATCAAGCAACAATACTTGATAAATTTTAAATAATCCATACATATATAAAAGCACAAAGGGTTTTTTCTCCCCTTCCTCCAGCGGCTACCGCTTCACCAATTTGGACCATTTTTTTTTAATGAAAGGTCTCTATTCACAGATGGAACATGAATCATTGTTATATTTTTATTCTACGTAGATTTTTTAATAATAATTATTTTAATTTATAATATATATGAAGGTCGGCTAGACGCGCGTCACTTGGGGCGCCACCTACAATAACGTCGCGTGTCATTATTGGAACTAATGCATCACGTCACTTGACATTTCGCAGGTTCTGTCAACGCTGTCTGTCAGTGCATTGTGTGCTGGGGTAACACTAGTACAATTAAAATTTGTAAATAAAAATATCAGCGAAACTGCACGATCACAGTACTTCGTTCTTCCTTCTTCCTTCTTTCTTCTTTAGTTTTTGTTTTATTTTATTCGTTTATTGTTCTTTATACTTCGTTTTTTATTCTTTGTTCTTCGTTTTTGAGCTAAAATTTTGGATTTTTTGTTTTCGGCTATAACTCATTTATGATTTATGTTACATATTTTTAGTTAACGCATTATCCGGACACTTTTTTTTGCTAAATCAAAATTTTTAATCAGATTTGGTATAACTGTTATCATTGCTCATTTTCGACTGTCAATTTTTTTTTATGGTCGGCGTTTTAAATTTTTTCATATTTGAATAGAGTTTTTAATTCTGATTTCAACGATGAGTCACACTTTGCATTTTCTTGAGGTTTTGAAAATTTTATTACAGAAAATAAATTTGTTTATAAGAGTGCCATGGAAAGACCACGTCATTTAATTTATTTTGAAAAAACTCTAGTAGGCCAAGAACTGATGGAAGTAAAACAAAACACTACTTTTACTTACTTTTACCTGTAGATACATTAGGTACGCACAAATTTCAGTAAACTTTGTTTTCAGCGTAGGCAGTAGGTTATTATGTTATTAAATGATTAAATATGGACTTTAACAAAGTAAAGCTGGAATTTATAAATAAATATTATGTTATTTTTATAGAAACAAATAAATGACTAATTTTCTAACATACACAATTTACTGAAAATTCCACTTGCAGTTTTTATGTTTGCAACTGACATAACAAATTTGAATAACAGGTTAAATAAATACCACAGATAACACTTAGAACTGTACTAATACAAACAATTATTAAATAAATGTTCAAAACATTTGACACCTTTGTAAAACATGCTCAGAAGCTCGTCTAAAATAAACTCTGTAATCTGTGTGTTAGTAAGTGTGTCATTCATTTGTTTTTGTAAAAAATAATTTAACCTGCTGCCTACGCTCAAAACAAGGTTTCCTGAAATTTTCGCGTATCTAATGTATCTAAAGGTAAAAGTAAATAAAAGTGGTGTTTTGTTTTACTTCAATCAGTTCATGGCCTACTAGAATTTTTCCAAAATAAATAAAACGACGTGGTCTTTCCATGGCACTCTTATGAAATTTTTATTTTCTGTAATAAATAGCTCAAAACTTAAACAAAATGCAAAGTGTAACACATCGTTGAAATCAGATTTAAAAACTCTTTTCAAATATGAAATAATTTAAAATGCCGACCATAAGAAAAAATAAAGTTGACAGTCGAAAATAAGCAATGGTAGCAGTTATACCAAATCTGATAAAATATCTAGGTTCGACATAAAAAAGTGTTCTATTAATGCGTAAACTAGAAATATCTAATATAAATGACAAATGAGTTATAGCCGAAAATAAAAAATTCAAAATTTCAGTTTTTCCTAGTTCTTTCTGAAACTAAGCAAGATAGCTCAAATTTCTTTTCAGATTATTATTGGGTATAAAATTCCACAACTGTTCTCTAATTTAACCATCGTCGTATCTCTTCAAAAAAGCGAGATCCCCATAGTTAACACGCAATTTGATACATCCTGTATATGGAGTTGATTTTCATTGTATTTGCTTATTGCTCATTTTACATTAACATTTTTGTTTGTTTTTTATGAAAAATACCATATCAGAAAATCAAAAACTTTCGATTCCTGATTATCACAAAATTATATTCTTTTAGTAAAGCTTCCTTTACCACAACTAAAGTATTTCACGCAAGCTAATCATCTAATTCAAACTTGTTCGTAATTTTCTATTTACTCAATACTGACGATACGAATTTGGCGCCTTTTCGTATCGTCCGATAGCACGTTTCTAAATTAGAACGTCGGCATCCTACTCATTTTCGTCCACGTGTATGTGGAATAGTTCCATGTTTACGAACCAATTAAAACATAATGAAGAATTATTCGCATGGCACGTAAATTGCGTGTATTTGCGAGGGTCTCTCTTGAAGGTCAACAGACCGTTTCAGGATATTTCCTGAAAGACGTAAATCAGGACTCGATTGAAACTCGCGCCGTGCTTTGACCCGAGGTCAATGCCATCGTGTCAAAGTCGACATTAACTTAGGATTTGAATATAAATTGAATGGCCCGTTTTCAATTACAAGGTTGTTATGTATATACTTCTCGCGCACTTCATCATGTCATTAAAACGAGCTAAAGTTTCCCTCTCAAAAGGAAAACGATAAAATTTGCTTAACGACGCTTGGAAACGCGTTGAAAAGATTGCTGAAATATAATATGCTCTTTCATCTTTCACTATAATTTAACTAAGCAAGATTTGAATTACATATTCTGTTGGTGTGGTAATTCCATGGTTAGTTTTAGTTCCCTAGTAACCCACTGTAGGACGTAGGTGTTTGTGTGCATATGGCGTCTGGCTAGACATAAAAATAAAGATATGTAAAAAAAATTAATCGATACTTACCTCCTTTTTTTTTTAAAAGTTATTCTGCAATGTCATGTAAAAGACTTTTGAAGGTCTCCACTCTTATTATTAGTTTAAACGTTGGGAAACGATGCATCGTTAAAAAGATGAAAAGATGGGTGAAACACTTAAACTGAATGTTTTGTAGTTTTTCAAAAATATCTTTACTTTATACCATTTATTTTCCAATAGCTGCTGTTAAATATTCAGTACTTAAAAAAAGATTTATTGCTAGGTACACAGCGCCAAATCTACCCCGAATAAGGCTGACAATAGAATTCGAATTTGCAAATATTTGTATTTTTTGCAAATGAACATCTCGAACAGATAAGAGAGAAAAATTTATTTTATTAATAATAATACACAAGCAGCTCAAGATAAATCTCCAGTGCTGGGCTGGAAAGTGCCCAGGTGCATCCAAACTTAATTGTGAAGTGTTGAACAGGAGACTGCACACGAAGAGCCAAGGATAAATCCCAAACGCCGAGTAGGAGAGTTCCCAGGAGCAACTAAAGCCAAACCTCAAGCGATGGGCGAGTAAAAGTCCACCAACAGCTAAGGATAAATCTCAAGTGCTCGGCAGGAGAGTTATCAGGTGTAGCCAAGCTTAAACCTCAAGTGCTGGACCAGAGAGTGTCCACAAACAGCCAAAGCTAAACCTCAAGTGCTGCAAACACTGTGCTCAGGAGAAGCTAAAGATCAACCTCAAACACTGCGTGAGCTTAAGGCCCACCGCCAGACTCAAGCGCTGAGGAAAAGAGTAACAATAAACCTGGACAAGAAAGTGCGCAGGAGCAGCTAAAGATAAACCTCAAGACTGGGCGAAGGAATGCTCACGAGCAGCTCCAGATAAATTTTAAGTGTTGGGTAGGAGAGTGCCTAGAAGCAGGCATTTTCTAGTTTATAACACCATCGTCAAAAAATCGTGAGAAAGTTGCCCTAAATCTGTAGGTAGATCGTGAAGTCTGGCAACCCTGCCTATAAGGTACTCATACGAAATTCTAAGGTTATGCGGAAAATAGTTGTAGCAAAATAAACACCCAAAATGCTATGCAATAAGTTTTTGTAATTACAGAATTTAATAAGCGCAACTGGGGATTGCTTCCGTAGTTGAACCAAAATAAACTAAAATTCAGGAAAATAATCGGTTTAAGTACAACTAAAGATAAATTACTGCTTTAACGGCCATTTTGAAGTTTACGTTACTAATGTCAAACAATCGTGAGATGTTTGCCCTAAATTTGTAGGTAGATTGTGACATCGGGCAACCCTGCCTTAAAGTACCCATTAAAAATCCCAAAATTTTGCGGAATACAGTTTCAAAATCACTACTCAAATTTAATATTAATATTTTATTTTTATTTTTTATTTTTCCGGGAAAAGAAATGTGGAGTTTTTTGTTGAAAATGGGTTTTTAACGGAGGTTTTGGTATTTCGGAGTGCTTGACTTTATTGATGAAGTTCAGGTATAACCGCCTCTAGATTAAAATAAATATTTTTATTATTATACTTCGTTACTGCGGTGTAGTTGTAGCAAAATAAACACCTAAAATGCTATGCAATCAGACTCCGTAATTATGGAATTTAATAAGCGCAACTGGGAATTGCTCCCGTAGTTGAATCAAAATAAACTAAAATTTAAGAAAATAATCGGTTTAAGTACAATTGGGGATAGATTTTTGATTTAACGGTTTTTTGTGATCTTTGTTACTAATGTCAAAAAGTGTTAAAATTTTGCCCCAAGTCTGTAGGTAGAGCGTAACATTGTGGATCTCACGATAAAACGTGAAATCTGACAACCCTGCCTGTAACGAATACCCATACGAAACCCTAGAGTTTCGCGGAACACAGTTTCAAAGCCACTGCGCAGATTTAATACTGAGGTTTTGTTTCTATTTTTTTGGGAACAGAAATGTGGAATTTTCATTGTAAAATAAGCTTTAAAAAATTTTCAACGGAGGTTCTGGTATTTCGCGTACTTGGCTTTATTGGTGAACTTCAGGTTTTACTGCCTCTAGATTAAAATAAATATTTTTAAGTCGTTACTGTGGTGCAGTTGTAGCAAAATAAATGCTATGCAACCAGGCTCCATACTTACGGGATTTAATAAGCCCAACTCGGGATTGCTCTTGTTGTTGAACAAAAATAATGGAAAATAATAGATTTAAATACAAATGGGGGTAGTTCCGGTCGTTGAAGTAAAATTAACTAAAGGAGATGATGCATCGTTTTAATCAGGATCCGAAAAGGAAATCGGATTTCTAGTCAAGATCTCCCAAGAAAAATAATTATAAATTTGTTTTTTTTTTGGGTAAGGATTCTGGTTTTATAATGGAAAAATTTGGTGGGAAGATAGGCTGAAGTAGGATTATTTGAAGAAAGGGGCTTCGGCGCAGACATCCAAGTTAGTCGGTCTTCATTTGTAGCGCTACCTGCGGGAAATTAACACAACAAATTGTGTCACCACGCTAACTTATATATTTAAACCATTTTTTCACTTTATCTCAAATTAACTTACAGCATTTTCGTTTCATTAATGCAAAGTTCCTTCTGTGCGAAATTATACAAAAACAAGCTGATCTTCGGCTTTTAGTTTCTAATTTATTCACAAATTTTAACCACGTTTTGTGTGTGTTTTTCCAACGAATTTTCGTTTCACTCGAGTGTTCTAAAATGTATTCAAATCCGTTTAATTATTTTTTAAATTTGATAACTTTCGTCTCATATATACATGCATGCATAAAAAGCCACTCACTTCTACGCGTTTCTAGAAGTTCAAATCGTAATTTTTTTCAAAATTTGTATTTTGTTCTTTGGAAATTTCTTAAAAGAGTTTTAAGACCTTTAAGATAAGAGAAATTTATAATGCGAATATTGACATAACTCATAAGGCAGCGAAACAGTGCAAGTATTGGGTAAAAAGTATAAATGTGTAGTTTACGGACTCCTTTTTCATTCTCCATTATAAATCATTCATAAGTAGTAAATTTAGTGCTGTTGCGTCTGCTATAAAACTTTGATAGTTCTCTTTAAAACAAGCAAAAAATAAACTTAATTCTGATAAACTTATCCACACCACCGTTACTGAAAGAGTTGTTTACGTTCCGACGGTGGAAGTTCAGTAAACTTCGCATATTTAAATTAAACTTTAAACGTTGATGTTTTCTCCGTTTAATTTTCTACGAAATTTAAGTTTAACGTAAGTTTGTTAAAGCAACTTTTAATTGAATTGATCAAATCTTGTTTTACTAAAGGCTTCAGTTTTATTTGAAAGGGAGAGACGCAGTTACCGGTTTCAAATTAAATTATTTTTTTTCCATTTCTATTGTTATTTCCTTTAACCTTTATTCCGTCTAAACGCTGCACATGCCAATTTTCTTTGTACATGAAGGCAATGATCTTTCAATTTTAACAATATTGGTAAACATGTTTAATTTAAAGACGCAGAAAATAAAAGCGTGCTAAAGCGAAGTGTTCAAAACAACCTGCGAGAACTAATTTAATTTAGAAGTAGGTCTATGAACTCCATTTGTGGTCAAAACTTACTTAAATTATAATTACTAAAGTTAAAGACCTTTTAAAACTGTATTGGTAAATCAGAGTTTTTACGAAAATGTACTGAGACTATTAAAAATCCATTTTGTTTGGGTTTTGAAAGTAAAAATTAAATTAAGATTCTGTTTTCTACGTCAAGATTATAGACAACATATATTCTGTTTTTCAAACAGAGCAAAATGTGAGAATAACAAAATTCCGTGCTGAACTAAAAGTTTTAAAACATTCCTGGATAGATTTTCAAAAAATTTTGGCGTCACGTGTTTTTGTGTTTTTTGTCTTTTTGGTGAAATACGGCGGCGCCTATTCTAAGACTTCCTAGCATGTATCCTCTCACTCGCATCCTATCAAAGTTTTGAAAAAATTTACTGTAAATTGTAATTTGAAGGGAGTTTTTTTTAAATTTCTTGTCGCTCTTAAAAGAGAGAGATACTAAAAATAACGTACTTTCAGGGACTTACCGATTTTCACCCCCTTTCCCAAAATTTACCGCATAATAATTTCTATTCACGATTGAAGTAATTAAAAAAAATTACAGTCGATACTAAATTGTTTTTTGTATTCAATTAAATTTTTTTCCCCATACTTTTAGTATAGGGAAGTATTGAATGAGTGTAAATGTTTGATTTCGAGATTTTAATAGTAATACCTAGGACACAAAAACGTGGTTCTAAAAATTCTGTGGGTGGGTATTGATGTGTGGTGTAGGAATGTGTGAGGGTATGTGTACCCGCCTCATGTTGAACAATCCGATTTTGATGAATGTCAGAATATATTAAAACAATCATCGGTAAAATAAGCTTTTCGAAAATTCGAAATCGAAAGTGGAAGTTAAATGTCTTATTGGTATACAGGGTGTAATAAAAATTAGTTGTAAATTTGATATATAGGGTGCAACAAGCAGAAACTACAATACATTGTTTTGAAAATAGTTTTCATATTTAGTAAAATGAAAGTTAGTTAGTCTATTTTTATTACACCCTGTATATTAAAAAGTGGTAACTATCTGTTTTCAAAGCTTGATTCTGTTGCACCCTGTTTATTTCTGATAGCTGTATTTTAGAAACAGCTCTGGTACATTTTATAAACTAGTAGCTATATTTTAGAAACAGCCCTGGCACACTTTCAAACTTGCAGCACGTTTTTTTAGAAACACTACTACTATATTTTTAGTATTGGTACCTATATTTGGGAAACAGCCTTGATACATTTTAAAACCTGGTAGCCATATTTAATTGTAGAAACAGCTCTAGTATATCTCAAAAACTGGTAGTTATATTTTTTATCTGTTTTTGAAACTGTATTTTGTTGCACCCTTTATATTTCATACTGGTAGCTGTATTTTAGAAACAACCTTGATACATTTTTTAAACTGGCACTTGTATTTTAGAAACACCCTGCTACATTTGAAAAACTGGTAGCTGTGTTTTAGAAACAGCTCTGGTACTTTTTTTGATTGGTAGCTGTATTTTAGAAACAGCTCTGGTAAATTTTAAAAACCGGTAGCTATATTTTAGAAACAGCCCTGGTACACTTTTAAAACTGGTAGCTGTATTTTAGAAACAACCCTGCTATATTTTTTAAACCGGTACCTATATTTCTGAAACAGCTCTGGTACATTTTAAAAACTGGCAGCTGTATTTTAGAAACAGTCCTGGTATATCTTAAAAACTGGTAGTTGTATTTTATAAACAGCCCTAGTATATTTTTAAAACTGGTAACTATACTTTAGAAACAGTCCTGGTATATGTTTGAACTGGTATTTTTGAAAGAACTTTGGTACATTTTTTTAACTCGTATGGATTTTAGAAACAGCTTTAGTATATTTTAAAAACTAGTAGCTATATTTAAGAAACAGGCCTTGTACATTTTAAAAACTGTTAGTTATATTAAAGAAGCAGCCCTGGTATATTTTAAGAACTAGTTATATTTCAGAAACAGCCCTGGAATATTTTTAAAACCGGTAGCTATACTTTAGAAACAGCCCTGGTATATTTTAAAACCTGGTAGTTATATTTTAGAAACAATACTGATATCCTTTTAAAACTGGTAGCAATACTTTAGAAACAGTCCTGGTACATGTTTAAACTGGTGGGTGTGTTTTAGAAACAACCTTGATACATTTTTTAAACTGGCACTTGTATTTTAGGAACACCCTGCTACATTTGAAAAACTGGTAGATGTATTTTAGAAACAGCTCTGGTACTTTTTTTAATTGGTAGCTGTATTTTAGAAACAGCTCTGGTACATTTTAAAAACCGGTAGCTATATTTTAGAAACAGCCCTGGTACACTTTTAAAACTGGCAGCTGTATTTTAGAAACAGTCCTGGTATATCTTAAAAACTGGTAGTTATATTTTATAAACAGCCCTAGTATATTTTTAAAACTGGTAACTATACTTTAGAAACAGTCCTGGTATATGTTTGAACTGGTATTTTTGAAAGAACATTGGTACATTTTTTTTAACTCGTATGGATTTTAGAAACAACTTTAGTATATTTTAAAAACTAGTAGCTATATTTAAGAAACAGGCCTTGTACATTTTAAAAACTGTTAGTTATATTAAAGAAGCAGCCCTGGTATATTTTAAGAAGTAGTTATATTTTAGAAACAGCCCTGGAGTATTTTTAAAACCGGTAGCTATACTTTAGAAACAGCCCTGGTATATTTTAAAAACTGGTAGTTATATTTTAGAAACAATACTGATATTCTTTTAAAACTGGTAGCAATACTTTAGAAACAGTCCTGGTACATGTTTAAACTGGTAGGTGTGTTTTAGAAACACTCCTGGAACACGTTTGGTGCACTGATGTCTGCAGTTTTAAAAGAACTTTGCTTGGTACATGTTTTTTTAACTCCTATGGATTTTAGAATCAGTCCTGATGCATTTTAAAAACTGGTAGCTGTATTTTAGAAACACTTTGGAATATTTATAAAAGCTGGTAGCTCTGTCTTAGAAACAGCCCTGGTAGATGTTTGAACTGGTAGTGCATTTTAGAAAGAGAAACACCTCTGATGCATTTGGAACTGGTGTCTGTATTTTAGAAACAGCCCTGGTACATTTGAAAAATTGATGTGTATTGTAGGAACAGCGCTGATATATTTTTAAAATTGGTGGCTGTGTTTTAGACTCAGCTCTGGTATAGTTTTAAAACTGCTAGCTGTATTTTCGGAACAGCCCTGGTATATTTGTTAAACTGGTGGCTGTATTTTTGAAACAGTCCCGGTGTACTTTTGAAACTGGTAGCTGTACTTTAGAAAAAGCCATGGTATATTTTTTGAAACTGGTAGCTGTAGTTTAGAAACAAGTCCGGTATATTTATTTAACTGGTAACTGTGTTTTAGCAACAGCCCTGGTGTATATTTTCGAAATTGATAGCTGTATTTTATACAAACAACCCTAGTATATTATTGAAACTGGAAACTGTATTTTAGAAACAGCCATGGCTGTTTTTATGTACAGATTTGGAATATTAGTTGTGTTTTATGAACAGCCCTAGTATAGTTTGGTGATTGTATTTTAGGTACAGGTAACTGAATTTTAGAAACAAATAGCTATATTTTAGAAACAGCTTTGGTATCTTTTTTGAAATTGGTAGCTGTAGTGTAGTAACAAGCCTGGCATATGTATTAAACTGGGGACTGTATTTTAGAAACAATCCTGGCACATTTTAAAACTGGTAGCTGTCTTTTAGAAACAGCCCTGGTATGTTTTAAAAACTGGTAGCTGTTATTTAGAAACAACCCTGGTATACTTTTTGAAATTGGTAGCTGTATTTAGAAACAAGCCCGGTGTCTTTTTTAAACTGGTAACTGTGTTGTAGAAACAATCGTGTTTAAATTGGTACTGTATTTTAGTACCAGTTCAAACATGTACCAGTTTGAACTGGTACTGTATTTTAGAAATAATCCTGGCATATTTTAAAAACTGGTAGCTGTATTTTAGAAACAGCCGTGGTATAAGTTTGAAATCGGTAGCTGTATTTTAGAAACTGAACCACTTTTTCTTTTATCAATTTTTTGAAAGACCCTCCGAAACTCAGTTAATAATCACAAACGTTTTACTAAAAATGTGCCTACCCGCCTATGGTATGGTATTTTAATTTAATGCAGCACAATAAAAAGTCCGGATTAAGACGAACAAAAAGTAGGTACCTACATACTGATAAATGGTTATGTAATTGATACTGCGACTTGACACTCGAGGTAGGTCAGTGGTGAATTAGTTTCATCTGTACGAGTGTAGGTGTTTAATCGCATGCAATAAATTTGTTACTTAGTGGTAAAATGGCGATTGACTATTTAAGATTTCTTAATAAAAATGTAAACAAACTTTTAGAAGCAGTGTAGAAAATGCCCCAGAAATTATTCGCTTATATTTGATAGTTTTTTCTCGAGTGCGCGAATCCACGTTAAGAAGAGCCCGTGCTTGCCTGGAATTGGAAAATAATGGATTACATTTTGAAGACTTGTGGTAAAGGTAAGTTCTTTAACTTTAACAATTAACAAAACTGATAATCAAATCAAATCAAATCAAATTTATTGAAATTTAACTACAATAATGTAATAAGTATAATACATTAATCCTGCACTTAAGCGAAGCTTGTGCGTGCAGTTAAGAACTATGATAAATAAATTAAAATAAAATAAAATAAATAGGATAAGCGGATAAAACTTAATACTATAATAAGATCAACAAACTAATGAACCATGTCCCGTTAATAAAGACAGAACTGTTAAATAAAACAATACATGTGTGTAAACTAAAGTTCCGCCAACTGTAATCAGTACTAGCTATGAAACATTCTTTGTATGAAAAGGAAGAAGAAAATTTGAATATGCAGATAACATATAGGTTAACGTTGATAACTATTGTTTAGATAATAATAATTCAAGAATTTGAGGTTTATTAAGTTTTAAAAATGCTGATACTTTTTTGGAATCCATACATGTATAAAAGCTCAAAGGGTTTTCTTCTCCGGTTCCTCCAGCGGCTACCGCTTCACCAATTTGGACCATTTTTTTTTTCAATGAAAGGTCTCTATCCCCAGATGGAACATGAAACATTTTTATATTTTTATTCTACGTCGCTTTTTCAATAATAATTATTTTAATTTATAATATATATGAAAGTCTGCTAGACGCGCTTTACTTGAGGCGACATCTACATTAACTCCGCGTCTCATTATTGGAACTAATGCATCACGTAACTTAGCATTTCGTCGGGTCGGTCAACGCTGAGTCTGCCGTCGAATTTCGGCGAGGTAACACTAGTAGAGCTAATGTTATTGATTTTTTGAAACTAACTGGGAATAATATTAAATATTTTAGGACCAAGGTAGTCAATATAACGTTGTTTAAGGGTCAACTGAGTTCTAGGAACAACTATTTCCTTGATTTTTTGATCTTGTGTTGAAATTATGATTTATCATATTTTTAAATTTCTTATTTTTAAATAAAAACAACAGTACTGATTTGGCATATAGAAGACGAAGCTCTAATACATCCGCCTCGTTTAAAAGAATTTCGGATGAGAATCCTGAAGTTTTCTTAAGTAATATGTTTAAAAGGAGTCGTTGAGTTTTTTCTAATTCAAGTATAGTATTGGTGTAAGAACCACGCCATACTATGATACCATATTTTAAAACAGATTCAGCTAGTGCAAAATACACTAGTTTAAGTTGGGATAGAGGCAAAATGTCACGCAGTGCTAGAAACTTATGAATTAATCTTCGACATCTTGTTACCAAATAATTAATATGAGGTTGCCATTTTAGGCATTGATCAATAATTACTCCGAGATATTTAACTTGATCGATTTTTTTGATTTTTAAACAATTACAATTGACTTTGTTGCAGGAAAGATTATGTACCTTGACACTATCCACGTCTGGTTGATATTTGGTTAGTGTAAAAAACATAAATTGGGTTTTGGTTAGGTTTAACGTTAAAATATTTACGTCCATCCAGTCTTTTATTATTGATATACCAGTCTCAGCTTTTTTCACAGCATTTTCCCAATTTTCATCATCAAACAAAACTACAGGATCATCCGCAAATAAAATTGTTTCCCCATTTGTATTCAAGTTTACCAGGTCATTTATATACAGAGAGAATAATATAGGGCCCGTTGAGGAACACCAAAGTCAAGAGAGCGGAATTCGGTGATATAATCATTTAGTTTAACACATTGTCTCCTATTTAGTAAATAACCAGATAAAAGTTGAAGGGGGAATCCCCTGATACCATATTTTTCTAATTTAAAGAGTAATGACTCGTGTGAAATTGTGTCGAAAGCTTTACATAGATCAAGAAATATACCTAACTGCTTATTTCCGCTATCAAGACCATTGTAGATTTTATTAGTTAAATTAACCCAGCTGTTATACAAGGTTTGATTTTTTGTTTTTTGAATTTCTGATAACATTAGTGACAGTAGAACATTTTTCGATACATTCTTTGAGTTTGATAACAAAATTGTTAGTAAAAGCATCGACGTCATCAGTTACTACAGTCTCCCAATCCGTCAGCTGTAACTGTTCCTGTAGAAGTGTATAATTAATTGTTTTGCTAGCAAAGAATTGCTGTGTTAATTTTTTATTATAATCTAATACAAGAGTAATAGGAAAGTGATCAGTTATAGAAGTTTGGATAACAGCTGATTTAAATGTTAATGTGTTTATGAGATTTTTTGGAATTTTTATAAATATATGGACAATGCAACTTTTAGCATTCTCGGTAACTCTAGCTGATTTATTTATAAGTGAAATGAATCCAAACTCAGCAATCGTATTTAAGTATTCATTTTGAATAGGCTTGTACACATTAAAATCGTAAATATTAATATTTATATCACCTATAACCATAGTGATATGGTTAGGAAAAGGACTTAAAAATAATTCACGAAGGTTTTCGATAAACAAATAAATCTATAGTAAAGGTTATCCTTAGTTGCTAGAATTTCCAAAAATAAATTTTCAAAAGGTTTCTAAATGTTTACTTCAGAAACTTTAATGCTTTTTTTAGATAATACCGAATACACCGTCATTTTGGTTGTATTTACCATTACTATAAAAGTACAAATTATTCGGAATATTTATATGGAAGTTTTCAGGTAACTGCCAGGTTTCTGATAGAACGATTAAATCAATCTTATTGTGAATATTATTTAAAACAACTAACAATTCATCAAAGTTTCTTCTTAAACTTTTTATGTTTATATGAAATATACTTAACATGTTAGGACAAGAAAAACGACCATTAAAATTATCGATGGTATCGCAGTTCAAAGTATCATAATTAAGGTACTTGTCTAACAGATTAACGTACTCTATTTGATTCATTTATAACTATAACTAAAAGGAATAAAAAGGAAATATGTAATATATAATATTACCTATTAGGCAAATTTACGAAAAGTAAATAATATATCCCTAATATTATTTATTATAATGTAATATGTGAAATAAATCTATGATAATTTGCACATGCAAAATATAAAGAAATGAAAAACCTGATTTGTGTCACTACAAGCGGTCACGGTATTTACGGCCAGCCGGAGAATACAAAAGAAGCTCTTATCTCTTATCTACCCATTTTTGGAATGTCATCTGGTTTTCTTATACGATGGATTGTATTGTTGTGTTTCACACAGATTGTTCCATCCGACGTCCAGGTATTTTTTAAGGAGAAAGTTGTTTGGACTTCTTTCAATATTTTCTGACGATGATGCGTAAGATCTTCTTGTATAATAATGTTTGATCCTTTAAGCAGTTTTTTTGTAAACACAGCATGCTTATGCTTATACGACGTGAACTTCACAATAATTGGTCGAGTTTTGTTAGGCCGTATTTCACCTAACCGATGGCATCTGTCGATATCTTCTGGCTTAATATTAGCTTTCAATTGTTCGGAAAATAATTTAATCAGCAGCAACTCAACGTTTTCCCCTTTTTCTTCCTTAATTCCAAACACTTTCAGATTGTTTCTTCGAGAATATTGTTCACTTTTATCACATTCTTCCATGAGTTTTTTGTTTTCTTGCACCAGAGAGTCGATTTGATCTTCCATCTTGTCCATCTGGCACATTTTATCAATTTTGTCTTCTTGCTTGTCTAAGCGCATTACTGCTTCAGCTACGGTTCTTGTTACTGCCACAATCAAATTATTTTTCCAGTCTTCGTTAAAAATTTCACTAGTTACTTCTTTAATAAGATCTTTAGTAGCCCGGGTACCGGCCATTTTAACACACAATTTTGTACTGTAGCGACCGTGCAGCGAATTTACGTCTACTCAGCTCGAGAGTACATTTGAATCGTAAGTAAACTGTCTCGCACGACAAAAAATTATCCAGTGTTTACATAGTTTCTGCATTTAACTCAATCTACATTACTGAACCGCTCGTCAAATTTAAAGGAGGGGGGTATGCTAAAAAATATGCGATTTGAAAAAAATTACAAATGGAAAAGTAGTTCAGTTTGGCGAGTTCTATTAGAGGTTAAAATATCTTCACGTATTTCAATAACACCCTGTATAGATTGGCAACTGCATTCTGTTCGTAGTAGAAAAAATAAAACAATTTATGGTAAAGAGTGTATTAAAACAATTCGCAAAAAACAAGTTATAATATTAGACATTTTTATTAAGGGTTTGTACGTGTGTGCGTATGCGCTAACTGTCTTGCAATTTATATACTACAACCTAATGAATTATACAGCTAACAAATTTCAGTTACAACTTTTATTGCCCTAAGAAATGTAGAAACACATTCTGTCATTTGGGGTGCTTTTAACTTTAATAACAGCTCAACTAATATTGTAGTCCAATCCAACGCGCCGTTTCAGCACCGAATACCAACCTTTCAAGTTGTATGCATTAACATTACATGAATATTTCAATTTTATGTTTTTAATCAAAAACTAATTTTAGATTTTGGACAAATTTTACTAATTTTTTTACAACCTGCAGATAGCAAATTGGTCATTAATCGCAGATAGAACTTTGCAAGTTTTGCAAAGTGGTTGCACTGGTGTACATCTGTCCGCCGGAGGAAAATCAGGCTTGCGCAGATCGGCTATTCGACATGTGTAGAATACGAATCTAAGGTTCTTTTCTGAGCACATCTATTTTAAAGTAGAATATGTACTACAGGTATTTTTTCGAGCGCGTCTATTTTGGCATAGAACACCCCTCCCCTCGCGCCCTTGTTTAGGCGGACCAACCTCATTTTCTTGGGTGTCATCTTATTGCAATATTTAAGCCAAATTTGGTTTTTGTGCGTTAAGGCGTCTGGACTGTAAAGTGTATGCAGACAGTCAGACAGACACACACAGACACCCCCGCAGCGTCATGCTTTATCGGTCTCCAAGGCCCTAAAACGTGCTTATTAGTCAAAATGTTTGGCAGAAACGTACCTTTCTTTTAGGCATAACTCGTATATTGGCTAGTAAGCCCAAAGCGAAAAAAAACTTCGCTGAATAAACGCATTTGCTCCAAATCCAACCTGACGATCACATTACCTTCCTCTATAGCTACACTTCATATAGCGAGGATGGTTAAATTATTGGTATTGCATGTTTTAATCAAGTGTTTCTTAACGATGTCGTATAGTAAGAGGCAATACTGGTTAAGTAGCGTCTAATACTAATAATTTTTAATTTGGACTTCAAGATATGCAGCATGGTGTATAACAATTAATTAGGTTTAAACCAAAATCCCTTCCAAGTATGTAAAGAATATGTTCTTTGTATTTCCCTAAGTTGTTTTCTTTTTGGGCAAATAAAGTAAAAGAAAACATTAAACGTTATAACGCTAAAATGTAGCCTATACATTACTGAACAACTTTTATTTAAGGCATTTTTGTGGTTAACTGAATATTAAGTTTCAAAAATTTGTTGAAATGAAAAATAAGTTAGCTTCCATCAGTGAAAACGTATTTTGTGATTGCAAATTTATTTGTCAATATACTGGTGTGTAATAACAACTCAGGTAAGTATCTGTTTTCTTAAAAAAAAAAACAACGACATTAATTATTTACAAAATATTGCATTTAGGGGCCAGCAAGTGGTCTAGTGGTTAGAGTCTCGGGCTCTAGAGCTAGATTTCCAACGGTAGTAGGTTCGAAACCTCTGCACGTTGGAATTTTTTCCGACTAAGTTAAGCCAGGCGTGCCCATGGACGTTGTATGTGACGTGTATGTTGGGTTGCATGTATTTTAGGGGTGGTGCATGGTAAATCGGTGAATAGTTTGCAATTATAGTTTAAGAAATATAACCAGTTCTGCAAGAAACGCTCCGATTGCAATCAGTAATCCAACTGCCCACCAAATAAATACACCACCCACATGACTGAGTGATAAAACAACATTTGGATTGTCTTCTACTTCAACATAAAGCAACCCGGCAGCTTGAGAAAACATGTGTTCATGAAACCCGCTTTCAATTATCCTCTTTGAAATTTCATTGATGGTACTCATAAAATAGTGTCCTTTTCGCATAGCAAACGATGGTTCCAATGCCAACAAACCTGTATTATGTGTTATGAAGTTCATCAAAGATGTTTCCTTTGGATGAATGTTTAACATTTTTTCTGTGGCAGGCCTAGCGACGTCAGGGCCATAGGCAACTAAACCTAAGTTATAGGTTATGTTAAGTCCTTGTTTTACAATAGTTCTTTTCCGTATTTTAACAAATGCAAAATTATCATCGTTACCGGAATGACTCGACTTAAAAGCTGCCGAGCCGTATATCATTAGATTACTTTCTGCAAGTTCTTCGATGGTACTAATTGGGGTTTCATAAATCGGATCTGTTAAAACGCTCACCAACTTAGCTTGAAACAATGTGCATATTATTAGGCAATGTACCATATAAAATAATGCAAGAATTTTAGTTGGTCTGATTTGCGGTTGAAGATTATCTGATTCACAAAGCAGATATCTGCAAACAAATAACCAACATCTTAAAAAGCTTCTGAAGCCGCGTTGTTCCTGTCTGTGGTTTGCAATTAACCACCAAAAAATCCATGTTGAAACAAGACCTACAACAATCATAATCCACACATTACTGTGAAATATCAAAGTAATGATTTTTATATAAGATATCCTCGCCGGTTTCGGAACAGCCCACACAAATAGATCTCGATATAAAAGCTCACTTAAGTCGTAGTCTTCAAAGATCTGCAATGCCCTAGAAACTTCAGATCTAATAAGAAGAGAAGTATTTTTCTTCAAAATTTCACCAACTAGATCCATAATTCCGGCTAAAACTGCAAAGGAGCCATCCACTTTTGGATTATTTGTTATGTTTACACGACTTATTAATTGAAGAGCGCATTCATTCAGATGTTTGAAAGTTTTATAAAATTGCACAGTAGTGCTTTCAGTACAGTTTTGTACAATATGCAAGTGTGATTTTTTCCCGCATTTACCGCCCGCAAATGCAAATGGGTTGGACATGTAAAGTTGGGGTACAGTTGTATTGTGATGGTGCTGTAATAATATAACGTTCATGATGTCAAAACTCCAAAGTATTTCAAATAAGTGTTCCAGATTTTCTGCTGTAGAAGTAACCACAATGTATTTTCCCTTAGGACCCTCACTTTTGTTCCAAATTGTGCTTTGTTTTAGTTGTAAAATGGTAGAGTTCAATGTTGCCGCGTCTTCAGTAAAAATAATATAATTATTGTAAAACTGTAGCGACATTTTGATGGGTTCCTTCATTGTCTGTATTATATGAGGATTTTCAACTAAAATTGGAATATTTTGACGATTTGTAAATATAAACAGCATTGTTTCTCTAATAGAATAGAGTTTTTTAAACAGAATTGATGTACATATTTCCAATGTCTCTTCTTGATTAGGTGGCAGGAGGTATTTCTGTGTTTGAGGATTGGAATGAACTTTATACAAAATTATTAATGCACAAAATACAACAATTTTGCGTTTCATCTTTGACTCCTTCAAAATCACTGTTCCATTATTGTTGCACTAAAGATAAAGAATATTATAGTAGAGTGCTTCGATTAATGTTCGAACACTAATATGTAATACATGTTTTACAAAGTAATATTGTTGGTTTTACACACAAATGAGTTTCTAGCTATTTTATATTTCTGTTTGTTGAACTATTGTTGTTTGCCGAAGTCTCATCAAAGAGTATTATGTAAAGTGCTTGGAATATGGGTAGCTTTAAACATTGGAAACGTTGAACTTGTAATAAATTATTTTTAAAATAATAAAACCTTTCTTTTGAAATACAAATGAGTTTCTTTTAAGTGCTGTTGTTTGTTTTTGTCTGTAATTGGATGACGTAAACTAAATTTGAAAGTTTGCAAAAACTAGAAGTTATATTATGGATATCATAAGAATAGATATACCGCTATTAAATATTTAGAAAATGACTGTTCAGGTATCGCATTGAAATTTCTTCATAGAAACTATATAATCAAATTTTATATAATTTGATTTGGCCCTGTATTGAGTAGGTAGCAACATAAATATAAGCCCATAAATATAGCCTTACGTTGGGTGCCAATAATATATGTCGTGTGTTGTGCTTAAATCTTTAACTCCAACATACAAACGTAAATTTTGTTTTGCCCGTCTATTATTTTTACCAAACATTAAAAATAAAATTTTATAACAATTTTTGATTGATGTACATTTGATTCAAATACATGAATTTAATTCTACTTAGAAAATAATAATTTAATCTGTCTGGTAACACCTTCGTGGCTTCCCCAAAATATTTTAGCACATTCGACTTTTCCAATATACAAATCTTAAAAGGAAACTTGACATTTACACAAAGAAAATAATTAAACCATACACTTGAAGTTCTTTATTTAAAAATAAATGTTCTTAAAATTATGTTACTTGATCTTTCTATACAAATAAGAAATTTATCCAGCTGCAGTCCTGTCACTACATTTGTTATTTATTAAATAGAATCGGTCTCTTTAAAACTTTGCATTCCAAATCAGCTGCTTGCCGCCAACATGTTGTGCCGTTAAAATTTACTAGTTTTCGATGGTAAGCTCAGTTTATCCATTTATTAATTAATCATTTTACTCACTGTTCATTGCTTGTTGTTGTTTGATTGATTTATTCTAATAATTGGACATTAAATAACTTAGAATAAATAAGTTAGGCAAACTAACCTCACTTTTTCAAATATGCGATTTCACAAACTTTACGTAAATAAAACGTAATTATTTAATCAAAGGTAACTTAACTATAATACCGAAGTCAAACTTTATTAATAAAATTTTATTTGGAGAAAACTGGATTTAAGCAATTGCGTTACTATCTTTGGTAGAAACAATTGTACCACATTAAAAGCCTTCTTTTAGGTAATTTGGCGTTGATATCATAATTGTGTATTTATCTTTTTGTCATGGTCAGCGGCGTATTTTCGAAACGAACCAAGATTTAATGCTACGCTAGACCATATTTTGTGGCAACCTAAATCTACTGCTTTTTTAGTGCACAAAATTGATTGTATTCTGTGTAATACTCGTGTTATATTGTTTTATTTTCTATTTGTTTAGTCCTTGTAGTTTATTTAGCCATCGCTTCATTGTATTTTATGACTGAGAATTAGTGCTTAATAACATAAATATCTGTGACTATTCAATTCACCTGTCATCTGTCAAAAATTGACCAATGAAAATCCAGAATTTGATGTTTCTCAGCCAATACAAAAAATAGGGATGTATATATCTTCCTGGAGGGTATTCAAGTGACTATTTTAAACAAATGAAGTTTTTATTAGAAACCATTAATGGTTTAGTTCATTGAATAGTCCCTCGAATACCATTCTTAATCATGTTACGTAGATTATTTTTGCACTAGTATTCTCTTGTCCCTTGTGCTTGGCATTAAGGCTCGTGCTGATGTACTCGTCCTAATCGTGTCCAAGCGCAATGGACATTCGAGATATACCAGCGCAAAAATAGTCGACATAACTTTGACCACTTGTGGTATTAGAAGTGAATATATTGGTGCGTAATAACAACTTAGATAAGCTAGTCGCTTTTCCAAGAAAATGGTGCTTATTAACTCTTCACAAAATATTATATATTTGCTTCTACAAATTTACCTTCAGAGAAGAAAGAAATGTTATAATCATACCTTAAGCGGGATTGTCAAAATGTAATTATATTCGTACCTTTACCTCTATGGTTTAAGGAACGCCCGAAAACCAAGGCCAATTTATTTCTTCGTACGTCGATAACGATATATAACCAGTTCTGCAAGAAATGTTCCTGTTGCAATCATTAATCCGACTGTCCACCAAATAAAAACGCCACCTAAGTGACTAATTGTTAAAACAACATTTGAATCGTCTTCTACTTCAACATAACGCAAACCGGCAGCTTTAGAAAACATGTACTCATGAAACCCGCTTTCAATTATCCTCTTTGAAATTTCATTGATGGTGCTCATAAAATAATGTCCTTTTCGCATAGCAAACGATGGTTCCAATGCCAACAAACCTGTATTATGTGTTATGAAGTTCATCAAAGAGTTTTCCTTTGGATGAATGTTTAACATTCTTTCTGTGGCAGGCCTAGCGACGTCACGACCATAGGCAACTAAACCTAAGTTATAGGTTATGTTAAGTCCTTGTTTTACAATAGTTCTTTTCCGTATTTTAACAAATGCAAAATTATCATCGTTACCGGAATGACTCGACTTAAAAGCTGCCGAGCCGTATATCATTAGATTACTTTCTGCAAGTTCTTCGATGGTACTAATTGGGGTTTCATAAATCGGATCTGTTAAAACGCTCACCAACTTAGCTTGAAACAATGTGCATATTATTAGGCAACGTACCATATAAAATAATGCAAGAATTTTAGTTGGCCTGGTTTGAGGTTCAAGATTGTCTGATTCACAAAGCAGATATCTGCAAACGAATAACCAACATCTTACAAAGCTTCTGAAGCCGGTTCGTTCCTGTCTGTGGTTTGCAATTAACCACCAACAAATCAAGGTTGAAACAAATCCTACTACAGTCAAAATCCATACATTTCTCTTAAATATCAAAGTAATTAATTTTATATTAGATATCCTCGCCGGTTTTGGAACAGCCCAAACAAATAGATCTCGATATAAAAACTCACTTAAGTCGTAGTCTTCGAAGATCTTCAATACTCTGGAAATTTCAGATTCGACTGATATGTCTTTGGTACGATCGTAAAGAATCTTTTTGCCATCCGATGTAATAAGGAGGGTAGTATTTTTCATCAGAACTTCACCAACTAGATCCATAATTCCTGCTAAAACTGCAAAAGAACCATCCACTTTAGGATTTTTAGTTATGTTCGCACGACTTATTAATTGAAGACCGCATTCATTC
Organism: Ctenicera cuprea; assembly: GCA_958336395.1. Classification (NCBI taxonomy): domain Eukaryota; kingdom Metazoa; phylum Arthropoda; class Insecta; order Coleoptera; family Elateridae; genus Ctenicera; species Ctenicera cuprea. The sequence continues at coordinate 61,718,689 of OY284487.1, forward strand.
AGATGTTTGAAAGTTTTATAAAATTTAACAGTAGTGGTTACATTGCAATTTTGTACAACATGCAAGTGTGATTTTTTCCCGCATTTACCACCCGCTGCAAATGGGTTGGACATATAAAGCTGGGGTATAGTTTTATTGTCCTGGTGCTGTAACAGTACAACGTTCATGATGTCAAAACTCCAAAGTATTTCAAATAAATGTTCCAGATTTTCTGCTGCAGAAGTAACCACTATGTATTTTCCTCTAGGACCCTCGCTTTTGTTCCAAATTCTGCTTTGTTTCAGTTGTAAAATGGTAGAGTTTAATGTTGCCGCGTCTTCAGTAAAAATTATATAATTATTGTAAAATTTTAGCGACATTTTGATGGGTTTCTTCATTGTCACTATTATACGGGGATTTACAACTGGTGTTGGAAAATTTTGGGGGTTTGCGAGTATAAACAGCAATGTTTCATCAATGGAATAAAGTTTTTTAAACAGAATTGAGGTACATATTCCCAATGCCTTCTGGTTATTAGGTATCAATACGGATTTCTGAGATTGAGAATTGGAATTAACCTTATACAAAATCACCAATGCACAAAATAATACCATTTTGGATTTCATGTTTAGTGTTTAAATATTGTAAAGTGTTTGTTCAACGATTGTTGCTTACCAAAAGCGAAGTGTATTATGTAGAGTAATTCGATTATGGGTGGCTTCAAAAATTGTAATAAAAGTGTTTGAAAATTAGCTTTATTCTAAAACACAAATGAGCTTCTTTCAAAGGCTTTTGTTTGTTTTTGTTAGTACTTAAATTACCTAAACTAAATTTGATGGCTTGCAAAAAAAGTTGAGCAACAAATTATATTTGGGATGGATGTCATAAGAGTAGATAATCTATAACATTATTTTATTATACAGGTATCGCATTCAAGTTTCTTTGTAGAACCAATATTTTAATAAAATAAGCCTTAATTTGATTTTTTGCCAGTCAGAATTACATTAAGTTTGTATAGCAGAGCATGAAGATAAATAAAAACGCGTCCCTTTGTTTATACGTCCTTGATGAAATTTAAATTGTGAAGTTATTTCGATAATAAATCCGGAAAATAAGCTTTTAGGAAAATAGGTAGCCGCAAGCGGAACTTTTGCAAATATCGAGATGAAATTTGATGGAAAATATTAAGACAAACCGGAGTGGCACGTTCCGGTTACAATTTTGTTGATCATTATACGAGCAGTAAATGGTCGACGGAAACTGACTATTTATAGCCAGTTGTTTTTTGAAAAAGTTAGGAATTTCGACTTCAAAATCAGTATTGACGTATTAAATGACCATACAAATAATCTCTTATTGAGAAAAGACCTATTGTGTGTTTGTTTGGTCATTTACCTGAACAGTTTAATTGAATAATCACCAAAACATTTTTTTTCATTGTTTAAAAAATCGGTTTTCAGCTTTCAGCGTGTAAACAGTGTTTGCAATTATAAATAGTAGATACCATAAAACCAGATATCTCTTGCAAACACTAAGAGGGGGGAAGAGTTTTTTTTAATATAGACGTGTTTGAAAAGGAAGCTTAAATTTGTATTCTACGCATGTCGAACATCTGATCTGAGCAAGCGCGATTGTTCTACCACCTCCTGGTCACCCCCAACATTGATTTTTGATATATTCAAAAATTTAGGAATTTTCACTTCAAATTGGTAGGGCCATGTTAAATGACCATATGAATAACCTTTCATTGAGAAAAGACTTATTGCGTGTTTCCTTTTGGTCGTTTACCTAAACAGTGTAATTGGAAAATTGCCAAAAAACAAAATAATTTTTTTTTTAAATCGAGTTTCAGCTTTAAGCGGATAAACTTTGTTTGCAATTACAAAATATTAAATATTATTAAACAAGATATCTCTTGCAAAAACTAAAGGGTGAGGGGCATTCTCCTTAATATAAACGTGCTTGGAAAAGAAAGCTCAGATTTGTATTCTACGCATGTAGGTCAGCGCAAGCTTCTACCACCTCCCGGTCACTCCCACCATCGATTTCTCGTTTATTGAAAATTTTAGGAATTCTTACTTCACAATCGGTATGGACATGTTAAATGACCATAAGAATAACCTCCCATTAATAATAGACCTATACTGTGTTTCATTTTGGTTGTTCACCTAAACAGTTTAATTAAATAATTGACAAAAAAACAAATATGATTTAAAAAAAATTGATTTTTGGCTTACAGCGGATAAACATTGATGCAATTAGAAATTACCAGATCTCTTAAAACCAGATAACTCTTGCAGAAAATAAAAGAGAGGCAAGGGTGCTCTACTTAACGTAGACGCGCTCGAAAAAGAAGATCAGATTTGTATTCTACGTATGTCGAATAGCCGATCTGCGCGAGAGCGATCTTTCTATCACCTCCCAGTCACTCCCACCATTGAATTTGTGGTACTTAAAAAATTTATAAATTTGGACTTCAAAATTTTCGAAATTTTTTAATTAAAATTGTAAAATTTCAAAATTTTAAAATAAAAAAAAATTTCAAGTTTCCTATAATTTCTTAAATTAAAAAAAAATATATTTAAAAGCGAGGTTGACCGAAAAGTTTTTTTCTAATTTCAATAATGACCCAAATAGAGAAAGTTTATTATGTAGAGTGTTTCGGGTAATGATGATTTCAAATATCAAACATATGTATTTACTCCTTCCTACAGGTTTTTAAATTATAATAAAATGTTTACTTTTATATAAAAACGAGGTTCTTGCACATATTTTTGTTTGTAAGGGGATGTTTGGCAATGGAAACTAAATTAGGCCACGTGCAAGAAAATACAGTTACAAATTGTATTTAATATATTGCTGTGATATTATGACCACACTGGTGAAATATTCATAAAAATATCAATTTTAAAATTATGATTTCATTACCTTGGCATGACGACCCGTTTCTAGTTCAGGAATTCTTTAATTATAAATTAAACAATTGGATTGAAAAAAAATATAATAAATTGGCGTGGTTTCGCTTTGGGATATTGAAATATTTATGTTAGCTTGATATGCTAATAAAACATGCATAATCTTGGGGGGGGGGGGGGAGTTCAAATATGTAAAAAGTGTAGAATAAGTTGGTTTTGTTAATTTATATTTTTAAGTGTAGAATAAGTTAGTTTGGAAAGACGATAAAAGAAATTTAATTATTATAAAAAGTAATCAAGTTGTTTTATATGTTAAAATTTAGTTAATTAATTTAGGTTACGATAGAAACGGGAGAGCTGAATAAGAACATCGAAGTAAGGGAGACGTAATTTGTAACGCTCCCAAAGAAAATGTAAAATTTGTTTAAAGAAGTACAAAATATTAATTAAAAGTTTTGCCTGTTTGTAAGACAGTGTTTTACTTAATGTGAGTTGTAATAAAATCTAGATAAACGACGAAGAAGGTAATAGTAAAATTCTATAAAAAGAAAACAATTGCTTTGACAATGAAAGCTGAGATGACAAGTTGCCAGGATAATGTGATTTTTCGATTAAAAGAAATGACATGGGTAAATTAGTAATAAATTTCAAACATAATTGACAACCAGAAAGAAGATTAAGAGAAAGAGTACATAAGCAGAAGATAATTAATATTAAGAAGAGAAATGCGACCTACAGAAGGAGAAAAAGCTACAGCAGAAATTAAGGTATTGTGTTAAAAAAAGAAGCGAGTGAAAATAAAAGAAAGAAAGAAAACTTTGGTATATGATTTAATTTTAAATGTCAAAATTGTTAGATATTAATTTTTATTGTAAAAGATTATGCATGAATGCTTAATATCATTTTAAAAAGAAAGAACCAAATCTTGCAATCTAAAAGGGAAGCCACGTTTTGTTGTTAATACAAGTAAAAGAACCCTGAGAATTTAAAAGAGTGCTCAAGCCGAGGTTATAAAATAGATCCATTTGTAATAACAGTTTATTTAAATCATTAAATTCCACAAGTGTGGGGCATTACATAGCAATATCCTAACGGTAAATATACTGTTGTGCGAGTGTCGCAATAAAAACTCCTTTTAAAAAACAAGATTTTAATACGAGTATAATACATTTGTTACGATATTTTTTTAACGTAATTTTTGACAATCACATTTCTGTTATGTGAATATGGAAAAGCAATTTAAGATGAAAAAAATTCCTTTGCAGAAATAGTACATGCAGTAAAGAAAGTAGTCCTTGTTTTTCTGTTTTGTTATCGTCGACATATTAATAGCTCCTAAAATAAGCAAAAGATTTTGTTAAAATAATTAGTAAGTACAGTGAATCAATCACAAAGTTAATTTACACAAACAAACGTTCTCTAAGGAACTACGTAATTCGCTGAACAGCAGCGGATTTCTAGGATGTACGTCTAGCGGGAATCGGGCAGGAAACCGACAGGTCTTGCGAATTCTATCTAGGCTTGCAGTGCTCTGGAAAGAGCTGGAGGTGTTGCAGGGTCGGTCAAGTAGCGAGGTTAGTTATTTCGCAGCTTTGGAAAGAGCTGGGCGCAATAGGACTTTGTCTGTGTAGAACCATTAGCTTGCACTCGATTCAGCAGTAGTTACTTTAATAGTTTTGTCTTTTTATTATTAAATAATGTACTTATTTTATTATACAAATCTTACAAACGGTAATTAAAAGAAACATGGTGACTTAGAGACAGGTGCTACAAATGTAAAATTTTATTTAAAAATATATAAAATGTAGTAAGTACCAGTAAACCAATGCGGTGATGTGATTTTTGCATGGCGCTATGTCTTGCCCTCAACACAACTGTTTTTTGTTATGCTATTGCGCAAAATTTGAATAGCAAAATTGGCGCTTTTATTTTTACTTAAGTAGAATTATTAATAGCATTTTGCCTTTTTCACCAGTCTTACTTTGCACTTCATTTTAAATAGTTTGCACACACGACTAGCACGTTTCAAAGACTAATATAATAGCAAATTTTGCAATACTACTGTAATTATTTCAAGGTACTTTTGGAGAAGGGTAAAAGCATATTATTCTATCTGATAATTGCTTTCCGCCCTTTTTGAAATTTTTATTTGTTTAAATTTAAAGCATTGAATTTATAGTGCAGAAATTATTTGTACACTCAATTATGAGTAATTACCATCTTAAATCGTAAGTGGATTCATAATGCCTCGCTATTGGCTGTTACTTACCAACGAAACTTTCCCAACTTTAACAACATGCAAACATGATATTTTTATCGCCACAGTCGGTTTATCTTATGTTATTTAACTTCCATTTAGATTGAAATTCACAGGTACAGACGTACCTGCTTTTATCACTTGAGGCCGAAACGTCCATACAGCTTAAGTGTCATTGAAGATTAGGAGTTAGGTATTAGGGATACGAAGCTCAGGGCAGTGGATGCCCTGGGATTTTATTGTAGTCATTGTTGGCGCGTAAGACGTTAGTTATATATTGCTATGAGTCTATAACGATACAGCCCCAAAGCACTTATCTAAGGACAACTTTTGAATGCTTGTATTTGTATGCCAAATATTTTTATTGATTTAAAAAAAATCTAAGTATGGTTATTTAGCTTTAGAAAAAATAGAGTAAAATGAATAAAACAGAAACAAACAATCAAATATCACGTTACTAAGGTCTTTATTAAATGTCAATTTGAAGTTATGCAAATTTATAAGGTATCAAGAAATTTTAGAATTCTTGTTTTCTAAAAACAAACATTTATCTTAATTTTTTCACAATTACTGTTGTGGTCCTTGACTTGATAACTGTTGTATGATATACTCTTTCTTCTCTGGTTAGATTACTTCAAACAACACACACCACTGGGCTCCAACGAACAATCTTATTATCATTTATTTATTCAAGATAGTTAATGTAATTTCGCAGTTTACTCCACTATAGCCTCAAACACGTAATGGATTGCTTTTACACTATCTTACTTTTGGATACTTTCAATATGATTCAAAATACTTTTATCGGTTTTGTTATAGATTTTAGCTAACTAGAAAACACTATTTTGGAATGCAAAATTCTGTGTCTCTGTTTACGCGACGAGCCGTAACTAACGCTAAGAAAATTTCTCTTTTTTTTTGTCTTCTTCCTTGATCTACTATTTTTTTAGACCAATGATTTTCATGATCAACGAATACCGCATTGCTACACCTAGTCTCCATCTTTGTCTATTCTGAGCATCTTCCTCCTCTAAATCCGTATCTCTCATAGTACTTCTTATATTGTCATTCCATGATCTTCTTAGACGACATATCTTCCTTTGCCTGGCCTTGCTCACTGAAATATTTTTTTGGGCCATCTTGTTTATCTCATGTGTAGCATGTGGCCGAACCATTTTAAACCTCTCTTCTCTCAATACTTTCTTTTGTATCCATCTTACGTCTGATTTCCTTATTTCTGACAATTTTTCTCAGCCTGGATACCCGAGCACTTCGTCTCCGATAATCCATATCTACTTAGTTCAATTTCCTTCTTGTTTCGGCACTCATTGTCCACACCTCACATCTATTTTGCAACACAGACTCCACCATCACCCCAATGCTCTTTTTGGTTTTTCGGGAAAAATTAACAAATATGACAAATCGAAAGAGTTTAATAATAACTAGACAGAATTTATTTATTGTTTGTTCACCAATAAGATGAATCAGTTTCATCCTCGTTTATCATAATGGTGCTTTGTCTTTGTCTTCTTCTTGTTTATCAACCTAACCCCAAACATCTGATGTTTTTCCTACTGAAATATACAGCTCGAGCTAGTCTTCCTGATCATGCAGTATGCGTGTATCATTAATTCTGAATTTTAATATATAATGACATTAAGCCTTTTCGTGTGTTGATAATGAAATATAACTAGTTCTGTAAAAAATGCTCCCGTTGCAATCAGCAATCCAACTGCCAACCAAATAAACATTCCACCCAAGTGACTGAGCGTTAATACAACGTTTGGATCGTCGCTTACTTTAAGATAATGCAACCCGGTATCTTTCAAATACATGTATTCATAGAACCCACTTTCAACGATCCTCATACAGATTTCGTTGATGGTACTCATAAAATAATGCCCTTGTCGCATTGAAAACGATGGCTGCAATGCCAACAATCCTGTATTATGTACTATCAGGTTTATCATCGATTTTTCCTTACGATACATGCTTAAACTTTTTTCTCCGATTATGGTAGCAAAGTTAGCATCGTACGCAACTAACGCTAACATTTGATTTACAGTAAGTGACATATATATAGTTCTATTCCTTATTTTATTAAACGCATCATTCTGAAAGTTTGTGGATGAATTTACTTTAAAAGCTGCAATGTTTACTATATTTAAATTACTTTCAGCAAGTTCTTTGATGGTTCTAATTGGATTTTCATACACAGGTTCTGTCAAAACGCTCACCAATTTAGCTTGAAACAATGTACAAATTATTAGGTAATGTAATGGCCTGGTTTGGGGTTGAAGATTATCTGATTCACACAGCAGGCTTCTGAAATTAAATAAGCAACATCTTAAAAAGCTTTTAAAACCATTTTGTTCCTGTCCCTGTTTTGCAATTACCCACCAAAAAATCAATGTTGAAACAAAACCCACTGCTATCATAAGCCACATATTTTTGTTAAACATCAAAGTAATTATTTTTATACTAGATATCTTTGCTGCTTTAGGAACAACCCACAAAAATGGATCTCGATATAAAAGTTCACTTAAGTCGTATCTTTCCAACATTTGCGGTATTCTGATAACCTCAGATGCTAGTGAACTGTCTTTGGTGTGATCGTAAAGAAGCTCTGTGCTATCGATGTAATAAGAAAACTAATATTTTTCTTTAAAACTGCACCTACTAGATCCATTACTTCTGCCATAATTGCAAAAGAGCCATGTAATTTTGGATTTTTAGTTATGTTTGCCCGAGCTATAAATTGAAGAGTACATTCGTTTAAGTTTCTGAAAATTCTGTAGAATTGAACAGTGGTGTTGTCATAGCAGTTTTCTATAACATCCAAGTGTGCTGTATTTCCGCATTTACAACCTTCTGCAAACGGGCTGAACATGCAAAGTTGGGGTGTTGTTTTTTTCTCTTGGTGCTGTCACAATATAACGTTCATGATGTCAAAACTCCAAAGTATTTCAAATAAATGTTCCAAATTTTCTGCCGCAGAAGTAACCACCATGTATTTACCCCTAGGACCCCTAGTTTACTCCAAATCTGGTTTTCTTTTAGTTGTAATAGCGTAGAGTTCAATGACGCGGCGTCTTCAGTAATAATAATATAATTATTGTAAAATGTTTGCGACATTGTTACGAGTTTCTCGTGGGTATCGAGGTTCCGGACTGGTCATTTCGAGGTAACAGACGAGGCACAGCCAAGAAGACCGATTTCTGCAACCGACGCGGGAAGCATCGACGAATTTCGGCTAAACTGATAGCGGAGATACTGGACATTTCCCGTGAAAGACTTTCCCATATCATACACGATATTTTGGACATGCGCAAGCTGTCAGTAAAGTGGATCCCCAAATGCCTGAGTGCTGATCAAAAATGCTCACCACACTCTGACGAAAATCGACCAAATTGGCTTCGAATTGTTGAACCACCCGCCCTATTCCCCAGATCTACCCCCTTCGGACTACCACCTCTTCCCACAGCTGAAGAAACACCTGAAGGGTACCAAGTTTGGCTCCAATGAGGAAGTCATCCCAGCTACAGAGGCGTTTTTGGAGAGGCAACCGTCCCATTTCTATTTGGAGGGGTTAAGAAAACTGGAGAAGCGTTGTGCTAAATGTGTTAGCTTGAGGGGGGAGTACGTTGAATAAAATGTGTTTCATATTTCGCTAGCACGTTTCTTTCTATGTAAAGCCAGGAACTTTTGAGCACATCCTCGTAATAAGAAAACTAATATTTCTCTTTAAAACTGTACCTACTAGATCCATTACTTCTGCCATGAGCCATGTAAAGAGCCATGTAATTTTGGATTTTTAGTTATGTTTGTCCGGCTTATTAATTGAAGAGTACATTCGTTTAAGTTTCTGAAAGTTTTGTAAAATTTAACAGTCATCGCAGTTTTCTGTAACATCCAAGGGTGCTTTCTTTCCGCATTTACTACCTTCTGCAAACGGGTTGGACATGTAAAGTTGGGGTGTTGTTTTTTTCTCATAGTACTGTAACAATATAACGTTCATGATGTCAAAACTCCAAAGTATTTCAAATAAATGTTCCAAATGTTCTGCCGCAGAAGTAACCACCATGTATTTATCCCTAGGACCCCTACTTTACTCCAAATCTGGTTTTCTTTTAGTTGTAATAGGGTAGAGTTCAATGACGCGGCGGATTCAGTAATAATAATATAATTATTGTAAAATGTTTGCGACATTTTTACGGGTTTCTCCATTGTTACAGTTATACGAGGGTTTTCAACGGAAATTGGAGGTTCAGCATTTTTCAGATTTGTTAATATTAACAGCAAGGTTTCTTCAACGGAATAAAGCTCTTTAATCAGAATTCGATGTTAGAAGGTAGTTCTGGGTTTGAGGATTAAAATTAACTTTATACAAACTCACTATTTCACAACATAGTACCATTTTGCTTTTCATTTTAATTCTTGATTCAAAACGATTGTTCTATTATTGTTGCTTACTAAAGGCATAATGTGTTATAAAGATTGTTTTGGCTGTCAGTTTCGAATATTGCAACTGTGTAATAATTTGTGATAAATGATTTAGTAAATAATACCCGTATAATTATTTAAACTGCCTTTGTTTGCTTTTGTTAGCAATGAGACCACGTAGACTAAATTTAACCACTTGTAAAAAAGCAGCCGGACAACTGTCATGAAACCTTCATAGCGTAAACCTGCTGCTTTCTGTCCTCATCTCTGAATAATATAACTATCTCTTTACTTTATAAATTTTTCAAATTTTAAATACTTTAAACAATTTTGAATTATTAAAATTTTGAAAATTTTATAAATTATGAAATTTACCTAAATTTCGAAGATATTCAAGAGGTAAACCGCAAGCTAAAATTTGTACACCGCACTGAGAAAAATGCCTTGCAAATTTTTACTACAATATTGAAGTATAACATTTTTCTTATAATTGTATTCCAAATTAATAGAATCATTAAGAAATACGAAAAACGTCGGAGTACAAAATTTTAAATTTTTGTAGTTAATACTTTGTAAAAGCTATTGTTATAACTTTATTAGTTATTACTTCTGTTGTAGGGAATTCTATGATTTGACGTTGGCTCGAATTTCAATAACAATTTTTTACTTTCTTGTACAAAATTATAATACAATCGAATATTTATTTACAATTATTTACAACAATTATTGAACAGTTTCCTGTTAAAACTTCCAAAGCAGATGCAAAATTAAAGTAAAACTTTCAACATTATTTAATTGAAGAATCTATAATGCGTGGAGAAATTTTTACTACTGCTTTGTTGTTACAATTTTAACACTTTGTTTGGGTTACTCCCTTTTTTATGTTTATATATTTATTGTTCACTTTACTGGAATTGAATGATAACTCCTAGGATACGAAGTATGTAAACATGTCCATAACAACCGGGGCGTAATGAGAGGACGTAATGAATTCACTACGCCCTCAAAAAAATGATTTTGGTAAAAACAACTAGTACAACTTGTAATACAGAGAATTAAGCTGATTTGCCAAAATAAAAATTACAGTTTGCAAATTTTCTTGTACACATTTTGGTAGCGTATTCATAATTGCAATTCAAAAACAAATTTGACAATTATAAGTAAGCAATCTGTCTTTGTTTCATAGGCTACCAGATATTGTATTTATGTAGGTAAAGCGTACACAAAGATGCCAATTCTTTGTTTTCTTTTTAAAGAACAAAGTGAACAATAAAATCTTGTATGCACCACGGCGTCACCGAATGATTACGCCCATCGAACGATATCCATCTCTCGGGCTAAAGCCCTCGAGCTGGATTTCATCGTTCTCCGGGCGTAATCATCGTAGTAACGCCATAAATAGCTATTTCGACAATCAGCAGAAAGAAATCAAGAATGCTTGCCCTTGTGCAAATTGCACGATCAGCATGTTAACTTGGCGCGCAGATCGGCAGCGTTTTCTTTGCAGCATAGTGCGTTGGGCTCGGTAATTTTATTGTGAAGTTATTAATTGTTTCAGCGTTTGATTTTTGTGGTTGATTCCTAATAAATAAAAAAGAAATGGACGATTATGTCAAAAACCTTCTTTTTGAGTGGGGATTCGCCGATTTAACAAAAATGTTTGAAGGTAAGTACCTACCTATTAGTATTATTTTCAAGCCTGTGTATAAAGTGGTAGTGCAACAAAATTATTGCACAACAATTTGCTATTGGAGGCAAATTTTAAATTACGCTGGGAATTTTATATGGCACGAGTTTTCACCAGTATATTGTTATAACTTTATTTCAACCGTTTCAACGGTAATGCATTCAAATCCAGTACCTACGGCAGACGCCATATCGGTAGCTTGAAAATTTAGGTATTTTGTTTACATTTTGTTTACGATCAAAATAAATTAAGCTGTTATAGCGTATAGTGTACATGTTTAAAAATCTAATAAAACAAGATTTTGTTGATTACAAGTTTAATAATAGATGGCCATTTAATTACCTATGCTTGCAGAGCATCATCAAGTGGACCAAGAAGCCTTTGAGTGTTTAACAGATGATGATATATCCTGTATAATATCTGCAGTGGGGATGCGGAGGAAATTCTTAAACAAATATTACCAATACGGTAGTTTAAAAAAGGTGGGTACTTGCTGTAAACATTTAAATTAATTTTTTCTGTTTTATACTTCTACGTTAAGTCGTTAACGTTTACTTAAAAATGATTGAATAGGGTTAAACACAAGTAATGTTCTTATTTCAGACCATTGAAGAAAGTACCTTTGTATTTGTGAATCCTGGTAGTGATGCCGACACCGACAAGTGCACAGTGTCGGCAGTTTCCAGCTCTTTAAATGCATCAGAAGATAGTATTGCAGATGAAGAAAGTGCAACGAGTAAGTATGCAGGACTAAGTAACGAAAACAGTTGATTAGGTTGTGTTTGAAGACAGATTTTGTTAATTGTGTTAGTGTACCGGGTGACAACGAAAACATGTAACAACCGCCTATTTCTTATTTTATAAAATAATGTTAACAACTTTTATGTGGATAGTATATGGGCCTCAAGTCATTTAATCGCGTATAACGGTGTTATTTAGCGCTTCCGGTCTAACTGGAAGTGACATCAACTTTTTTTATTGCAAATGGCACTATAGTACTTTTTTTACATATTTGGATAGCTATTTAAATTTATTTTCAGTCATGTATAATACATACCCAATGTTCAATATCTACAAGATATGCTTTGTAAAATGTTTCATTTGGTTTATAGAATGTCGTATTGTTTTCACTTGTGTATGTACTTACCTAGCCCTGTTTGTTATCGAATATTACTCAAAAAAAAGTTTAATATCCACAAGATATGCTTTGTAATATGTGTGTTTATCAAACACCATTTGCGTAACCGACACAACTAGCGAATATTCCGGGAAGCAAGCCTCGGGCTTCTGAAATCGGAAATTAGTAGAACTCGCATAGATCTTGATAAAATTGACTGTAAGCTGTATGAGCTACATCTACAACTCTCTAGCACGCTAGAAGCATCTCTGTGGGAGAAAATTGACACAATAACGAGTAAACAGGCTCAAAGTACATTAGAACAAGCAACCGTCAAACAAACTGGCAAATACGAACGGTTAGTTCCGAAGCCGCCCCGGAACGAATTACCTAATGAAAAGGTAATAGTAAATCTTAGCAAAATGCTGCTAGATGATCAAACGACATCTGTATTAAAGAAAGGGTTTAACTATGCTATAGTACCTAAGCGCATTCCTGTGGAAGATATAGTATCTGGTGTAGAAGCAGCAATTCACAAGCTACCTACAGTAATTTCTGAAAGCATAAGACAGGATGTATCAAGCATAATAAGGAGAGCGAAACCGCCCCGCTCCAATATCAGTAAAAATGAGAGAGAAGCAGTGAAGTTACTAAGAGAGAACAAAGATGTCCTCATACTTAAAGCAGATAAAGGCAATGCTACTGTTGTGATGAACACCTCAGATTATAACTTAAAAATGGAAACACTATTGTCCGATTCCACTTACAGAAGGCTTAATCGCAATCCGCTTAACTCTCTCATCTCAAAAGTTACTGCTGCTATCAAATGCTCTGATACTATTGACACTACGGAAAAACAGCGCATCATACCCAAAAACTCTATCACCCTTCGTATTTATGGTTTACCCAAAATACACAAGGTGGGAGTTCCACTAAGACCTATTGTGAGTGCTATAAATTCTCCTACACATACTTTAGCAAGACACTTAGCTACTAAGCTTCGCCCACTTAGTGGCAATACAGCATCGTACATAAGGGATTCCTGTGACTTTGTCAACAAGATCAAAAGTTTACGGCTGTGTGAAAGAGACATTTTAGTCAGTTTCGACGTTGTCTCTCTTTTCACAAAAGTACCGGTAGATGGTGTGCTAGAGATCCTAAGAGATAAACTACCTACAGATATAAACCAATTAGTCGAAATATGTTTGAAAAACACCTTTTTCAGTTGGAATGGCAACTTCTATGAACAGGTTGAAGGAGCGGCTATGGGTTCACCGCTATCACCTGTCATTGCAAACATATACATGGAAGACTTTGAAACCAAAGCTTTGGCAGCAGCTGATCTTAAACCTAAATCCTGGTTTAGATATGTAGATAATACTTTCGTCGTTTGGTCTCACGGACGCCAAACACTAGAACAATTTCTAGTACACCTAAACTCAATTCACAATAATATCCAATTCACAATGGAAGTAGAGGAAAATGGCAGTATTCCTTTCTTAGACGTACATGTCACACGTAAACCAGATGGTAGCTTGGGGCACGCAGTTTACAGGAAGAAAACACATACAGACAGGTATCTAAATGCAAATTCGCATCATCACCCGATGCAGAAAGCCACTGTGCTAAAAACTCTAACAACCAGAGCAGTCCGAATATCAGATGCAGAACACCTACAACAAGAGAAAACTCACCTCTTGATGTCGTTACAACAAAACGGTTATACAGCCACAGAAATTCACAGAGCAATCCACAATGCGGAACAGCCCAAGGCTAAGGAGGAACTGGCACCTCCGGAAGGCTTAGCTTTTTTACCTTACAGTAAAGGCATCACTGATAAGATTGGGCATGTTCTTAGAAGGTACAGCATAAAGACAGTCTTTAGGACTAATGAAACTTTGGGGAACGGTTTCAGATCCGCAAAGGATCAACTATCAAATTTAAAATCAGCCGGGATCTACAACATCCCTTGCTCATGTGGCTCAAACTACATCGGACAAACTGGTCGTTCCATTGAGTTAAGATTGCGAGAGCACAAAGGTGATTGCAAACACAAACGCATCACAAAATCTGCGGTGGCTGAACATACTGGTTTAACTGGGCATAAGATGGACTTTGACAATGCTCGGGTACTCGCCAGAGTACCTCATTACTTCCCTCGTATCATACGTGAAGCAATAGAAATTGAGAAACAACCTGACAACATAAACAGGGAGGATGGTTTTAGACTCAGTAAAGCTTGGGCTCCGGTAGTTTATCCTCTAAGGACTCCTAAGCATCATCGATCTCACGATCACGCTCCACCGGATCCGTCTTCGTCCAACGGTGACAGCCAACCAGAACTCCGCCGTGCTGCTCGACTGGCTCAAAGAGGTTTAAATACCTCCGCTTCCCGGATTTGAATTTAGTGTTCTATTCACTCTGAAGATGCAAGCTGCAATGTCTTGCGAAACGTTAGTTTGTATGGGTTCACAAACAGCTAACAGGCATAAGCCGATTAAGTATTATTGTCTTGACAAACAAAATACATCAAATCCTTGTCCGCCCCAAGGTTTAAATAAACTAAGCACACGGTCCTGTTTAGGCAGGCAGGGCCAGCGAACAAATATTGCTCAGACTTCTAGAGCAAATGCTTGTAAAGGCAGACAAGCTACAGGTCGGTCCTTACCTGATTATGCTGGGTGTAGTTCCCAAATGACGACGCGGTCTAAGCCGAAAGTAAATTGTAATATTGAATGTATTGTTTTCAGTTGTGTATGTACTTACCTACTACAAAATAAAGCAAATATTTTTATTTACGAGTGTATTTTACTACAGGGCCTGCATTATCCATTTATACAAATTATAAGAGATTTTGCTACAAATTGTAGTACTGGAGAATTCACATTTATTGGAAAATGTTACAAAATTGTGTAAGATATTTCTATCGCACTTGTGTTAACTACAATATTGTAGTATTTCCTAACAAAAGATCTTGTACTTCTTTAAAGTGTTTTCAGTAATATTCGCTGTACAGCATAGAATAACTTAAAGCAAGCGTTATCAACGACTTCTATAATATTTAGTAGTAGTTTACACTAAAAACTGCAACACCTTGGACTTTTGTGTAGCACATTTTTGCAGTGTTGTTTAGGTGTATCTACTAAACGTTTGTAGTTAATTTTACTGTAAAATGAATACTACAAAAATTTGAGTATTATTACTACAAATTGTTTCTGTCCCTATATGTACTATAATTTGTAGAATTTTATTTTACAATTGTGAAGCTTGGTACTACACCTTTTTTTCAGTGCGATTTTCCCTTAGTAATGGACTTCCCCGGGACTTCCAAAACTTCACCCGGACTTCTTTTGGACATTTTCGACTTCCCTTGGACTTCCCCGACTTTCTTTGACTTCCCTTGGACTTTTGAATAATTAAAAATTTGAAAATTTATAAATTTTAATATTTATCTAAATTTCAAATATATCCGAGACGTAAACCTCAGTCTGAAATTTAAACACCAATTTTCCTCTAGTAAAAGACTTTCACGGAACTTTATTCGGACTTTCCCAGCTTTCCGCAGACTTCTTTTGGACGTTTCTGATTTCCCTCGGACTTTCCCCACTTCCTTTAGACTTTCCTTGGACTTCTCCGACTTTTCTTGGACTTCTCCGGTTTACCTTGGACTTTCCCAAGACTACGCTTAGATTATTCGTTGTAGTTACGAAATGCATTATTAATGCGCAAGTTAGTATACAAAACAATATAAATATAGGCCATACAAAAGCATATAAAATTGTTTTAGGTAATTAATGTTATACTTGTACTTACAAAATTATAGGATATAAAACTATTCTGAAGCTTAAATACACAACACCTTCTAAGAATCTATTTAAAAAAAACATTAGTAATACATAATAAAGCTTAATAGAATATACTGCAGTTAACTTCTAATAATATTAGTAAATGTAATTATATGGACTCTAACGCTAAAGGTCTGGGGTTCGATTCCCCGCCACAGCCATGCAGTAATAAAAATCTATGCCGCAACCCGCCACTCATATTCCCCAATCTGGTGTAGGCAACCGTAGGGTCTTACTGCCTGAAACCTTCTCTGGTATTTAGTCGTTCGGATTCGACGTTAAACTGTAGGTCCCCCGTACTCCACCTTAGCGCTAAGGAGAGTACGTGGCGGAGAAGAGTGCCGGAGCCCAGCAATGAGACCTAAAGACTGATCACGATGATAGCTATGAACTTAGTTTTTTGACATCTTTGTACTTATTTTTACCTTCCTTGATAGATAGATAGATAGATAGATAGATAGTTTATTTCTAGTGCCAGTGGCGTTGAAATGGTACTACAGCAATAATTACATAATTACATTTACAGTACAGATGATTACATACAATTGATTACATACAAACTTACATAAACATCACTAATACAATTTATAGAATATCACAGGTAATATCACAAAATAGGTCGCAGAAGCGTAGATGACTATACTACATATTAAGGAACTCCTCAATCGTATAAAAAGCATTTTCATTTAAATACAGTTTTAGTTCAGTTTTGAACTGCTTTAAATTTTCTAATTTTTTAATGGAAAGAGGTAACTTATTGAAAAACCTGACGGAGTTGAACATGTAGGAACTAAAATAAATTGCATTTTTAGCAGTGTTAGCTTGTAATAAGTTATTTCTTGTTTCTTATGATTGTGAATATCTGAATTTTGTTGAAAATTATTTCTATTTTTGAATACGAACAGAGAGCTTTCATAAATAAATAAATTAAATATTGTCATGATGCTTTGTGCTATAAAGACAGGCCTACAACTATCTCTACTGCCTACGCCAAAGATGGTTCTCAGAGCTTTCTTTTGCAATTTTTCGATATTTGGTAGGTAAATTGAGTTTCCCCACAAAACTAACCCATATCTAAGTATAGATTCAAAATAGGCAAAGTATATGATATTTCCCAAATAGGTTTAAGTCTACGTAGGCAAAAGGTAGCTTTGTTAATTTTGACAATAACTTCGTCTACATGTTCTCTCCATCGAAAATGCCTATCAACGAGTATTCCCACAAATTTGGAAGATTGTGCGTTATTTAAACTAACATTATTGGTGCGCATTATGTTCGAGAAGTCGTCGGTATCTCTGTCATTTAGGTATTGTATCAGACAAGCTTTTTCAATATTGTCTAACAGATGGCTTGCGTTGAACCAGGTTTGTATATTAGAGAGTACTTGCTTTAAGTTCCGCATTAGTTCTACAGTGCTGGTACCATGGGTATTTATGCTAGTATCATCAGCGTACATTGTTACATCAACTGCATTATTTATGCTGCTTGGGAGATCATTTATGTACACAAGGAAAAGCAGTGGCTCTAAAACTGACTCTTGCGGTACTCCATAATGAACATTGGACGGGGATGAGTCATATTTTTGAATTTCATTATTGTAGTTATTCAGATAACTAATTTCAACTATTTGCTGTCTGCCGGTTAAGTATGACTTTAAGAGTGACAGGGGAACTCCACGAACTTTATAATACTCTAATTTTCCTAATAAAATGTCATGATCTACGACATCAAAAGCTTTAGACAGGTCACAATTTAGACTAATTACTAGTTCGTTCTTATCAAGGCCAAGCAGTACATCACTTAATATGTTATGCAGAACAGTAGATGTTGATTGTCTGCGTACAAATCCATGTTGATTGTGACAAAGGTAATTATTAGCTTCAAAAAAATCTGTTAACCGACTTTTAATTACAATTTCGAAAATTTTTGATATGACAACGAAAATTTTCTTGGAAGATGGATTGGTAGGCGAGGGCCTGTAGAATAGTCGGCTCGCTCCCCAGATTTAACCACTTTAGATTGTTTTCTAAGGGGATATCTGAAATCGAAAGTGTACAGAACCCGTCCAGAAACAATTGAAGAACAACGCATTACAGAAGTTTGCAGAAATAGCACTCCAGAAACTTATGAAAATGTAATGCAGGAATTTCATAAGCGGCTTTTTATGTGCCAAGAAGTGAATAGTAAACATTTCGAACACTTAATTTAATTAATTTAAGCTTTAATTCTGTTTTTTGAAATAGACCTCCTTATCTTCAAACATTTTTCATTTTGTTATGGCTGAATATTTTTCTTTGGAACTCTAGGATCAGACGCAGAACTAAAAGACCTTTCAAATGAGGTGTCACTCGACCCTGGATAAAAAATCAAAACAATTTTGAATTGAGCGAGTCCATTTGTTTAAAACCCGCCATTTTGTTATGGCTCAATATTTTTCTTTGAAATTCTAGGATCAGACGCAGAACTAAAAGACCTTTCAAATGAGATGTCACTCGACCCCCATTTCTGTTAAAAAAAATAAATGGCGCCCAGCCGCGATTTTGATTGATACAAAATTTAATTACTGGCTAAAAAATAGTATTTAATTTCCCATTACAGAACACCAAATTTTGTGGTAAAATATCAAGTCGTTCTAAAGTTAGTTGGGGGGGTTACTTTATAGACACAGTGTATGCATGTTGATGCGCATGCAGTGGGTATTACGCCAGAGCGGTATTCCGTAACTATCTGTCACATAGTAATCACTGCAACTCACCTTAGAAATAAACAAAACTTTAATTTCCCTCAAATCTTTAGAAACGGATCTAAGAGCGATACATGTCCGAAAGATTTGCACGTGGGGTTTGATCAGTAACAGTGCATAACTGTTAGTGATAATAACAAATTGGCATGTTTGATTATAATAATAATAATAATAATAATAATAATAATAATAATAATAATAATAATAATAACCGTGCTGGTAAATCGCATGCGGGTCACCTCTGAACCGAGTAGGGGGATGGCGTATACCGTATGTGTGAGCCAGATGGGGAACCTCAACCCCGACACGGCGCGTCCCCAGGTGGCGGATCGGGGAATGTCCTGTAGATATGCAGGGTAGGTGTAGAATTCACCCGCGGACCAAATAGAGGAGCAGCGTCTGTTCCAGAGTGGGCGGCTGCAAACAGCGACTGTACTCCAATTTAGGGGCGGCTGATCGATAACCTGGCAGAAGGTATAAAATGCATAAACCATTTTGGAAAAATGAGTCAAATTGATGGTGAAATAAGGCGATTGCCCGAGGAGGGCGCTAGCGCTGGAGCTGGTCCTGGCACTAGGACTAATGCGAGCGGCCAGTGGCGGGGGTACGTGCGGGGCCCCCGTCGGAATCAATCCGGAGAAGCTACTGCACTACAGTTTAATGAAGGCACACAAGAACCCCAGCTTCTAGATGCTCCTGGTGTTTTACCAATGGCTCAGCCCGGTACCACCAAAGCATGCAAACCTAGACAACGCATGATGTGGTCATTAGAGCTAAATATGACAGTAATGCGTTGCTATTATATAGCCACAAAGCTTGAAACAGACCGAACGAGGATGTACCAACTTTTCAGAGAACTGCATCCGGAGCTTAATATTACAGAACAACGACTAGCTGACCAAAGAAGAACGATAGTTGTCAGAAATATAATACCGAAAGCTATACTCGAACAAGTGAAACAGGAATTGAGAGAACAAGACCGAACACAACAACTAGAAAATCAAGAAATACAAAATAAAAATGATAATGCAAGTGACGAATATGCAAATGAAATGTCAACCCAAACAACAGAAGTAGGAGAAGCAATCACAGAGAATATAACGCAAGCAGATAATATATCAGAACATTGCTGTAAAGAGGAGCTCATAACAAACTTGACTAAATTCCAAGGCACCGATCCTACGGTAAGACCGGCTATTCCAAAACAAAAAACATCTGTCAAACTAGCGAAGATAACCAGTGCTATGAATAATGTTCTGCAGGAATATCAAGCGCGCTGTGAAAATTTTGAATATTTCCACACTCTAATGTATTGCGCAGCACTCAGCATAGCCAAACTTAACGGCTCGAAAATAAGAGAGCAAAACGAGGGAAATTCAAACAGATATATTGAAAGGTGCCCTAGATGGGAAAACAGAATAAAGAAACAAATAATGCAACTGAGAGCTAACATTGATAGAGTTAAAAAATATATAAGAGGAATCAGACGAAAAAGACTAAGAAATAAAGTTAATCAAATGAGAAAAAGCTTTAAAACACACTCGCAGTATGAAGAAGAGAACACTACGTTAGAGGAGATCTGTGATACAATGAAGCAGAAATTACTGGTGCAGAAGAGAAGATTAAAAAGATACACAACTAGCCGCAAACGAAGAGAAGACAATAAAACATTCCTATCAAATGAAAAAAGGTTTTACAGAACGTTAAAAAAAGAACTGCGGAATGAAAACTCTTCGAATAATGAACTACCTAATGCACAAAATTTGGAAGAATTTTGGAAATCTATATGGCCTTGCAACCAAGTAAATAAACAGGATGCTAGCTGAATATCAGAAGAAACTCGCAGAGCAGCACAAATTGACGAAACTCAATATGAAGACCTGTGTAAGGACGAACTGAATGAAGTGCTATTAAAAACTCGTAACTGGAAATCCCCCGGAGTGGAACGTATTCATAACTATTGGTACAAAAAACTTACCGCTATGCATAAACAACTTGCAAAATATGTTAATGAATTTATACGCCATCCACATACAGCTCCTGACTACTCAATGAAAGGAATTACTTACCTTATCCCAAAGGACGAAGATACCAGAAATCCGGCAAACTATAGACCGATTACTTGCCTGACGACTCTATATAAAATTGTTAATAATAATAATAATAATAATGACTTTATTTATAAGAAAAATACAGAATAAATTTGTACATATAAGGGCGAGGTTCAGCGGAGGGGCAAAGCCCAACCTGCTGCTCTACCACCTAACCCTAGAAAAAACATTGGTAAATAAAATAAATTATTTATTCTAGTGGCTTAGGTAAAGTTCTGAAGTGCAGACAAAACAAGACAACACGCAAATCATAGAGCAGATCACTGGTATAACTAGCTAGACAAAAGAGCTAGTTTCAAAAAATGCATTTTTTATATGTCGTTTAAAATTATTCAAAGATAAATGTTTAAAAGAAAAAGGTAGTTTATTATAGAGGTTAGTAATTTGGTAGCTGAAAGATCGTTTAAATAATTCTGTACTATGCAAAGGAGGAGTTAGCAGACCTCTATAACGTAAATTCAAATTATGAACATCCGTTCGAAAAGTTATTTTATCGTATAGATAAGCAGGACTTTTATTTACAATAATACTATGATACAGACAGGCGGCATGAACATTTCTACGTTGTTGCATATTTAACCAAAGCGCCTCAATTAATTTATGTGAAATTCTTTCCCTTCTCCTTATGCCAAAAATCAACCTGAGGCATGCATTTTGTAGAACTTGTATTTTGTTGGCATCAATAGATTTTAAACAAGCTCCATAAACAGTATCGCAATAGTTCAGCCTGGATAGTACAAGTGAATCACATAAGAGAATTTTTTTTTGATTAAGTACATGACGATTCATGTAAATAAGTTTTAAAGTTGCATAACCAGACTGAATACATTTCGACACATGCTGCGTAAATCTAAGCTGTTGATCCATAACTAATCCAAGGTTTCTGACTTTGTCTTGTAATTGAAGTATGTTATCTATTTTAATTTTTATCAAGTCATTAGTAATATTAGTATCAAAGGATTTACCAAAAAGTATAACAGCTGACTTCTCAGCGTTAATATTAAGATGATGCTTACTGGAAACTTTGAAGATTCTTTCTAAATCCCGATTAATGTGATCACATGCTACTGCAAAATTATTTGGATGAAATGAATAGTAAATTTGGGTGTCATCTGCATAAAGGTGACAAGTACAGGCTGTTAAAACCGACGGAAAGCTAAAGGTGTAAATAATATATAGTAAAGGCCCCAAAATTGATTCTTGTGGAACTTCTTTAGATATGTCTATAAAGTTAGATGATTGACCATTGCAAATTACGGCCTGTTGTCTACCGCCTAAATAACTTTTGATAAGAGAGATAGCCGCGTTGCTAATCCCTACGTAATGTAAAATGGAGATCAGTACCTCATGGTTGAGAGTATCAAAAGCTTTCGAATAGTCTAACAATACTAATATAGTAGATTTGCCTTCATCCGTTGCCTTATGAATATCATCTATAACTTTAAGCAAAAGCTGTGCAGCAGCTACGTCCGGATCTAAATCCAGACTGTTCTTCTGGCAATATGTTATTGGTAAGAAGATGATTCCTTAGTTGATATTCAATAGCTTTTTCTAATATTTTTGAGAGTGTAGGTAAAATACTAATAGGACGCAAGTCTATAAAATTTTTTGGGTTATTAATTTTAGGTAAAGGAGTAACATGCGATTTCTTCCATATAGTTGGGAAAACAGAGAAGGCAAGGCAAAAATTTATAATATGAGAAATAATAGGTAATAAGCGAGGAAGGCATAATTTGACCATATCGATCCCAATACCATCAGAACCTATAGCTTTGGATTTTATTGAATTAATAATTTTTAAAATGGAATATTGGTCAACTGTTTGAAATGCTAAAAATGAATTTACAGAGTCTTTTATATTGCTATTGTAAAAACTAATAATATGTGTATTATCCATAGTCGATTGAGGAACAGAATTTTTAAAGAAATTATTGATGCTGTTTGGATCTGTCAGATGATTGGGTAACACCATGTTTTTGCGATTTTATGTAAAATTTAATTGTTTTAAGTTTTTCCATAACGTTCTACAATTATTGTCACGAAATTTACTATCATAAAAAAATTTTTTCTCTCTACGTATAGCTACATTCACAACATTGCGCATTACTTTATAAAATTCCCAATGTTGTGGAGTTTTGTTACGCTTATATCGTTGTAGAGCCCGATCACGTTCATCCATCAACATCTTAAGGTTATCAGTGAGCCATGGAGCTGGTGGCTTAGTAAAGCGAGCGGTTTTATAGGGTGCTTGTAAATCAAAAAGAATTTTTAAATTATCAGTAAGAAAATCAATTTTCTCATCAATACTATCATAATAATAAATATTATCCCATGGGATAGAACAAAGATGGTCATAAAATTGCACCTGATTAAAATTTCTAAAATCACGATAAGTTCTTATTGTTAAGGGCAAAGATTTTACAATACTACGAATATCAATTGAACACCAGATTAGTTCATGATCAGCAATTTGGGCGGCGTTTATAACACCATATTCACAAATCAAATTTGGATTGCTAGTTATAATATGATCGATGAGCGTAGCACTAGTAGAGGTTAATCGTGTAGGTTCATCAATTACTTGGGCCAGGCCTGTCCTGTCCAGAAGATCAAGTAATGCTACTGAAGCATAGTTGTTAAAATCAAACAGATTTATATTAAGATCTCCAAGACAGAAGAGGTCTGTATGGGACGGAACAATTTCAGAAAGTGTAAGATCGAGAGCATCTAAAAAACCTCTGTAATAAGTTGTAGGAGGTTTATACAAAACACCAAAAGCAAATTTTTCTTTTGAAATACATCCTAGATACTGCAGACTGCCGAGCACCGTGTAGGCCAACCAGATCACGAGAGGTGAGATCCCTTCTAGCTTTCACTGCCTTTAGAAAATCCTCCTTATCTAGGAGACTGATAAATTTGACAATGATACCTCTTGGCTTTCCAGGCATTTTCAAATTAGCTTTTAACCGATGGGCAGAATCAACCATAACTCTGGTAATCTTAAAGTTAATGAGGTCGCCGATGCAAGCAATGGTTGCAAGTATTTCTTCGTTGTGCGATTCAGGAATACCATGAATTTCCACGCAATTTAAACGTGAATACTGTTCTTGCCGATTTAATTCACTTTTAAGATCAATGATTTCTTTTTTCATCGAGGTGTTTGTTTTTACAAGATCCTCAGTTTGGGATATGCAATTTTTTAAAATTGCATCATGTGTAGCAAGGGTAGTTTTTATTTCATCAATACTACGATTACATGAATTAATGCTGTCACTAATTAGCACATTTTGAGCGGCCATAGATTTTATCTCCTTCATAATGTCCTTCAGAGTGGGCTCCTCGCAGTTTTTGCACGTCCAGACCTCACCTGGTACAGGTTCTGAAGATAAACCAACACATTTGGCATGCCAACAATTGTTGCATTCCGCACATGTTACCATAACTTGGGTTCTTGTGGCTTTGCCACTACATGTTTTGGGTAAGGCACTCATTATATCACTTGGCTAATCACTTACGGCCTCAATCTCAATGCGGCCCACTACACACAATCAACTTCAGGGCGCAACGCTACAACACGTGTTCACAATAAGAGCTCTAGACTACGAATGTTACGTCGTGTATTGCAGAGAAGATCTACAAACACTGTGTGACCAAAACACACTTAACGAAGAACAGAAGGGCCACATAAAAAGATCGCAAGGCAGTAAGGAACAGCTTGTAATAGATTCGGTAGCAATATCACAAGCGTATCATAAAAAAGAAACCTGTACATTATTTACATTGACTACCGCAAATCATTTGACTCGGTACCTCACAGCTGGCTTACCAAAGTGCTGGATATTTATAAAATTAATCCCACAATAAAGAATTTTTTAAAACATGTAATGACTAAATGCCAAACAACATTAAACCTACCACAACTTAACGACTCGACCAACCCGGATACGAACTAGTATATTCCAGGGAGATGCATTAAGCCCGCTGTGGTTTTGTCTATCGCTCAATCCGCTATCTAATATGCTAAAGCACACAGGTTTAGGATTTGACATCAAAACAGATCAAAATATGAAGGTAAAATTGTCACATCTAATGTATATGGACGATGTCAAGTTATTCGGTGGCACTAAGAAAGAAATACAACAACTAATCAAAATAACTGAAAAGTTCTCGGATGAAATTTGGAACTGAAAAATGTAAGACATTATACATAAACAAAGGAAAGCTGGAGGAATCGGGACATCTTTTAGACAGCGGAGACACTATTGGCGGTATGTCTACAAATGAAGTGTATAAATACCTGGGCTTCCAACAATCAAGATTAGTAGAACATTCTGTAATGAAAACCAAATTTACACGAACATACCTGGAAAGAGTTAATGCGATAGCAGATGCCAAATTGAATGTAAAAAATTTAACTAAGGCTATAAACACCTACGCCATTCCCGTACTTACCTATGCTTTTGGTATTTTACGCTGGACACCAACAGACCTAATAAATTTAGAAAGAAAAACTTCTAAGATACTTACCCAAAATAACTATCACCACCCTAGAACCGCATTGGAGAGACTATACTTACCACGACAGGAGGGCGAAAGAGGATTTCTGAAAATTACAAACGTTCATAACAAGCAAATCAATGCATTAAGAACATATTTTTACGACAAAGCAGAGAACTCCATACTGCACCATGCAATAGTGAACGCCGATACCAGATATACACCTCTAAATCTGGCAGATCGAGATGTGCAGTTACAAATAACATCGCAACAGGAATTGATAATAGCATGGAAACAAAAAGCCTTACATGGAAGACATATTCACGAACTGTCACAGCCCAATGTAGGCAAGGAAGCGTCGAACGAATGGCTCAGCAGGGGGGAATTGTATCTTGAAACTGAAGGCTTTATAATATCGATACAAGACCAAGTTGTAAAAACGAAAAACTACAGGAAATACATAATGCGAGAACAGTTAGCCGACGACAATTGTAGGAAATGTAGTAAATCTCACGAAAGTATACAGCATATAACATCTGGCTGCAGTGCTATGGTACAACTTCTATATAAAAAACGTCATGACCAAGTCGCAAAAATAATCCACATAGAACTAGGAACAAAATATGAACTTTTAAAGTCCCCGCCACCTTGCTATAAATATACTCCTGAGGTGGTCCTAGAAAATGAATCATACAAGATGTACTGGGATAGGACAATATTAACACATGTCGCAGTACAACACAATAGACCTGATCTGATCGTATTAAATAAGAATACAAAAACAACTTACCTAATAGACGTTGCAATTCCATTAACATCTAAACTGGAAGCTACAATTGTCGAGAAGAAAACCAAGTATCAAGAACTCTCAAGAGAGATAAAACAATTATGGAATGTGGATAAGGTAATAATCGTTCCTGTAGTAATTTCGGCGACCGGCGTGATCCCCAAGCAATTAAAAGACGCCTTAGAAACGCTCCAAATACCGAAGAATATTATCCCTAGAATGCAAGAGGCAGTGATCCTCAGCACCTGCAATATAGTGAGAGATTTCTAGGTTAAACAACAATCTGAAAATAAGTAAAAGGTCCAAATGGCCCAATTCATGCTTACTCAATATAATTACTCCGATACTTACCTTGAGTGAAACTCCGTAGGTATCGTAAACCCAGAGATTTTTCTATGAGAAAAATAGAGATAATAATAATAATAATAATAATAATAATAATAATAATAAAATAAAAAGTAAAAAGTAAAAAAGTTGGAAAAAATAAATACAAATGACTCAAATGTCTTAAACACCATCCGAAAGTCTGTAATTTTAGAAACATGTAGAATAGTACGAAAAACTCTTAATATCTTTGGAGACTCAGTATAAAAACAACATCACATTTTCCGGTGATTGGCTAAGGCCCCACCGAAAATATTTCCAGGAAGGAGAATCCTGAGATAACTCAAAATAATAATAATAATAAAGCCGTCTGGATCCGGCTTAAGAATAGACCCAGGGAACCCCCTGCCTGTCGTAAGAGGCGACTAACTGGGGCATATGTCCCTCTTTGTCCGTAAACCCTATATCCTTTTGACCGTAATTAGTCCTTTTATCCCCTATCCATTAAACCTGGCAGTAGGTATAAAATGCAATCCCATAAAAATCTATGGAGCATCATGAAAATAATTTAGCCTAGGATGTGTCAGGAAGTAGGGCTGTACCTGACGCTGGACATCAGCCCAATGATAACGACAGCAATAGTCAACGGATACTGAGAAACAAACCCGCACAACGTGCCTTAGCTGCGGAAGAGCATGCTACCACTAAAGCGGGAAAACCTAGGCAGCGCATGAACAGAAATAAATATGAGTGTCATGCGGTGCTATTACAAAGCCACCAATTTAGAATCAGAAATGACCTTATACAGAACAAAAATGTACGAAATGTTCATACAAGAAAATCCTGACATAGTAGTGTCAGAACAAAGAGTTGCAGATCAACGCCGGACTATAATAACAAGGAAGTTATTACCTAATGACATAATAGAACAGATAAAGGCACAGGTAACCAACGAAATAAGAAACTATACACAGGTCCCACAGAACCCCGAGGACACAGAGCCATTTGACGAATTAGAACCTGTTGTGGGAGAAGTTAACATCGGAACGGTAGCTACCGTAGTAACAGAAAATGATAAACAATAAAAACGACTTGAAAGATAAACTTAACACCGCTCTTGCGCTATATACGGGTAGTGATCCTACACAAAGCCCCAACATCCCAAAGCAAAATACATCTACTAAACTAGCAAAAATAGTTAACAATGTGAACACAATTCTGCCTGAATACGTAGGAAAAACTGAAAATTTTTCAGATTTTCACACTTTACTGTACTGCGCAGCAATGGTATGTGCAAAAGAAAACGGAGCACATATTAAAGAAATGGTAAATGATAGCAGTAATTCCAAACTGAAAACAAAATTAAACCAAAAACCTAAATGGCAAACCAGGCTTGAAACAAAAATAATAAAACTGCGTAGCAGCATTAACCGCTTAAGCCAATATAATCAAGGCCAAAGATCTGGTAAAATATTAACAGAAGTAAAGAATATCTTTGCTAACCATAAAATACACACCAAATATGAAGAAAATAACGAGGAAATTGAAGAATTTTTAGACACATTAAAGCAAAAGTTAACAGCACTTTCAAAGAGACTCAAGCGATACCTAGAAAGCAATAAAAGAAAAAGTGAAAACAAACTATTCAGTGAAAGAGAAGGCATGTTGTATCGGCTACTACAAAGAGACCAACATCAGCAAATGACCAGCACACTTGAAACGAACGCAGTAGAAGAATACTGGAGCAACCTATGGTCAAATGAAGCAGTTCACAGAAAAACGGCGGACTGGATAAATAAAGAAAAAGATAAAATGCAACATATCAACTTAATGAATTTTACAAATATATCACAAGAAGAAACGTCTAGAATTATAAGCAACACACACAATTGGAAAGCGCCAGGCATTGACTGTATACATAATTACTGGCTTAAAAAGTTTACAAATACACATTCTGAATTAACTAAGTATATTAATATCTTTATTAAAAATCCCAAAATAATGCCGCACTTCCTTTCTAGAGGTCTAACATACCTTTTACCAAAGAGCGGAGATACTGATAATCCTGCTAACTATCGACCTATCACGTGTTTACCCACTATATACAAAGTAATAACTGCGTGCATTAGCAATGCAATATACAAGCACTGTGAGGAAAATAGCATATTAGCTGAGCAACAAAAAGGATGTCGCAGGAACGCACAAGGATGCAAAGAACAGTTAATAATAGATTCCGGTGTAATGAATCAAGCATACAAAAACAAGCGTAACATATACACAGCTTATATAGACTACAGAAAAGCATTTGACACTATTCCTCACAGTTGGCTCCTAGAAACCCTTGATATATATAAAATCAATCCAAATATTATTAAGTTCTTAAAAGAAACTATAACAACATGGGGAACAGTAATTAAACTATGCGCACCTGAAAACCAGATCACCACCAAACCTATAAAAATAAGCCGAGGAATTTTTCAGGGAGATTCGAGTCCTCTTTGGTTCTGTTTAGCGCTCAATCCCCTATCCAACATGTTAGACGACGCAAGCAGGGGTTTTAATATTAAGCACAGGGAGAACACAATATACAAAATATCTCACCTTATGTATATGGACGACATTAAGATATACAGCAGTACAAGTCAACATCTAAAACAGCTTTTAGGGATTACAGAAATATTCAGTAAAGATGTATGTATGAGCTTTGGAATAGAGAAGTGTAAGACACAAAGCATTAACAAAGGCAAAAGAGAAGTGGTGGAATATGAATTAGAAAATAATCAGAGAATAGAAGGCATGCGAGAAGGAGATATATACAAATATCTGGGAATGAGCCAATCGCGGCTGATTGAAGAAACCCAAATGAAAGGAAATATGAGAAATAAATACTTAAGTAGAGTAAAAAGTATAGCAAAAACAAAGTTACACGGAAAAAATATTATAAAGGCAATAAATACATACGCGGTGCCAATACTTACATACTCGTTTGGTGTTCTAAGGGACCGATACTGATATAAATGACCTGAAAAGAAAAACCAATAAAATACTTACCAATGCAGGAATGCATCATCCTAAATCCGCTACGGAGAGACTAACCCTACCGCGAGCTGAGGGAGGCAGAGGATTAATTGATATATACAATCTACAAAATAAACAAAAAACTGCTTTAAGGAACTATTTTATCGGTAAGCAAGATACGTCGGTTTTACATCAAGCAATAGTACGAGCAGACAACTGCTCACCACTTAACCTTGCTAGCAACGTTAATTTCGCAGTAATAACAAACGAGGAGAAGCACCAATCCTGGATTCAGAAGACCTTGCATGGAGCACACGCCCACATTTTGGATCAACCGCATGTCGATAAAATTGCATCGAAGGCATGGTTGACCCAATGTGGACTATTCCCTGAAACGGACGCATTTATGTTAGCAATTCAAGATCAAGTGATCAATACTAATAATTACAAAAAGTACATAATAAAAGATGGCACACAGGACGACTCGTGTAGAAGATGCAGAAAGGCTCCAGAAAACATTCAGCATATAATATCTGGGTGCCAAGCAATGGCACAAACTGATTATAAGACACGGCATGATAATGTAGCAAAACTGTTGCATCAAGAGCTGGCAACCAAATACTCTTTTGAAATTGAAAAACAGCCATATTACGAATATAATCCACCAAAGGTTCTAGAAAATAATCTGGCCCGTATCTACTCGGATAGAGGCATTATTACCGACAGAACAGTTGGACACAATCGACCTGACATTACGCTTATAGACAAAAAAAGTAAATGTGCCTACCTAATAGACGTAACTATACCGAACGCAACAAACTTACAACGTGCTTACGCAGAGAAAACTGAAAAATATCTTGATCTATTATTGGAAACAAAAAAGCAATGGCAAATGAATACCGTAAAAATCTTACCTGTTATCATATCGACTACCCGAGTAAGACTAAGGGGCAGTTGTACAATCAACGGTTAACCACTAGTTCAAGTCAACCAGAGTTCAATAAAGACTGTGGTTCAGTCCTGAAAGCGTTGTACAAACGGAGTTCATGCTGTAGTCCCGTGAACGACAGTTGGCAATAGTAAATTCCCTAACAGGGGCAGTTACATTTATATTTATGGTGTACAAACCAATTTTTGCTTTTCGCGTAACGTCAGTACGTCTAATTGCTGTTCACCACCAATTACTTTTAAAGGGTTTTTAATATTCGCGAGTTTCTAATGTAGTTATGCTAATGAAGTTCATTCATTCATTCATTCATTATTTTATTAAAACCAATTAAATATGTTTATATTGACAATAAAATTTCGCGAAAGAAACTCGCGAATGTTAATGACACACACTTCTAATAGATGACAGTTAATTGACCTCATTAGAAAATTTAATTAGCGGTAATGACCTCATTAACACTAGGAGTAAGGCACCCTTAATTGCTTTTTAATGAGGTAATTAACTTGTTAATGAGGTCATTAACCGCTAATTAAACTTTTTAATGAGGTCAATTAACTTTCATCTATTAGAAGTGTGTGTCATTAACATTCGCGAGTTTCTTTTGTGGAATTTAATTTTCAATATAAACATATTTAATTGGTTTTAATAAAATAATAAAGGAATGAATGAATGAACTTCATTAGCATAACTACATTAGAAACTCGCAAATATTAAAAACCCTTTAAAAGTAATTAGTGGTGAACAGCAATTAGATGTACTGACGTAACTCGAAAAGCAAAAATTGTTATGTAGTAACCGTATTAAAATAAATAAAGTAACTTTAAATAATGGCGTTCAAGAAAATTTTTCTAGATATTACACGAAAAAACAAAATACTAATCAAATAAGAAAGTTATAATTTTAACTACACGCATAAGGGGGATTTTGAAAAGAAAAATTTGTTTGTACAAATCAAATTTTCTGAAGAACTTTCCGAATTCGCTAATTACCGAAAGTTAGAAGTACATATAAAACATTGGAATATAATTTTCTAGACAACTAGCCTGTTTAAAAAATACTTTACTTAATGCATACTAAAATTAGTAAAAGTTAAGTGAAATTTGTTTTCCAGAATGCATATCCATAATTACATATAAATAACATTTTACCGCTAACTCTTCCATTTCGCAATTTTTAATAAAAATGTTTGGTTATGTCATACTAACCTTGGTTTAAACGGTCGATTTTGATGGTTCAGGTTCTGCGGTGGTTTAACTCAGGTTCAAGTTCTGAACTATGTTTGTACAACCAATATTATGGCGTTGAACTTGGTTCAGTTCTGAACCTGAGTTAAACTCGAATTGTACAACTGCCCCTAAGACACTCCACCGAGCTCTTAAGGAAGTGGACATCAATACTAATATCTACATTAAGATGCAGAAGTCTGTAGTTTTAAGTACATGTAATATGGTAAAAAATTCTTAAACAATAGTCTGTAACAACATATAAATCAATAGAATAAGTACCTTTACCTTGGTCTGAATAGACCCGTGAGGTATAAAATCCGTGGAAAGCCACGAGCTAAAGTACAAATAATACTAATAATAATAATAATAATAATAATAATAATAAAAATCTATGGAGCATCATGAAAATAATTTAGCCTCGGATGTGTCAGGAAGTAGGGCTGTACCTGACGCGGGACATCAGCCCAATGATAACGACAGCAATAGTCAACGGATACTGAGAAACAAACCCGCACAACGTGCCTTAGCTGCGGAAGAGCATGCTACCACTAAAGCGGGAAAACCTAGGCAGCGCATGAAGTGGACTACAGAAATAAATATGAGTGTCATGCGGTGCTATTACAAAGCCACCAGTTTAGAATCAGAAATGACCTTATACAGAACAAAAATGTACGAAATGTTCATACAAGAAAATCCTGACATAGTAGTGTCAGAACAAAGAGTTGCAGATCAACGCCGGACTATAATAACAAGGAAATTATTACCTAATGACATAATAGAACAGATAAAGGCACAGGTATCCAACGAAATAAGAAACTATACACAGGTCCCACAGAACCTCGAGGACACAGAGCCATCTGACGAATTAGAACCTGTTGTGGGGGAAGTTAACATCGGAACGGTAGCTACCATAGTAACAGAAAATGATAAACAAAAAAACGACTTGAAAGATAAACTTAACACCGCTTTTGCGCTATATACGGGTAGTGATCCTACACAAAGACCCAACATCCCAAAGCAAAATACATCTACTAAACTAGCAAAGATAGTTAACAATGTCAACACAATTCTGCCTGAATACATAGGAAAAACTGAAAATTTTTCAGATTTTCACACTTTACTGTACTGCGCAGCAATGGTATGTGCAAAAGAAAACGGAGCACAGATTAAAGAAATGCTAAATGATAGCAGTAATTCCAAACTGAAAACAAAATTAAACCAAAAACCTAAATGGCAAACCAGGCTTGAAACAAAAATAATAAAACTGCGTAGCAGCATTAACCGCTTAAGCCAATATAATCAAGGCCAACGATCTGGTAAAATATTAACAGAAGTAAAGAAAATCTTTGCTAACCATAAAATACACACCAAATATGAAGAAAATAACAAGGAAATTGAAGAATTTTTAGACACATTAAAGCAAAAGTTAACGGCACTCTCAAAAAGACTCAAGCGATACCTAGAAAGCAATAAAAGAAAAAGTGAAAACAAACTATTCAGTGAAAGAGAAGGCATGTTTTATCGGCTACTACAAAGAGACCAACATCAGCAGATGACCAGCACACTTGAAACGAACGCAGTAGAAGAATACTGGAGCAACCTATGGTCAAATGAAGCAGTTCACAGAAAAACGGCGGGCTGGATAAATAAAGAAAAAGATAAAATGCAACATATCAACTTAATGAATTTTACAAATATATCACAAGAAGAAACGTCTAGAATTATAAGCAACACACACAATTGGAAAGCGCCAGGCATTGACTGTATACATAATTACTGGCTTAAGAAGTTTACAAATGCACATTCTGAATTAACTAAGTATATTAATATCTTTATTAAAAATCCCAAAATAATGCCGCACTTCCTTTCTAGAGGTCTAACATACCTTTTACCAAAGAGCGGAGATACTGATAATCCTGCTAACTATCGACCTATCACGTGTTTACCCACTATATACAAAGTAATAACTGCGTGCATTAGCAATGCAATATACAAGCACTGTGAGGAAAATAGCATATTAGCTGAGCAACAAAAAGGATGTCGCAGGAACGCACAAGGATGCAAAGAACAGTTAATAATAGATTCCGTTGTAATGAATCAAGCATACAAAAACAAGCGTAACATATACACAGCTTATATAGACTACAGAAAAGCATTTGACTCTATTCCTCACAGTTGGCTCCTAGAAACCCTTGATATATATAAAATTAACCCAAATATTATTAAGTTCTTAAAAGAAACTATAACAACATGGGAAACAGTAATTAAACTATGCACACCTGAAAACCAGATCACCACCAAACCTATAAAAATAAGCCGAGGAATTTTTCAGGGAGATTCGTTAAGTCCTCTTTGGTTCTGTTTAGCGCTCAATCCCCTATCCAACATGTTAGACGACGCAAGCAGGGGTTTTAATATTAAGCACAGGGAGAACACAATATACAAAATATCTCACCTTATGTATATGGACGACATTAAGATATACAGCAGTACAAGTCAACATCTAAAACAGCTTTTAGGGATTACAGAAATATTCAGTAAAGATGTATGTATGAATTTTGGAATAGAGAAGTGTAAGACACAAAGCATTAACAAAGGCAAAAGAGAAGTGGTGGAATATGAATTAGAAAATAATCAGAGAATAGAAGGCATGCGAGAAGGAGATATATACAAATATCTGGGAATGAGCCAATCGCGGCTGATTGAAGAAACCCAAATGAAAGGAAATATGAGAAATAAATACTTAAGTAGAGTAAAAAGTATAGCAAAAACAAAGTTACACGGAAAAAATATTATAAAGGCAATAAATACATACGCGGTGCCAATACTTACATACTCGTTTGGTGTTCTAAGGTGGACCGATACTGATATAAATGACCTGAAAAGAAAAACCAATAAAATACTTACCAATGCAGGAATGCATCATCCTAAATCCGCTACGGAGAGACTAACCCTACCGCGAGCTGAGGGAGGCAGAGGATTAATTGATATATACAATCTACAAAATAAACAAAAAACTGCTTTAAGGAACTATTTTATCGGTAAGCAAGATACGTCGGTTTTACATCAAGCAATAGTACGAGCAGACAACTGCTCACCACTTAACCTTGCTAGCAACGTTAATTTCACAGTAATAACAAACGAGGAGAAGCACCAATCCTGGATTCAGAAGACCTTGCATGGAGCACACGCCCACATTTTGGATCAACCGCATGTCGATAAAATTGCATCGAACGCATGGTTGACCCAATGTGGACTATTCCCTGAAACGGAAGCATTTATGTTAGCAATTCAAGATCAAGTGATCAATACCAATAATTACAAAAAGTACATAATAAAAGATGGCACACAGGACGACTCGTGTAGAAGATGCAGAAAGGCCCCAGAAAACATTCAGCATATAATATCTGGGTGCCAAGCAATAGCACAAACTGATTACAAGACACGGCATGATAATGTAGCAAAACTGTTGCATCAAGAGCTGGCAACCAAATACTCTTTTGAAATTGAAAAACAGCCATATTACGAATATAATCCACCAAAGGTTCTAGAAAACAATCTGGCCCGTATCTACTGGGATAGAGGCATTATTACCGACAGAACAGTTGGACACAATCGACCTGACATTACGCTTATAGACAAAAAAAGTAAATGTGCCTACCTAATAGACGTAACTATACCGAACGCAACAAACTTACAACGTGCTTACGCAGAGAAAACTGAAAAATATCTTGATCTATTATTGGAAACAAAAAAGCAATGGCAAATGAACACCGTAAAAATCGTACCTGTTATCATATCGACTACCGGGGTAATACCTAAGACACTCCACCAAGCTCTTAAGGAAGTGGACATCAATACTAATATCTACATTAAGATGCAAAAGTCTGTAGTTTTAAGTACATGTAATTTGGTCAGAAAATTCTTAAACAATAGTCTGTAACAACATATAAATCAATAGAATAAGTACCTTTACCTTGGTCTGAATAGACCCGTGAGGTATAAAATCCGTGGAAAGCCACGAGCTAAAGTACAAATAATAATAATAATAATAATAATAAAAAAAAACTTGCTAAATATCACGACCTAGCCCAAGAAGTTAAAAGCATATACAAATTGAAATCCGTCGCCGTTATACCTATCGTCATATCGTGTACTGGGGTTGTAGGAGAAAGTGCCGTAAAAAATTTGTTAAAATAAATCCAAATGTCTCAAATGTCTTAAACACCATCCAAAAGTCTGTAATTTTAGAAACATGTAGAATAGTACGAAAAACTCTTAATATCTTTGAAGACTCAGTATAAAAACAACATCTTATTTTCCGGTGATTGGCTAAGGCCCCACCGAAAATATTTCCAGGAAGAAGAATCCCGAGATAACTCAAAATAACAAACCAAACATCGTGTTATTTAGCAAAAAATACAAATCGGTCATAATCATAGGTGTCGCAATCCCGCTAACGGCAAATATCCATCGGGCTGAAACAGACAAAATAGAAAAATATAAAAATTTGTCAATAGAATTAAAAAGAATATGGAAACTTATCACCATCAGAACATATCCCATCATAATCTCTGCCACAAGAGTGGCACCAATGAGCTTGAAGAGAAATCTAGAAAGATTATACTTACTATACCATCTTGGTTTTGAATTGTATAAGGCACCAGTACATTTGATAGACTTGGACAGCATCCAGCAATGAAGCATATCCGTCCCCCCTCCAGGCGGCGAAACCCTTCGGGACGCCATGATCAAGATACGCTCGATCAACGCGCCTGCTCTCAATAAAAGAAAGAGAACAGGCTACCAGTTCTGGCATCAGGCTGCGAGCCCTAAGCCCCTACTGGTGGAGGGAGATTACCTAAATCTCTACTGATTCTGCAGATCAGTGCCCGAGCTGAAACGCAGCTCAACCGTCGAACCGCACTAAGACGGCCCTAGCCTGCACTTAGGCTCAACCACTGCCACCACGAGTCCTACTCCGTGACCAAAAACGGGGGGTGTGAATCCCCCGCGGGCTAGGCAGTGTCCCTGTGGTACCAGTCAAGGAAAGTCACTGGTTGGACTTGTCGGAGCAGCGCATGCCAAGCAGCGCTCCCAGTTAGGACCTCGCAGGTCCCAGCACTGGTGAACTACGCACCGCCCAGACTGGTCGCAAACCGGCCCGGTCATAGTGGCAGGCACCTTAACAGCGTCGAGTGTACATAAGTACGAACCCTCTGGGACGACACTTTGATAGTGGGCGTAAGCAGGCAAAATGCGCTTCACCCCTAGAATCCTAGACCCCAGTGCCAGCTGCACACCACTCCATCGTAGAAAGCACCATCACTTGCCGGAACACCTACTTAAAACGGGGCTTCCACTTCAGTGATCATGCTGCCAGCTGCACACCACTCCATCGTTACAAAGCACCATCACTTGCCGGAACACCTATTTATCCGCACAAGGAGCGGGGTTTCCACTTCAGCGATCATGCTACCAGCTGAAGACCACTCCATCGTTACAAAGCACCATCACTTGCCGGAACCCCTGCCATCCAGCTCAGGTCCATCCAGCAACCAGGCTGGTACGCAAGAGTTCCTGGTCAAGGAGCGGGGTCTTAACTTCAGCGATCATGCCTGAGGCGTTAGGACCCATACTGAGGGCTGGCTACAAGTGACACCCCTAGGACCCAGGTCCCTCTGCAGCAGCAGCCACTTCATCCTGGAAAGCACCATCACTTGCCGGAACACCTATTTATCCGGACAAGGAGCGGGGTTTCCACTTCAGCGATCATGCTGCCAGCTGCACACCACTCCATCATTACAAAGCACCATCACTTGCCGGAACCCCTGCCATCCAGCTCAGGTCCATCCAGCAACCAGGCTGGTACGCAGCAGTTCCTGGTCAAGGAGCGGGGTCTTAACTTCAGCGATCATGCCTGAGGCGTTAGGACCCATACTGAGGGCTGGCTGCAAGTGACACCCCTAGGACCCAGGTCCCTCTGCAGCAGCAGCCACTCCATCCTGGAAAGCACCATCACTTGCCGGAACGACTATTTATCCGGTCAAGGAGCGGGGTTTTCATTCCTGAGAGCGCTACCGCTTAGGTGTTGAGGGGGGGCTCGCTTGTTTATACCCCTAGAGCACGAGGCTCTCATAGCAACCTTTTCTCCATCCTGGGGTACACCTTCATCCGCCGGACCCCCATCCGCCTATTTGATGTGAGGCTACCCGGTCAGAAAGCGGGGACCCCCTACTACCTGCCGGACCATTTGCATCCAGCTCTCGTCCGGGCGGTAACGGGCTGGTGCTCCCGGTACCCCGGTCAGGTAGCAGAGTTCCATTCAAGACAGCGGGCTACCGTCGAGATGTTAGGACTCATCTCGAGGGCTATACTTCACCTGGTGAAATCACTCACCCAGTCTCCGTAGTCCCAATTAAGGAAACCTTGAACCCCTCCGAAGAGAGGTGGACGTACCAAGTTGAAACCACCGAAGTGACCGTTACAACGCCGACCCCGCACAAGGTGTCTTTGTTCACGCCTCTCACCTAGGTGAGGGTCCTTGGCCGCCCCGCCAATTGCATAAGGCAGTAATACTACAGAGCTGCCATATCACTAGGCGCTTCCTTACATGAGCACAACCCATTGTAAAAAATATTTGGGATGAAGTTCCCCGCCAAAATAAAACCGGTTTCAGCCGAGATCAAAGATAAATTGTAGTAATAATATATCTTTATTTATTTTTGACACAAAAGTGTATGTAAAAAGCCATCATATAATAGGTACATAGTTTTTACAAAACTTTCACAAAAAAATACATTTTAACAACAACAATCTAAGAAAAAACAGGATCAATTTAATTAATTAATAATTAAAAAAAAAGTAAATACTAAACTCTATGTTATTTTATTTGGGACGCTATAAAACCTGAACATTGCCATATAAAACAGTATCTAAATAATGTAGATGTATTCACAAATATTTAATTAAACACAACGCAATCCGCAATTCTGCCCTATTAGACAGGGTACCCATAATTTTTCAAATAAAATAAAATTCAAATGTAAAAAAAAAACTTTTTCAAACAGTTTTTACTTTTGAACACTATTGTGTCACATTAAAAACTGGGCGCTAAATAATTAAACCGTTGTCTTTAAACACAGTTTCGCATACGCGAAGGCCGGTCCAAATGACTTCTAGTCAGGAAACAATCAACCAATCTGTTAATTATTAATACGTCTGCCTCTGCATGCAGTTGGTAAACGAATACAATGATCAGATACGAAACATTTTAGGGATGTCAGGATGCAGCAACTATCGAATAGACGCGCCTGTTCCTGTAGTTCGGTGTTGCCAGGTTGCGAAAAATCACCAGATCAGATGATTTTGAAAAATGGTTTTGCGATAGGTAAAAACTTTTGCACAAACGCAAAAATCTGGTGATTTTTGAATCATAACAGAAAATTTAAAAAATTTACTTTTCATAATTCAATAATAAAAATTTAAAAAAATGTGTTTATTCATTATAACCACCCAATTACCGCACAGGCGCACAAAGCGCTCACCCGAGCTGGACAGGGGCCTCAAAACAAATAAAGAAAAAACTCTACATTTCATTTTCAAAACTTTAGTTTAAGTTACTTGAAACAAAACATAACTTGCTGTTTGTACCAAGTAGCGGCATACGTCTACGGTCTACGCTAACAAGAGAGCATGCGCTTTGCCTAATACAGTGTTGAAGGTAAGGGCTCGCTATGTTTATAATGCATTGCTGAGACAATGGATTATTCAGGATTATTTTGATACTGTTAAAATGCGATAATTCCCCCAAATAATAACCCGCCGTACGTATTACAACAGCCATGAGTAGCCAAATCTGCAGATTTATACGAATTCTTGCCTTTTGAGTCTTCTTGAGGCATAACATTACACAATAGTCGTTTACCATCGTACCTATTATTTGTACGTTACTTAATCAAAAGAAGGAAATTATAATACACATAATTCTGAGGGAGGTTTATTGAAAAATTTAGTGAATTAGAAATGATTTGATCTGATAGGTGAAATTTAAATTTTTGACTTATCAGTCAGCTGCAATCAGGATAGGTTATATGACACAAAACAAGTTTGTATTTATTTTATACGTAGTTTGCACGTTTGCAGCGAAGATGATAAAACTCGTGGACCAACTTTTAAAAGACAAATACATGTTTTGTTGTTTGTTGATATTTGATAAGGATAGCAAGCTTAATTTTATTAGCGTTAACATATTAGCATCACAACAAACCTTTAAAAATATGCAAAGCTTAATATTTAAAAACCCTTCCAGAATTTGAATGTTTATCCTCCTGCAAATCACAGCTCCAATAGTTTTCCTACATTATCATGCAGTATATGCGTATCATTAACCATGAATTTTAATATGCAATTTGCCTTCCCATACATTAAAAGTGAAACACAACCAGTTCTGCACAAAATACTTCTGTTGCAGTCATTATCCTAACTTCCCACCAAGTAAACGTGCAAGTGACTAAGTGTTAATACAACATTTTGATTGTGGTTTTTTTAAACATAATTCAATCCGCCATCTTTCAAATACAAGTATTCAGGAACGCTTCAACAAGAAAACCTAGTTTGTCTCTTCAAACGTTGATACCGAAATATAATTAATTCTGCAAGAAATACTCCTGTTGCAATCATTAATCCAACTCCCCACCAAATGAACACTCCGCCCAAGTGACTGAGTGTTAACACAACATTTGGATCGTCGTTTTCTTTAACATAATTCAATCCGCCATCTTTCGAACCCAAATATTCATAAAAGCCACTTTCAATTATCCTCTTAGAGATTTCATTGATAGTACTCATAAAATAATGTCCTTTTCGCATAGCAAACGATGGTTCTAATGCCAACAGACCTGTATTATGCATTATAAGGTTTATCATCGATTTTTCCTTTGGAAATATGTTTAAAATCTTTTTTACGGTTGGAATGGCAAACCTATGATCATATGCAACTAAACTTAACATTTGGGGTACAGTAATTTCGGATATAGATATAGCTCTGTCCTTTAATGTATTAAATGCATGATTTTGATAGCTGGAGGTTTTACTCACATTAAACGCTGCATCTATTACGATCTTTAGATTACTTTCAGCAAGTTCTTCGATGGTACTAATTGGAGCTTCATACCCAGGTTGCGTCAAAACGCTTACCAACATAGCTTGAAACAATGTACATATTATTATGCAGTGTAATAGATAAAACAATGCAAGTATTCTGGTTGGCCTGGTGTGAGGTTGAAGATTATCTGCTTCGCAAAGTAGATATCTGGAAACGAGTAAACAACATCTTATAAAGCTTGTTAACTTACTTTGTTTCTGTCTGTGGTTAGCAATTAACCACCAAAAAATTAATGTTGAAACGAAACCTACAGCAATCATAATCCATACGTTTCTGTTAAAAACCAAGGCAATTATTTTAATATTGGATATTTTTCTCGGTTTCGGAACAGCCCATAAATATTGCTCTCGATATAAAGGTTCACTTAGGTCGTAGTGTTCGAAGACCTTTGATGCTCGGATAACTTCAGATGCTATCGATATGTCTTTGCTGCGATCGTAAAGGATCTCTTTGCTGTCCGGTGTAATAAGCAGAGTCATATTTTTCTTCAAAACTCCACCTACTAGATCTATTATTTCTGCTAAAATTGCGAAAGTGCCATGTATTTTAGTATTTCTGGTTACATTAGATCTACTTATTAAATTCAGAGTACATTCGTTAAAGTTTCTGAAAGTTTTGTAAAATTTAACGGTAGTGTTTTCATCGCAGTTTTCTGTAATATGCAAATGTGATTTTTTCCCGCATTTACCACCCTCTGCAAATGGGTTGGACATGTGAAGCTGCGGCATTGTTTTATTTTCATGGTCCTGTAACAATATAACGTTCATGATGTCAAAACTCCAAAATATTTCAAATAAATGTTCCAGATTCTTTGTAGCAGAAGTAACCAAGACGTATTTACCCCTAGGACCTTCACTTTTGTTCCAAATTGAACTTTGTTTCAGTTGTAAAAGAGTCGAGTTTAATGATGCGGCGTCGGAAGTAAAGATCATATAATTGTTGTAATATATTTGCGACATTGCTATGGGTTCCTCCATTGTTACAATAATATAAGGGTTTTCAACAGAAATAGGAAATTCAAAATTTTTGATATTAGTAACTATAAATACCAACGTTTCTTCAATGGAATATATTTTTTTAAATAGAATTGAAGTACAGACACTCAATGACTCTCGTTTATTAAATGTCAGAAGGTGTTTCTGAATGTGAGGATTGCAATTAACTTTATACAAAATCACAATTGCGCAAAATAGTACCAGTTTGGGTTTCATTTTTGACTGGTTTTAAAACGACTGTTCCATTATTGTTACTTGCTAAAGGAGAAGCGTATTATGGAAAGTGTTTTGAACATTAGACATGTGTAACTTGTAGTAAATTGTTTAATAAATAATATATATAATTTTCTTTGAAATATGAACTTGTTTCAGCCTCTTTTGTTTGTTTTGGTTAGTAGTGAAACGACGTAGAGTAAATTAGATCACTTGTAAGACAATAAAACTAGAAGATATATTTATAATATTGCTAAAATAGGCGGTATTAGAAGTTATGGTACAAATAACGCAATTAGCTTTTAGGAAAACAATTTTTAATATAATACAGAGTGAAATACGATAGTGTTGTCGATTTTGGCAAGTGTGATTTCATATCATGTTTCTCTGAATTGCAAAACAATTGTATTTATTGTAGATAGTCTATTAAGATTGCGGTTTGGGTATACCGCATTAAACAAAAACTCACAGTGTTTTTCTTTTGTTGCCATAATCAACTATTCTACATATTTCAATATCAATTAAATATGATATAATGCCAGCAGTTGACGCAGTACTCCATCTATTCTATATATTTACTCCGGATTCCTTTTACGTGTCTCAATTTTTAGTGGCGGGGTGCTCCCACTGCGAGGTCCCACATATGTACGCGACCATTACATAAAGACGAGTTTCTTTGTATTTGGCAGGTTTGAACAAGCAGCTGATAACAACAATGGTCAATAAGTCTTTAACTTTTTATTTTTTCTTTACTTTCTATATACAATTTATTTTTGTTTTCTAGTTCCAATTACAATATCAAAAAAAAATTGCTTCTAACACTTCAGGTTTTGTAAAAATTGACTTAAAAAAAGGAATAAAAGATATTACGCATAATAACTACACACTAGTGCATTACAATTAGAATGTTTTTTTTCACTGTCTTTTGTATGGGGCTGTAGAACTTTCTATCAGTGTCTAGCAGTAATTAGCAGGTATTTCGCTGTTCTACTTCTCTTGGTAACGTTATTCGATAGTGGAAATGTCTTGATAGAACTGTTTTCCGTGCTCATCACTAACGTCACCAAGATTCTAAGGAAAAAAATGCAAGTGGGAATCTAAGAAGTGTATTTTAAGTCTCATGTTACAACCTAATGCTTGATAACTTCTAAGAAGTTCACCGACAATTTCTTTGTAGTTTTCAGATTTTATGTTTCCCAAAAGGGCTTGT
This sequence comes from Ctenicera cuprea, assembly GCA_958336395.1. Taxonomy (NCBI): domain Eukaryota; kingdom Metazoa; phylum Arthropoda; class Insecta; order Coleoptera; family Elateridae; genus Ctenicera; species Ctenicera cuprea. The sequence goes on from OY284487.1 coordinate 61,762,171, forward strand.
TTTGTCGCTTTAAAAGCATTTCAAGCAGAACGTTCTAAGTCGCTTAGAGCCTCTTCAAATGATGTATCTCGCATTAATAGATTAATTTGGGGTTCTACCTTTTTTAATTTTTACATCGGTGATATTGGGAAATATTCTGTTTGATATATTGAAATCCATGTCTTTCTTTGTTCATGGCTTTGACAAAGTTTTTCATCAAAACCAATTTTATATGCAACGGTGGTAAGAAAATTTTGTCACGCTTAACTAGTGCCGGATGGATTATGTTCTTTTGCCTAGGAATATGCTGCTCTCTTGGTGGTCATTGTTTAACAATATAATGAGAATTTCTTGCTCGGCTGTCCCACTCACAAATGAAACAACTATGCTTTTTGTATCCAAGTTGTAAATCCAAGCAGAATTGCTACAACTTTTAAATCAGCACTGATGTACTATTTCTACTTTCTGTAATACATTTTGTCAAGAAGGCATACCATATTTTCATAGGATTTCTTTGTGTAAACAGCATGTCCAACATGAACTGAAGGGTTATTATTTCCATTGTGTAGAAGAACAGCTTTTAAGCTCCGTTTCGAAGCATTGATTAATAGTCGCCATTCTTCTGCATTGTGTTCATAGCCTAATGCAAGCATTAAATTGTCAATATTATTGCAGAAGGAAAGACCCCCTTCAGTCAAGAAATACTGTGAAAATTCTTTCTGAAGATTGCGATATACTAAAATACGTGTATCTGAAGCTAACAACTTCCATCCTTGTAATCTTGATCCTAGTATCTCTGCTTGAGTTTTTGATAAATTTAAATCTCGAACCAGGTCATTTAGTTCTAATTGAGTTATTAAATGAGGTTTGTCTTCTTGAGATGGTAAAAATTTCTCATCATTGTTTGACAGTTCTTTAGTTGCTCTTTCCGTTTCTGTATCAACTTGTTCTTCTTTCAAAACGTTTGGACATGTTGGTACCGGAAAGGCTGTCGAATGAGGTACTGGACGAGTAGCAGAAGGCAAACTGGCATAAGCAATTGTCTTTTTATTTTTGCCAGAATAGCCGAAAATTTTGGCCTGTTCGCTCATGCTACATCATAGAAACCGAATACGGCATAAAAGTGCTCTTACCATCCAACGAGCTTCTTAGAGTAACAGCAAAACGCGCACAGCTAGTTTTAGGAGTCCAAGTTTCGTCTTGATTTTTAATTTTATCACCAAGGTAGTAGTAGTACGGTTTTTCTATTGTACATGTAATATTTCGCTTATAGTTAATTCTCCGCAAACATAACAAAAACTGTTCGAATCGTTTATACACTTACGAGGCATTGTCAATATAAAACACAACAGAATATCACAATCTGACTAATTCAATTTTAATACTTGTAATAATCTTTCCGTACCTTCTGTTTCAAAGGAAAACCTAATTTGTCTCTTCATACGTCGTGTTATTAAGACTGTTTTGGCTAATGGCAGTCTCGAACATTGGAAATGTGGAATTCGTGGTAAATGAGTAAATAATACCTACAGAATTTGAACTGCTTTTGTTTACTTTTGTTAGTAATGAGACGACGTAGACTAAATTTAACCATTTATAAAAAAGGTAGTTGGACAACCGCCACGAGTAATCATCGCGTAAACCCGCTGCATTTTTCCTAATCTCTGATTAAAAAGTATTTTTTTACTATATACATTTTTAAAATTTTAATATTTTGAACACATTTTTAATTTTTAAAAATTTTGTAGATTTGAATAATGTAGACGTTTAAAGATTTTGACAATTACCTAAATTTCGAAATTATCGTAAACTTAGAAAATACAAATTTTAATTTCATTAAACTGAAACTTGAAAATTTCTTAAACGTCGAAATTATGGAAAGTTTGAAATATAGTAATACTTGAAATTTTTAAAAATTATCAACTTTGGATATTTAAAAATATTTTTTTATTTTCCAAAATGTTTTGAAATATTTAAAAATTTTGAAAAGTTTAATAATTATAAACATTTTTGAAAATTCATTTATTATTTTAACTAAACGTTTACGTAACTGGCACGTAGGGCTACACGGCAATTACAGGTTACCAACAAAAAGCGTGAGACGAAGGCCATGAGTTCAGCTAGTAAATATACAGGGTGGGGCAATAGTGCGTGGGAGTTCGATAGCTCGTACAGCGTAACAGATAAAAACATTTTTCTAATGCAGATGTAAACTGTGGGTAAATGCGCATACATAGAAATTATTTTCAAATATACAAGGTGTTACAAAAAAGTGTGGCACGCTTAAGGTAATTTTTTTTAAATGCTATTCTTTGAATAGTTTTGCATATTTAACACTTCTCTTGGAATGTTTAATTATATCTAAAATATTAGCGCCATCTAATGTCCGGTTTAAAAGTAATAATATTTTTTTAAAAAAACTGATTTTTACATTACTCCACTTAACAATTCACGACTTCCGCGGCCGCAGCTTTGAAGACGAAATTAAGTAAGGACCTTATTGTAGGAGGTTGTAGGGTGCTCTTGTTTAAATATCGTAGAGCCACCATGTACAGGGTGTTCAAAATTAATTTTCAAAGTTTGAGATCTTCAAAGTTATTGTTCTCAACTTTTTCAAATGGAACACCTTGTATATTTTTTAACGATGTTATGTAGAATTAAATAGCGAACATCTTTTGTATGTACATTCTTATGGCTATTTGTAACCACTTTTGATGTATTGAGAAAAAAGTACAAAATTCAACAATATTTATTAAAAAAATAAGGTTTTTTCAAATAAAACAAAAGAAAAAAATTATATTAAGTGCTCCACATGTTGCCCATTTTGATTGACACACATGTCTATTCGTCTGTGGAATGAAGTTTCTACTTTTCTTAAAATTGCCGGTGTGATACTTCTGAAAGCATGTATTATCCTATCCTTCATATTTTTATTGTTGTTGGTGTATCTGTATAAACAATTTCTTTCACGTATCCCCATAAAATGAAATGTTTGTAAGATCGGGAGATCTAGCAGGCCATTTAGTGGGTTCATTCCTTCCAATCCATTGATGTGGGTAGATATTATTTAGGTGGTCTCTTACTGCATTTAAATAATGTGGTGGAGCACCATCTTGCTGAAGCCACATCCTATTTCGGATCCTTTGAGGAAGATTCACCAATAATTGTGGCAGATAGATCTCCAAAAATGAAGATAAATAGCTCCAGTTAATGTACCATCAAAAAATGTGGCCTTATAACAGGTTCTCCAATAATTCTCCCCCAAACGTTTATGGACCATGGTTATCAAGTTGCCTGAAAAAGTGAGGATTTTCCGTAGCATAATAATGGAAACTGTGCCTGTTAACAAATCGATTTTTATGAAAAGTTGCCTCATCAGTAAACAAAACACTGTTGAAGAAAGTGGGATCTTCTTGCATTTTACCTCTGGCCCAATTACAAAACTGTAAACGCTTTAGAAAATCGTCATCACTTAATTCCTGGTGCATTTGAATGTGATATGCATGAAACTTATTCTTTTTTAAGATTCGACCAACACAACGTCTATTTATTCCTATGAATGAGCTCACTTCTCTCTGACTAATATGGGGATCCTCAATCGTTGCCAGCACAACAGGTAACTCATTTTCTTCGTTCACAACATTTTCACGCTTTTCATATTGTACATTGCCGGTTACCACAAATCTATCAAGCACGTTTTGGAAGCTATCAACTTTAGGGAGCCTTCGTTTAGAATACCGTTGGTGGTAAATTCTATTGGCAAGCAAACAATTTCTTTCCGACTCGCTCAAAACAAAAATCATGTCTACAAGTTCTTCTCTATTAAAATTCATTTTGGAAAACTCAAATACTACAAATAAAAACTGATGATCGATAATTGCGAGAAATGTACGTTTGACGTTTGGGCATAACAATTGCTAGCAAACAGATGCTTTATTGTTTTGTGAAACAAAAAACTTAATTTTTTTTAATAAATATTGTTGAATTTTATACTTTTTGCTCAATAAATCAAAAGTGGTTACAAATACCCATAAGCATGTACATACAAAAATTGTTTGCTATTTAATTCTACATAACATTGTTAAAAAATATACAGGGTGTTTCATTTGAAAAAGTTGAGAAGAATAACTTTGAAGTTCTCAAAATTTGAAAGTTAATTTTGAACACCCTGTACATGGTGGCTCTACGATATTTAAACAAGAGCACCCTACAACCTCCTACAATAAGGTCCTTACTTAATTTCGTCTTCAAAGCTGCGGCCGCGGAAGTGGTGAATTGTTAAGTGGAGTATAATGTAAAAATCAATTTAAAAAAAAAATATGTACAAATTCCTTGAGAGTGGAATCTGCGTATGACGTAATTCCCGGGGTGGGCAATTTACGCCTCTTTGTGCCTTTTAGTTTCAGCACTGATCAGATAACGGGAAATAAGATTATTTATTTCTCGTTCGTAGCACTGATCTTAGAATAATAAATTGAACACTATTTATTTTTAGTGTTAATTTATTTACTGTTGGAGGTAAATACAAGATAACCCGGACTCTGGTTATTAAAGCTTATTCCTGACTAGCCTTGTAAGAACTCGTTTATTTAATGTTGTTACATGGTATTTATACAAAATTTGATTAATAATAATTTACAATAAAGGTTTTCAATTGGTTGACCTGACATCATTTTATGTAGTTTACAATTTATAATTCTGCAAGCTTATGCATAAATGCGTAAGACTTGACCTACGATATGCATAGTTGCAGTTTTGCAACTAAAGATAATATTACACTTTATAAGAATGTGGGTCAAACATTGCATTATTAGAATTAAAATTAAAATGAATTTATGCGAACTAAAAGTTTTGGTCATGTTTAATAGCGAGATTAAACATTTTGCGACCTCGACGAGGAAGGAGTAGTGTTGTCTGTCTTGACGTCCGTCCTGACTCGTGCATACAAGGGCTCCATCATAAATTCTTCTTGGATGGTTTGATTGCGTTCCGAATTTCCAGGACTTCTCTGGAAATAATGGATTGCAACTTTTCCTGTGATTACTATTACCAAAATTATAATTAATGTGGTTATTGTTGTGATGCTGCTGGTTATAGCGGAATGTTTTTTGATAGTTTTCCAGTCCTTTTCCAGCAATTCTTCTGTTTCATCATCTTTGATGTTTCCTATTGGATCGGATATTTTGTAGACTGGCTCTTTGTTGATCGGTTTTTGGGGGTTGTCGTGCCATTCTAACGACATGTTGATTGGTCTGTTTATGGTTTTGACAAAACTATTCACTCTTATGCTGTCAAACAGTTTTGGTGTTAATACGTTTTGTGCCGTTTTGATGACGCAATCTTGTGATATTTGAATCAAGCCTGTAACATTTATTGTTACATCTTGCCGCACTCCACTGCAGATGACAGCTATTCTAGCCGGTTTATGGGTAATAAACATCCAGGTGTTAGGCATGTAGAGTTGCTTCCAGATGATGGACCACAACTTTTTCTTTCGAAGTGGGCATTCTGAAGCTTCTGATTTTTGATATATTTCGTCAATGATGCAGTTACGGTTATTTTCTATATTGTGTACTACGCTTGGAGAACACAAAAATTTGTTGTTTGGCAAACTGATTCTGTTGTTAAAATCCTCATTGTTTAACTCAAAGTACAGTTGTGAGTTGTAGTCTATCGCTAGGATACTATTTGGTACTTCTAGTGTCCAATATGTTTCATTTTTGACTTCTATCGGGATAGGAGTTACTTTGATGGCGTCGAATTCTTCTAATTCAGCCATAAAGAAATATCCAAAAATATGAATGCTGGTAGGGCTGTGTTCAACCTTGGTTTTGATGATTGAGTCTGACAGTATGCTGATGCTGGAGGGTAATCGTTTGGATGCTGACGATATGATGTTAGCAATGTGTGCTGGTGACAGAAATTCGTATAAATGTCCTCTCCTGAAGTGAACATCTAGTAGTTTGTTGTAAAATTGTTGTATTTCGTCAATGTAATTTGCTGCCAATTGATAAACTTGTAGTAGTTGTATATTAAGGTGGTTTTCATTAATGGCTTTGTACCATCTGTTCATCTCGTTTATGGCCTGTAGGCCTTTGTTCAATTTTTCTCGAAAGTGGTTTAGTTGTCTTTCAACTCTGGCCTCTGTTTCATTAACAGCTGCAAGGGTAGACAGCATGAACTTAGTTTGATGACTTGATGCTCTTATAAGTTCATGTTGATTCTTGTCTAGCGCTTCAATATCCTGGTATACTTCTTCGTTAACTCCAAAGATTGAAGTTAAAAGATTTCCTAACATTCCTCTTTTTTGTCGAGAATGTATGATACTATTGATGTTTCTTAGTGTCCGATTGAACTGCTTGTATTCTTCATCTAGGTGGTGAAGTAAGCTGGAACATTGAGTTAGATGTGTTAATTTTTTTGCTTCTTCGCAAAACTTCTTCATTTGATTAACTGTGTTTTGGACCATAGCTTCATCTTCTGTTAATCTTAATTTTTGAATTTTTAGTTCAATTCTAAAAATTCCTCGTTCTATTTGTGTAGACCCGATGTGTTCCACATACAATCCTGGGGCTGGATATTTAATGGTGTAAGTTGCTTGAGCTAATGGTGCTATAATGGTTGAGAGTACGCATGTCATTAGTATGCTTCTCATGATGTTACCGCTTGTTAATGATACTCTCTTCGTTGATGTTTTTGAAGGATTTTGGTTTTGTATCAGTGCTAAATGTGCTTTGATTGTTGATTGAATTGGGCCGTCTTCTTGACTTCCTTGCTCGCGAATGGGCAAGGGAATAACCTTTGTTATTGGTCTTTTTAGAGTAGCTCCTCCTGCCTGTTGAAGAGAAACCACCCTTGTTGTCCCATCTTTGTTTGGATGTACTTGTGTTATCCTGGCTAGTGGCCATTTGTTTGGACTAGTGTTGTCGTCTTTTAGCAACACGAGATCGCCGACATTTGTATTTTCTTTTAATGATTTCCATTTGTAACGTTGTTGTAACCCAGTAAGATACTCGGATGACCAGACCTTCCAAAAGTCTTTCTTCATCTTTTGAATGATCCTCCACCGTTTTGATATGTTGGTATCGTAGGTTATGTCTGTAGATTCTAAAGGGCTAAGCAAGGCCTTTCCAATCAAAAAATGTCCAGGGGTTATCGCTTCGAAATCGTTAATATTGTTGCTGAGTGGACATAGTGGTCTTGAGTTCAGGCTGGCTTGTACAATGATCTCCCGCGTCATAGCAAGAAAATGGGATGCAGAAACAAACAAACTCTATGAACAATCTCTAGCGAATCCACATAATATTCAAGACTTCAAGTCAGTCATGAGCTTCCTAAAAACAAGATTCCAATCTCTGGAAATAATCTCGGAAGGTACAAAAAGAAACCAAGAGAGACCTAGATATGCACCAAATCAAAAATGGAATAATCAAACAAAAAAAGATCCTACATGCAAGTTATGTAAGCAACAGCATCACATTTATGACTGTCCGAACTTCAGATCACTTCCAATACCAGAGAGGATCCGGGCAGTAAATCAAAACAAGCTGTGCTACAACTGCATGAGGCATGACGCCAGCCAAAAATGCAAATCTCAAAGAAGCTGTTTAACTTGTGGAAAACAACACCATACGTTACTACACAGGAGTCAGAATGCCCAGCCAAGAAAGTCGTCAAGCCCGATTAAGACAACTTCTCACGCCACAGTAGCATCTGAACCCTCCAGCGAGCAAGAATTATTTGACATCCTGATACGTTGGAGGAAACATCGTATCAGCATTACTGCTGACATCGAGAAGATGTACCGCCAAATAAAGGTAAACAAAGAGGATCAAAAGTTCCAAAAAATCCTATGGAGATTTAAAAGGAGCGAAGCAATCCAAGAATTTAAACTTACTACGGTGACGTATGGGACAGCCTCAGCACCGTACCTTGCAATAAAGACATTGCAACAGCTAGCCAAAGACGAAGAAGCCAGGTTTCCTACTGCTTCCGCTACAGCACTAAAGGACTTCTACGTCGACGACCTAATGTCAGGAGCAGACACCGTGGAAGAAGCGCTCCAACTACAAGTAGAGATGATCGCCTTGCTGAAAAGTGGAGGATTCACGCTAAGAAAATGGTCTAGCAACGATAAAAAAGTGTTGCAAACACTCCCTGGACATCTTCAAGATCAAACCACCATCGAAATCAATGAAGCCACAACCAAGAAGACCCTAGGAGTCAATTGGAACCCGTCGTCAGACTCATTTCGATTTAGAGTCGAAATATCAAACAGAGAAAAAATCTCCAAACGAACCATTCTATCCGATATTGCTAAGCTGTTCGATCCATTGGGATGGCTAGCTCCAATTGCCATTAAAGCAAAATTGATGATACAAGAATTATGGGCATCCGAACTCAATTGGGACGAGGAGGTTCCCAAAGAAATAAAAGCAAGATGGACAACGTTCCATGCTCAGCTAAACGCCGCAGAAGAAATCTCAGTTCCAAGGTGGTTGGAATACATAAGAACAAAAACAAGAATAGAGCTACACGGTTTCTGCGATGCATCAGAACAAGCATATGGAGCGGTAATATACAGCAGGGCAGTCAATCCAAATGGACAAGTCAAAACCACGCTGCTGGTTGCGAAATCTAAGGTAGCACCCATCAAAATGAAGAAAACATTGCCCAGATTGGAACTATGCGCTGCCCTACTACTGGCACAGTTAATGAAAAGAACAGTGACAGCTTTGGAAATCCAAGATGTACCCGTTTATGCCTGGACCGACTCAATGATCACCCTGGCATGGATCAAAGGTGACTCAGGGAGATGGAAAACATTCGTCGCCAACCGCGTAGCAGAAATACAGGAGCTGCTACAATCAAACGCATGGGGACACGTAAAAACAGAAGATAACCCAGCAGATGTATTATCAAGAGGAATCGATCCTCCCAACCTAAAAAACCATTCACAATGGTGGTCAGGACCTCAATGGCTACAAGAAACGGACCAATGGAAAAAACACCAAAAAGAAATACTTCCCACAAGAGAGGAAGCCAAACTCTGTCATCACATTGTAACAGAGAAAAATAGGGAATCCATTACAGAGCGATTCTCATCTCTAACGAGAATGATTAGAGTAATATGTTACTGTTCTCGATTCATACAAAGATGTAAAAAGGAAACTTCATATACAGGAAACATTTCCGTCCAAGAATATGAAGAAAACCTTGTACGACTTTTAAAAATGGTACAACAGCAGGAGTTCAAGGATGAAATTACTTCTATTAAAAGAAGCAATCAAGTACCAAAACAAAGCACCCTATCGACATTGAGACCATTCATTGACAGTAATGGAATCTTACGCGTTGGAGGAAGACTGGAGAACGCTCAGTTACCGTTCAACGAAAAACATCCAATCATACTGGCTTATGGAAACCATATCTCCAAGTTGATTATCCAAGATGCCCATTCCACAACCTTGCATGGTGGTAACCAAGCCACACTAGCCTACACTAGGCGAAAATTCTGGATTATCAATGGAAAGCGAGCCGTAAACAACATCATCAACAAATGCATCAGATGTATTCGATTCAAAGCTCAAGCAGCCCAACAATTAATGGGAAATCTGCCAGCAGCCAGAATCACACAATCACATCCATTCACTCACACCGGAGTCGACTATGCAGGTCCAATCCAAATCAGAACCACAAAAGGACGTGGACACAAATCCTACAAGGGATACATATCAATATTTGTATGCCTTGCTACGAAAGCAATTCATTTGGAAGTAGTCAGCGACATGACCTCAGACGCTTTCCTAGCAGCATTTAAAAGGTTTACCGCCAGAAGAGGTAACTGTGCACACATGTACAGTGATAATGGAACAACATTTGTTGGAGCAAATAAACAACTACTACAAGAAGTTCATGCTATCAACAATGGAACCCAGATACAAGGATCTCTTACATCCCTGGGAACTCAGTGGCATTTCATTCCCCCAGCTGCCCCACATTTTGGTGGACTATGGGAGGCAGGAGTAAAATCTATGAAGTATCACTTAAAAAGGATAATAGGTGACTCAACGCTCACTTATGAAGAATTATCAACATTGGTCTACCAGGTCGAAGCCAGCCTGAACTCAAGACCACTATGTCCACTCAGCAACAATTGTACAAATTCCTTGAGAGTGGAATCTGCGTATGACGTAATTCCCGGGGTGGGCAATTTACGCCTCTTTGTGCCTTTTAGTTTCAGCACTGATCAGATAACGGGAAATAAGATTATTTATTTCTCGTTCGTAGCACTGATCTTAGAATAATAAATTGAACACTATTTATTTTTAGTGTTAATTTATTTACTGTTGGAGGTAAATACAAGATAACCCGGACTCTGGTTATTAAAGCTTATTCCTGACTAGCCTTGTAAGAACTCGTGTATTTAATGTTGTTACATGGTATTTATACAAAATTTGATTAATAATAATTTACAATAAAGGTTTTCAATTGGTTGACCTGACATCATTTTATGTAGTTTACAATTTATAATTCTGCAAGCTTATGCATAAATGCGTAAGACTTGACCTACGATATGCATAGTTGCAGTTTTGCAACTAAAGATAATATTACACTTTATAAGAATGTGGGTCAAACATTGCATTATTAGAATTAAAATTAAAATGAATTTATGCGAACTAAAAGTTTTGGTCATGTTTAATAGCGAGATTAAACAAATATTATTACTTCTAAACCGGACATTAATGGCGCTAATATTTTAGATATGAATAAACATCCCAAGAGAAGTGTTAAATATGCAAAAATATTTAGGGCATTCCATTAAAAAAAATTACCTTAAGCGTGCCACACACTTTTTTAACACCCTGTATATTTGAAAATTATTTCTATGTATGCGCATTTACCTACAGTTTACATCTGCATTAGAAAGGTTTTTTATCTGTTACGGTGTACGAGCTAGCCACGTACTATTGCCCCACCCTGTATAATAAAACAATTGCAAAAGAAACATCCGGAAAGTAACCTTTTAAAAATCCGAAACCCCGAGTGGAAGTAAAGCAATCTTTTGGTTTTTGTTTTTCTAAAACGGAATTTTGTAAATGTACAAGAATTAAGTCTGATAGGAGACACCCGCCGCGCCGTGGAGTTTACTGGTCCTCTATTGAGCGCCTTGCCGAGTGGCACATAGGGGACTACACGAGGCGTATCAAAACTTGCGCACATCTGACCCAGTTTGTGCGGTTGCAGATAGGGTCCTACTAAAGTCACTTAAAACATAGTAGGACAGATAGAAAAATGAGCGAAACACTTCGCGTGGACTTTCCTATACATTTAAATACATTGTTTTATATTTTCCAACACTTTCGATATACACTTGTCTAGACACGACTAGTTAAAGTAAATAGTTCTTATAAGTTGTAACATCTTGAAGCGGTTGAAGAAAGACCGACCGCTGCGCTGCAAGCATAAGGTTGGGTAAAATATTCGGACTGAATCAACGGAAGCGCGGAAATTGATATTTGGAAATATATTAATATCTCGAGAAGTATTATTTTTAGCAAGAAATTACTCTTATTAATTTGCATTTAGAATTTCAAAACCTTTCTGATTTTAAAGCCAAAATGCCACGTTTCCATTTAAAAAAAAGTTATTTTTTACCGTGGCCGCCATATTAAAATTGGAAATTCAAGTTTGTTTCTTAAATACAATCGAGAAGAATTTGCCCTACAACTTTGCTCCTGGGTTTGCGAGTCTATCTATTAAAATAAAAAAGTTAGCCTACACTGAACATTAAACGACTAGTACAAGAATACAACTGCTGTAGAAAGTATGTGAAATTCTTCTAAGGACTAAAAGATTATTAAGGGGCAAAAAATTGATTTTTTGATTTTTTTGTCAAAAGATTCTCCTAGAGCAAACAAAAGAAGAAATCAATTTTTTAATTTTGTAGCGAAAATTATGGGGGGGAGGGGGAACAGTAGCCCCCCTAAATATTAAAGTATCAAAAAACTATTATGATATTCGGATTTTGCTATCAATGATGAGCTATATTGCTTTAACAGAAATATTTTATTGCCCCCCGTTAAATAAATAAAAGGGTACCAATTTTCAATTTTCAAAAATTCATAGAGGGCGTCACAGTGAAATTATAGCAATGCGCAAAAAAATAAATTGTAGGAGATTCTCAGCTCTATCAGCTTAAAAAGTTTAAACAAAAACGTGTGGGCAGTTTTTGAGAAATATTTTTTTGAAAAATTCCAAAATTTAGGAGTGATGTCATTGCGATCGTTTTTATATTTTCAAAATTAATTATATTTCATGGTATAGTAACCTTGAAGGGCTACCAAACAAGATGTAGCTGATTCAAATCAGATAACTGGTTTTTGAGTAAATGGGCGTTAAAGTCGAAATGTTCAAAAATTCGTAGCGGCCGCCATTTTAAAGCTAGAGAGTTCGGTAAAAAGTCGTTTGATTTGTCCTAAGGCCTTCTTTAATCTCCACTATTAAAATTTTCAAAATTCAGTTTCTGAAAAAAATGCTACCAACAAAACATGTCTAACTTCCGCTTCCGGTTTTGTTTTTTTTAACGCTTATTCTGTCGGTGAATTTTTGATATACCAAAGCACATCAAAATCGGTCCAGCCGTTCCGGAGATATGGAGCGTAACACACCCACCCACCCACAGACAGACATTTTTTAAAAATCACTTTTTTGGGGTCCATGGACCTCCCCCCGACTATTTCCGTTAAAATCTCAACTTTGAAATTTTGCATGAAATCAATACTTCCCTATACTGAAAGTATAGGAAAGTAAAAATGAAGCAAGATGGGCTTCAATCCTAGCCTGATGGTAGAAGATCCTAAATAGCAGGACAATAGTAACAGGCACGGTCTCAGTTAGGAAGATTAATATCTACGCAACAACATGCAGCGGCCAGCAAGGTGCGGTGACCAGCCAATTACACCTCGCCCCCGCAATATGAACTTTCAGAAAGAAGAAAAGGGCCTCAGTTCCCCGTCGCTTGCCGATTCAGAAAAAATGCCAGGCAGAGGATGCAAAGAATACTCAGGTGAAGCTGAAGCTAGGCTGGCCAAATGGTCATTTTCGTAGGAACATACGTAAGAACGCTATCAACAGACAACACATTAGAAGAGTTGGAACAAGATCTAATAAAAAAAATACTTTGGAACATTATAGGTTTGTGTGAACTAAAAAGAAAACGAGAAGTAATAAAAACATTAAATTCAGGCCACTTATTGTATTATAATGGAAAAGAAGAGAAACATAACGAAAGAGTGGGTGTCATGATAAATAAAAATATAAAAGACAAAGTCACTTTCTATAGCATTATATTAGAAAGAATATATATTTTTATACAAATATCAAAGAAATACAAAATGAGGGTAGTATAAGTGTATGCACCAACAACGGACTATACAGATGAAGAAGTAGCACTGTTTTATAAGGAAAGAAAGCAACTGTTTGAGCAAAGGACACTGCCCTATCAAAATCTTGATGGGAGATTTCAATGCAAAGCTAGGCATTAGAAAAAAAGAAGGGACGAATGTGTCTTTATGGACTAGGAATAAGGAACGAAAAAGAAGATGCTCTTCTAAATATTTTAGAAAAAACAGACTGTATGCGTCCAGATGGACACACTCAAAACAAAATAGGCTATATCATCTCGGCACAAAACTATATCAACAAAGATGTAAATGTATTTAATCGATTCACAACAAACAGTGATCACAGATTAGTTAGAGAAAGGATAGTTTTAAAGACAAGAACAGAGAGAAAAAGATTAATAGTAAAAATAGTAAATAAAATTAACACCATGAAATTAAAAACGGAATGTATAAATTCCAGGAAAAATTAGAAAATCTACTCCCGAAAAACCTAAAAAATAAATCTATAGAAGAAATGAATAACACTATAACAAAAGGTATAATAAAATTGCCAAAATTGTTGAAAAACCCCAAAACGAAAAACTTAATACAGAAACGAAAAAATTAATGTAAAAAGACATTAGCTAGCATCAATGCATAAAAAAAAGGGCCATAACGAAAAAAAAACAGCTTAGACGCTAACTTGGTAAGCCACCCAGGGCTTAATCCTCTTCAAGGCTACCACCGAGGGGCTACAGCGATGCTCTTCGCAAAGATCTTCTACTTTGTAGCGGTTGCCAAGCAGGACTTTGACCACACGATATTGATCCTTAACCCGTCACATCTTCACCCTCGCCTCGCACCTTTATTCGCGATGTGCTTCTATGAAATCACCCAGGGTAGACTACTTATCAAACGATTTTTCGATCCGTTCTGCTACAACGTGAAGCGCGAATCCTGTGAATCTCCCTGAGATATACCGTCTGTCTATAAAGTACCCCCCCCCCCCACAACTAACTTTTGAACGACTTCATATTTCACCACAACATTTGGTGTGCGTTAATGAGAAATTAATTACTACTTTTTAGCCAATAATTAAATTTTGTATCATTCAAAATGGCGGCTGGGCGCCATTTAAATTTTTTTTAAATGTAAAGGGGGTCGAGTGACACCTCATTTAAAAGATTTTTTAGTTCTACGTCTGATCCTAGAGTTTCAAAGAAAAATATTCAGCTATAATAAAATTGCGGATTTTAAACAAATGAACACCCAATTTAAAATTGTTTTGATTTCTTTATTCAGTAGTCCACTTTTTCATTTGCAGGACAAAATTTCCCCGGAAATATCTCAGGTGGCTGGAAATAATATTGAAAACGTTATGCTCCAACAAGATGATGCGCCCCCTCATTATTATAGGCCTGTTTCTGACTTTATCAAGGGACATTTTCTTGGAAGATGGATTGGTAGGCGGGGACCTGTAGAGTAGCCGGCTCGCTCCCCAGATTTAACCCCCTTAGATTTTTTTTTATGGGGATATCTGAAGTCGAAAGTGTACAGAACCCGTCCAGAAACAATTGAAGAACTGGAGCAACGCATTACAGAAGTTTGCAGAAATATCACTGCAGAAACTTGTAAGGCAGGAATATCATAACTTTTTAGGTGCCAAGAAGTGAATGGTGAACATTTCTAACACTTAATTTAATTTCTTTTTGCTTTAGTTCTTAGTTCTTTTAAATAGACTTCTTTATCTTCTAACATTGTAATTTTGTTATGGCTGAATATTTTTCTTTGAAACTCTAGGATCAGCCGCCATTTTGAACGATACAAAATTTAATTATTGGCTAAACCATAGTATTTAATTTCCCATTATAGCACACCAAATTTTGTGGTAAAATATCAAGTCGTTCAAAAGTTAGTTGGGAGAGGGTGGGGTGTTACTTTATAGACACAGTGTATGCATGTTGATGTGCATGCAGTGGGTATTACGACAGAGCGGTATTCCGTAACTATTTGTCACATAGTAATCACTGCAACTCGCCTTAGATATAAACAAAACTTTAATTTCCCTCAAATCTTTAGAAACGTATCTAAGAGCGATATATGTCCGAAAGATTTGTGCACGTGGGGTTTGGTCAGTATCAGTGCATAACTGTTAGTGATAATAACAAATTGGCATGTAATAATAATAATAATAATAATAATAATAATAATAATAATAATAATAATAATAATAATAATAATAATAATAATAATAATAATAATAATTACATTTTAATGAAGGCACACAAGAACCCCAGCCTCTAGATGCTCCTGGTGTTTTACCAATGGCTCAGCCCGGTACCACCAAAGCAGGCAGACCTAGACAACGCATGATGTGGTCATTAGAGCTAAATATGACAGTAATGTGTTGCTACTATATAGCCACAAAGCTTGAAACAGACCTAACACTCTACCGAACGAGGATGTACCAACTTTTCAGAGAATTGCATCCGGAGCTTAATATTACAGAACAACGACTAGCTGACCAAAGAAGAACGATAGTTGTCAGAAATATAATACCGAAAGCTATACTCGAACAAGTGAAACAGGAATTAAGAGAACAAGACCGAACACAACCAGAAAATCAAGAAATACAAAATAAAAATGATAATGCAGGTGACGAAGATGCAAATGAAATGTCAACCCAAACAACAGAAGTAGAAGAAGCAATCACAGAGAATATAACGCAAGCAGATAATATATCAGAACATTGCTGTAAAGAGGAGCTCATAACAAACCTGACTAAATTCCAAGGCACCGATCCTACGGTAAGACCGGCTATTCCAAAACAAAAAACATCTGTCAAACTAGCGAAGATAACCAGTGCTATGAATAATGTTCTGCAGGAATATCAAGCACGCTGTGAAAATTTTGAAGATTTTCACACTCTAATGTATTGCGCAGCACTCAGCATAGCCAAACTTAACGGTTCGAAAATAAGAGAGCAAAACGAGGGAAATTCAAACAGATATATTGAAAGGTGCCCTAGATGGGAAAACAGAATAAAGAAACAAATAATGCAACTGAGAGCTAACATTGATAGAGTTAAAAAATATATAAGAGGAATCAGAGGAAAAAGACTAATAAATAAAGTTAATCAAATCAAAAAAAGCTTTAAAACACACTCCCAGTATGAAGAAGAGAACACTACGTTAGAGGAGATCTGTGATACAATGAAGCAGAAATTACTGGTGCAGAAGAGAAGATTAAAAAGATACACAACTAGCCGCAAACGAAGAGAAGACAATAAAACATTCCTATCAAATGAAAAAAGGTTTTACAGAACGTTAAAAAAAGAACTGCGGAATGAAAACTCTGCGAATAATGAACTACCTAATGCACAAAATTTGGAAGAATTTTGGAAATCTATATGGTCTTGCAACCAAGTACATAAACAGGATGCTAGCTGGATATCAGAAGAAACTCGCAGAGCAGCACAAATTGACGAAACTCAATATGAAGACCTGTGTGAGGACGAACTGAATGAAGTGCTATTAAAAACTCATAACTGGAAATCCCCCGGAGTGGACCGTATTCATAACTATTGGTACAAAAAACTTACCGCTATGCATAAACAACTTGCCAAATATGTTAATGAATTTATACGCCATCCACATACAGCTCCTGACTACTTAATGAAAGGAATTACTTACCTTATCCCAAAGGACGAAGATACCAAAAATCCGGCAAACTATAGACCGATTACATGCCTGACGACTCTGTATAAAATTGTTACGTCGTGTATTGCAGAGAAGATCTACAAACACTGTGTGACCAACAACATACTTACCGAAGAACAGAAGGGCTGCATAAAAAGATCGCAAGGCAGTAAGGAACAGCTTGTAATAGATTCGGTAGCCTTATCACAAGCTTATCATAAAAAAAGAAACCTGTACATTACTTACATTGACTACCGCAAAGCATTTGACTCGGTACCTCACAGCTGGCTTACCAAAGTGCTGGATATTTATAAAATTAATCCCACAATAAAGAATTTTTTAAAACATGTAATGACTAAATGGCAAACAACATTAAACCTAAACAACTTAACGACTCGACCAATCCAGATACGAACTGGTATATTCCAGGGAGATGCATTAAGCCCGCTGTGGTTTTGTCTATCGCTCAATCCGCTATCTAATATGCTAAAGCACACAGGTTTAGGATTTGACATCAAAACAGATCAAAATATGAAGGTAAAATTGTCACATCTAATGTATATGGACGATGTCAAGTTATTCGGTGGCACTAAGAAACAAATACAACAACTAATCAAAATAACTGAAAAGTTCTCGGAAGATATACGGATGAAATTTGGAACTGAAAAATGTAAGACATTATACATAAACAAAGGAAAGCTGGAGGAATCGGGACATCTTCTAGACAGCGGAGACACTATTGGCGGTATGTCTACAAATGAAGTGTATAAATACCTGGGCTTCCAACAATCAAGATTAGTAGAACATTCTGTAATGAAAACCAAATTTACACGAACATACCTGGAAAGAGTTA
Source organism: Ctenicera cuprea (assembly GCA_958336395.1). Classification (NCBI taxonomy): domain Eukaryota; kingdom Metazoa; phylum Arthropoda; class Insecta; order Coleoptera; family Elateridae; genus Ctenicera; species Ctenicera cuprea. Next base: position 61,780,086 of record OY284487.1, read on the forward strand.
ATGCGATAGCAGATGCCAAATTGAATGCAAAAAATTTAACTAAGGCTATAAACACCTACGCCATTCCCGTACTTACCTATTCTTTTGGTATTGTACGCTGGACACCAACAGACCTAATAAATTTAGAAAGAAAAACTTCTAAGATACTTACCCAAAATAACTATCACCACCCTAGAACCGCTTTGGAGAGACTATACTTGCCGCGACAGGAGGGCGGAAGAGGATTTCTGAAAATTACAAACGTTCATAACAAGCAAATCAATGCATTAAGAACATATTTTTACGACAAAGCAGAGAACTCCATACTGCACCATGCAATAGTAAACGCCGATACCAGATATACACCTCTAAATCTGGCAGATCGAGATGTGCAGTTACAAATAACATCGCAACAGGAATTGATAATAGCATGGAAACAAAAAGCCTTACATGGAAGACATATTCACGAACTGTCACAGCCCAATGTCGACAAGGAAGCGTCGAACGAATGGCTCAGCAGGGGGGAATTGTATCCTGAAACTGAAGGCTTTATAATATCGATACAAGACCAAGTTGTCAAAACGAAAAACTACAGGAAATACATAATGCGAGAACAGTTAGCCGACGACAATTGTAGGAAATGTAGTAAATCTCACGAAAGTATACAGCATATAACATCTGGCTGCAGTGCTCTGGTACAACTTCAATATAAAAAACGTCATGACCAAGTCGCAAAAATAATCCACATAGAACTAGGAACAAAATATGAACTCTTAAAGTCCCCGCCACCTTACTATAAACATACTCCTGAAGTGGTTCTGGAAAATGAATCATACAAGATGTACTGGGATAGGACAATATTAACAGATGTCGCAGTACAACACAATAGACCTGATCTGATCGTATTAAATAAGAATACAAAAACAACTTACCTAATAGACGTTGCAATTCCATTAACATCTAAACTGGAAGCTACAATTGTCGAGAAGAAAACCAAGTATCAAGAACTCTCAAGAGAGATAAAACAATTATGGAATATGGATAAGGTAATAATCGTTCCTGTAGTAATTTCGGCGACCGGTGTGATCCCAAAGCAATTAAAAGACGCCTTAGAAACGCTCCAAATACCGAAGAATATTATCCCTAAAATGCAAAAGGCAGTGATCCTCAGCACCTGCAATATAGTGAGAGATTTCTTAGGTTAAACAACAATCTGAAAATAAGTAAAAGGTGTTAAACAAAAGGTCCAATTCATGCTTACTCAATATAATTACTCCGATACTTACCTTGAGTGAAACTCCGTAGGTATCGTAAACCCAGAGATTTTTCTCTGAGAAAAAATAGAGATAATAATAATAAATACAAGTTGATTAGTATCCCTACACCGCATTATAAATACATACCTAAATCTATTTTAGAAGATGATGATGGGCTACTGTACTGGGATCGACCGATAATTACAGACCACCATGTGCAACACAATCGCCCGGACATAATATTTATTGACAAACAACGTAAAACCGCCACTATCATTGACGTGGCTGTCCCATTAACGCACAACTTGGCTGAAACAGAACATACAAAAATCGACAAATACACTGAATTGGCTGTAGAAATAAAGAACCTGTGGAGACTTACATCCGTTAAAATAATCCCGATAGTTGTGTCTGTAGATGGAGTTGTCACCAAACGCTTCCACCACTACCTTCAAGAAACCAAGCTGCCCCAGGGCTTATTTACATTGATGCAGAAAACGGTAATACTGCACACCTGCCGTATTCTGCGTAAAGTACTTACCGTGGAATAAATTGAATTATTTTTCCACGGTATTACACCAGCAACTGCCGCTTAGTTGCCGTGAATTAAAAAATAAAAAATAAAAAATAAAAAAAAAATAATAATAATAATAACAAACCAGACATCGTGTTATTTAGCAGAAAAAAAAACAAATCGGTCATAATCATAGGTGTCGCAATCCCGCAGACGGCAAATATCCATCGGGCTGAAACAGACAAAATAGAAAAATATAAAAATTTTTCAATAGAATTAAAAAGAATATGGAAACTTACCACCATCAGAACATACCCCATCATAATATCTGCCCACAAGAGTGGCACCAATGAGCTTGAAGAGAAATCGAGAAAGATTATACTTACTATACCATCTTGGTTGTGAATTGCATAAGGCACCAGTAGATTTGATAGACTAGGACAGCACCCAGCAATGAAGCATATCCGTCCTCCTCCAGGCGGCGAAACCCTTCGGGACGCCATGATCGAGATACCCTCGATCAACGCACCTGCCCTCAATACAAGAAAGACAACAGGCTACCAGTCCTGGCATCAGGCTGCGAGCCCTAAGCCCCTACTGGTGGAGGGAGATTACCTAAATCTCTACTGATTCTGCAGATCAGTGCCCGAGCTGAAACGCAGCTCACCCGTCGAACCGCACTAAGACGGCCCTAGCCTGCACTTAGGCTCAACCACTGCCACCACGAGTCCTACTCCGTGACCAAAAACGGGGGGTGTGAATCCCCCCGCATTGGTCCCTGTGGTACCAGTCAAGGACAGTCACTGGTTGGACTTGTCGGAGCAGCGCATGCCAAGCAGCGCTACCCCTCCCAGTTAGGACCTCGCAGGTCCCAGCACTGGTGAACTACGCACCGCCCAGACTGGTCGCAAACTGGCCCGGTCATAGTGGCCGGCACCTTAACAGCGTCGAGTGTACATAAGTACGAACCCTCTGGGACGACACTTTGATAGTGGGCGTAAGCAGGCAAAATGCGCTTCACCCCTAGAATCCTAGACCCCAGTGCCAGCTGCACACCACTCCATCGTAGAAAGCACCATCACTTGCCGGAACACTTACTTATCCGGACAAGGAGCGGAGTTTCCACTTCAGTGATCATGCTGCCAGCTGCACACCACTCCATCGTTACAAAGCACCATCACTTGCCGGAACCCCTGCCATCCAGCTCAGGTCCATCCAGCAACCAGGCTGGTACGCAGGAGTTCCTGGTTAAGGAGCGGAGTCTTAACTTCAGCGATCATGCCTGAGGCGTTAGGACCCATACTGAGGGCTGGCTGCAAATGACACCCCTAGGACCCAGGTCCCTCTGCAGCAGCAGCCACTCCATCCTGAAAAGCACCATCACTTGCCTGAACGACTATTTATCCGGTCAAGGTTTTCATTCCTGAGGGCGCTACCGCTTAGGTGTTGAGGGGGGGCTCGCTTGTTTACACCCCTAGAGCACGAGGCTCTCATAGCAACCATTTCTCCATCCTGGGGTACACCTTCATCCGCCGGACCCCCATCCGCCTATTTGATGTGAGGCTACCCGGTCAGAGAGCGGGGACCCCCTACTACCTGCCGGACCATTTGCATCCAGCTCTCGTCCGGGCGGTAACGGGCTGGTGCTCCCGGTACCCCGGTCAGGTAGCAGAGTTCCATTCAAGACAGCGGGCTACCGTCGAGATGTTAGGACTCATCTCGAGGGCTATACTTCACCTGGTGAAATCACTCACCCAGTCTCCGTAGTCCCAATTAAGGAAACCTTGAACCCCTCCGAAGAGAGGTGGACGTACCAAGTTGAAACCACCGAAGTGACCGTTACAACGCCGACCCCGCACAAGATGTCTTTGTTCACGCCTCTCACCTAGGTGAGCGTCCTTGGCCGCCCCGCCAATTGCATGAGGCAGTAATACTACAGAGCTGCCATATCACTAGGCGCTTCCTTACATGAGCACAACCCATTGTAAAAAATATTTGGGATGAAGTTCCCCCACAAAATAAAACCGGTTTCAGCCGAGATCAAAGATAAATTGTAATAATAATATATCTTTATTTATTTTTGACACAAAAGTGTATGTAAAAAGCCATCATATAATAGGTACATATTTTACAAAACTTTCACAAAAAAAATACATTTTAACAACAACAATCTAAGAAAAAACAGGATCAATTTAATTAATTAATAATTAAAAAAATAGTAAATACCATGAACTCTATGTTATTTTATTTAGGACGCTATAAAACCTGAACATTGCCATATAAAACATTATCTAAATAATGTAGATGTATTCACAAATATTTAATTAAACACAACGCAATCCGCAATTCTGCCCTATTAGACAGGGTAGGAAGTGCCTACCCATAATTTTTCAAATAAAATAAAATTCAAACGCAAAAAAAAACTTTTTCAAACAGTTTTTATTTTTGAACACTATCGCGTCACATTAAAAACTGGGCGCTAAATAAATAAACCGTTACCTTTAAACACAGTTTCGCATACGCGAAGGCCAAATGATTTCTAGTCACGAAACAATCAACCAATCTGTTAATTTTATTATTAATACGCCTGCCTCTGCATGCACGTTGGTAAACGAATACAATGATCAGATACGAAACATTTTAGGGATGTCAGGATGCAGTAACTATCGAATACACGCGCCTGTTCCTGTAGTTCGGTGTTGCCAGGTTGCGAAAAATCACCAGATCAGATGATTTTGAAAAATGGTTTTGCGATAGGTAAAAACTTTTGCAAAAACGCGATTTTTAAATAGACGCAATAAAGCTAGGTAGATGAAATTATATTTATTATTTAGATTTTATGAAGGACGAGCTGAGGTGGATTACCGCACAGGCGCACAAAGCGCTCACCCGAGCTGGACAGGGGCCTCAAAACAAATAATGAAACAACTCTACATTTCATTTTCAAAACTTTAGTTTAAGTTACTTGAAACAAAGCATAACTTGCTGTTTGTACCAAGTGGCGGCATACGTCTACGGTCTACGCTAACAAGAGAGCATGCGCTTTGCCTAATACAGTGTTGAAGATTCGGTTAGGGCTCGCTATGTTTATAATGCATTGCTGAGACAATGGATTATTCAGGATTATTTTGATACTGTTAAAATTCGATAATTCCCCCAAATAATAACCCGCCGTACGTATTACAACAGCCATGAGTAGCCAATTCTGCAGATTTATACGAATTCTTGCGTTTTGAGTCTTCTCGAGGCATAGCATTACACAATAGTCGTTTACCATCGTATTATTTGTACGTTACTTAATCAAAAGAAGGAAATTATAATACACATAATTCTGAGGGAGGTTTGTTGAAAAATTTGGTGAATTAGAAATGTTTTGATCTGATAGGTGAAATCTAAATTTTTGACTTATCAGTCAGCTGCAATCAGGTGCAGCGCGCAGGATAGGTTATATGACACAAAACAAGTTTGTATTTATTTTATACGTAGTTTGCACGTTTGCAGCGAAGATGAAAAAACTCATGGACCACTTTTTAAAAGACAAATACATGTTTTGTTGTTTTTTGATATGTGATAAGGATAGCAAGCTTAATTTTATTAGCGTTAACATATTAGCATCACAACAAACCTTTAAAAATATGCAGAGCTTAATATTTAAAAACCCTTCCCGAATTTGAATGTTTATCCTCCTGCAAATCACAGCTCTAATAGTTTTCCTACATTATCATGCAGTATATGCGTATCATTAACCATGAATTTTAATATGCAATTTGCCTTCCCATACATTAAAAGTGAAACATAACCAGTTCTGCACAAAATACTTCTGTTGCAATCATTAATCCCGCCAAATAAACCTGCAAGTGACTAAGTGTTAATACAACATTTGGATTGTGGTTTTTTAAACATAATTCAATCCGCCATCTTTCAAATACAAGTATTCAGGAACGCTTCACAAGAAAACCTAATTTGTCTCTTCAAACGTTGATATATAATTAATTCTGCAAGAAATACTCCTGTTGCAATCATTAATCCAACTCCCCACCAAATGAACACTCCGCCCAAGTGACTGAGTGTTAACACAACATTTGGATCGTCGTTTTCTTTAACATAATTCAATCCGCTATCTTTCGAACCCAAGTATTCATAAAAGCCACTTTCAATTATCCTCTTAGAGATTTCATTGATAGTACTCATAAAATAATGTCCTTTTCGCATAGCAAACGATGGTTCTAATGCCAACAGACCTGTATTATGCATTATAAGATTTATCATCGATTTTTCCTTTGGAAATATGTTTAAAATTATTTTTACGATTGGAATGGCAAACCTATGATCATATGCCTAACCTTTAGGGTACAGTAATTTCGGATATAGATATAGATCTGTCCTTTAATGTATTAAATGCATGATTTTGATAGCTGGAGGTTTTATTCACATTAAACGCTGCATCTATTACGATCTTTAGATTACTTTCAGCAAGTTCTTCGATGGTACTAATTGGAGCTTCCACCCAGGTTGCGTCAAAACGCTTACCAACTTAGCTTGAAATAATCCACATATTATTATGCAGTGTAATAGATAAAACAATGCAAGTATTCTGGTTGGCCTGGTGTGAGGTTGAAGATTATCCGCTTCGCAAAGTAGATATCTGGAAACGAGTAAACAACATCTTATAAAGCTTGTTAACTCACTTTGTTTCTGTCTGTGGTTAGCAATTAACCACCAAAAAATTAATGTTGAAACGAAACCTACAGCAATCATAATCCATACGTTTCTGTTAAAAACCAAGGCAATTACTTTAATATTGGATATTTTTCTCGGTTTCGGAACAGCCCAGAATTATTGCTCTCGATATAAAGGTTCACTTAGGTCGTAGTGTTCGAAGACCTTTGATGCTCGGATAACTTCAGATGCTATCGATATGTCTTTGCTGCGATCGTAAAGGTTCTCTTTGCTGTCCGGTGTAATAAGCAGAGTCATATTTTTCTTCAAAACTCCACCTACTAGATCTATTATTTCTGCTAATATTGCGAAAGTGCCATGTATTTTAGTATTTCTGGTTACATTAGACCTGCTTATTAAATTCAGAGTACATTCGTTGAAGTTTCTGAAAGTTTTGTAAAATTTAACGGTAGTGTTTTCATCGCAGTTTTCTGTAATATGCAAATGTGATTTTTTCCCGCATTTACCACCCTCTGCAAATGGGTTGGACATGTGAAGCTGCGGCATTGTTTTATTTTCATGGTCCTGTAACAATATAACGTTCATGATGTCAAAACTCCAAAATATTTCAAATAAATGTTCCAGATTCTTTGTAGCAGAAGTAACCAAGACGTATTTACCCCTAGGACCTTCACTTTTGTTCCAAATTGAACTTTGTTTCAGTTGTAAAAGAGTCGAGTTTAATGATGCGGCGTCGGAAGTAAAGATCATATAATTGTTGTAAAATATTTGCGACATTTTTATAGGTGCCTCCATTGTTACAATCATATTGGGGTTATGGACGGAAATTGGAAATTCAGAATTTTTGAGCTTAGTAAATATAGATACCAACGTTTCTTCAATGGAATATATTTTTTTAAATAGAATTGAAGTACAGGCTCTCAATGACTCTCGTTTATTAAATGTCAGAAGGTGTTTCTGAATGTGAGGATTGCAATTAACGTTATACAAAATCACAATTGCGCAAAATAGTACCAGTTTGCGTTTCATTTTTGACTGGTTTCAAAACGACTGTTAAATTATTGTTACTTACTCAAGGCAAAGCGTATTATGAAGAATGTTTTGAACATGCGACATGCGTAACTTGTATTAAATGGTTTGGTAAATAATATATATAGATTTTTTTTGAATATGAGCTTTTTTCAGTTGTTTTTGTTAGTAGTGAAACGACGGGGAGTAAATTAAATTCCTTGTAAGAAAATACAACTACAAATTATATTTCGAATGTTGCAAGAATAATAGGCGGTATTGAAAGTTATTGTACAAGTCACGCAATTAACTTTTAGGGAAACAACATTTTATATAATACAGCATGAAATATGATAGTGTCTTCAAACAAACAATTCTATTTACTGTAGACACTCTATTAGAATTACGGTTTGGTTATAACGCATTAGAGAAACTACTTCTTGTGTTCTCCTTCCATCGCCATAAACGAACCATCATTAATAGTTCAATTTCAATTAAATATGATATAGTGACTGCAGTTGGCGCAGTACTCTGTCTATTCTTCTGTTTTATATTAAATGCGGATCACTTCCGCGTGTCTCAACTTTGAGTGACAGGGGACCCCACTACAAGATCCTATATATGTACGCGATCATTACGTATGGACCACTTTTCTTTGTATTGGTCAAGTTTGAAGAAGCAGCTGATAACCATAAGCTTAAAAAAGCTATTTAAAATAATGTATAAAATGAAGCAGAAGAAATAAAGAATGTACTTGCACAATTTGTTTTTAATTTAAGCAAAGGTAGCAAACTGCAAAATAACCAGAACGTTTTATTGCAGTAAACCGTGGCTAGTTAAACACAAAAATTAAGTTTTTATGTTACGGGTCTCTAAGAAAAGGTTGTCATCACTTCAAAGCTGCGTTCCGCGCTGACTTCTGCGGAGTTATTCTATGCTGCTCAGATAAGTTTTTGTTCACAATTGATGCTGCAAAAATCATTAAAAAGCTGAGCGTTTTCACACCAAAAAACCAGCAAGATACAGAAAATTGTTACGTAAATTTTTTATTGGTTCTATGATGGTACCAATAAAGAAAGTCACTCGGTTGCATGAGCAAATGGAGTGGGTCTTGATGGTAAAATTGAACCATAAGAAGAGTTGATAATAAATGTTAAAATGGGCACCAGCATCCTTATGATAATCTTGCAATGATCCAATTCCTACAATTTATAATATATACTATAACAGCAGAAACATTTCAATCAAAAGTAAACGGGGCATTAGAGAGATGGGAAAGGGAAGAAGCAGCGGACGACCAAAATTGGAATATAGAAAAAATATGGAAAATATTGAAGTCGGTAATGTTAGAACAAGCAGAAGAAACATGTGGAAAAGTTACGGTAAAAAACACCAAAAAGGAACAAAGAAGTCAAACCAAACGTAAAGACAAAAAAGAAGGCTTGAAAAACATATATCCAGAGCAAAAGGGAAACGACAGACGGAACTACGTAACAGAAATAAAGCGAAGCTAGAGAGGCCATCCGAATGGAGAAAAACGAAACATGAGAATATGTGGAAAAAACTAGAAACAAAATTTAATGAAGACAATGTAAAAGAATTCTGCAAAACAATTAAAGGTGTAAGAGAAAAATACGGGAGAGAAGTTTGGAGTGTAAGAAATAGCAAAGGCAACATAGAAACAGAAGAAGAAAAATCTTAGAAGTCTGGAGGAAATACTTTAAACAAAAATTTAAATAATATTACAACATAAGGCAGAGAGAACGAAGAAATGCCGTCTCAAAAGAAAAAAAGGAAGATACATCGAAGTAGAAGAAGTAGAAAAAGCCATAAAACAGATAAAACCAGGAAAAACAGCTGCCAGAGACAACATAACTTCAAAAATGATCAAATATGGAAGGGAAAGCAATAAAACATGATAAAACACATATGCCAATTAGCTTCGACAGGCGAGAAAATACTGGACGACTGTGAATGTCATACTCCAGAATCTTGAAAAGAAGACTAAGGAAAGAGATAGAAGAAAAATTACAAGAAAAGCAAGCTGCATTCAGACCACAAAGACAAATACAAGACCACATTTATGTCCTTTGAGCGGCCGTGGAAAAACGAATGGAAGGTGGACAACCGCTCTACTTAGTTTTCATAGATATACAAAGAAAGTGTATGGAAAGCTTTATTACAATTAGGAATAACACATAAACTCGGATCACAATAATACGAATCGCCGTCTAGTCATCTAGAACGTCAATGCGTGCTTACTACGTCAATGCGCACCAACGTTCGTTTGAGCCCGGCAGATACTGGTGGCACGATGGCTCAAAAACTTCACAAAAGATGCTTGTTTTTTTCATTTAAGGTCTAGATGTCCATAATTGCAATTGTTGTAAAGATTGAACAAATTGGTCGTTCCATTGAGTTAAGATTGCGAGAGCACAAAGGTGATTGCAGACACAGACGCATTACAAAATCTGCGGTTGCTGAACGTACTGGTTTAACTGGGCATAAGATAGACTTTAAGAACGCTCGAGTACTCCTCAGAGTACCTCATTACTTCCCCCGCATTGTAGGTAAAGCAATTGAAATTGAGAAACAGTCTAACAACATCAACAGAACAGATGGTTTTAGACTCAGTAAAGCTTGGACGTAGCTCATCCTCTAAGGACTTGTAAGCATCATTGATCTCACGATCACGCTCCACCGGATCTGTCTCCGCCCAACGGTGACAGCCAACCAGAACTCCGCCGTTCTGCACGACTAGCTCAATGGGGGTTTAAATACCTCCGCATTTCGTATTAAATTTTAATTTAGTGTTCTAATCACTCTGACAATGCAAACTGCAATGTCTTGCGAAATGTTAGTTTGTATGAGTTCACAAACAGCTGCCATGAAAGATACATTAAGATGAAATCCTTGTCAGCTCTAAGGTTCAATTAATCTAAGCACAGGGCCCTGTTTAAGGGGGCAGGGCCCACGTACTATTATTGCTTAAACTTTTAGAGGAAAAGCAGGTAAAGACAGACAAGCTATAAATATGTAAAGAATACTCATGGTCATGAGATTTACTTGTTTGTTCAAAAAATGGGAATCAAAGAAGGAAGACAAAAGAAATGGAAATTTGTTTAGTGAGTTACGACTCGTCTTTGTAAACAAAGACAGAAAAATTTATATCCTCTGGATGAATAAAGAGGAAAAAACGAGTTTAAAAGTAATATAGAAGTGATTACGAATATAAAAGAAGAAAATACAACGAATTATCAACGAATTGTAAAAAAATCCAGAAGAATTATAAGTATAAAGCGACCCAGAAAGTTTCTCCAGTTGTGGTGGTGTTAAAACCAAGTCCAAAATAACATAAAAGCAGTCCAGAGCAGGATTCAAATTAAAGGCAAGTGTTTGTGGTTACTTGAGGAACCAGCAGACTAGCGAAGTAAAAGTTTCGACATTCATCGTTTGCTCGAGTGAAGAATATCCCAGTAAGGAGACATTAAGATAAGTGATCTCTATTAGAAAGACGATAGTATTTAGTAAAATTTATTTGATTTTCGAAAACTTCATTTAGAAATTGATTTATTAAATAAAACCTTTCTTTGTAACGTTGATATTGTTTTGTGTTTATTCTATTTCAGCTCAATTTATTAATAATTTATCTTACAAGTTAAATAACGACCCTGAGAAAGTTAATAAGAGTCTCATACGAAATATAATTTGTAATTGCGTGAATTGCGGGCATTTTAGGGAATTGTTTTCTAGTGAGTACATGCACACGCATATCATTGCAATATCTTTAGAAATAATTATGGAAAAAAGATAACCTAAATAAAGTTTTGCCGCCCCTTAAATCGGCCGCGAGTGTCTATTCCACACTTTGACTTTATGGTAAAATTTATGTATTGCATTGCATCTAAAATAATCAAACATACATCAAATGGGATTAAAAGACATTCCCATTTCTATATTGTCTTAATTTCTTTGATTGCTTTGATAGATTCAAACTGCTTTAGTTACATGGTAGCAAGTCAGGCGAATAAGACGGTGTCGATAAAATAAAAATGATGTCTGGTGCGATGCCAAAGTGCCGCAGGCTGGCCGGTTGACGCCGGCTGTTTATTTACTGTTATTCAAATTTAACTGTAAATAATTCCTACAAACAAAGAAAAATAAATATAAAACAATGGCCGGGCAAACGTGTAAAAAATCATGTTCCGTACATTTCTTGTGAAATGTTAGTAGATATAGTTCATCATAATTCAAGCCGACTAAATTTAAAATTTTATTTGTAGGTACCTTTATTTAAAACAAAAATCGTTGTATGTTTAATACTGTAACCTTGATAACGTTCAATATGTTTCGGTTCAATATTTTCAAGAACTTGGCTTAAACCTTTAAAATAATATTATACCACTCAGAATAACATTTTAGGATGTTTTGTTTTAAAACTTTCCTTTGATATTTATTTGGTGGTCAATATTATGAATTTTTAAAATCTTTAATGGAAACGTGCGATGCATTTCATTCTATTTTCGATCTATTTTTTAAACTGTTATTGCTCTTTATACAAGTGTTGATGTTCAACAAAGATTGTGCGAAATGAAACAAATTGACTGCTTATCATCGATATTTTATTGGTGTTTAGCTATGCAGACGCATTAGTTATAATGCAAGTAGGTCCTTGAATTAAACAAGAATTTAATTTAAGACAGGACATTTACTCTTGCATTTCTTACAGTGCAACAAACGTGCCAATTGATTCTAATCATAATATTATTTATCCTTGTGGAAACATTAATGGTTTCCCGAGCCCGAAGCGCTAAGTTTTCCTTACATTAATACATTAGTCATATTTATAGCCCAGAGTTACGAAAACACATATAGTATTTTGTATTTCATTTTCTGGCGTCCCCTTTATTTACAAAGAAAAAGCCAACTGTATAATTTCACAAAGTAAATTATTAAGCAAAAATTTGCTGTGATAGTTAGAGATGTATTTACGGCTGGATTCTTCACCGCTTTACCTTGTTCTTTGTGGAAACGTACAAATATAAATTTTATACACGAGTTCCGGTTCTAAATAAATTTAATGAACAATTTGAGACCATTTTACGGCTTTGTCTATTATCAGGTAATTTTTGAATGGGTCGTAAGGTAAACCGAAATAGCCACTTAACTGTGAAATTGGCGTTGGCCTTCAATTAGCATTTGTATTCCACATGTTTTAAGCACACCAGTCTGTAAATTAGTGTCATTATTAAAAGGATGCTCTTTCCAATGCCAAAAAAGTTATTGCTAAACTCGTGATTTTTTAGTGGTTCTTTCTTTCATCTTATATGGCGACATCAGTTTTTTTAAAATATTTTTCGTTTAAATTAATGAAGGGGATATAGGAAGATAACACTTGTGTAACAATGAAAAATAGCAATATTTTAGCGGCCTTAGAACGCCCAAGTGGACAAAGTTCACGATCCCCACCTCTAATAAATTATATTGTAATACAGGAAACACGCGCTATTAAAAATTTACGAGTTGGCAATATTTTTAAACAATTCGTTAAATTGAGTTAAAACTAGGAAAATATACTTCTTTCTCAAATTTCTGGTTTAATGAGTACTTAGACAAAAATAAGTAGAATGTTCATTAGCAAAACCATGCCAAGGTAAAATTTTCAAAGATAAACCAGCCCTTATAGCTTTGATGCTTGTTTAAAAAAGAGGTCAATGTGGTTAAAAAAGCTTTTGAAAATAATATGCTAGTGTTAGTTAAAAAACCGACAAATCATTTTGTCTAGACTTTGTCATACCTTCAAACTCTATACTTTTTAAGTATTTATACTTTTAATAACATTTTAAATTATAATCTTGTAGCCGCAATTGTTACTGAACGATTAGAACATCGACAGGTAGTTAAGAAGGTTCTGATTCCATGTGCTCGTTAACACTCTGAACGCCTATGGTAACACCTGAAGTAAAAACAAAATAGATCGTGAATAGGCCTGGGCGATACCGCAAAATGAATATAAAGTAGCAATACCAATTTAGTACCGATGCTATATAAACGTATCGAATCGATCCAATTTAACGGTTTGATCTAAAATCTCAATTTATATATTTAATCAGGATCCTTTCCGCCTGTATCACCATTTAGTGATAAGGGACCCTGCTACTACAACCCACATACTTACGCGTCTATTACATAAGGCTCATATTCATTTGTACAATGGACTGATACAGTTTTCGGTACAGGTATGCTCTTTTGGGTTCGCAGTAGATGTTCGGCTTACTGAGACATAATCTGCTAAGAGCGCTGTTATTACCAAGACAAACTACGTTGAGTGAATACCGCGACTGCGAAGCGGCTAACATATTTTTCTTCTATTGAATACTTACAACTACTTTCATTTATTTTTGTTTTTATTATTAAAAACAAATACTTAGAACTTGAGATTCTTGAAATGTCGGGCCCCAATGTAACTACATTACGAATTTACGTTGACTTTTTATTTAAGAACATCAACTATAATTACTAAAATTGAATTTACACATAAATAACGCACTAACAGGACTTACCCCATCCCCCCAACGCGTTGCACTGCTTTCCTGTTACCCGTAGTCTGTCGACCTCTCTCGCAGACTCCGCTTATGCGGTCCACCAAACCGTTTCTCTTACCACGTTTCGTGCTTCTTCTATGTTTCCTGACCACCTCAATCCCTCTTTAATCTGCTTACTTTCAGCCCGTGCTTTGATCTCACACTCCATGTTGCAGTTCAAGAGGACGTGCACTGTGGTCTCGGGTTCCTCACACTCACAATTCACATCCGCTTCTGGTACTTTCCGAACCCTAGATAAGTAGGACCGGAAGTTTCCATGTCTAGTTATCAGTTAGACAGTGTGTCTGTCCAGGTCGATCAGAATATCTCTTCTAGGCTCGAGTGTGAGTATGCTGTCCCGTCTTTGCCGTTGTTCATCGCCGCTCCCATTTTTCGGTCCTCATTCCACGCGTTCGCGATTTTACGTGACCTTTGGCTATCCGATCGTAGCTTAAAACTGCTAAACTACGAAATTTTGACACTACCTGCCTCTAGCTAGTACAGCAAGGAAGCTAAGAAGAGATATGTCAGGTGTTTTGTTTTAGCAAAGTCCTGCAGTTAAAAGCCTCGCCGCTTTATAAATCAAAATACAACACACCGTGTAGGTAAGCTCTTCGTTAGCGATATACGCCGCCGCTGCCCTCTTGCAATGGTCTTGTCGGACTGCTCCTGCTTAGCTTAGCCGCGTGACTTAGTTTGCTAGTGATGTACTGCGCGGCTCTTATAGGTGGCGCTAGTAGTATATTATTGTATGGGCCGCGTGTTATGGGTGTAACAAATGTTATGGTTTGATTTATGCCGTCAACATTTGAATAAGTTTAGTTTTTTTCACAAATTTCTGATCCTACGTAGCAGTAAACTCGTATAGGACTACAGCTTAAACCTATACTTTAACGCTGTAAGACATTTCTGGCAACAAAAAAAAACTGTTTTTAAAAAATGGGAAAGTCTAGGTGAAATGTTTTGACATTTTTTTTTCTTTTTGAATGCTAAATACATTAAACTGCAGCTTTAACGTGATATAGAAAATAAGGTTCCCAGAAATATTTGCAGACATGTGGGTTTTTTATGTTCTTCACATCATCACTGAATTAAAGGTCCCAAATTTATATATAAAAATATTTAAGAATTTCTGTATTCTTTTGAGTCTGAATTTTATTCATATTTTTATAGGACGTTAAACGATTTTTTTTATTCTTGGAGGTCTTGCAATTTTTTGGAATCATTTGGACATTTTCGAGTTTTTTAGGATCGTCTTGGGCTTTCTTAAAGAAAATTTCAGATTTTTTTATTGATCCAACGATGTTTTTAGCTGAACAACATAAACAAAGAAACCAATACATCTATACATTACTTTAAAAAAGTAAAATATTTAACAAGATGCAAATCTATACTTCAAAACTCCAATAAAATTTTTATAAAATTATAGAGAAAATTAATTCCGTTACTGCCGGTTTCAAGCTCAGATGAGATAGAAGGGTTATTAGGTTCAGGGTTAAATTTGTTATCAACTCTTGCTGCTAAAAACCATTAGTTATGATCTTATGAATATGCAAAGGAGCAACCGGACGTATCGTCAAAAATGAATTAAGTAAGGCTAAACATACAGATATGAAACGACGAAGCGATTAATATAGATTTGAATAAAAATCCGTTATCTAGTTTACCGAATTTATTATGAGAACAACGGAAGAACATAAGCAAATAACAACAGTAACCGGAATTTCCTATTTTCATTCTTGAAGTGAAACTTCTTTAGCAGTGCGGCGACCCACAGGAGTAACTTGTGAACGCGTAGAACGGAACCGCAAGACGGATGTTAACCCGCGCCATTACTGGCCGCTCAAGATTATGCTTCGATGGTTATTCCAGCGACTGCCCGTTGGATTCCAGTACCATTCCACCGCGTGTAGCGAACGGACGATTGGTTACGCTCACAGATGATCGTTCATAAGCTTTACAAAAATTGATATTAATGTTCCCACATTTACACACAGATTTGTTAATTAAATAAGCGTCCATCACGATAACTGCATATATTATTAAGTAGCAGAGCAAGACGTTATCTATTTAATGTGTGGGTCGTCTTAGTTTATTGAAATTCATAGATATTCTCAATATGATAAATTTTTATTCAGTGCCGGCGATAACTTCATTCTTTATCTTTTACATAATTGATGCAAATTCAGTTAAGAATACGCATTTTTAATATTTCGAAAACAATGAATCAAGCTTTGTTGGTTTCGACCGAAAACCACCAACTCGATTAATACTTTCAACTCAATAATTATTTTATCCAGCAAATCAGCATAAAAATTCGAATACGTATAATTTTTGTTCCTCAGGTTAATTAATATTAAAAGTTTGTGGTAAAATAGTGAAAACAAGGCTTTCAAGACTACTACAAAAACGTCTGTAGCGAAATTTTAATCTGTAATTTTATTTTATCGATGTATGTATCACGTTATCCCTTCAGATTGCCATGGCCACTTTTATAGTTGTTTTTACTGGTCATACTGTATATCAAGTTTAATTGATAATTTTGCTTACCTATTAGAAATTAAAACGCTCCTGTATTGATCTTAGATTGGTAAAGCACGTAATATAAAATGATACCGCCTCAAAAACCTTAAGAAAAAGCATTGCTTTCATTAACTAAACTTTTGACGAAAGCACTGCCTTCTGAAAGACCTTTAAAGTGCTACCACGCAAGACATTTAGTTACACAATGAGAGAAAGGTAATCATTTTCCGAAAGTTTTGAAACTACACAAGCACATTATTTTATTATAAGACTGCAAGCAACGTCGTAAAACACACTAGAGTCAAGAGGGCGGAATAAATGTGGCGAAATTATGAAAACTTTACTTTAAGTGAGAACACGTTTTAGTTTTACTTATAACTTCCCTACGTTCAAAATTTAATTTAAAAAAATCTTAGATATGTTGAAATTTTGAAAATTAGTGATAAACCATGAAAAAGTTTTAAAAGACAATGAAAATTTTTTTAAATTTACAGAATTTTCAAAAAGGTTCAAAGTTTTTAAAATAATGTTTAACGGTTTCGAAAATGTTGATAACTTCCAAAATATTTCAAAATTTTCAAAATATTTAAAAATTTTTATTTTTTCAGTACTTCAAATATTTTCAATTTTCAAAATTTAAAAAAATTTCCGAAGCTCAAATGTTAATTTTTTAAATATTTTTATAATTTTCAAGTTCAAAACATGCATTATAAATTATATTCAAAGTGTTTTTGAGAATTATAAAAGTATTCTAAATTTCCGTAAAATTGTCAAAATTGTTGAATTTTTCCTTAGCGGTTGCCCGATAGCTTTCTTTTATAATTTCAAAGGCGTGTAATATCATGACGGTCTAACCCCAAGAGTTATTACAAGATTAGACTGCTCTTAGCTTTTAATCGCTCGTAACTCTACGACAAGTAGTGAGTTCCCCGACCCCCATTCAAATACCGTTTAGACTGAGACTATAAATCCTCCCAGGAAATTAAAATAAATCTAATAGAACCTTATACATTTTCCAAAATTTTAAAAGTTTCAAAATGTATAAATATTATTAATAATTTTCAAAATACATTATCAATTTTTCAAAAAATATAATTTTTAAAAAATTTCAAAATTTAAAAAAAATCTTAAATATGTTGAAATTTTGAAAATTTATAAAAAACAATTTGAAAAAGTTTTTAAAATATCAAAGTTTTTCAACATTTTAAACAATTATCAAAATTTGCATAATTTTCAAAAGTTTACGAAATTTTCAAAATTTTTCAAATTTTCAATATATCAATATGTCTAAAAGTTTTCAAAATTTTTAAAACTTTCTATTACCCAAACGTTTTATTTTCAAAATTTTCATAATTTCCAAAAATCTACAAAATTTCAACATGTTTACAATTTTTAAAAGTTTTCAATATTTTCAGTTGCATAATTAAAAAAAAATTTCTGAGTATTCAAAATTTTAAATAAATTTTAATAAAAGCAAAATTTTTAAACTTCAAAAAATCATCCAGTATGAATCATATTAAAAAAATTTTTAAAAATTAAAAAAATATTTAAAATTTCTATTAAATTGTCAGAATTTTTAAAATTTATAATAAATATTTTAAACATTTTCATAATTGCGAGGAAGGTTTCGTGGGGGTTGCCCTACAGCTTTTTTTATAATTTCAAAAACGTTTAATATCGTAACGTTCTAACTTCAACAGTTATTGCAGGATCAGGCTGCTGTTAGCTTTTAATGGCTCGTAACGTTAGGATAGGTAGAGTCCCCCGTTCAAATACCGTTTAGACGGAGACTATAAATCATCTTAGAAAATAGAAATAAACAAATCTATTAAAAAATCGTTCAGCTTAAAAAAATTCTAATTATCACTCAATATAAAAAGCATTACATTCCTAATTTCAGCAATTCCAAGAGAGCTGCACGTATGAAGTAGAGTAGTATTAAACAATGAGCGAAACACTTCGCCTGGACTTTCCTATACTTATAAATTAACATTGTTTTATATTTTCCAACACTTTTGATGTACACCTGTCTAGACCCGACTAGTAAAAGTAAACAGCGTTTGAAGAGCGTAACTGAAACCTACCATAACCACGTTGGTTCCGCCTGCAAGTGAGTACATGTAAAACAACCGAACTAAAATGAACCGGAGGCACGAGTAAGGAAGCGTGTTGATGTTTTAAAATGTATTAATAACTCGAGAAGTATTATTTTTAGCAAGAAATTACACTTATTAATTTGTGTTTAGAATTTAGAAACCTTTCTGATTTTAAAGCCAAAATGTCACGTTGCCATTTATAAAAAAGTTTTTTTTCCGTGGCCGTCATATTAAAATCGGAAACTCAAGTTTTTTTCTTAAATACAATAGAGAAGAATTTGCCCTACAACTTTGCTCTTGGGTTTGCAAGCGAAACGCTTTGCCTGGACTTTCCTATACATTTAAATACATTGTTTTATATTTTCCAACACTTTCGATATACACCTGTCTAGACACGACTAGTTAAAGTAAATAGTTCTTATAAGTTGTAACATCTTGAAGCGGTTGAAGAAAGACCGACCGCTGCGCTGCAAGCATAAGGTTGGGTAAAATATTCGGACTGAATCAACGGAAGCGCGGAAATTGATATTTGAAAATATATTAATAACTCGAAAAGTATTATTTTTAGCAAGAAATTACTCTTATTAATTTGTATTTAGAATTTCAAAACCTTTCTGGTTTTAAAGCCAAAATGCCGCGTTTCCATTTAAAAAAAGTTATTTTTTACCGTGGCCGCCATATTAAAATTGGAAACTCAAGTTTTTTTCTTAAATACAATCGAGAAGAATTTGCCCTACAACTTTACTCTTGGGTTTGCGAGTCTATCTATTAAAATAAAAAAGTTAGCCTACACTGAACATTAAACGACTAGTACAAGAATACAACTGCTGTAGAAAGTATGTGAAATTCTTCTAAGGACAAAAAGATTATCAAGTGGCAAAAAATTCGATTTTTTTATTTTTTGTAAAAAGATTCTCCTAGAGCAAACAAAAGAAGAAATCAATTTTTAAATTTTGTAGCGGAAATTTTGGGGGGGAGGGGGAACAGTAGCCCCCCATAATATTAAAGTATCAAAAAAATATTATGATATTCGGATTTTGCTATTAATGGTGAGCTCTTTCACATTAACAGAAATATTTTATTGCCCCCCGTTAAATAAATAAAAGGGTACCAATTTTCAATTTTCAAAAATTCATAGAGGGCGTCACAGTAAAATTATAGCAATGCGCAAACAAACAAATTGTAGAAGATTCCCAGCTCTATCAGCTTAAAAAGTTTAAACAAAAACGTGTGGGCAGTTTTTGAGAAATATGTTTTGAAAAATTCCAAAATTTCGGAGTGATGTCATTGCGATCGTTTTTATATTTTCAAAATTAATTATATTTCATGGTATAGTACCCTTGAAGGGCTACCAAACAAGATGTAGTTGATTCCAATCAGATAACTGGTTTTTGAGTAAATGGGCGTTAAAGTCGAAATGTTCAAAAATTTGTAGCGGCCGCCATTTTAAAGCTAGAGAGTTCGGTAAAAAATCGTTTGATTTGTCCTAAGGCCTTCTTTAATCTCCACTATTAAAATTTCCAAAATTCAGTTTCTGAAAAAAATGCTACCAAAAAAACACGTCTAACTTCCGCTTCCGGTTTCGGTTTTTTTTTAAAAGCTTATTTTGTCGGTGAATTTTTGATATACTCCCTCATTCCAAAGCACATCAAAATCGGTCCAGCCGTTCCGGAGATATGGAGCGTAACCCACCCACACACAGACGCGCCCACCCACCCACAGACAGCCATTTTTTAAAAATTACTTTTTTGGGGTCCCCCCCCGACTATTTCCGTTAAAATCTCAACTTTGAAATTTTGCATGAAATCAATACTTCCCTATACTGAAAGTATAGGAAAGTAAAAAGCCGTTATATTTTTGTGGTAAAAAACTAAATAATAGGCCATTGCTAGCTATATTAGAATAATATTTGAAAAAAATTGTTTAGGTAATTGTTTTAATTCTGTTTTAACGTTTTCAGTTCTTGAATTTTAAAAAAATGCACTTTCAGGAAATTACACTTTAGAAGAATTATTGGGATTTAGGTACTGCATGTTCGCTGCAGTCTTATGCGCGCATTTTGATATTATCGGACTAGGGTTAAAATGCAAAATTTTTGTTTTCTCTAATGGTTGATTTGCGCAGCAATTATTAAAATAATGTTATTCTTTAAATATTCACGTTTATTGATATTAAACGGAACTGAATAAATATAAAGTTTAATTTTTGCAATTTTGTTCCGGTAAGTTATAACATAAAGCAGACTACTTCTAGCGGATGTATAAAAATATACTGTAATAAGTTGGCACAGTCGGTGTGATTTATTGACGAATTGCCAGCACATTAAAGAACAACGTTCTTAAAAAAATTCGAAAAGCACATTATTGGCTAGATGTGTATGCTTTGTTGGCTCAGATCTAGGTGTCGAATTCCTCTTGACTTGTATTTAGTTTATTACGAAAAGAAAATGTTGACAGATTTGTAGGAATTTGATTTGTTGTTGAGAAAAAAACAGTTAGGTGGAAATGGAAAACAATTTTATAAAAATGTCTATGCTAATTTAGTATTTATTAAAGGTTTAACTCAATAAAGTTCAAAAGCTTTCAATTTAAACCCTCTTTGAGTTTGAAAAGTCGATTTAATTCTTAAATGCTTGAGTTTACAACTACACTTCAATGGTGATTTTAAATTGTAATCGTGATGAGATTGAATCTTGATAATTTAATTGTAAACCTTTAAATTGGAAGTTATCATCAAACTGGAATTACACAATTAAAATTTAGGAATTTATGCAAAATTTTAGTTTTAACAAGGACTGCAGTTTTAAATATTTGTGTTCAAGTTAAACCTTTAAATTTTTGAATATAGGTTTTTAATTTCAGTAATTCTTTACTCCAGGTTTGATATTTTGTGTTTACTGAAAAAAGCAATCGCCATAGGATCTTCTTTGCATTTATTGAAATTTCTGAAAACTTTTCAATTATTTCGACAATTTTATGAAAACTTTGTAAAATTATATCGAATGTTTATTGAAAAATTTTGAAAATTTAGATTTTGTAATTTAAAATTTTTAAGAATTGTCACAATAGTAAGATAATTAATTTTTTTTAAATTTTAAAAACGTTTGAAACACAATGATTTAAAAATATTCGAAAACTTTGAATATTTAAAAAAAACTTGATAATCTTATTGTGAAAATTAAAAAAATTAAATTATATCGACAATTTTATGTAAACTTTTTAAAAATTTTAATAGAATTATCAAATTTTGTTTTTTAAAAATTTTAAACTTTTTTGAAAGCTTAGAAAATTTCGCAAATTTTTAATTTTTGAAAATATTTGAAAATTTTAAAAATTTAAAATAAAATTACTATCTTGCTATTGTGAAAATTTTTGAATCTTTTTTGAAACTTTTAAACTTTTTGATTTTGGTATTTACTAACTGCAAACAATATTTATTAATTAAACTTTTAAAATCGATTTTATATTTTGGTGTTAATCAAGTCATTCCCCCACTAAATTTCTCCAGCATAAAACCGGAATTTAAACGTAAACAAGATCAATTCCACTTTTCCACAAAGATATTGACCACAAATCTCAATTTGCCTTAAGAGATGCTGACTCAAGGCAAACATTTTCTTTATTTTATTGTATTTTAGTTCAACGATGGGAGAAATCCCTAGTTGTTCTTGTTATAACTCTGTAATTAAAGAGCTTTGTTCTTAACATTTTGGATTTTTTTCAACAGCATTGTGTTACTGACAAAAAATGTTTCTTTTTACACAAATCCGCAGCTTGGAAGTAACAGAAACGTTGGTCAAAGTTTGTTAAAAAATTATCTACCAGGCCAGCTACACATTATTTTTACAGAAAAAATAAAGCCGTACAAGCAACCCTAATCTAAAAACTTGATCAACTAGAATTAACAAATAGTTTACTCCTTTGTATCAAAATAAAAGGGTATTCCAACGCAAGGTTTGATTCCAACGAACAGCTGGTCTTGTTTAATTCAAGATAACAAATTTTAAAAAGTTAGAGAGCGAAGCTCCATAAAGACCTCAAACTTTTTACTCGTCATATTTAGTTGCTGCGTATTTTATTTGCATTTGCTGACAATTTATCAGTTGTATGGATAAATGAACTTATTTATTTAGTGGGCTAACTGCTTTACATACAGATTTGGAACTGATAGCAGTAAGCGAATTACAGATCCGTGGTTTAGTCATGGTTGCAAAAATCTGTAACGTGCAAATTGCAGACGAGAACCTCAGTGGTGTACCGTTCACGAGGGATAATAGTTTTGTTTAATTTTGTAAATAACTTTTGCAAATATAAAACTTTATTTAATCATTTAACATCAAATATATTTTGTTATTAGAATAATGGGACAATAAAATATTGTATGTAAGTTATAATTTACAGTTCTCTGTTTATTTTCAACAAATCTGAGTAGATCAACTTCTCCTCGACTATTACTAATTTAAGGGAAAGTTGTACCCATTATATGGTCTAGAGTAAATCGACACAGCAAGCTTCTGCAGCACCCCGCATTTTTTAAAGCCTAGCAGCGTCCCGTAGTTAATTTTCAAATTCTACTAGTATAAGCTTTCTGTCCCAGAACCAATGCCTGAGAAATTGCTTTCAGATAGAGCCATATCCTAACGGTTTGGAGCAACGCAGCCCTGCAGCACACCTATTTCTCTAGAGCAAAGTAGCACCCCGATAGAATCAGCAGGACCTGCGCGTTTTCCCGCCCGGCAAACGAAGACAGTGCGGTCACATTTTTTACCTTACTCGCTTTACAGAGTCCTAGCTGTAGGAAGGTATTGTTATAGTCAATATTTCGGAAATTGAGGTTTTGACGGATATGTACGATTTAGGGTCCGACAACACCGAAAAAAGTTTCGCCATGGTATCTGTGTATGTCACACTTTACACCGAGACGCCTTAACCCAGATAATTCAATTTAGATTTAAAATATTGGTAATCATACTAGGATAAAACAGCAAAGTAACAAGATAGGTTCGCCAAACAAAGGGGAGGAGGTGGGAAGGGGTGTTGTACTGCAATATTTTTAATGGTTAATGCTTAAAAAAAAAGTTGAAATTTGTATTCTAGGCGTGTCGAATAGCCGATCTGCGCAAGCGCGACTTTCCTGCTACGCCGAGGTCATCCCCACCGTCAATTCTTGCTTTTTTAAAAAATTAAGAATTTTGTCTTCAAAATCGGTATGAACCTGTTAAATGACCATACAAATAACCTCCCATTATGAGGAAAGACCTATAGCGTGTTTCGTTTTGGTTGTTCACCATTCACCTCAACAGTTAATTGACACAAATGGACATGTAAGTTAAGCAAAAAACTTGCCACTTACATATGTTCTCTTTAACATTCCGAAAGATTAAAATAATAACTTCTTCGGCATTGGACAAGCTCTAATTAATGCAGCAATCGCACTATTACTCATAATACTATTACAACACGCAACACCCCACATAGTCTCTCTGTCTCCTGCGGCACGAATTTTATGCACTTGCAGGCTTGCTAGTGCTGGCGCTAGGCATCACAATATGGTTCCCAGCGACTTTACCTTTATAAAATTAATAAATAAAAATAATGTCACTTAACCATGCAAATTAAAAAAAAATAGATTGTTTCGATTATTACGGATTAAAGTTGGACAACACTGTAACAGATTTTTTTTTAAATCCATAGTGTATCTTTTTGCCCTTCAAAGACCCCCTCCCCCAGAGATCGGGACCGGCTGAGCCATGGCCCATTTCGGTATATGGTGGATCCGGCCCTGACCGCAAGCGTACGCTAGATCTGGAAGCAGGCTTCTAGGAACTAATACAAACAAAACTGCACCACTGCGTATTTAACAGATGTGGAGAAGTTTAAATTCTTGTATCAGACAACTTAGAATTGGTAGCTTTTTTTCCCACTGCCGTGTGAAAGAGTGAAACGGGTTGCGACTGTATGTGCGCAAAGTGAGATAAGGGGGTCTGGCGTGTCCACGGGGCTGCCAAACAAAAATGGACGTTGTGAAAAATTACCAACCCCTCTCCGCCAAAATAAAAAGCGTTTTAGCTTTTATTACGTGAAGAACTGACAATTTTTGGCTTTTGTCATGACTAAACTTGTACTTATATAAATATTTAACTATTAAAAATTAATAGTTTATTAATAAAAAAATAAAACGCTTGGTAATTGTTTCACAAATTGTTTCACAAATTGTGAAACAATTAGCAAGCGTTTTAATTTTTTATTAATAAACTATTAATTTTTAACAGTTAAATATTTATTAATAATGTTTCACCATGTGCCTACCACACAATCAATTCAAAATATTGTACTTGTATAGGTTGTCTGATTTTAAACAAACAATAGGTAAAATATTGACTAATTTTGTCTTTAGTTTGTACTAAGCTGCGACTTTATCAACACTTGTAATCTGTTAGACGTCCAATATTAAGCATAAAAAAATTAGTTCCAGCCTGAGTTGAGTGAGCATTTGATACTTGAACATTAAATAGTTTTAGAAACATAAACGTTTCTACCATTTTTAATTTTATCAGCAAAATCAGTTCAGAAATTCAAATACAAATGTTGAAACTTTTACCCCAGCAACAGACCAATTCTAAACTTGTTAAAACTTTCTTAAAAGTTCCAGGCGTTCTAAGCTTAATAATATTTCAAATTAGTAAGTTAAACGAAACTCGTACATTAGAACTTAACGAAGCATGAAAAAGTGCTAATCTGTATACAGGTAAAGAACTCATCCGTATCCGTATAATGTAGGTCAGGATCGTGTGTGTCGTCCTAGTAACGGTCTTTTGACGCCATACGCACAATTAATGATAATTGGAGTCAGGGTTTGGTTATTCGCATTACACAGAAATGAAGTACAGTTTGGATGACGCAAAAATTAATAACGATTGCTTTATCTTTATTCTCTGTTACCTTTTGCATCCCAATCTTGAAAGTTTTTAAGCATTCAGGCCGTTCAAAACTACAGTCGATTTGTTTTGATGCTTAAATTAATCTTATTGGTTATTTTATTGAAATTATAGGACACTGAAGTAAACATATTTTTCATGCTGTGTACGATATAATATATATTTTCATGAAGGAAAAGCATAAAAGTAGGTTAATGTAACAAAGGCACTACATTAAGCCTTAGACGAGACGTACTAAAATTACTCCTTTTGTTATAGAAAAATGAGTCACTAGTAAGAATATCAGGTATAATGTTTAAAAGACAGCAATCGACAACGATTGCCATTATCTTGCCTATTGATGTTTTTTTTGCATAATTTTAATACCTATAAGAAGTACCACTCATGTAGGTAATTAAGTCCGTTTTTATTATAAGTTTTATGCTCTAAGTATAAACTATAAACAGAGCTAACAGCCGTAGTTAACTACTTTCAGAAAAAAGAGATGACACTAACAATACTCAGGAAATTAGGAAAATGTTCTCACCTTATAGTACGGTTTTACACTGTTGGCGTGAGTTTAATGGTGATAGGTAAATTAGGAAAACCATTTACTTATTACCAGTGTTCATAGAAAAGGTAACTCGTGGTAAAGATATTCCATACGGCACTATCTTATTCTTAAATAATTCGACGATATAATTAGTAATAACTTATTGCTTTTGTATCTTTCTCCTTAGTACTAATAAGAACAGTATTATGTAAAAACAAATGTTCCACGGAATTAGAATATCAACAAAAACATTGAAAATAAAACCAACATCAAAGTGGTTACTAAAAACAAGCCAGGAATAGGACAAAACCAAACCGTCGAAGACCACGGCTAGGAGGTAGCCAATAATTTTAAATATTTAAGAGTAAAATGGGGAGTTTTAAAGTAGACTTACTCAATATAATTTTGAAAGATAGAAGCACCAAGAAAAAATAAAAAATGATGACATATAAAACACTGGTAAGACAGCTAGTAACTTATGGAAGTGAAACCTGCATAGTCAAATAGAAAACAGATAACTGGATCTTTTTGAAAAGAGACTAAAAAATTAGACACTGTAACAGTATGTAAGTCTAGGAAAGATAAGGTAGACAGAGCATGTGCGTGAAACAGATGTAAATGCCATAGTAAGACGTGTAGAAGAATAAATCTCGGAAGGTACAAAAAGCAGAAGGCGTTTAAGAAAAAGATGGATAGAGACAATAACTTAGTATGCACGAAAATTCTTAAAAGTCAGAAACTGGACATGAATGGTCTTGAATGAAGAGCGAAACTACAAGATGACAAGGCCTAAAATGGGCTGTAGCGCCGCTACGTAAGTTTGAAAATAAGTAATAATATAATAAATAAGTTCAAAACTTTGAAGATACAGGAAGACCTCGCGTTACGCAATAAAATCGATAAAATTTACGATACTACTCTTTTTCCTGTTTCTTCTCCTCTTTTCCCATCTCCTCCTCCTCCTTCTGTTCCCTCCTATATCTGTTCCTCCTCTTCCTCTTCCTTCTGTTCCTCTGCCTCCTTCTCCCTCTGTTCCTCCTCCTCTTCCTGTTCCCCCTTCTCCTGTTTATTTTCCTTCTGAAATTGTTCCCCCGACTCAAGCTCTTGACCATCTTCCTCCTTCTCCTCTGCCTTCCCATTTTCCTCCTATTCATTATCTTTTATCTTTTACTGCCTTCTCTTTTGCCTTGCTCTTCTTCATTCTTCTCCTCCTTCTTCTTATTATCATCCTCTTAATTCTTTTTCCTCCTCATTCTTTTCCACCTTCTCATCTTTTTACTCCTCAATCTCATCCTGCTTGTCTTCCTCCTCATCCTGTTTAACATTTTTCTCATTCTCCTTATTCTCCTCATCATTTCACACTTCCTGCTTGTTCTCCCACTTATCCCCCCTTTTTCGACCTTCTCCTTTTTTTCCATCTTGATTTGTTCCTCTTTATCTTTACTTTCCTCTCTACCCTCCTTATCATCCTTATCCTCCTCTTTTTTCCTCTTTCTTCTTCTTTTTCTCCCTATTTTTTTCATCATCTTCTTACTTCTCTTCTTGTCCTTCTTTCACCTGTTATTTCTCCTTCCCATCCTCTTCCCCATCCTCCTCCTCATCCTTCTCATCATGATCCTCCTCTTTATCGTCATCATCATCCTTCTTCTCATCATCATCATCCTCCTCTTCATCATCATCATCCTCTTCTTCCTCATCATCATCTTCTTTCTCCTCATTCTCTTCTTTATCTTCCTCTTTCTCATTATCTTTTTCTTTCTCTTCTCCTTCTTTATCCTTCTCAATGTTTCATCGTTTTTATTGTTATCATCATCATACTTTTCCTCTTTCTTCTCTTCCTTATCTCCATCTTTCTTATCTTTCTTTTCCTTCTCATTTTTCTGCTCTTTCTCCTGCCCCTCTTTCTCCCTCTTCTTCTTCTTACTCGTTTTCTTCCTCTTCCTATTATCGTTTTGTATTGTTATCATCATCATACTTTTCCTCTTCCTTCTCTTCCTTATCTCCATCTTTCTTATCTTTCTTTTCCTTCTCAGTTTTCTGATTTTTCTCCTGCCCCTCTTTCTCCCTCTTCTTCTTCTTACTGTTTTTCTTCCTCTTCCTATTTCTCTTTTTTTCCCATTTTCCTCTTCTTTCTTCTCCTCTTCATCTTGTTCCTTATCCTCTTCATCCTCCTCGTTCTCTTCATACTCCTCATTTTTCTCATTTTCCTCATCTTTCTCATGCTCATATTCCTCCACCTTCAAGTCATTTTTGTCCTCCTTCTTATTATCCCCTCCCTCCTCTTTATTTTGCGCATCTCTTTCATTCTCCTTATTTTCCTCTTCTTCTTCCTCCTCAATATCTTCTTCTTTCTCCTCTGCCTTGTTTTCCTCTTCCTTATGTTCCTCTCTATTGCCCCCCTCTTCCTGCTCTTTCAACTTATTATCCTCATTCTCCTCTTTCGTTATCTTCTCCTTCTTTTCTTCCTCCTCATTTACCTGATCCTCCGCCTTTCTTCATTCTACTAATTTTCTCCTCCTCTTCGTCCTTTTTCTCCACATTCTTCTCCTCCTTTTTTAAGCTACTGGTTCAAAATATGCATTTTCGTCAAAATGTCGAAATAGAAATTTTTTTTATTAAACCAATACTTTTCTATAGTACAGTAAAAACAACAATTTACAATCAAAAATGTGTAGGCTCGAATTAAAATATTCACAATTATTAGATTATAATGTAGTGCTGCTTGTTGCGTTTATACAGTTTATAAAACGCTATCACTGACTTTGCGATATTGCTAGCTATTAAAGTTGATGTTTTTTGCTGTTGATTAACTTAAACACAAACTTATTTGCGCATTAATTTAAAATAAGAGACGCTTTCAATTTACAAGCAAATTTAAACTGTCTGGTGTTAGTTGATTATAAATCTTTAAAGAAAATGAATCCTAAAATCATGAGCGACAAATATGCCAACGCGACCGTTTTACTGCCTTCACATTTGCAGAATAAAACTAAGAAATTGACTGATGGTGCTGCATACCTTTGGTTTCTGGTTTTAAGTTCAACTAAGGCCTTTGGGTGATTGCAATAACAGCCGAATAAAATGACAGATAAGTTTGGATTATGGCTTTGGAAAATGTGTTAAGCATTAAAGTTTAGCTTAAGAAAGCAAAAAGATTGATACTGCTTTATTGCAGGACTATGTGCGACTGTTTTAGGAAAGCAAACCGAAAAAAAGAGGAAAATTAGCGAAGCACTCCGTTTAGACTTTCAAATTGTTACTTATCATGTTTTGAAAAGTAAGTTTGCATTGGTTATAAGTTATTTTCAACCTAAAATGTCTATTTTTAAATTAAATTTGTAAAACCTAGCTTATCATTTTAACTGGGCATAACATCTTTCATGGTTTTAACCAGGAATTAATTATCAGAGATCCTTCTGAGAGACAATAAAGTTTTTTTGGAGGAAAAAATGTTTTTTGGAAAAAAAGTTCTTGAGAATAAAGAAAACCAAAAACAGAAAGACAAATTTGGTTGCCAAAAATTTAGTGGCAGGAGGAAAATTACTGCACCTAAAAACTAAGTTGTAAAACATATTCTACTATCGCTCATGAGCAATTTAGATTAAACAAAAATTTTTTTATTGTTCGAGAAGAAGAAGGAAAAGGTGTTGGAGAAGGAGAAGGAGAAGGTGTTGGAGAAGGAGAAAACGAAGGAGAAGGAGAAGGAGAAGGAGAAGGAGAAGGAGAAGGAGAAGGAGAAGGAGAAGGAGAAGGAGAAGGAGAAGGAGAAGGAGAAGGAGAAGGAGAAGGAGAAGGAGAAGGAGAAGGAGAAGGAGAAGGAGAAGGAGAAGGAGAAGGAGAAGGAGAAGGAGAAGGAGAAGGAGAAGGAGAAGGAGAAGGAGAAGGAGAAGGAGAAGGAGAAGGAGAAGGAGAAGGAGAAGGAGAAGGAGAAGGAGAAGGAGAAGGAGAAGGAGAAGGAGAAGGAGAAGGAGAAGGAGAAGGAGAAGGAGAAGGAGAAGGTAAAGGAAAAGGAAAAGGAGAAGGAGAAGGAGAAGGAGAAGGAAAAGGAGAGAAGGAGAATGAGAAGGCGAAAAACGCTTCGTTATTTAGAGTATCTTTCAGAAGTTGCTGACAAAGATGTAAAATAAACTGATTGTATAGATTGGCATAATGAGCTAAGATCTTACCCGGATTATCGCATGGGAAATACTGTAGTTAGTATTTTGTGAGAAAATCAAATAGCATACTTATTAGCCCAAAATTGAGAAGGGGTAAAATTAGATCTACTAATTATTACTTGACCTGATAATTAAGTTTAAAATCTCATTTTATAATCACTCCTGGTGAATTTACCTTATACAAAGATGTCAATTCAAATTTCTAATTTCAAAAATTCATATAAGGCGTCACGGAAAAGTTAGCGAATTGGGACTAGAACAAAATATTGCACAAACATGGCCGACAAAATTTTAAAAAATCACGACGCAAGTGTTGGACCCACTTTTTTTATCTAATTAAAAAAAATCTTTTACAGGCATGGTAGCATTCTGTTCTAATGGCTTTTATCACATGACTATTGTTAATTTCTAAAAAAATACAATCAAGAAACATGTCTAATTTCAAAAATTGTAAAAGTTTTGACATACTCGCTTCATTTCGAAGCTTATCAAAATCGGTCCATTAATTCGGGAGATGTGAGGTACACGCACTCACCTACAAACACATTTTTAAAGCATTTTTATTGAATTCCGTAATATATATTTTCATCAAAATTTCCAAATCAAAAATATTCATGAAATCAAAGCTTTCCCGCATTGCAAATACAGCAAAGCAAAAAGGGAAAAATAATATGTAGGTACGTGAGAGAAAATGAGTAAGGAAGATCGTTTGATGTGGCTTAAGCCTCACGCTGCTACATTTCTAATTACTGTACTCCTACGTTCTCCAACACCTGATTAATTAATTAATTAAGATTTTGGTAATGTAATCACGTAATGAACATAGTAATAATAATGTACACTATTCACTGTATTCCATATTCAACGCCGATTTATCATCCCGTTACGATAATGTCTAGGAGTTATTCCATAATCGCCGTTATATAAGTTGACTTTGTATTTTGGCGGTAGCAGGAGCAATTGACATAATATATAGGCGCAGGAGTTTGCATAACCACTTATCGTTTGCTGTTACATCGTGAGTTCTTTGAACTTATACTCATTGGGAAAATTACCAAACTTTTGGCTTTATCATTTTAATTATGCTGTTGGGGTCGCTTCGTTTAATATTTGCCTAAATTACTACCTTATAAACGTTTAATTGTAACGGCACTTCCGCTGTGCTAGTTAGATAACGGAAATCTAGACGTTATATATGTACTGGCTTTATAGGTAACAAGCATAATTATAATACATTTTAGTTTAATAATAATCGGCTAAGTTTGCTTTTATAAGTATAGACTTGCCTAAATACTTTTTATACTGAAAATAATTAGTTTTCATTAAAATATTCAATAAGTATTTAATTGGGATATTTAAATATTTTTTAGGTGTACGAATTAATCAAAAATAAGAATGAAGTATTGAAAATTAAAATACAATCAGAAAACTTAAGCAGCTTTAATTTGTACGGTAATAACTGCTTTAACGAGAGAAAGGGTCCTTAATATTAAAGCTCCAATTAATATTTAAATAAAAATAATAATGAGGTTTAAGAATAAAAATCTGTAACAAAATTTAATTGTTCATTATTTAGTACAGGGGTTAAGTTAAATTATTTAATTTATTTTAAAAATGACACTACTACACCACTGAGCTCTCAACGATAATGTATTTAATGGTAAACAGTGGGCGGACGGCGTCAAAAAAACCAACTACTCCCTCGCACGCACTGATAGGAATTGAAGTAGTTACGATTTAATTGTGTAACTCTATATATCAGCCAGTATAGTATAGCCGTATGTCGTAGCGTGACGTCATGGTTACCATTACAACGGCGCCTGCGACTGCAGAAGGTTGCGTCACTCCCGCTAAACTCTTCTGTCCTCCTGTAAATACTGTAATTGTTTCTATAGTCGAATTACGCGCGCTTTATAAATTGCGTTCTAACGCTCTGCTTGAATTAAGTTTAATATATAAATGTGCGTTTAGGGAAATTATGAAACTAGATATACAGGGTGAATAAAAAGTAAGGAACATCGATGGTACAGCCTTAAATAATAACTTTACGAAAAAAAGTTTCTAACAAAAGTTTCCTATCAAGTTTTTTGCCACAATTTGGCGCTTTTTAATTTTTTTTCAATTGTCATATGTTTTAGCTATGACGTCATCGACATTTTTTTTAAATGGCAACCTATAGTTTTTATGGCACGACCAGTTAGTGCTTTTTATTCTCTGTACAGCCATGTAACAATATCATACAGTTGCATAATAAAAATTTCAAGAAAAATCACGATAAACATTTATTTTTGGCAACATTTTTCATCAGGTACACTTATTGCAAGATAAACAAACGACAATAGTAGGCAATTGTTTGAAAATGTTTAAAATTGAACAAATGCAATTGAACAATGCATTAATAAGTGATTAAAATTTAGTCTGTGTCCCGTGTTAAATACGAACTTCTAATCATGGTACAGAAACTGAACATATCGAAATTTTGATGACGATCGGGTACGGTGATAACAAGAGAACTCGCACGACGATGTGTGTGCTTTATTTAATACTGTACATCCAAATCGCGAACCTGTTACGCGGTCCACTGTAACCAAAATTAATAGAAAATTTAGAGAAACAGGCCACGTCAAAGATTTGGATAAAATTGGCCGTCCAAAAATAGCAACAGACGATAAAATGTTGGACATTGTGCTTACAGTTTCCGAAAATCCTCATACTTCAACTCGACAATTAGCCCTGGATAATAATGTTAGTCAAGGAACTGTACTGAATATTTTACATACAGAAAAATGTCATCCTTATAAGGTTAAACTTGTTCAAGAATTATCAGAAAATGATTTTGATAGGAGAATTCAGTTTTGTGAAGAAATGATGGACATTTGGAAAATCTAAAAATTCGTATCCGTGAGCATATACGAGCAATATCACCTGCTACAGTTCAAAATGCAGTTCGAGGATTTTATTGTCGTATTGCCCACTGTCAGGCAGTGAATGGTGAACAGTTTAAACATTTGCTTAAATGTTTATCGTGATTTTTCTTGAAAGTTTTATTATGCAACTGTATGATATTTTTACATGGCTTTATAGAAAATAAAAAGCACTATCTGGTCATGTTATAAAAAGTATAGGTTGTCATTTAAAAAAAATGTCGATGACGTCATAGCTAAAACATATGACAATTGAAAAAAAAAATGAAAAACGCCAAATTGTGGCGAAAAACTTGATATGAAACTTTTGTTAGAAACTTTTTTTCGTAAAGTTATTATTTAAGGCTGTAGCATCGATGTTCCTTACTTCTTATTCACCCCGTATATGTTCAGGTTTTATTAGGTGACGAGGAACATGGTGGTTGACGAAAGAGCCACGATGATTGGAGCTGCGACAACGTCTCGTGTTTAACGATTTTATGAGATATTCCAAAAACCTCTTCTGGGGTTATTAGGGAGTCTTTAACCACAGCGGCAGCTAGGGGATCAACCTTTTCTTTTCTTTAAATTTCACTATAGTGAGGAACCCATAGGATTTTCACACGGTTCTTAACCGAGAGTTTTGTAGCGGTTTGCTGACTTTGTTGGACCCAATTTTAAGAAAGATCAAAAGGCCGCTTGACTGTTTGAACGAACATATGTGCATATGTTTGCTTTTAGAACCACTTTTGAAATTTTCGTTTGCAGAGGCCATTATCGCAAAGATCTCAACCTTGAAGACAAGTGAAGATTTTCTCAGATAAAATTTAAGTTTGAGTCGGGGGTTCCCTGGTTTTCTCCTGATTTATCCATAGTTCAAGACTCATCCGTAAAGCATACAAAGCTAAAGGTCTGAAGAAAGGATTGGTCTCTCGATAACCAATCATCCCAGCTTGGGATCGTAGACCATGCCATTACTTTCCATCCAAAAGACACCATAGAACGCCCTACTTTTTTCTGCGTAGGTTTTGATTGCCCGGTGCAGCTTAGCCTGTAG
The DNA here is from genome assembly GCA_958336395.1 of Ctenicera cuprea. Taxonomy (NCBI): domain Eukaryota; kingdom Metazoa; phylum Arthropoda; class Insecta; order Coleoptera; family Elateridae; genus Ctenicera; species Ctenicera cuprea. Next base: position 61,814,312 of record OY284487.1, read on the forward strand.
GGCACCACTCCAGACTCGGCCTTTACTACAAGCTGAAGAGGCACTAGTGCAAGCAGTACTCATTGTCGCTGTCGGGATTATGCACATTACTCCCGTTATACAGAGACGCAGTTCTTTGCAACCGGGTAAGTGCTGTACTTGTGGTAGCCATTTCAATTATTGGACAATATACAAGAGCTGTATATGTGACCAAGAAACGTACCACAGCCGTGCAGAAGCAATGTACGATTCCAGGTTTTAGTCTCCATATTTAAAGTGCACCTGTACATCCAGATGGACGTGCAAGCCCGTTTTCTTGTCTTTTTCCATGACATCCCCAGGTGAATTTTGGCATCCCAGATACTTAATCGCCCGACCTCTGCAGTGTTTTGTTGAAGAGTACAGGCCCTTTAAAGTCTGTGATATTTCTTTTCCTTGGAAACTAAACCAGTTTAGTCTTTGAAAGGTTCATTGAATGCTGGTTCTCATTACACCATTCTTGCACAATTATGAGGACCCATTGAGCTACCTCGCAAATCTTGATGAGAAACTTCGCACTTATAATGATAGCCAAGTCGTTAACGTATGCTTGTGTGTAAAACCCTTCGTTGTTGAGCGTCAGAAAGAGTCCGACGACGGCCACAAGGTACCAAAGGACTGGCAAATGTACGCCACCCTACGAACACCGGCGCTCAGCATAAATGCCCACTAGTCTCCTCTTAAGGTGGCAGTTATGTTACAGTGTGTGAAAATCTATTTAGTCCACTATGGTAGGTTCTATGGCACGCTAGGATGCAGCATTACGAATAGTTAGAAGTTGTACACTCGAACGCTTTTTCGACATCTAGGAAGGTTCCTAGTGCGTACTCTCCATGCTTTAGCGCCTTCTCGATCTTCTTATGTTGATTTGATGAAGAGCCGTATCAATAAATTGTTCTCCTCTTTGGTAAGCATGTTAATTCGGACGTGATAATACCAAAGATCTGTTTTTAACTTAGCGGTCTCTCTTTTCCTGTTTTTTTTAGGAAAAAGAAGGTTAGACTGATAGGTTGACATTACCGACCTAGAAGTACGAATCTCGTCCAGGTTTAAAAAGGAATATTACCGTTGCCGCTTACCTTCGTACAGAAATATATCTTGTGGTTAGACAACACCGTAATATGTGCTTTCAGGCCGTTCTGTAGAAAGGCTGGGAAAATACCATTAGGCTCTGTTGTTTTGAAAAGGGCCAACGGTATGGTCGCCTATTAGGTACGGTCAACTATTACAACTTTTGAGACTACTTTCCAGTTGACAGAATACGGTCTAACTTAAAAGCCTCAATGATCGGCGTGTCGGCTACTAATATTTTCCTAGAGTCGGAAAAGTTGGTTTTCAATAAAAGTTTTAGTGTCTTTTCATTGGTGACGGTAAAATCACTATTGGGAAGTCGTAAAACCAGCTCCCAGGACTTTTTCTCCATTCCCGCACAATAAGCCTTCCATGTTGTTTGTTTAACATGCCGAATAGCGCTTTTACTACTTTGTTGGGATTGCCTACGGCGTTCCCTGTCAACATGTTTTTGAGAACGCTCAGCTACATTGAATAATTTGCAAGTTTCTTTGCGAGTCAAGCTCCATCAAAAGTTTCTATATTTACCGCCACGTGGAGGGCAGTTTTTTTCATATGACGAAATAATAGCTCTCTGCAGAGAATCTACAGACAGCTGAATTGTGACCACACCTTTTGGCTGTTCTATAACTCCATGTAGTCTAATCGAGATGGCCTATGTATACAAGGCTTAGTTGGTAGACTTGTAGTTTCTATACGTCTCTATGGTGAAAAAGCTCAATTCAAGACTGGAACATATTATATATAATGTAATGTTTGGTTAGGTAGTAGGAAATTTATGTGTTAGCTTTTACAGAATAATCTTTTATTGAATTGTTTTATATTAATATAAATAGCAACCAAGTCGCTAAGTTACTAAATAAAATTCATACAACCAGGTTGCTACATTACATCTGTGGTCAGGGAGTGGGGCTCGGACAATGGGTTACAGTCTGAGAGATCCTTACTGGGTTAGCTTGTTCAAACCGTAAGCTTCCGCTTGATTTGGAAACAGGGCTCTAGAAGGAGCGTGATAGGTGGTGATTTGCCTAAGACCAGAAGTTACTGCTCGCTTTTGAAAGAGACTCTCGAGCGTTGATTTTTCTACTGTTATGTAATGTGTGGTCACTTTCTTCACCTGAATAGCCACTACTAGTGCTTTTTAACTACGTAAATTTTATTTTAATGTTACTTCAATTTTGGCGTCATTAAAATGTTCTGCCTGAAGCAATTAAATCGCGTGGTTATTAATAAGAAATAACCATTATATTTTAGTTATTTTTTTAATGAGTTCGAAATTATGTCTTTAGATTACACTAAAGTTTTACATTACAATTTGAAATTTAAAGTTAATAACTTTTAATTTTAAAGGTGTTAACTAAGTTACCAATTTAATTTTTTAATTTTGAATTAAAAATTGAACCTTGATCTCTATAATTAAAAATTATTAAAAAAAATTTTGGATAAAGAGAATTTTAGTTTTACATACTTTCGGAGTCTGCAGCACCACGATTTAAATAATTAGTTGCAGTTTTATTTTAAATATTAGCTTATTTGAAGAAGTACAAAAACTTCAATTTTCCTGTTATTTTTTTTACGCAATTTTATATTTAAATTGTGAAATATTTTGAATGTGTAGAACTGGGTTCGCTTTTATTTCCGAAACTGTTGGTCCGATTTTGACCTGTTTTGGAATGAGGAGAGTATATTAAAAATTTATCGACAAAATCAGCTTTTATAAAATTCGGCACCGGTAGCCGACATGTGTTTTTGGTAGAATTTTTTCAGAAACAAAATTTGAAAATGGCATCTCTCATATAGCGCAAGAATGTCTAAAACATGTCTTACAAACATTCTTCATGAATATTATGGATGTCCATATGACATCCTTTTAAGAGACTAAAGATATCCTGCGGACGTCTATACGTCGTCCATTTACCACAACTACGGACGTCTCTAAGACGTTCATTGAACTGTAAGACAACGTCCTGTATAGATATCATTCCGATTTCATTTTTTTTTTAGAAAAACAATATTACAGTAGATATTTATTGTATATTTTACTTATTAATACATGAATTTGGCCAATACAATATTTTAATTACATGAAGTAATTCTTCTTGTTTTTAAATTGGCTTTTTCTTAAGCTCACCGCAATCAATTTTTCATGTCCCCTTCAAATACTTTTGTTGTAGCATTCTGAAACATAATTTTATTAATATTAACTAATACCACTTATGAACGAAACATACATAGCCACACCCAATACAGAAAGCTACTGTGCCAAAAACTCGAACAACTAGAGAAATCCGAATCTCAGATGCAGAACACCCACAACAAGAGAAAACACATCTCCTAATGTCGTCACAACAAAACTGTTATACAGCCACTGAAATTTACAGTCCAATCCGCAATGCAGAACAGCTCAATGCTAAGGAGAAACTGGCACCTCGGGAAGGCTTAGCTCGTCTCACTTACAGTAAGCGCATTATTAATAAAACAGGGCATGTTCTTAGAAGGTACAGCATAAAGACAGTCTGTAGGACTAACAAAACTCTGGGAACCGGTTTCAGATCCGCAAAGGATCAAACATGAAGCTTGAAATCAGCCGGGATCCACATCTCTTGCTCTTGTGATTCAAACTACACCGAACAAACTAGTCGTTCTTTTGAGTTAAGATTGAGAGCACGAAGGTAATTGCAAACACAGACGCATCATAAAATCTGCTGTAGTTGAACATACTGGTTTAACTGGGCATAAGATGGATTTTGAAAATGCTAGAGTACTTGCCAGAAGACTTCATTACTTCCCTTGTATCGTGCGTAAAGCAATTGAAATTGAGACACAACCTAACAACATAAACAGAGAAGATGGTTTTAGACTCAGTTAAGCTTGAACTTCAGTAGTTGATCCTTTAAGGACTCGTAAGCATCATCGATCTCACAATCACGCTCCACCGGATCCATCTTCACCCAACGGTGACAGTCAATCAGAGCTCTGACGTTTTGCCCGACTGGCTCAAGGGGGTTTAAATATGTTCCCAACAGTGTTTTAATCACTCTGAAGATGCAATGTTAAAAGCACTTGGCGCTGTTTAGGCAAGCAGGGCGTACGAACAACTATGGCTCAAAGTTTTAGAGCAAATGCTTGTAAAGACAAACAAGCTACAGTTCGGTTCTTACTTGATTATGCTGGGTGTAATTCCCAAATGGCGACGCGGTCTAAGCCGAAAGTAAATTGTATTATTGACAGTTTTAGAAACCGCAAATGCTTCAAAGAATATAATTCACTGATCCTTTTTAGCCGATTTAGAAGCACGAGGAAAAAAAGTATTTAATTAGTTACTTTACTGTATTGATCAATTTCAATTAATATTAAATAAGAATATGATCAATTACTTTTGTAATATTATTATTATTCATTGTAAGAAATGAAAAATTAGTGATTTCCATATAGGATGTTTTATGTACAACCTTAGCAGGATGTCTTATGGACATCCATACAGGATTCCCCATGGACGCCTATTGAGGATGTCTTAGGGACGTCCGTTGTAGAGCATTAATATGGATTATTTTCAATATATAGTTGTTTGTAGCTCAAAATATTTAATATTACGAAACAATACAAGTCTATACTGTAATTAAGTAAATACAAATTATAGTTTGTCCCTTGAAGTGTGCTTTGTAAATATAAAACTACAACATAGGCAAGATACGGAGTGAGTATTTAGACGCATCTGCAAAAATTTTCTGTCATTTTGGCATTTTATTGTACAATAATATAATAAGTAAATTTTATTAAACAAATTGTAGTCCTGTTTGTGACGTTTATTTTCTGTAACATTGATTGCAAGCTTATTTTCATGTTTTAATATTAAAAAACGCACAAGATCTTTCTTTTGAAAGTGAATATCGAAATTATTTCACATCCTACGCCTACCTTACAATAAAGCTTTTCTTTCATTTTAAAGGTTATAGTTGTTAAAGTAAAAGTTCGTTCAAACGGGAGCTGCTTGGCCAAAAAGCTCACAAAACAAAACTTTCGAGAAAACTTGTTTGCATGAATAACAATAAAGGTAGATATATTAATATTTCCCCAAGAGCGGAGGGGTCTCAATTCTTAGAAAAAAATGTCTGGTTATTTCCCTAAAAATTCTAAATCTGATGTATTATACCACAACATTTTTTCCACCAACTTAAAATAATTTCCGTGGAAAATCCATAAAATAGCGCGTTTCTTTCACATTCCGCAATATTCCACATCCGCGTTTAATTCAAGCCTGAAATTTTTGTTCGAGTTTTGAATTACGAGAAGTATGGAAGTCAAGGGAGTTCATGGGAATTTATAGACGCAGTACATTGAAACCGATAAAACCCCTACGATATTATAAAGAATTCTGACGGTTTTCTTATTATTATTTTTCCGAACTCTGAAAACGCAGCACGACGTAAAACAAACAATGAAATTTCATTGTTAAGGTCTATTATTGTCATCACAATATGGTCGCGTGCAGTATTATTACAATACATCACACTTCCGAGAAATTACTTCGAAAAATAAAGATTGAAAAATGTAATTCTGAGTAGGTGTTTAAATTTAATTATCACCAACTGAACCGTGCCAGTTAAATTTTGTTTAAAAAGGGAACTTTTAAAGGTTAAAACTTTTAATTGGTGCGATCTCGTTGTAATATCAAAAGGTAATAACCTACTGACATGGTTCTAGGCTGTTTAAATCCTCTTTATTGAACGCGGTTGCTCTATTTGCCTGACACACATGAAGAATTAGGTTACGCTAGCTTGCTTGCAAAATTATCCGTTATTTTGTTATAGCTTAATTCAGTTTGAGATTCCATATACATGACTTATAGATTCCATTTATTTTTACCAAATGAAAGTCGTAGGTCAGTGCGCGTTCCAGAATTGTATACTAAAATCTTTGTTGCTCTTGTTAGCAGGCTATAAAAATCTTTACGCAGCTGCTATGGTTGCAATTAAACCTTTTAATACATTTTTTTATACATAATTGCAATATACCTTTTAAAAACAACTTTAAAATCTAAATCTTGAAACAGTTTTTGGTTTATAAATTACAACGTCGCGTTTGCCGTTTCAGCAGACAATAAAAACATTTAACCCGATAATTTTTTGATGTACAAAATTGTATGGCGATTTAATTTAAGCCAACTTAATTGTATTAATTATTACTTTTAAATATGATTTTTTTTTGATATATTATTCGTGAAATAATCTAATCACTTGCTGCATAGCAATTCGTGTTTGTGCCGTAAACAAATTATACTCAGTATCATAGCAAAACGAACGCTCGATGCAATGCAAGAAGTTTTCGTAATTTAATACCCCATTTTTTTCATCTACTTGTGGTGTAACTGTCGATTCTAAATGTTTATGAAAAATTTTTTCGTAGACTTAATTAGACTAGCTAAGCCCAGTAACGGACACGGAAATGTAAAGTGGAGAAAGCAGCCGGACCAGCCGGTCGCAGAAAAACCAGATGAAGGCTTGCACAAAGCCAGCCGAGCTAGCTGAATGCCAATAATGAACTAGGAAATGCGACCTGAAGGATTTCGCCGGACCTTGAAAATTTCTTGCAGATAGAGGCTTGATGCTCATGCAATGGTTCTAACATTGCAAACTGACGTAACTGACGGCTCAAGAACAATAGTGATAATCTGTTGCTCTCTGAAAGCTTGTAATACGTCAACACGACACTCAACTGAAAGTTCGGGAAATGTTGAATTATCCTAAATAAGTTATAACTCGTCGGAAATGAACAGAAGACCGTGAATAAAAATTATACACAATATTTATTATTACTCTTACTTATATCATTTTAAATATCTGATTGTGTATTTTATGTGATTGAATTTTATTATATTATTTATATGACAATTAAATAGAATGGCTCTTTGAAACGGTAAGCCACTGTCCGATTTATCCTTCCGGAACGGTACGCCTCCCTCTCTCTGGCTGTTGATAGGTTGGAAAGAGTAAGTACTGATTTTTTTGATGAAAGCTGTCGAAGGATCAATCGAATATTTATCAATATACGTTTTCTGATCGAAATGGCTGTCGCTTAACCTCGGTGCTTTCTGTAATTAAATGAAATTTTGTACACGTAAAATGTAATTTTATTAATTCAAACAAGAAATGCACTGTTTTCACACTCTGGCTCGTTTTTTCAGGTATTTGGGTTATCTGAAAAAAAGAATTTGTGGAGTTTTATGTAAAATTTTTCAGGTAAGTACAGTAAGTATACTTCAACTGGTTTTAATTAACTTAGAAATTGATAATTAGTTATTTTGAAGCCGAAATGATTTTACCTTGCACGAAATAAAGGCGAACTGATTTTTTATTAGCCCGCGCCGTAATTTGAAACATATACCTAGACTTTTTCCATCTAAATGTATTAAACTTTTTGGCTAAAAACAGTTTGGCGAAATCGAAATATCATTCCTTTAATTTTACCTAATTTAACCAACATGTGATCTCTGGCAGTTTAACGATTCAAACAGAATCGAAGTATTACTGTTTCAATTTTATTCAAATTTATCACACTTTCTGGCTAATCACGGTTTGAATTCAAATCTGGTTTTTAAAAAAATACGGTTTGTTTTGGTTCGGAGTTTCAGTCAAGAATAGTTTTGAAAAAATTCTGAAAGAATAATAATTCCGAAAAAATGACTAATTATTTTGAACCGGTCGTCAGATTTTATAACTGATGAAAATTAAAGGGAGGTTAAATGGATGTCCAGCTTCTACAAAGAACGGCGTTACGACGGGGTCTCTCTGCGTGTTAAAGCTACTTAAAGCGCCACTGGCGCGTTTTCTTGAAACCAAAGCAACAAAACAAGTTGGTATAAAGTTTAACACTGTTGCAGCCAGGTTATCTCGTTTCAATTTACGTCTACAAACTGTGGGAAACCTATGCCGTTTGTTTTCATGACCGCTGGTTTGCTCTACAGAGCGAAGAAAATGGGGGTTTAATTTGTAATCATTAAAATATGTAATGTGGGTGACTACGAACGGCATCGGCTTACATTCAAACTTAAACTAACTGCGAGATTAAACACGAACAATGAATTAATACTTTCCCTGGGAAGATATCTCTAAATTGGTACACAAACATGAACTAATATGTTGGAAAAGCCGACTTGCAATAACTACCTATGCAAAAAGTACAGTAATTTAATCACAAATTAATAAATAAGAAATGTAAAAAATTAACACGTGCAATTACAATACAATTGGCTCATTATGCATCTATCATTAGTTCAGGGATTTTTCTTATACAAACCAGTATTTAGACCGAAGGCTAGTACTCTGCTGATGAAGACATTTTGTAATTCATTTGGCTCCGGAAGCGGGGTGGCAAGGTGTCGGAGTCTTAGTACCGTTAGTCTGAGACAATACTTGAGAAGATGAAGGAAAGATTCCTTCTCTTTTCCGCAGAACCTGCACATGGGGTCGTGACTGCATCTATGGTGTTAAAGTGTTTGTTAAAAGGACCATTGACCTGTCAGAAAACCTACCACAATCCTGATGTGTTTCATATTTAAGCGTAGGAGTTGTTTTGCAACGCCAAGGTAAAGGTTCTTAAATAAGACGCTTTGACTGACGCAGCCCTGGATTAAGGTCTAGTTGATGTTTTGAATTGGGAACGAGTTCAGTTTTCAATCTCCTGCCTTGAGATAGCCTGGAGAGTTCGAGCGCCGGCCCTGGGCAAAGAAAGGGCTTTTTCCTGGCCAAAGCATTAGCTTCTATGTTTCCATTATTGTTATTGTAACCGGTGCTTAAAGTAGCTTGACCAAATTGTGTGAGCCAAGTCTGCGTAGAGCTCAAATTTTTAAAATGAAATTTTATAGCAGCGAGTGTAGAGTACCACATGAGTGAGGTAAAAGCACTTTTGAAACGAGGTATATATTAATAATAATAATATGTTCGTTTATTTAGCTATAAGCTATACAGTTTCACTTACTTTAACAATACACAAAACAATTATTTCTTAATCCTCTATGGCTAACTACTTTACTTTTTATTCATTAATTATATAAATTTAACTTAAGTAATAATAATAAGAGAAAAAAGAAAAAAAAACAGGATAAATCAATGTCATTACTTAACTTATTAGTCAAATTCTATTCTATCTAATAACATTTGCTTAATTCTATTCTTGAAACTTTGTATGCTATTGCACATTTTGGTTTCCTTTGGTAACTCATTATATTTTACTAGACCTTTAAAAAAAACTGAATTATGAGCCGCCTTTGTATTTGTATGCATTAATATAAATTTATTCCTATTTCTTGTCAAGTATTCATGATTTTCACTAAATATAGTTACATATTTTTTAAAGTAATCTGGGAATATTTCCAATTTTATTTTGTGTACAAATATTAAGGTTTGGTACTCCAATAAGTGACGTATGTCTACCCACCTCAATTCCGCTAGCATGTCCCTAATCCTGGTGTATATATCTTTACGTAGAATAATTCTCATACCCCTATTTTGTAAAATCTGTAATCTATTTACATCACTAGGTTTTGCCAGAGATAGGATAGTACCCGCAAAATACAAATGAGGTAGTACTATCGTGTTATATATCGTAAGTTTTGATTGACTGCTTAAAAATCTACCAGCTCTATTGATTACATTTAGCTTCTTAGAAATCTTTTTGCACACATAATCCATATGGTCACTAAACTTTAATTTGCGATCTACTACAATTCCTAGATACTTCACTTTATCCACCACTTCTATTTCTGCATTTGCTATTTTCACCTTAATTTTTAAGTCTACAAATCTTTTATAATTCATCTCACTGCCTATCATCATGCATTTGGTTTTGTCTACATTTAATTTTATTTTGTTACCATTCAGTTATTTGCTCAATTTAGCTAACTCATTATTCATATTGCCTATAAGTTGATAATAATTTTTACCAGCTAAGTAAACTATCGTGTCGTCGGCAAACAAATGATAATTTGCCAAATTTATTTCGGATTCAATGTCATTTATGTACATACTGAATAGCAAGGGACCCAAAATACTCCCTTGCGGGACTCCGATATTCACAGACGTTGAGCAAACTCACTTTCTTCACACCTAACTATTGTTTCCTTCCTGTAAGATAATTTTTAAACCATTTAAGTACTATACCTCCTATATTAAATTGTTAACTCATCTTCTCAAGCATAATTTCCCTATCCACAGTTTTAAAGGCTCGTTTTAAATCTAAAAATATAACACATACTAGAGAGCCCTCATCAACATCCTGCTTCCAATCATTAATAACAAATTGCAAGGCTGTTTCACAGTTATATCCAGTCCTAAACCCCGATTTGAATTTAGTGAGTAACTCGTTTTCTTCGATATACCTATTTACCTGATTAAAAACTACTTTTTCCAAGATTTTTTCGATAGACGATAACATGTTAATTGGTCTAAATTCACTTGCATTCTTTGTATTAATTACTTTACGTACAGGTACTATCGTAGATATTTTCATCTGTTCTGGTACTACCCCTATACTTAATCAACTATTGATAATGTTTAGTAAAGGATTACTTATTTCATCATAAATATTTTTAATAAGGAGCATGTCAATATCATCAGGACTACTTCTATCATTCATTGTAAAAATAATTTTTCTCAGTGCTTCAACATCTAACAACTCAAGATTACTTAAAGAACAAGTTTTATTATTTGAAGCCAGTTCTAACCTTTTTTTGGTATAGATGATACAATTTCATTAATACTTTTAACATAATATTCATTAAATTCATTCGCTATCTCAATCTTGTCTGTAATTTCTTTATTTCCAAATACTACTTTCCCATAATTCTCCCTATTGTTACTTTTAATAAGAGTTTTTAAGGTTTTCCACATTAATTTAGGTTCCTTCTTACAGTTGTCTATTTTAGCTTGATAATAATACTGTTTTTGTGTTCGTATAACCTGAACTACATTATTCCTACTTGATTTATATATATTCCAATCATTAACCTTATTAGTTAATAGGAACTTTTTATAATTTACATCCCTCAGCTTTATTGCACTTAATACCTGTTCATTAAACTAATGTTTACCACTATCTTTTATAATATATTCCCTCTTTGGCATATGTTTGTCTACTACCATTTGTAAATTTGTGTGAAATTGACTATATCTATCATCTAAATTATTTAATATATAACTATAATTATAGGTAACAGTTCTTATATCATTCTTAAACAAGCCAACATCATCAATCTTTTGTCTTTTACTAACTTTCTTAACTTTATTTGTATGTATAGTAGTCTCTATGCATATGGCCCTATGATTACTTACAGCTGGTTCTTTCATTACACTACAGTTAATATTTAAAAAATTATTTTTGACAACTAAATTAATAATCGATCCCTTTTCAGATGTATTCACAAAACATGTACGGTCCGTAATAACTTGTTTTAAACCTAGATCGTTTAAGCATCTCTTTAATCTTTCAGCATATATATCTGCACTGCCCGAGTTTATATTAAAGTCCCCTACTATGAGACATGGATGAGTTAATTGAACTACATAATCACTACATAAATCTTCCAGAAACTTAAGAAACGCCGCTTTTGATCCACTTGGGGACCGATACAAATTAAATATAGTCAGTTTTGTACCTGTTATTACTAACTCTAATTCAATTACCCAATAACTTTTTGTTACACAACAAGATCTTTCATTTCACACGATACATTATTCCTAACATAACATAGCACTCCTCCCGTATGTCTTGAATCTGAATCTCCTCTAAACATTTTATAGTTAGGTACATTTACTTCAAAATTGTCAATTTCACTAGTAACATGTATTTCTGTACAACATAATACTAAAGGGTTACTGTTTATCACAAAGTAACTAACCTCATCTCTGTGCGCATTCAAACTTTGTACATTCCACAGGTATATCTTATCACCCCTTTCGTCTATTTGCTATTTATTTGAATCAAACACTAACCGGTTTTTAGGTCTCTCCAACTCTTTTTTATAAACTTCACAAATCCAGTCAAATACCGTATGCCGTGTATTCACCCTCGTGTTCAATCTTTGGTTAGCACTAACACAATTGACACATTGTTTTTCCAAGGTGGAATTGCCCTCATGATTTTCTGCTCCACACTCACCACATACTTTCTTGTTTTTGCGCTCAACTGCCTTGTGGTTATAGCCCCAGCACTTAAAACACCTCACCCCACAGTATATTGTGATGCAAAAAGACTCTACATATACTCCAGTTTATTTTAATTTTTTCTATTTGTAGCATCAAGTCTGCTGTTTCATTATCTACTTCAATTATCGCTAATGCTACTTGTTTTCTTCATATAAACACTATTTTTTTTTTCTAAAACAGCGTGAAAATGCATCACTTTTTTAAGAAAATTCAAAAAAAAAACCGCGAGAATCAGTGAAATGCAATTTGGTCTTATTATTTATTAAGCAAACGTTTTGCTTAGAATTTCCGATACTTTAAACCTAATTCTCCTTATATATTTTAAAATTATTTTGTATTACTTTTTATCCCTAACAGGTACACTGGTACAGCATAAGTTGATGGAATACAGCTAAGTTACGATCTTAATAGTAGAATCGTCGCAATGATATGATGTGTCAGCTGTCAGAAGTCAGCATGCCGCATAAGTATAGGAAAAACTGAAATGTTTAGTATTCTTTAGCATCACAAAACACAACAAACTACAAGGTGCACAAGCCAAAAACCTCAGACAAGAAGGAGGATTATCCTCTTAAAAATTACCATATCTAACAATCACTAGCCTTATATTCCACTGTCTCGGATAAGCAATTCAGCTCAAACGCTTTTTACAGCCCAATATAGTATTTTTTAAGCGCTTTAATTTGATATATCACAGCGAATATGTTGGTATTTACTATTTTTTAAGTATGGTGGCTTGAGGTGAAGGAGTAAGTAGGCACTCAACAATTCTAATACCATTTTGTGTCCTACTTTGCACCCTGATGCAATTTCGGGCTTACCGCAACCCAATATTTTTGTATTTTTTTAATATCTAGGGTGGATCGTTTTAAGAAGAACACCCATTTTACAATCGGTTGCGAAATTTCAAAATTGACCAATGATTCAAGTTTTCTGGATTTATGAAAATTTTGATTATAAAGTAGAATTGATCTTAACCGCAAAAGAGCATTCTGATAAGAAAAGTTTTGTGATGGTACACAGAAGATTCGAGTCTATGTGCTTTAAGCATTTTGTAATAATCTATCCACATTCGGTCCAAACCTTGGACAATATTGAGAAATACGGCGACAGGATGTAGTTCGTTTTCAAAGGCATTTTTAATAAGTTTCAAGACACGGGAGGCTTAACGAACAGTAGAATGTTGTTTGCGGAATTCATATTGCAACGATGCGGCACGGCAACGGCGGTATTCGAACATGAGTTTTGAGATCTACAAACAGCTTTCGCTTTCCGCAGAAACTTTGTACAAGTTTCCAAACGACAAATGGGCCTAATGAATGTTTCACTGCTTGTTTGGATACATCAGGAACAACCCGAACCAAGCCGAAAAAGTCTAGGTGTATGTTTCAAATTACAGCGCGGCCTATGATGAAAATCAGTTCGCCTTTATTTCGTGTAAGGTGAAACCTTTTCGGCTTCTAACAACAATATTTTTTTAATTTTCTATTCTAATTTTGCTTTGAAAACAAAGAAGTTTTTAAATCAAAGGACGATAGATAATACAGGTAAGGCCGTATTTGGATATGAATACAATAGCCCATGTCCCGGCGCGGCAAATTTGAAAGCGCGGAAAAATTTAAAAGAAGAAAAAAGCAGCCGAATCAGAACCGCATGCAACATTCAATTGCAAAGGAGTTACCTCGCCGAGGTGAGAAGGTTGAACCGATAAGCTAAGAAGCCGATAAAATAACCTTTAGCTAACTTATTTTCTAGAGCTACAACACGTATAGTGATAGGTCGTTTGTCTTTTCATGACAAAGCAAGCTAATTGCCATAATCGATGGTCTACATGCTGGATCAGTAAAACTACGAACAGCGTTTGCTGATTTCTCTAAAAGATTCCTCTTCTTTAACAAAATAAAAGATTAACACCTGCCGAGGTAATTTAAAGTGCCTAAACATTGGAGAATTACTAACAATTATACCTGGATAAGAGCTTCATAAAATAATGTGTGCACTTTTATCGTCACTTGATTGGTGGACTAGGCAATATTGTGCAATAAAGGCAGGTGGTATAGCAGCGGTTGAGGCCGGAGTTAAATTTTAAGTTAGTTAATAAATTTAAGGGGTAATAATGGGGTAATGAAGCGCAATACATAGCCTGTCTTACTCAAATGTCAAACTCACCTGCCGTCTATAATGGACTCGGTATACCCTGTTCACGCAAACGAGGCTCTGACGATCGAAACACAGCGGCATTACTGTTACGACTGTGGCTAGGTAAAGTAAATGTAGTTCCATACTGAAACGTATCGCCCTAAAGGAAGAAGAGCACATTCCAACCCACATTGGGCCAGTGTGTAGTGATCAGGTCTAATACCTTCAATGCATCTCACACAACAAAATACTATGCCATCATTCCCCAGCACTTCTAGAGGTACCGACCAAGACAGCTGTCGGGATACTAAAAGAAAGAGTATGCTAAGAATCACTGGGTCAGACCGGGTTGACACAAGGCGACGATTTGGATAGGAACTTGCAATATACGAACCTTGGCGGATAATAACAAATTATACACACCAGAAAACAAATTAGAGAAAATCAAATATGTGATGTTATACGATTTAGTATAATTAGAAGAAAGAGAAAAGAATATATTACCCAACAGCGAGGACATCATTTAATGTATAAAGGAGACAGCTACAGCAATGTAGCCTTTATATTTAACCAACGTTTAGCCCCACACATTAAATCCTTCAAAGCTATGCCATATAGAGTAGGCTATATTAATACAAAACTTAACAAACAGACAAATACAAAAATAACTCAGGTATATGCTCCGACCAGCACTCATTCAGGCGACGAAGTTGAACTATTCTATGAAAAACTGAGAAATGCAATCCAAGATTAACCAACAACATTTGAAATCATAATAAGCGACTTTAATGACCAAATTGATACAAAACAAGAAGATCATGAAACACAAATTGAAAAAAAATCCGAATGGTAACACGCAAAGTGCCCTGATGGAAACTTAAAACTCTACGCTCTGTATTAAGAAGGCTATCTAACAAAACCAAAAGACAGAAGCGTCAAGAAATATGGGACCCAGAGAGCCCGAGGTTCTCACAAGATATAATTTAGATATGAAGAGGTCAAAAAGATACCCCAACAGCGCCCATACTGGTATTTAGCCGATCTACCTGGCTAAAATTATTTATGTTGTTCAATAGGTGGTATAACACGTGTTTTCGAACTATAGCATTCTGTTATCAGTAATTAAGAATACATTTTGTGAAGAAAAGAACTAAAATTATGCTTTCAAACTATTTATTTATCAAATATATATAAAAACATCAACCGGAAGATTATGAGTGCTACGGCTCTTCATCAGATGTCACTTCAATTTCATCCGAAGACTGTTTCGGTTCAGCTGATGGGTTCAGGTGTATGGATTCAGCTAAGTTAAAAAGATAACTAAAACAAAAGAATATTTTAAAATATATGCACATTTACCCTCTTCATCACAATCCATTACTATTCACTTTCAAAAATAATCTTTAAAATAGATACCACTATCGGAATGATGCTTACGTACAAAATGACGAGAAACGATACGTGCACGTGAAGAGACGATGAAGTTCCGACTAATCGGACACATACACAGTGACGTGGAGAAGCAGGGGAAGGAAAGCCTATTGTTCTCTGACCATTCAGCTTTGTCAGGTAGCAATTCATTTCTATTTCGAGTGAGTTTTACAAAATTGACTTATGACCGGCCTTCTTCTTCTTCTTCTGGTTCCTCTTCTATCGAAAGTTAGACACCATTATGGCTACTCGGATTTTATTGACCGCCGTTCTAAACAATTCTCCACTGCTGCATCCAAACCACTCTCTTACATTTTTAAGCCAGGATAATCTACGCCTGCCCACACTTTGTTTTCCGCGAATTCTACCTTGTATTATTAATTGCAGCAATGCGTATTTTTGTCCCCTCATTACATGTCCCAGATATTCAAGTTTCCTTGTTTTGATGGTTATCAGGATTTCTGGTTCATTTTCCACCCTTCTAGTGACCTCCCTATTTGACACTCTTTCCGTCCACGATATTCGTAGGATTCTCCTATATCACCAAAGCTTGAAGGCAGCCAGTTTATTTAGATGTACTTGTCTTAATCTCCAAGCCATATAGGAGAGTTGAAAACACATAGCACCGGAGCAGATCGGCCAGATCGGCTCAATACTCGTATGTGCAGCGGCACGCTTACAGATAGTTTTTGTAAAAAACCATAGAAATGACATTGGCCATTTGCAGAGAGGTGATGGACGTTTTACTGAGAGCACAAAAAAAAAACGTTGGAACTACTACTATTAAGCATCTATTTCGCTGGTTCTCAAACCTACAGATCGGACAAACTTGACCCAGAGGTAGTGGAGCTAATTCGTACACACTCAAGGGTCAAAAGTCTGGCCACAATAATATTTTCGCCAGATAGGGTCTAATGGGCAATTCTTGCCTTTAAACCGTTTAAATCACCTGGCGGAGACAGCATCTTTTTGGTCTTACTACAGAAATGTATAGAGGACCTGCTGCTCACTATCTGTAAACTATATAAAATTAGTTTCTGCCTTGGTTAGAGAAGAAGAGAGGTTAACCTGGTCTATATACCCAAGGGATGAAGGCGTTCTAACACCCAGCCATAGTTGTATACACTTATAAGCCTCACCTCCTTCCTGCCAAAAGTCATAAAAAAGGTAGTTGATCATCATCATCATCATCATCATCATCTTCAAGGTATAGGCCTTGTAGGCCTGTTCCGTCTTCATGTAAATTGGTCTGCCCATCTTCTTCTGGGTCTGCCTCTACTTCGTCTTCCTTCGGGTCTGTATTCATATAAGGACCTGGGGATTCGCTGGTTATCCATTCTAAGGACATGGTCGAGCCAATTTTGTCTATTTTCGTCGATTACTTCTAAGATACTGGTCATTTCAAGTTCTGCTAATATGTCTTCATTTCTTTTAAAGTCCTCCCACGTGTATCCAGCGGTGGGTCTTAAAAACCTCATTTCTGCAGCTTGCATCCTTTTTCTTTGACTTTGAGTCAGCGTCCAACATTCGCTTCCATATAGCAGCATTGGTCTCGCCATTACTTTGTATAGTTTTAACAGAGTATTTTTATTAGAATTTTTAAAAGTTTTCCTTATCGTTCCGCATGTGTATTGGAATCTGCTGAGTTTCATTTCTAAATCGGAGTTTGTTATGTATGACACGTTGTATCCCAGATAATTAAAAGTTGTTTTCTGTTCTATGGGCTTATCATTGAGTACTATTTTTGCTCTTAGGTGTTCTGGCCCTCTAAATGCGAGTATCTTTGTCTTTTCAGTTGATATTTCTAGCTGATATTCGTTAGCTATTTTATTTAGTTTATAGACTGCTCTTTGTAAGTCATCTTCTGATTCGGCAATTATTATTTGGTCATCGGCGAAAAGTAGAGTGTCAATATGTGTATTATTTATTTCAGTGTGCGTAGATAACGTACGCTGCCATCTATCGACCACTTCGTCAATATATATGTTGAATAGAGTGGGAGACAGGGGACACCCTTGCCTTACCCCACCGTTTATTTCTACTGTATCCTCCGACGTCTCCTTCTCAATCCTGAATCTTGTATTAGCATAGAGACTTTGAGCAACTCTGACGAGGTGTTGGGGGAAGCCTCTGCGGATCATAATTTTCCATAGTTTATTTCGGCTCAATTTATCGAAAGCCTTGACGTAGTCTATAAAAGCAATCAGAGTTGGTAAGTTATATTCACGTCGTTTTTCAATCATCTGGACTACTGAGAAAATGCAATCTGTACACGAGCGTCCTTTCCGAAATCCATGTTGAGCTTCTCCGAGGATGTTCTCGCTAATAGCATTAATTCTTCTTGTGATGATCTTTGCAAATATTTTGTATCCAGTATTCAGTAAACTTATTCCCCTGTAGTTGTCGCATTTGCTCCTATCGCCTTTCTTAAATATTGGGGTTACCAAAGCTATTCCCCATTCTTCGGGGACATGACCTGTTGTCCAGCATATGTTCAAGAAATTTAATAGACGTGTAAGCAATTTATCAGAGGCGTTTTTGAAGAGTTCTATATTCAGTGCATCAGTTCCTGGAGCTTTTTTGTTTGCAAAACTTAGTATGGCTTCTATCATTTCATTTTTGGTTATCTGGTCCACATGCTCATTGATATCTGCAATTACATTATCTTCAGTGTCTGGTCGTAAATCGGTCCATAAGTTTTGGTAGTAATTGTTCCATATATTTACTGGGATTATGTTAAGTTGGAGTTGGTCTTTAACAGTTGAATTTAAGTATTTGAGGGCTTTATACGCTCTTTCTTGGCGACCGTGTATGTCATCCTCCAGTGTTTGGACATATCTGTTCCAACTCTGTCGTTTTAGATTTCTCACTTCCCTTTTAGTGATGGCACATTTTCGCATATATACAGTTCTATTCTCCGGTGTTGGGTTGTTCAAATAGTGTAGGTATGCAGTTTTCTTTTCGTTTATTATTTGTGCGATGTTTTCGTTCCATATTTTTAATCCGCGGTTTCTGTACCGCTTATATCTCGTACCCAAAGCTTCCGAGGCTGCCGTAGTTACTATGTTCTTAATCTCTTGCCATTCCAAATTGATGTTATTCTTTACTGGTTTTTGTGATGTATATGTATCTAATCTTGTTTTATATAGATATCGGATACCGTCTTCCTGCAGTAAATGTACTTTAAATATTTTTTTCCTTTCTGTTGCCATTGTGGTGTTTTTCTTCCATCTGGTTGGTAGTGCAATGTTAGATATTAGTAAGAAATGGTCCGATCTTATGTCATTACCTCGAAATACTCGTGTGTCTTGTACTGCATTACTTAGCTTTTTGTTTGTTATAATATAGTCAATTATAGAGCGGCTTCCTCTATCACTCCATGTATATTTGTGTATGTCTTTATGACAAAAGAAAGTGTTTGTTATTCGTAGCTCATTAAATGCTGCAAAATCAATCAGTCGTTTTCCATTTGTATTCAGTGTTTCTTCTCCTTCTTTTCCCATGATGTTGTCGATTGGAGTTTTTCCTATTCGTGCATTTATATCGCCAGCCAGAGCAATATAGTCATTTTTGTTGGTTTGGTTGTAGACTTGTTGTATCTGGTCGTAGACTTCTACAAAGTCATCGTTCCGTCCTTCTTCGGGAGCGTAAACTCCGATTACAGACATATATCCTCGCGCTATGCGGCATCGGAGTTTAATTATTCGTTCATTAATAAATTCGTAACTTTCTATTCTGTGCTTATGTTCTTTTTTTATTAAGATTGCTATTCCGGCCTTTGCTCTTTGTTGTTGTGGTACGCCACTATACAAAAGTATGTAGTGTTCCAGTTCTTGAGAGCCCTTTAGTTTCTTCTTTGTTTCTGGGATGATTGCCAAATCTATCTTCTTCTTCTTAAGTTCTTCTTGTAGTTCTACTTCTTTATCATACATTGCTCTAACATTCCATACTGCTATTTTCAGATATTCTGCAATTCCAAATCGTCTGTCCTTTTTCAATGCTGTTTTCGTCATCCAATTTCCGTCCTTAGTTCCGAGGCTCTTTCCATGAAGATTTTTAGCTAATCAGAGTTTTATAAGTATGGGGTGCTGGCCCATAGCTAAACCCTCCTCCTTTACCCGGGCTTGGGACCGGCAACAGCACCGATAAATTACTCAATCCATCCACCGGTACTGCAAGCGGAGTTAGGAGTTAGGTAGTTGATTAGTACCTAAAAAGTGCCGACTACTTCAAAAATAAAATAAAACATCCTCGAGGATTAGAAAACCCACCAAGAAAATAAATTTAAGGAGACAGAGGTAAAGAGGGCAAGGCGTAACGAATAAACAACCCGAAGAAGATGAAAAAGGAAGTTACATAAAACATGAAGAAGTACCGTTAG
Source organism: Ctenicera cuprea (assembly GCA_958336395.1). Classification (NCBI taxonomy): domain Eukaryota; kingdom Metazoa; phylum Arthropoda; class Insecta; order Coleoptera; family Elateridae; genus Ctenicera; species Ctenicera cuprea. The sequence continues at coordinate 61,834,553 of OY284487.1, forward strand.
CAAAAAAAACAAATCAAATAAATACTACTATTAAAGAAAGAACAAAATAGTGGGCAAACAGGGAATGAGTAAAGAGGCACAACTATACTTTTACGAAACACTCTACACACCAACACTAATAGTCCAAGGGAGCTTTGACAATTTAACCCAAAGTTTCTATATGTACTATATGCTTTAATGATTTTTATATGGAAAAAGTGTGCTAAAACCGAATATAGTTCAAACCCTTTAGATATGACGTCAATATGGTGGTCCTATAATGCGTACCTGTTATTAGGATGTTGAATAGTTTACATATGTTAACATCATGTCCATGTTTAGTATCAAATGAAAGCTGGATGACATCGAAATGAGTGTAGTACGCCTCATGATTTCATCGCAACGGCTAATGTATTCATTTTACATTCATAATCTTCATAATCTTACACCGTTAATGTAAACAAAATGATGCTTTACACAAATTTTGATAGACACATATTGATGACGTCATTAAAGTGGTTTTGTCCCTGACTATAATATACGGATCAGAAAACTGGATGATGGTAGGTAAGTAGAGTTTTAAAGTTACACCTTCTGAAATGAAATAACTACGGAAATATAGGAATAGACAATAAGATATAAAAGCAACTAAACCATGAACACCTGATACACAAAGAAGAGAACAGCCAACTGACACGGCAGGGACACGTGCAATGATGAAAATGATTGAATACCAAAACAAACATTCAAGGCGAATACAGATGGAAGGCTACTAAGTAAAACACCAAATATGAAGAAAAGAAGAAAAGAAAATAAATAGAAACGGAGGAAGAAAAAGAAGAAAAAGAAAAAGATGATGAAGAAGAAGGAGGCGATGAGTTATTTTACTAAATACTGTCTAGGTAATTTAAACTATTTAAAATTTTAGAACAAAACTCGAAAGAAGCAACAATGATGAATTTTTAAACAAGTAAGAGTAAACAGTATTAGTCTACGTTTGCTGTGTTTAAGCGGCAGTTACCAAATCACACAAAGACAAATCAACAAGTTTGTTCAAATTTTCATATAACTAATTAAATAATGCAGAAAAAATTAGGTTTGCACCAACACAACCTGTACCGAGTAGTGAAATTTGATCACGCCCTATCGTGTAAATGCATGTATTTATGAAATTACTTAAATTTTAACTTCCCATACCTAGTTTGTTAAATAAATCAAATTTTTGTTTAAATACTGATTATATAATGGACTCTCAAACCAGACCCAAGGGAATGTAAAAATGCTGAAATCCACTGGGTGTTCCCTTTAACAAACACTTTTATCTGACAGTCTTTTATGTAGCACCCTGTATGATAATAGTTATTTAAGTATCAAGGAATGTAAGGACGTAATAACATCCGAGGTAGGCGAATACGAGCTGAGGCGGAGCCGAAGCTTGTCGCCTGCCGAGGATGTTATTAGTCGATACATTCCGTGTTACTTATTAAATTTTTCACGCTACCGGCAATGTAAGTAGGCCTACAGGTAGAAATTTAATCATATTTTTAAAAGTTCGTTTTGACAGCTGTCATCGGAATTATTTTTTAAAAGCTCCATTATTCTAAGTTGTCTGTGTTTGTTACCATATCAACCAACAGTTAAAATCAACATTATTTTCCTAGGAACGTAAGTGACACTATTAAGTTCCGTCGTCAAGGGTAACTAGTACACGAATGTTATCAGCCACTTACGATCCCTGTAGCTATGGATGTAAGGCCTACTTACACTGCCGGTAGCGTGAAAAAAATATTAATGTACATGTGTTGTAATTATGCACACATTTTCTCCATACATTTTTTAATATTTTTATTATTGAAAGCATTCTTAAAGCGCCCAAACACTCTTCTATGCATAGTTAATTAAAATTTATCCAGAATAAAAATGTTTTAATAAAATTTTAATAAAGAATGCTTAGATGTTCGAGACAATTCCAACAATTTTTAATAATCATCTACGTTTTAAAAAATACAAACATCCAAAATTCTCCATTCTGAATCAGGGGTGATTTTTGATACTAGGTTTTGGTTTTTTTCTGCCATAAAACTAGCACATGTAATAAATATCCTGCACAGGTAATTAAAAAAATGTTATTTGCTAGAGCGCATTTAATTATAGCAGATGGTATGATTATTTCAATGTAACTTTATGTAACAACACGTGCATATTTTACACTAGACAGCTTTATGACAATGCAATTGTAACACAATGCAAATCAGCAGGGATTCAAACGTGTCGTCCTTAAAGAAATGGTATCAGCTCTTTTACTTAAGAACATCCGACTATGCAACGTGATGGATTAATAATAAAGTCAGCTTTACATATTGATATTATGTATAGTTTATTATTGTATTGTGGTTTATCCTAATTATTGAAATAATACGTTATGTATAATTAAAATCAAAAAAAATCATATTTTCGCAAGGAATGTATCGGTGAAATACAGGATGAATGCACTTGCAGAATATGGACTCACTTAATTTTCGCAGTAGTTGCATAAAAATTTTGCAATTCAATATCTGACCTTTACCCATTTAGCGTCGCATTTCTACTAATTTTAATTCAACAAATGCAGCAGAAGTGTTGCACATGAAAGTCATACAATATTTTATTAATATAGTTCAGAATTATACATTTTTTCACCTTTTTGTTCTAAAATATAACTCTCCATGCACAGGAAAGTTGTCCAATCAAACCGTTTTGGAGATTATTAAAATTTGTATAAAAAGTCAATTGCCATGAAGGTCTGAGTGTTTTCTGAAGATGCACAAATAGTCTGTACGTGTACAAGCTTTAAGGGTATGTTTGACTTATCAAAACAATAAAAAGAGTTCCCATAAACATGGATCCGCGAACGCTTCTTTACGGAGATACAGCCTCTACAGGTAACAAAAATTGTTGAAATTGTTCCCACTTTCGGAGACTGTAACCTCGCAACAAAACGTTTTCGGAGCTATGTTTTTCGAATTTTGAACTATTTAGGCATCTTGAAAAAAAAAGTTAAAACATAAAATGTTTAGAGAACATTATTACGCGACCACCAATATAAGATACCTCTGCTGCACGTATTCAAACAAAAATTAGTGTAAATACTAAACTAAATGAGTAATGCACGGATATAGGAATTCCAAATTGTACTGTCACTACTACGAAAGTTATAGACAAAAATTTTAGTAGACTGTTTCACCGTCAGGAGGCTGTAACTCCGTAAGCAAAATTTCCGGACGCACGCTTATAGGAACTTTATTTATTGTTTGCAGATTTTAAATCCAACTCGGAAGTGCTTCCCACATGTTATTAATCACCCTGTATAATTATAAAACAGTTTTCGGATAACTGTCACATTTATTTAATTTTTTTTAAATATTTTGAAATTTTTAACGCACTTAAATTTACTAATTTTTTACTTTTTCGGTAATTTTATGAAAACCTAGAGTTTTTGATAATTTCAAAATTATTATGTAATCAAACGAACTTACCTTAAGTGAAGTTCGATTATAATTGTATGAAGCGCCATGCCCGAGATGATAGATAGTAGTACCCCCTGTTTGTAGGTGTCTCCACGTATTTAAAAAGAGCTTTTTACGTTCCCGGTACTTCCCGCCGGTACCCGATTTCATCATTCTCTTTAAAGCTGATTGTCGCAGTTCTGGGTGGGAAACGGGTGGGACGGGCACGGCGCTTCATACAATTATAATCGAACTTCAATTAAGGTAAGTTCGTTTGATTATATAATTGTATTTCGTGCCATGCCCTTCGATGATAGATAGTAGATGTTTAAAGTAGGCTGCGACAATATATAGAACATCAATTTATTTCCAGTAGAGAAAACAAATAAGAGTACATATTTGAGTATATAGATTTTATATAAAATATGGCTGGCTATATCATGTAAAAATATGAAACATAAGATTAGAAATGAAAACGAACGTAATGGGATAACATTTACCATTTAAAACTGTACTTATTGATTAGTCCAAAATGGCATTGGCATAACTACCTCTATTGCAGAGTGGTCGATTGTAGAAAGTCGCAAAGGTTTTTGAGTTATTGGACCACCCTGCAGTTTCTCTGATGGTCTCTACACTAATTCCCCTGCGAAAAGCTGCAGACGTACTCGCGTGCCGCGTGCTCTGAGCAGAAAAGGTATTAGTGTCGATGCCGCTTTTATTGAGCACGCTCTTGATCCATCTACTGATGGACTGAGTGGACGCAGCATGAAATGGCTTTTTGAAAGTGAGAATGAGCTTGTTCAGGCTAGGAGTTCTTAATTTTTGTGTTTTTTCTTCTAAATATTCTTCCAAGGTGTTTGCTACACAGAGTCTTGGGTTTTGATTAAAATAGGGCAAGAAGAGTTTTGTTTTTCATTTTCACTCCAGTAGCCGTTTGTTTTGTTACCATTACAGACTGCCCCCCACCCCGACAGGGATGCATCAGAAAATATTTCTAATTTAAAAGTTGGTTGGTTTACGTAATTAAAGGATGTTTGGATGTTGCGTTCCCACCACGCAAAATCAGCTAACAGTTCCGAGGGGATTGTCATAAGTTGATTATAATCGCTATTTGTGTTCTGCAAGGCTAAACATTTTTCCCTTTCAAGTTTTTTCGTATATAACCATGCGTACCTCATAGCAGGAGCGATAGACACTAATATTCCGAGTATTTGAGCAAATTCTCGTATTGTTGATATTTTTGATTTTGTAAACTGAATTATTTTATTCCTTATTTTAATTTTCTTATCAGCAGGTAAAACTATTGTCATCTCTACTGAATTGAAGACAAACCCTAAAAATTGACAATTAGTGTTAGGGATCATTTGAGATTTTTTAACATTAATTAAGAAACCACATTAAGGTTTTTGCTTCCACCATTCGCGTGTTAAGTTGTTCGCCAAACAGCCATTGGTAAGGTGATGAGTTTTCGAGCGTATTTTTAAAATCGTTATTGAGGTTAATGGTTATTAAGGCACGTCTTGTTTCGGATTGAGCATGGTGGACATCGCACAAGAGTCTGCCGGCGTCGCTAAGAGCCTCGATGGCTTCAAAGTTCTGCCCCCCCCTTGTTCTTCCGTGGCTAAGAGAACGGACAAGGTTTTGCCAACTGCGGCCAAGCTAGCTCCAACTTGATTTTGTAATTGTACAAGCCGGTCATCCCTTTTAATTGTCGATTCCCCCGCAGATGCTGTAACCTCGGGGTTTAGCTTAGGAGCGTCTGTAACCTGACAGTTTGATGGAGGGGGGTGATTTTGCAGTAGTTTGGTACGACCTTCAGAATCAAGGGCCTTTTGTAGAATATGCTTCCATCGGGACGCCACTTCCTCTTGAAGAGCGGGGCCAAGGCGCCGTTGGGGCTCAGTTACATCTCCTAATAATTCTAGCAAGTTTGGATTTCTTAAAGGCGTGATTGACGCATCTGAAAAGGAATATGCATTGTGTAACACGATATCTTCATATGTGCGACAGTATTAAACAAGTTGCGTCACTATTGCGCAATTTTAATTCGCCGTTGTGCAATATTGCGTCAACTTGCAGCGTAATATAACATATATTACCTACCCCTAAGGAACCCATGTCCTTAAGGGGCAATTTTCGTCACCATTGAACAGAAAATTTTGTGTCGATAGACACCTTTGTCACCTTTGGACAGAAAAAATATTTTTGTCACCTTTGGACAATTGCGTCACCTTTGGACGTCATTTTTTCAGCAGCAATTGCAGCATTGGTGACGGTAATTTGTTGCCTTGAGCATTTCCTATAAGTAAAACAGATTACTTATACTTTCAGTTGTGCTAGTAAGCCAAGTTTTCACATGTATAGATTACTGGCGACAGTTAACTGGCGCCACTGCAACTGGCGCCCGTCAAGTGTTTCCACTGCTGGTGTTAACATGTGTGCAAGCCTAGTATTAGCAATGGCGTCAAATGAAATGTTGAGACTACAACAAGCATCTACAAACGTGTTGTACAAATGTTGTGTTCTGAACTAATAAATTTCCTTGAGAAAAAGCAGAGAAAGAAGGCTCGTTGGTGGATACGTCCTTGGATAGCTCGGAGAAAACAGTTGGGGGCTTCAGACACATTGTTGAGAGAACTTTCGGAGCAAGATAGTGAAAGTTACTTCAATCGTTTAAGAATGTCGCAAGAAAGTATTAATTACCTCTTAGATAAGGTAGCCCCACAAATACAAAAACGCAATACGCATATGCGGGATGCCTTAAGTGCCAAAGTAAAATTAGAAATAACCCTTAGATACCTAGCTTCCGGAGACTCCTTCGCAACTTTACAATATATGTATAGAGTTCCAAAGTGCTCAATTTCAAAAACCGGTCTGCTGTAGAAAACCAAACCACTGTGGGTTTATAAATTTTATCTGGCGATGTGCCAGTCTTTTTCGATTTTAACACTTTCTGCACTTCAAGTGTATACGCATTGGGAATGCTTCTAACTTTTGCTTTAACTGCAGATTCATCGAATCCTGGTATGTATTTCGCTATTGCATCAGCAATTTTAATAACGGCGGCCGCGCTCATATCTCTGTTTTTGTAGTCCGCTAAACCAACATCCCACAAGCATGGAAACCTTTCGTATTCCTCTAAAAACTCAAGAGTTAGCATACTTGTCCATTTTTTTGTCATTTTGGGGACGTAAACACTCGATGTTGCACGGCTCGAACTTTTAATGAAATGAAATTGTCACGCCAGTATGCACGGAAAGTTGAACTGCTTGCAACTTTTTAATCAGTGCACCATTAAGACTGGCGCCACAAAAATTTCATGTTTACACATGCATTTTTGCGCGCCAGCTATTGGCGCCAGTTAACTGTCGCCAGTAATCTATGCATGTGGAAACTTGGCTTTAGAAGCACGAACTTCGCATTCCTCGTCCGAGCTACTGTTGATTCTGCGAATTATTCGCCTTTGAGGTGCTGCTGTTTCTTGAACTAATTTTCGCTGGAGTCGTTTGATTTTCTTTCTCAAACGATTACTTCTGCAATCTGTATCACTGTCCGATGATGTAAAACTGGTTGAAGAAATACATCTTTTTCTAGGTCTTCCCATGTTGCACTTTAACTCTTATTTGAAAAAAGCAAGAAAGGAATGACGAAATCGGGCACCGGCGGGAAGTACCGGGAATGTAAAAAGTTCTTTTTAAATACGTGGAGACACCTACAAACAGGGGGGGGGGGAGGTACTACTATCTATCATCGAAGGGCATGGCGCGAAATACAATTAAAGATTGTGAAATACGAAAACCTCAAAAATTCGTAAGTTAGAAAATTTAATTATTTATTTACAGTTTTAAAGAAATAGAAAAATTTACATTTAAAAACATTCAATAATAAATGTCAAAACATTTTTGAAATTTTAGAAATTTGGAACATTTTAAAAATTTAAATTGTAAATGTGTTGGAAATTTTTTAAGAGTTTTGAAATTATGAAAATTACTGAAAATTATTTAATATAAAATTTGAGGATTTCGACAATTTTTTAAAATTTTCTGAATATTTAGACACTTTTGAAAATTTTGAGTTTCTGAACCCTGGAACATTCTTGAAAAAAAAAAGTTTAACTTTTGAATATATTTTGGAAAGTTGGGGAACTTTTGTTCTGAAAATTTTTGGACGTTATGAAAACTTAAAAATTTCATAAAATACAATTTTTTAAATATATTGAAAATTTTAATATGAACATTATTAATAAGAAATTGAAATTGTTTTAAATTTTAGAAGCTTGGAGCAAATTTGAAATTTAAAAAAATATAAAGTATTGTTGGTTTTTCTAAATTTTGAAATTTTAATTAGTATTGCAATTTTTGAAAATTATGAAAACTTTTACAAATTTTAAAAAATTTGAATGTATGGCAAGTTTCGGAAATGTTAAAAATATTAATAATTTTGAAAATTTACATAAATTTGAAGTTTTAAAAGTTTTTCAAAACTTCTTAAAAGATTTAAAATTTTTTAGTTGTTTTAAAATTTAAAAATATTTTAGCAGTTTGAGAATTTTTGTAAACCATGAAAATTTCATAAATTACAAAATGCGTTGAAAAATTAAAAATTTTTGAAAATATGAAAATTTTGGGAAATTTCGAAAATGCTATAATTTTTTAAATTTTGTTTTAAACGGCATCAGTTGCCTTGGGAATTTAATAATTTTGAGTTTTAAAAATTTAAAAATTTTTGGGAAAATTGAAAATTATTTTATTAGAAAAATTTTGAAAAGTTTCAAAACAGTTTTGAAAAATATTAATAAATTTTGAAAATTTATTGTAAATTTTAAAATTTTTTAATTTTTAGTATATTCACGTTAAAACAATATTCATTCGTTAAAATCAAATTTTAAATTTAGTATTTTTTTCGGCAATTTCCAATTAATTTGTTCAGGTAAACCACCAAAAGGAAACCTCTTAGTGTTGTTTTCGCAATGGAAAGTTGTTCCTATTGTCATTTAACACGTCCATACCGACTTTCAAGTTGAAAAGGGTAAATTTATGAAAAATCAAAAAATCGGTAGACAGCGAGTAATGTAAAAATTACTAAAAAGTGCGTCTTTTTAAATTAAAAATTTGTTCAAGTTAGTTATTTTTCTTGGGTTTTTACAACTGTTATTAATTTTTTTCCTTGTAACTGTTTAAATTTAACCCACCTTTAATTCCCAGTACTTATATCCCAAGAATTTTCAAATTAGTAGTAAAACAACTAACAATGGAAATCATAAACAAATCATTCTGAACTTACAGCGACATTTATTTTTATGCTTCGGTCATTCGAGTTCATAGAACAATTTCTATACAATACTCATGCTTTAGGAAAACATTCAAATTGTTCATTTTTCAGCGAATTTAATTATTGTAATTCTCAGGAAATCTTACATTGCAAAATTAAACTAGTGCTGATTGTTTTAAGCGATTAACCTAATTACAGTGCCTGAGTGAAATAATTTTCATTAAGGGTATAAACCGAGCTTAAAAGCAAACAGAGTTGAGTGTTGTTGAACCCTAGATACGTGTTGTTTGGCTTTTCGAGAAATTATCTAATTAAAACGCTGTCGTTTGCCTTTCTTTAATCCATGTGCTTGGAATAATTAGCAAACCGCCCTATCCCAACATCCAGTTCATTGCATTATAAAGTTTCTAGACTAGGGAAAAATTTTCCACTAACAGGTATGGGTTAAGGGAAAGTGTAATAGGAATGTTATTAACAAATAGGATTGAATAATTTTCGTTTTCTACAGAGACTTATAAAACAAAAATGTCATTGTCTAATTTGATAATTTTTAATTTTAATTTACAAATTTTCACGCATTTTAACAATTTTCAAAATTTTCAATTTGTATTTGAAATGTTTTGAAAATTTTAAAATATAACAACTCAATATTTTGACACTTGTTATAAAGGTAAGTTTTTTTAATCAGCTCAATTAAAAACTTTTTTCCTTTTACATTTATTAACCGACTTCAAAAAAAGGAGGAGGTTCTCCATTCGTCTGTATACATATATGTTTTTTTTTATGTATGTTCGGGCATAACTTTTTTGTTTATGAACCGATTTTAATGATTTTTTTCCTTTGGGTTCAGTATAGTTCCAAGGTGGTCCCATTATAATTTCATTGGTAGTGGAGCTTGAACTTCGAAGATACTCCTCAAAATCTATTTTTTAACCGACCTTTTAGTGTTTCCGTATTTCATCTTCTGTTTCAACTAGCCGTCGTTTCCTCATTCGAGAAGCATCCTTACTAGGTCTACCCATCACTTAAAATTGTAAAATAATTAACTTTAAAAAAAAAGGAAACCGACTTCAAATAAAAACACAAAAGTAAACATAAGTTAACTAAAAAGCAAAAAATAAATGTTTTTTCATACAACAGTTTAATACTTATTTGTTGTTCCGTTTAATGTAATTAAGAAATTGTTGTTTATTATATAATTATTAATTATTGTTTTATAATTTTTAAGTCGGTGGCAAGTAAAACATAAAAATCATATACCTTGCTACAATAACAAATTAGATTCGAATTTTTAGGTTTTACTTGGCACCGGCTTAAAAATTATAAAACAATTAATAATTATATAATAAACAACAATTTCTTAATTACATTAAACGGAACAACAAATAAGTATTAAACTGTTGTATAAAAAACATTTATGTTTTGCTTTTTAGTTAACTTATGTTACTTTTGTGTTTTTATTTAAAGTCGGTTTTCTTTTTTTTTAATAGTTATTTGTGTACCAAGGCCAAAAAGTGGATATTTTTCGGCCGAGTCTGAGTTTAATGGCCGAGGCGAAGCCGAGGCCAGAAAGCAGACGAAGACGAAATAACACTTTTTGGCAGTGGTGCACACAAATGTTTTTAGGCGACCTTCATTATAAAATTTACAAATTTGTTAGATTTTTATTTCTGATTTATTGATATAATTATTTATAACAACTGAACAATTGTACATATTTGTGACTCCTTCAGAAACGTTTATATTTTTCTACAAATTTGTTAGATTTTTACTTAAAATAATCAAGATAAAATTACTGCTGCAGCAATGTCAAAAAGCACACAAATTGTTCATACGAATAATGAAGCTATACACGCCGAAATTACTTCGAGTGTAAATAAAGAAAATATAAACGTTTCTGAAGGAGCCACAAATATGTACAATTGTTCAGTTGTTATAAATAATTATATCAATAAATCATAAATAAAAATCTAACAAATTTGTAAATTTTATAATGAAGGTCGCCTAAAAACATTTGTGTGCACCACTGCTAAAAAGTGTTTTTTCGTCCTCGGCCAAAAAACGGTTACTTTTTGGCCGCTTTTGAGTACTAAAAATTCAATTTTTTGTTAAGGTCGCCTAAAAAAGTTAATTATTTTAATCTATTCACTGACTTCACTGGCTTGTCAAATTCCAGATGGGAGGGGGCGCTACAACAAATATGCGATTTTGGAGAAATGATAAATAGAAAAGTGGTTATTAGAGGTTAAACTATCTGCAAGTATTTTAACACCCTGTGTAACTAACAAGTTATAGTTCTGCTATTTACATAACAAGTACTTTAATTTCTGTAGCTACAAAAATACAAAAATAAATGATAAACTCAACATTCTGCAAATACAAAACAAATCTGATGCTATTTTTAAAATACACCATTTTTATCGTGTTATGAAATGCAGCTGACAGAGAAGAGGCGCCCAGTTAATATTCCTGTAAATTACTCAGAACATGATAATATGAGGAAACCTATGATTATTCATATTCTGCTAATTGGATTTTTCTAGCACAGGTATCAAGAAGTCGAGAACTGGCATAGAATGTGGTCCAGAATTTTAAAAATTTAGTTTTCATAATCATTTAAAAGATTTTTAAGCTGACTAAATATAGAAACTATGCGCTTTGTTGCCGGTTTCTGAATCTACAAGAATTATATTAGCATAAAATGGCAAATCTATTTTAATTGAATTTAATTGGATTAATTATAACAAGTTATGAAATTTGGCTTTTTCTTATCATATTTGAAAAACCCCTTTTCGTTAACAGCAAACAATAACATATTTTTAGGGTTTCTGAAACGTTCAGTTATATTTATGCAATTTACAAAAAGCTGCATTTTTAATTTCAGGAAAAAATTTTGTAATTTAAACTTTAAAATTATTTATTGAGGTGAATTTTCAGAATTTCTTTTATAAATAATAACCTTTTATGTTCTCAAAAATAGATTTCTACTTATAAGTATAAGTGTAATATAAAAACTTTGTTTATTATTATCTATGGCTGTGATAGATACAGTTTTTTTAATTAAAAATAACAATTAAACTTACAAACATGTTGACAGCTTTAATTAAAACAGAAGGCCGTGTTTTTGTCCATATCGCAAGAAACGCAGCTACGATTTTTTATAATAACACGACTATAAACAGAGAAAGTGTTTGTTATAGTACTAGCTTGGGCTTGGCACACCGACAAATCAAATGCTTAGATTTTAGGAATATCTTTCACAAATTATATAAAAAAACCGCTACATAAAATGACTGTGCTGACTAGCACAGTACGCTAGAAACTGCCCTGAAATCTCGCATAGGAAACACTATCATAAAAAAATTGAAATGTTTTATCTTGTTTTCTCAAAGTATTAATTCGGATTAAACAACACCAAACCGCAAACAGAAAATTTATTAACAAACAATGAGCAAAGGGCTTTGCCTGGACTTATAGCTTGCACTACTTTGCCAATAAGTCTTAACAGTACAAACCGTATCCACGTAGAGTTAATATGAATTGTTGCAAATAAACAAATTTATCACTTAAAGGTTAGCTCGCGTGAGTTATAAGTTATTGTAAACATAAAATGCTTATTCTAAACGAACTTGGTTTTTAATTTTACCTGTTTTACACTTTTCTGGGCTTTAAACATTTAACCAAGGATTACTGGACACCCCTCTAAGAGGTCATAAAGTATTTTATTGTCGCAGATTAGAACAAACAACAGTGATTCATCTACCGAGCTGATGTGATAACTTGTTTTTGAGTAAATAGACGTTAAAACTTAAGTTTTCAAAAATGCATAGATGTCGTCACATAGAATTTACCACGCAAACTCGTCGAAAAAAATATTTAAAAAATATTTTTCTTGATCGGAATTCAAACCCGAGACCTCTAGATATCTAGCCTAATGCTTTATCAACTGAGCTACCGAGTACAGGAAGCCGTAGATCCTCAAGTTTTCTAATCCTGAACGATTGGATATTTTTTAGTTAAATATCATCATCATCACTTTCAGCGTTCATTACTCCATTTCTGGATATACGCCTTTCCCGCTTCATGCCATTCTTGGCGGTTTTGGGTTTTCCGCGTCCATTGTTTTCCAGCATGTTTTTGTATGTCATCTCTCCACCTGGATCGTGGCCTGCCTGGGTTACGTTGCCCTGTTCTCGGCCTCCATTCCGTGACCTTCCTTGTCCATCTTTCATCCGGTAATCTCATGACGTGCCCCGCCCATTGCCACTTAAGGACTCTGGGTGACTTGCAGTTTATGTCTTGTTGTTTCAATGAGCGGCCATGTCTCCGATGCGTAAGTAAGTATCGAGAGTATGCATTGATTGAAAATTCTGGTCTTTAGGTGTTGTGGGAGGCTAGATCTGAAGACCTGTCTTAGCTTCCCATATGCAGCCCACCCTAGCTGGATTCGTCTTTCTACCTCTTTCATTGGACAATCGCCTAAGAGTGATATTCGTTGTCCCAGATATATATATTCCTCGACGATTTCTATTTTTTCGTCACCTTCAATTTTAATTGGGGTTATATCTTCTCTGTTGGACATTATTTTGGTTTTGTTGATGTTCATTTTCAGTCCTATAGTACCGGCAGCTTCTCTTAGATCCTTAGTCATTTTCTTTATATCTTCCATGTTATCGGATATAAGCGCGATGGCGTCTGCGAATCTCAGATTACTCAGTCGCTCTCCATTTATATTAATGCCGAGGTTGTCCCAATTTAGTAGCTTGAAGCTGTCTTCCAGACAATTGGTGAACAATTTGGGGGAGATGGTGTCCCCCTGTCGTATTCCTCGTTTGACTTCTATGGGCATGGTCTCATTGAACGTCTGAATCGTTATAGTAGCTGCTTGGTAAAGGGCGTCTATTAGTGTTATATATCGGTGATCAAACCTGCATCTTTTCAAGGAGTTAATGAGTGCCCATTTTTCGACTGTGTCGAATGCTTTCTCGAAATCGATGAGGGTCAAGTATAGGGGTTGGTTGTATTCATGTGTTTTTTCTATTAGTTGTCGAACAGTGTGTATATGGTGGATGGTGCTGTAGCCATGTCTAAAGCCAACCGGTTCTGGTGGTTGGAACATCTCGAGTCGACTTGATATTCTGTTATTAATAATTTTAGTAAGTAGTTTGTATAAGTGTGAAAGGAGTGATATTTGTCTGTAGTTTCTAAGATCTTGTTTATTTTCGTTCTTGAATATTAATACTACTTTAGCATTCTTCCACTCTTTGGGGACATTTCCTGTTTCTAGGCATTGGTTAAATAGGTGTTCCAGATGATTCAATATGTTTTTTCCTCCCCATTTAAATAATTCTATTACCAGTTGATCTGGGCCGGGTGCTTTGTTGTCTTTCATCCCTTTCAACGCCGTCTTTATTTCATACTTACATATCGGTGGTATGTCTTCTGTGTAATGCTTTGTGAGTTTCGCTCTTTTGTCTCGTGCGATAGTGGTCTCTGCCGTCTTTGAGGAGTATAGTTCCTTATAAAATTCTTCGATATGTGTAAGGATCTGTTCTCGGTTGGTTAAGAGTTTGCCATTTTGATCTATCAAGTTTATAATTTCGGCTTTCTCCTCCGTTAACTTCTTCCTGAATACTTTAGGCCCTTTGTTTTGTTCGATGATGATTAGTTAAATATACATGGTGTTAATGAATTGTAGGGACAAACTTCTAGGGCTTGCAAAACACTACAAAGCAAACAACTTTTGTTAATAAATGTGTGGTCAAAAGTGTTTCCTGTAGAAAATAGAGCCTCTTAAAGATTCTTTAAGAAGTACCTGAAAACCCAAGGCAACCCAAATTGCATTTTCAATTATTTTGCACAGGTCACACGGAATATTGAAAAAAAAAACGATCTAGACTTACATACTTTCAAATAACGTCACTTTTGACACAATTCGATGTTTTTTGACTTTTTTTGCATTCGTTTCTTTCTGTGCCTTTTATAATTCATTTTTTTCGTTCTGTGATTCTTTTGATAATTATTTTCTTCGTTATTTTCGTTCTGTGTTTTGTATTTTTGTGTTATGGCGAATTATACTTTTGCCGAACAGCATGACATGATGTTCATGTATGGAGCTGCTTGGTGTAACGCACGCGAAGCTGCTCGCCTGTACCAAGAACATTTTCCGAATAGGAGTCATACATCGCACAAGGCCTTTAGTGTAGTTTCACGTCGGCTGCGGGAGGAAGGTACATTCGTTGTCAACAGACACAACTGTGGAGCTACCAGAACAAGGCGAACGGTGGATTTTGAGGAAGAAGTTTTGGAGAGAGTGGCTAAAAATCCTTCTGCTAGTTCAAGAGCCATCGCTCATGAAAGGGGAGTGAACCATGTTTCAGTATGGGAGGTACTACATGAGCAGCAGCTACATCCGCACCATTTACAGAAGGTACAAGCCATGGTTCAAGCAAATTTTCCCAGAAGGGTAGAGTTTTGCCAGGAATTTCTGCGGCGGTGTAATGAGGATCCAGAATTCCAAGTAAACGTTCTGTTTAGTGACGAGGCGTCTTTTACGAAAGAAGGAATTTTCAACAGTAGAAACAGCCACATTTGGGACGATGAAAATCCCCATGCTGTGGTTCAAAAAGGATACCAGCAAACATTTTTAGTGAACATTTGGGCCGGTATTGTTAGCGATAGACTCATTGGACCATATCTGCTACCCCAAAGGTTAACAGGAGCAATTTATTTAAATTTTTTGCGCCATGTCCTGCCTGAACTTTTGGAAGATGTTCCACCTTAAATGTGGCTGCAGCACGATGGTGCACCTGCTCATTTTTCGGCGGAAGTCAGGGAATTTTTAAATAACACTTTTCCCGACAGTAGATAGGTCGAGGAAGGCATGTGACGTGGCCTCCACGTTCTCCTGATGTGACCCCATTTGATTTCTTTTTGTGGGGTCATGTTAAAACGTTAGTGTATGCTACCCCAGTTGAATGTGTAGATGAACTTACGGCGCGTATTCTTGCTGCATGTGAAGAAGTTCAACAGACTCCTGGTATATTTGGAGCGGTGCGCAGGAATTTACTTCATAGATGTGCTTTGTGTGTAAATGCTGGGGAGCGACATTTTGAACATTTACTATAATTTTGTTAGTTTTTGAATTAGTTATTGTAAATTTTTCAAATAGTTGATTTTTGCATTGCAATTTTGGTTTTCTCTATTGCTTAGTTTTGAAACATTTTGTTAATTAATTTATTTTTCACGCTACCGGCAATGTAAGTAGGCCTTACATCCATAGCTACAGGGTTCGTAAGTGGATGATAACATTCGTGTACTGGTTACCCTTGACGACGGAACTTAATAGTGTCACTTACACTCCTAGGAAAATAATGTTGATTTTAACTGTTCGTTGATATGGTAACAAGCACAGACAACTTAGAATAATGGGGCTTTTAAAAAATAATTCCGATGACAGCTGTCAAAACGAACTTTTAAAAATATGATTAAATTTCTACCTGTAGGCCTACTTAAATTGCCGGTAGCGTGAAAAATTTAATAAGTAACACGGAATGTATCGACTAATAACATCCTCGGCAGGCGACAAGCTTCGGCTCCGCCTCAGCTCGTATTCGCCTACCTCGGATGTTATTACGTCCTTACATTCCTTGATACTTAAATAACTATTAAATTTAATTTGAATTTGAAAAGTGGAAAAGAGGGCTTTATTTATCCTGTATTAATTTCCGTCGTTATGGAAACAAATAGTAGGTAGTAAATTGAGTTGCCTACGTTTAGGCGCTTCTTAAAGAATCTTTGAGAAGCTCTATCCCTGAAAGTAATCACTTTTGACAACACATTTATTAACAAAAGTTGTTTGCTTTGTTGTGTTTTGCAAGCCGTAGAAGTTTGTCCCTACATATCATTAACACCCTGTACATATAGAGAAAATCTCCTAGTGTATGAAACACCCACCACACATCCACTTTTTAGATTAGATTAGATCTTTACACAAAAAATTTTGTCTATATATTTAATTGGAAAATATCCAATCGATCGGAATTAGAAAACGTTACATTATACCGCTGTTCTTACCACTCTCGGTAGCTCAGTTGGTATATTAGGACCAAGTGGCAACATAAATATGAATTTACATAAAAAAGAAACATTTTTGGTGTTTAAGATTTCATATTAACAAAATTTTAATATTTAGATAATAATAGACGAACGGCAAACAGGAAACAATAAAAGGGAAGTTATTGAAGTTCTCAATTCTTTGTAATAGAACGTCATTTATTGAAATTTGACGTCACTTTATGTTATACAACAACGTAGGAGTCACTTACTCACATATTCTAGTTAAACCAATTTTTCACTAGAACCTTATCTTTTTACAGGAAAAACCTAAATGGTCTGTTTCGTGCTTCCTAATGTAAAAACTGTTGTGTTGGTGAGAGTGGAAGAAACGAAGCCATATTCTTAATTAACTTTACTGTCTTTTACTTTATGCTAGGTTACATTGACCGTATTTCGGTACACCCACGTATGCGCTGCAGGAAAACTTCTCGAAAAAACTTTACAAGGTATCATAGAAGCTACTCGAATAACCATGTCACAACATCTCATCATAACCAGACTGGGGATGGTTGTGTGTGACAAGCTGTCAGTAAACTAAACACGTGATCAATTTACGAATAAATTAAATTGTGTAGACACCATTCGAAGTTCACAAAACCGCAGCAAGTTCTATTATAATAAGCGTGTGTATAAAAAGAAACTGACAAAACCCGCACACCTTAACTAAAAGTTAATAGTCTGAACTTTTTCAAAGTCTTTCTACGCTCGCGTTCCTTGGATAATTTGAAACGAGAGGAAAATTTTAAAATTGCCTCTCTTTTTCGTTCACGCAGCAGAAAAGAAAAAGAAATAGGGTCAACGTCTCGAAAAATATTATCTCACATTCGTTTCAGGATCTCGAAGGACATGTGTCATTTTAAAAAAATTTTCCCAATGCTTCGACGTTTGATGTATTCTGCGTGATATTGATTTATGTGTGTAGATAACTCAATAACACCGCCATAGAATGTTTATTTTTATCCTGAAAGGTGGTTTGGAAAATTGTTTGTTTTTCTGTGCAAATTGCATGAAGTGCATTGATTGCACGTAAGCACCTACACTTAAGCAACGTCACGCGTTCGCTGCTCTGCATTGCAACTGCTTTTGAGCTCAAGTTTATTCTTAGATTTAAACATTTCAATTTTTTTGCATTTGCACTAATAAAATATGAAACAAACAGTGTAATTGAATTATGTTTTCGCTTTGGGCTTACTGGTATACGAGTTATGCCTAAAAGAAAGGTACTTCTATGACACAATTTTAACCTAAACACTTTGATTAACAGGTAGGTTTTAGGGCCTTGGGAGACCAAAAAGCGGACGCTGCAGATGTGTCTGTGTGTGTGTCTGTCTGTGGGTTTGTTTACACTTTACAGTACAGACGCCTTAACGCAGAAAAACCAAAGTTTACTCAAAGACTGGTAATTGCAATAGGATGACACCAAAATAAAATAAAGTTGGTCGGCCTAAAAAGGCGGCAGGGGAGGGGTGATCTATTTCAAAATAGACGAGCTCGAAAAAGAACCTTAAATTCGTATTCTACGCATGTCGAGTAGCCGATTTGCGTAAAAGCAATCTCCCTCCCCCCTCCCCCCATAAACCCCACCGGCGATTTTAAGTTTTTTCAAAAATTTACGAAGTTTGATTTCAAAATCGGTATGAGCATGTTAAATGAGAATAGAAACAACGTTTCATTGAGAAAACATATCTGAGAGGTTTGCTTTTGGTCGTTTACATGAACAGTTTAATTGAGTGATTGCGAAAATACGGTTATCAGCCAAAGGTCTATAAGACGTGAAAAATCTCATTTGAGATTTTAATGGATAAATATTGGTTGCAACTAAGAAACACAAAATATCATAAAAGCGGGCGATTGCATTAAAACGTGGAAGGTGGATGCTCTACTTCAATTTAGATGCGCTCCGAAAAGAACGTTAGATTAGTATTCTACACATGTCGAATGGCCAATCTGCACCAACGCGGTTTTTACCATCGATTGTTTGTTTTTTCAAAATAATTAGAATTTCGGCTTTAACTTTGGTATAAACATGGTTAATGACCGTAGGAACAATCTTCCATTGAGAAAACATCTCTAGGAGGTTTCTTTTTGGTTAAGAAAAGATTTGGTTTCAATTATGGCTAGAATAGACCACTGATATAGTGGTCTATTCTAGCCATAATTGAAACCAAATCTTTTCTTATTTCTTGCCACACGGGCGTTTCTGTGTTTTGTGCTTAGAGGCCGGTGCGATCGCAGATACCTGCTTAGCAGGTTCCGATCGCAACTTTGCCGGTTTGTTGCTTTGCAACTTTTTCTCGCCGCACATAATAGAGGGCGTTATTAGTTTAATTCCCCGTTAGTTTTATACTTTCTGGCGTATATATGCCTGTTTGCTTTTGGTCTCAATTATGGTTAGAATTATGTCCACCTGATGAGTTCAAACAAGAACGAAACATGTAGTGGTCTATTCTAGCCATAATTGAAACCAAATCTTTTCTTATTTCTTGCCACACGGGCGTTTCTGTGTTTTGTGCTTAGAGGCCGGTGCGATCGCAGATACCTGCTTAGCAGGTTCCGATCGCAACTTTGCCGGTTTGTTGCTTTGCAACTTTTTCTCGCCGCACATAATAGAGGGCGTTATTAGTTTAATTCCCCGTTAGTTTCTTTTTGGTTGTTTAACTAAGTAGTTTAATTGAATAATCGCCAAAATAAATAATATAACCAAGTAATGAAATCTATTTTAGATTTCAACTAATAAATATTGTTTACAATTAACAAATAATTAACAAAAAATAACCAATTTTCAAAAAAATTTCTTGAACTCAAAACTTTTTTAAATTTAGAAAAATTATAAACATTTATAAAATTTTTTAACAATTTTTATTTCAAATATTCTCGAAATTTTAATAGATTTCCAACTCAACTTTTTTAAATGTTTACAATTTCGCCCAATTATCAAAGTATCCAAATTTTTCAAAATTTGAAATTTTTTTTAATTTCAAAATTTTTGAAAAACCTCTTAAATTTCAGAAATTTTAGAGAATTTTCAAAAAGTTTCAAAAACCAAAATATTTTAATTGATAAAACAAATCATTTGTTTAATTTTTCGGGAAAAAATAGTCTGGTAATAAAGAACACAAACCAAAAAATGGCTGGGGTGGAGAAGTAATCACACCATATATACATATATTTTGAAAATTTTGACTATTTAATGGAAATTTAGAATATCTTCAAAATTCTCGAAACAATTTCGAGTATATTTTTATACGGGAAGTTTTTTAAAAGTTTAAAAATTTGCTTTTTTTTTCGTTAATTTTGGAAATGGACATGGCCTATCAAAGATGTTTTATTTTTTGTGATTTTCGGCGTAATGACTGGACTATACGTGAAAGATAAAATTGACTGTTATTTCCTCCTTTATTTTGTTATTATTTTCCCCTCTGTTTTTACAGAGTCTTAACCACCTACATTTCATTCTTTGTTTGTTTCTATATTAATCTTTATCAGATTTGCCACATATCCGTAATGTTTACAAAAAAAATATACGGAATTACATTGAAATTTTGTATTCAGACATTTTTAAATTCAGTGCTTAATAACAAAAGTTTTTAGATGGATTTATGTTGTAAAACTTCAATTATATAGTCACAATTTATTTTTACATTTTGATTAAAACCCCAATTTATCAATTCAAAATAACACGATCGTAATTTTAAAGTTTGCCCTACTTCGCTTAATATACGAATACGAAAGATAGACGTAACATTACGCATATCAGAATTTAGTCGGGATCTTTATTAAACATTGTTATAATGAACGAAAGCATTAGCCGCATCAAGTAACTACATTTTTGCTCTACTTAGCTTCCTTATCACGTTAAAGGAAATTCTAACCCTTGCAATTCACCTACTTTCGTTTTATATAGCAAAACGCGTAGTGGGAAATCTGAGAACAGGAGCTACTTTGAAACGAACCTTAGAAAACTTTTTTATGTAATTTAATACACTTAAACGTAGACTAGCTAAACCCGTGAGCCACGCCCTACATTGTTTTACTTGAAACAATTATCTAAATGTTCACGTATAAACCCGTCTTCTCGAGGTCGATAAAGTAGGTTTTTATGAGAACTACATTTTTTTACGCTTAGAATATACAAGGTGTATAAAAAAATTATGGGCTCCTGTTTAAAGACTTACCTAAAAACAGACAAAGTGACAACTAACTTGATTTTTAGTTTCAATTGATTTTTGCGATTAAAAAACCTAGAACTAAGTTCAGCCCGTGACTAAAGCGCACAAAATCACAGCTTGTCGAGGTGTATTTAAAAGATCACCTAGCGTCATGGAAACATATGCGATAAATGGCATTTTAAAGATGGAAGTAGAAAAAAATGTATATGGTTTTGTATGACCTATAATCGTATTGTTTGGTTTTCCAACTTGCACATTACAAATACATTTCGGGATGACAAGGGTAATACGAGGATAGACCTGGAGAAGTCCAAGGAAAGTCGGGGAAGTCCGAGGGAAGTCCAAAGGAAGTCCGGGAGAAGTCCTTTACTTAGGGGAGGTGGTTGTACACATTTTAGCCTGCGGTTTCTCCCTCGCTTTTTTCAGTTTTGGTTCTAAACGTCAATCTTTATTAAAAACCCGAAAACTGCGTTTACATTTTTTTCTAAAATGTTTAGCTTCATACATTAAACGTAACAAAAAAGCGAAAGTGTAAGATTCAGTGCCCTCATACTTCCATTTTTATCAAAATACCACTTACGTGCTGCAAGTAGGGATGCACCGAGCAGTACTTTTTCAAAATGCCAAATAACGGATATTCAGTATCCGGTTGTTCAGCCGGATAGCCGGATTATCCCGGCATAGTTTTCACTTTCGAAGTAGTTTCAGCTTAAATGCAATAAAATTTAGGTTTTATTCACACAGCATAATATGTATATACTTAAAGAGTGTGCAATGCACGAACCCTATGGTCTTATTCTGTTATTCTGTAGTGTTTTAGAGAGAGAGAGCACCGAGAGAAGGAAACTACTAAATGTACTATTTCAAGGATGTGCTGATTCTCTCTAACATTGGTTTTTGTTCACAATTAAGATTGGCAATCTGTTAACGAATTAGATTGTAATTACAAAAAATAATAATTTTCGTCAATGGTTAAAACTAAAACATGTTCTGTCCTGATAGATCCGACACCATCAAGAAATCAACTGACATAACCTAACATATACGGTCTTTATTGACAGTTTAAAATAAAATATTGTCGATTGACGATCGAGTAGTTTTTATAGGTTCCTTGTCTCGGATCTCTCTGTCACATGTACTGCAAAATTGAGACCTGTATATCATAGCAACAGGCGGTTTGTGAATCCTCCTTATGTTTCATGTTACTTCGTGGTTTTAATAAATAATACTTATTTATGTTGTTCAAAATCATTTCAAATTTTTAACTCGCATACATTCTGATCTCAATAATATAAATTTTGTTTTTGTTCTCTTACTTTTAATTATTTTAGTCTATACTTCCAAATCAAATTCCATGCATAATCGCTTTTACTTGAAGAAAAATCTCCGGCCGGATATTTCATATTATCCGGTCAAACCGAATATTCGGTGAAATGGCCGGATAAAAACCGAATATCCGTTGCATCCCTAGCTGCAAGGTTAACATAAAACTTTACTCTTTTGTTGTATTATCTGATGTTTTCCCCGCACCGATCAAATTTGTTAGTTTTGTTCCAGATGTGGCAAAGAGTGAACGTTTTATTGCCTAATGTGTTATTTATCTAAAACTTAATTTGTCGAATTTAGAGTTCGTGTTAAACATGTGAATTTGGATATACTGAAAAATATGTATAAGTTCATCCAAAAGAGGTAAGCCTACTTATAATTAATAACAGATTTTTTATAGCTTGATTAAAATTGAATTTTTGATTATTAATTTTAAAGTTTACCGTTACATTGTTTTTAGATTATTATACCAAACATGTTTTATTATAAAATCAAAATACGACCTTGCAATTATGAGTGTCTTCTTAATCGTTCTTTTTAATAACAACATAATGAAATTTGCATGAATTACGCGTAAAGTGTTAAATTTAAATTTTTGAAAACCCTCAAATTAATACGACCCTAACCTCTAAAATTAAAGTTAAAATAAAGAATCTCATATATTTCGAAAGTAGGCGTAGAAGCTTTTCATATGATACCAAACTCAATTGGATTCTGATTTCGTAAAACATATTCGAGCCGGGGGCGGCCATAAGCCGCCTCAAGTGGCAACAAGGGCACAATCTTTTTTACTGAAGCCCAGCAAATTTTTATTGTTAGGTACTAACGTTCTTTCCCTAGCGTGCCAATGTGGAAGTTAAGCATCCCTCCCCCACTCCCTTATCTAGTGAAGCAGTCGTCTGGTTTTATGATATTTGATGCAACTAATGTTTATCCATTAAAATCTCAAAATCGATATTGCATTTCATAGTACACAGTGAGTCAACAGCGCCGCGGTGATCGATATCTTCTTTTCTATTTACAATGCAAAAAAATGTTTCAACTAAAATTTGTAGGGGACTAAGAGGGCCACATTTTAAAATTATTTTAATTGTACAGAGGGTTCGATATAAGAGGCATACGAAACTTACGTTTTTTATAAATAGAACATCCTGTATATGTTTGCATATTCTTGTTCGCCTTTTAACTACCTTTTGTTTTTAAGTTTGTATTGGGTGTTGCCAAGATACTCTACTTTTTTTTAAAATTTGACATTTGCCGACCTCACTAATAAAATCTGCACGAGCCGTATTTCCCAAAATTAAACAAAGTTTTTCTGTTAAAGATTAGTCAAGGCCATGTGCTATTCGATAATTTAGAGTTAAATTTCGTTATACAGGGTGTTTGTTGCAGCAGTCTAAATATTTCTAACTCTAATGGATCATAACTCGATTTTTTTTAATGTAACGTTTTCTTTAAACAAAACATCTTGTATATGTTTGCAGATTCTTGATTGTTTTTTATACGCTTTTCTAAAATTGTTTTGCTTTTGAATTTCCGTTGCGGCGTTGCGTTGCCAAGTTATTCTACTTTTTTCGAAAAATTTTACATTTGCCAACCTCACTAATAAAATCTGCCCGAGCCGTATTTCCCAATATTAAACAAACTTTTTCTGTTAAACTTTAGTCAATACCATGTGCTAACCTCCAGATATTTTAAAGTTAAATTTAGTGATACGGGGTGTTTGTTCTGCGAATGTTTCTATATTTAATGCGTCATAACTCGATTTTTTTTAAATGTAACACCCTGTATATTTGTAGTTGGTAAAAATATCTGCGATCTATAAATGTACATTGAATAATAGTTATACCTAAATCCAACGGTTTTTGAGAAAATGAGAGATTCCAAGCAAAAGATCAGGTAATTTCTAGAAATCCACACATTATAAGACACCTGTTTGTTTTATAATTTACCAAAAACCGTTGGACTTAGGTATAACCATCATTTATTAAATTTAATTTTAAAATATCCTGATGATAGCACATGGTTTTGACTAATGTTCAACAGAAAAAGTTTGATTAAACTTGGGAAATACGGCTCGAGCAGATTTTATTAGTGAGGTCAAATGTCAATTTTTTCGAAGAAAGAGGAACAACTTGGCAACGCCGCAAGGGAATTTTAAAAGCAAAACATATTTATAAATGCAATTAAAAAGGAAATGAAAATTTGCAAAATATATAGGGTGTTCTATTTAAAAAAAAATATTGTATGGGATGGTACTCTTATATAGAAGTCCCTGTATAATTGAAAACAATTTTAAAATATGGTCCTCTTAGTCCCTTAAAACTTTTATCCAAAACATTTTTCTGTATTTTAAATAGTAAAGAACATATGGACTATCGCGGCGCTGTTGACTCACTCTGTATAATACACCTTTGGGACTTACTCTAATAAACTGTACAGGTAAACGACCAAAAGGATAAATTGCAAACGAGATCTTTTAATTTAAAGTTGTTTCTATCGCTATTTAATATGTTCATACTGATTTTGAACCCGAATTTTTTTTTTTGGAAAAACGATAAATCGGTGGTGGGGCTACCGAAGGGGGGGGGGGGGGGTAGTAGCAAATTCGAGTTTGCGCATATCGACTCTTTAACATGTGCGAAACAGTAATCTGAGCTTATTTTTTTAGCGCGCTTGTACTGAATTACCCTTTTTTTTGGGTAGACTAATCTCGTCTTGTTGCGGTTTTGTTAAACTGTGATTACCTAAAACGTGCATATCCGTCAAAATCTCAATTTTTGAAATTTTGGCGATAACAGTACGTTTTTCTTACTATACTGTATAGAGGGTAATAATAAAAGAAAGCTATTTTTTAGCACTATGTTTTGACAGTTAAATTTAAAAATTAAAAGTTTAATTACTGACATGATTCGAAGTCAAAGTGCGAATTCCACTTGTTTTTCTAACAATTGCTATTGTCCGATTAAATTGTGAAAAAATTAAAGTAAAAATTAAAAAAATGCAAACTACGGATTTCTAGGAAAATCTGAGGGTACAAACTTAACAGTAAGTAAATATAAAAAGCAACTTTGGAAAAATGAATTCTTTGTGATACTCCCACGTATGTCAGCAGTAAAATTGCTCGATTGTATGTACATGTGAAGCCAGGTAAAAATATGCATATTTTATATTTATACGGTAAACCAACCAGACGATATTTTTATCGATAAACTCCCTGCGCGGTACGAAAATTTAGTTCTAAACCTCTTTTATGGTGATGTATCTTTGACCCAATTTCCGAACTGCCTACATCAGCCGCATATCTAGTTACAGAAGAGCACCTGAGTGGGCGTCAAATAATTGAAGCCAGACCTATTTCTTATTCGGTTTCATCTTCCTCCTTTTAAAGGTCATCCCGATTATGTAATTTGGTCCTGAACGTAACTCTGAATTTATTATACCTGACTTGTTGTTCAATTTAAGCGTTGTTGCGTGAAATTATTTTTAAGTGGGTAAATGGAAACGAGCTGTCTGTATGAGGCGTAAAGTACTCTGTACATACTTTAAATTTGAAAAGGGTTAAGCATTAAAGCTAACCCTAAGCCAAAAGTAAATTGTAATATCGGTAGGTGCTGCTTCATGTTTGAATGTATTGATATATTTTCGGAGCTTATTTTGAGAAGTAAATCACATTATTGTGTTCTTTATATTAAATTAACACAACTACAGTTAATTTAATTTACAAAACTCACAACTTTCTACGGGATAATATTACGGAAACGGTTGGTCCCGTAAGGCGCTAAGAGGCAGAGACTTCCTGGAAGGGTACGCAGTAAATGCTATGGGGTAAAGCAGGCGCTGGTCCTGCTGCTTCTTTTGGGGTGCTGCAGAGCTCTAGAAGAAGTGGGATGCGTACAGATCAGGCAAGAGGCTGGCAGGTTTTGCTAATTATATCGGGGTGCTGCGGGGCTATAGAAGGAGCGAGCTGCTGCGGTGTTCTTGGAGAAACTTACGGGGTTGGTTTGTCATCTGCTGATGAATTATAGATTATTCAATTGCTAATGTGTTAATATTATTGTTTATTGTTCTTCTTGTTGTTGTAAATTATTTATGCCGGTGTTCTTGAAACCTGGTAACTAGGCGCGGTTATTAGAAGTCCTCAACTTGGTTAAGTAAAAAATCATGAAACAATGACCCTTGATATACCGGGGTTACATACCGGGGTTGTAGGCATTTCCAATAAATTAGTTGCGTGCTTTTGGCGGGAGGGGAAACTTGACTGGTGAGCACATGAACATAGACTAATATCCATTGATCGGGTACCAATCGGTTAATCGGTGTCCGGCGTGATTGTAACGGTGACTGTAACTGTGACTGCGCCTGTCACTGCTACTGCGACTGTAACGGTGACGGGGACGGTAACGGTAATTGTTTGTGTTTCTACTGTCAATTCTTGTAACAAGTCAACCTGGGGACACCAATCTTAAAAATCATCAAGATTTGTTTTGTTGTCTGGTTTTCCCAAAGAAACCAAATCAAGCTAGTGGCGCCTCAAGTGGACATCAACACGCCGAGTGATAACGCCATGGCTCCGTTCTTCGGAGAATCTTGCCTCCCATCCAACCTCTCTCCAAATTTCAACGTAACCAGCGAACATCACTGTTTCACAGCTGCCAGACTTCTTCCGGAGCAAATAAATTGATTTTTTATGCAAAACACTTTTATTTACAATAATTACAAACTGTCAACCATTTTGTACAGAAACGCAGCGATCACAATTTTGATCGATCGTCCGACCATCTCTTCGGCCGACATCCATAGAAAATTAATACTGATCTCTAGTGACTTGCCATTTTCAAAGGGTCATTTTGTTTAACTGTTTTAATATAATTTTGTAAACAATTTTATAACTTTTAGTACATGAAACACACATAGATATTTTGGAATTGCATAAATATGAATGAAAATTTTATATAATTTTTAACCACAGTCTTCTGTTTGTTTTTACAAATCTTGGCTTCTGAGTTATTCAGTGTAACTTAACTTTTCCATAACCTTCGATTCAGAGGAGGGTTGACTTGTTACATTTTGAATTATTTTGAACAACTATTATACCTTCGTCTACCAGTTAAATAGGTGTTTTTGTTTTGTTTGTACGTGCAGCAATGGTAGGCAACGTAATTATTTAAAAAAACGCGTTTGCACAGAAGAAGCAAATAGATTTTTATGATCGAGTTTTAGTTTCCTATCCAAAAACCAACGCCTGAAAATATGTCCTAGGATCAAACGCAAGACATTGGTTCGAATCAAACCATTTCTGCATTGGCCCGCTCTTCCTAGAGCCTCGCAGCAACCAGATAGAACTGGTAGGACCTGTCAGTCTTCTGCCTGACGACTACCCGGCCTTCGTCCCCGTAGCAGCTACTGTGTACGCTTCAGGAAGCCGCTGCCTTTCAGCACATTAGGGACAGATCCCATGATTGTCCCTTAAAAGGGCGTGTATTGTGTACATTCATCTAACTGTCATTGTCTTTTGTTCTTCGTTCTTTGCTCTTTGTTTGCTCATGTTTGATGTTCTCAAAAAATAGTTGCGTTAAATAAATCTCTACATTAAAGCTAAATTTAATTTACCTGCCTCAACTTTTAGTGGCGAGTGGATGCTGCTACTAGAAGCCACATATTTACGGGGCTATTATACAGAGTGCCCATTTTAAAACGCCGAGCCTAATTTTTTTTAAATAGGCAACACACAATACAAGTCACTGCCGACTATTATTTTAAAACAAAATATTTCTATAATTAAGATCAGGACAATCATGTTTGCATTAACTTGACAGTTTACTAATCAAATTCGTTAAGCCACATTACTTGAACGGTGCAAAACAAAGATTATCGATCACTAATCTTTGACGCAAAATGTATTCCAACGCTGACAAAGTGAACATGCTTCTAATTCTGGGTGAATGTCGAAAAAATGCGAGTGCTGCCAGTACTTTGTATGCGCAACGCTTTCCATGTAGACGAATTCCAACACACAAAACATTTAGAATGCTTCTTCTGAATTACAAGAGTATGGGCAATTTTCAAAACCAAAAGTAAGGGCACGGCAAGTTACGGTTGAACATAACGAAGTAGCTGTAATTGAAATAGTTACGGATAATCCCCATACAAGTCAAAGAAGATTGCAAATGCTTTAAACATTAGCAATGGTTCTGTTTTCAATATTCTTAAGGCGAACAAATTTCACCCCTACCATGTTTATACCATACACCTTCTAAAGATAGGGATTATAAGCATCGTGTTCAGTATTGTCAATTTCTTAGACGGCAATTAAACGGAAATGCGGAATTTTTAAGTATGGTATTATTCTGTGATGAAGCGAGGTTTTCAAACAACAACGGCATGGTTAATCGACATAACTGCCACTATAACGCCCAAGACAATCCCCGCTGGATCAGGATAACTCATTTTCAGAGAATTTTTTCTCTTAATGTGTGGTGCGGTATTATTGGCGATTTTGTAATGGGTCCACATTTCTTTAATGGAAATTTACATGGTGAAATGTATTTAAATTTCTTAATTAATGAACTACCGACTCTGCTCTAAACAGTTCCTCAAATCGTACGGAATAGCATGTGGTTTTTAAATGATGGTGCACTTCCGCATTTTCATAGGGATGTGAGAAATTATCTTAACCAACGTTTTGAGGAACGCGTAATTGGACGAGGTGCATTGCATCCTTGGCCTGCCCGTAGTCCCGATTTCACTACGCTAGACTTCTTTTTGTGGGGCAAAGTAAAACATGATGTCTATGAAGTGCCCATTCGAAATGAAGAACATCTACGCGAAAGGACAAATCAATGTTGTCGCTCTATCACACCGGAAATGTTAGCTCGTGTTAGAGGTTCGATGCGTAGAAGAATTATACTCTGCGAAAACGAAGGGGGAAGGCAATTTGAACACCTGCTTCGTTAGTTTTTGTACTATGTTCCTATTAAATTATTGTAGTTATTGTTGTCAAATATTAAATTTGAGTTATTAAAGTAACCTTAAATTTGTACTTAATCATTAGTAGATACATGTACTGTAAAACAACTCTGATCTCAATTAAATAAAAAAAATGGTAGAAATGCATAATGATCTGGGGGTTGCATTGTGTGTTGCCTATTTAAAAAAATTTAGGCTCGGAGTTTTAAATGGGCATTCTGTATAAGGCGCATATTTGTTTGTACAGTAGTCCGCTACAGTTTTTAATACAGATAGGATAATTTGGGCTTATACTTTTGGTTTGTATTATACATGCAAATAAAATTTACTTATAAATATTTTACATGTCAATTTTTGAATTTTTAGTTAAAAAATTTTATTATACGAGCAAGAATTTACAAGAAAACTCAAAAAATTTTTGAGATAATACAATTTTTGCTCTTTTGTGTAAAATGAAGATTTTGAAGTGTTTTATCAAGATGTGCAAATAGTTTCCATACATTTTTTAGGTAAAGTCTTACACATCCAAGCAATGAAAATATTTCGATAAATACGGGCCCGGAAACGTTTCGTTACAGTTTTCGTAAGTGGAACAAGTTTCAATAACGCAGTGTTTCCTCTTCCGAAGGTGTAACTATCTAAGGAACCGTTTCCGGACCTTTATTTTTAGGAACGCGTACATTAGAAGTTCCAAGATTTAGTGCAAATATTATCGATAAAAAAGTTACCAGATTATTCCATCTTCAGTAGGCTGTACCTCCGTAAGGAAGTGCTTCCGAATGGCATAAATCTTTTCTATTGTTTTCATATTCTGAATCTATCCTGAAAGTGCGTCCCATCTGTCATGAATCGCCCAGTATAAATTTTAAATAAAATGTTTTTTCCAGTCGCATGATTGAAACGTTAAAACAATTTAAAATCGGTAAAATTTCCTTCCGATCTTGATACTTATAAATTTGAAATGTATTTTTAAACCATCGTTGATTTTCTGGCTATTTATAAGCTGTATAATATTGCGGATTGTTTTAAAGTAGCTTTTCAAAACAAACTTTAAATGTAGCTGTTTAAATAATCACTATTTGATTTTCTAGAAAACCTACAACAATTATTAAGATGCCAAGTTAACGCATAACAGCCAATAATGTGCCCAGCTTGTGAAATGAATCACAAGAAAATTCTAAATGTCAAGGAAACGCACTTATAATATACATTATTGCGTAAAATTTCTTGTAACCCCCTTACAACTCCTATAGAATCCGAGTAGCTTATGCTTCGCTGAACATCTGTTCGTTATATCTGGAAAATGAATTTACGTAATTTGTCTCATGAAAATGTGAAAGTGATTGGTCATATTTTTGATTGTAATTTTGATTTAATAATAATAAATGTATTTATAAATAAACATGTGAGTTTATAAATATCCCTTTGGTTGTTCAGTAAATCGAATCTATTCTTATTTGGATAACTGTTCTCAATTATTCTTCATTGTTCATTTTCTTTCTTGTTAAATTTTTCCACTATTTCCTTTAATTTTTTTCGATTAAATTAAATAACAGTTAGCTTTTCGGAAATGCCGGAATAATATCGTATAGGCCTAATTAAATTATATACATTGTTGCTACCAAACATCACAACAAAACTGCAGCGAAAGAGAGATCATTCTCCACGTTATGCTGGTTGAAAACTTACTTAAGTTGTTCATCATTAGAGGGCAGGTTAATCGGTTTAACCCTCTTCCATTTACAGAGGACCATGACTCCAACAGTCGCATCTATTTTAGATAAAATGGACGAAAACCCAAGAAACTTTTATATAAACCTAAATTAGTTGCAATTTGTTTTTTATCGTCGTAAACAATTATTTTAACTTTCAATACTGTGTTGTATTAGCCCGAAAAAAGTGTTTGGTTGCGCTTCTGTTTTTTTTATGTTAGTTAAACATGTCGGCAATTTATTATTGTGTTGTTTCCGTGTATATATGACACTCCAAAAAACTCGATCAATTTATAATTTTGAAACTTTAAATGTTTTATTAATAAATATTACTATTCTACACAGCACAACTCAATAAAAGCCAACAAGATTTGTAATGCAGTTTGCATCGGAGCTCTAGTTAGAAATATTTTTATTGAATTAGCATAACAAATATAACAGAAATAGGCCAACTGACAAAAATATACGAAGCAGTGAAGATCTGCCTTCTCCATACGATGTTTCTTTGTCCGTGTTTGTTTATGTAATTTCAGCAAATATGCTTATATGTGTTCAATACTGTAGCGGTCTACTGTACAAACAAATGTGGGCCTTATTCATGGTCCACCACGTAAAACTCTTTAAATCCATAACTTTTTTTATTTGAAGACCCGTCATGATGGGCGGATTACCAAATTGTAGGTAATTTAAAACTCTTCTGAACTCACACATAGGGCCGGCGGGTGGTCTAGTGGTTAAAGTCCCAGGCTTTGAAACTAGACTCCCAATGGCAGTTGGTTCGAGTCCACTGCTCGTCGGTAATTTTTCTGAACAAGTTAAATCCGACGGGTCCATGGATGGTGTATGTAGGTGTGTATGTTGGGTTGCATGTCTTCAGGGGTGGGGTGCATGTTAGACCGGTGTATAGCACTGAGTGTGCTGAGCCCGGGTAAGGGGGTGGGATGGGAATTCATGGGGTCGTGCTAACGCACGGCTTCATGATTCTTAAAAGAAAAAACCTCAAACATCAAAAAACAATTGACAGTTAAAAAGTTGTTATTTATCCCAACCTATTTTGTTAGAATATTTTTTCCCTGCACTCTTACGAAGATTTTGTTAACATCATTAAATAGAAAATTGTATTAATTTTAATTTGATGTACATAATACTAATACGATCGATCACATTGTTTTATTTATTAAAACAAGGTTTTTAGAAACTTCTGTTCTCTAGAAAATAAGACAAAAAGGTCCTATAAACATGTTTTCAAACCA
Organism: Ctenicera cuprea; assembly: GCA_958336395.1. NCBI lineage: Eukaryota > Metazoa > Arthropoda > Insecta > Coleoptera > Elateridae > Ctenicera > Ctenicera cuprea. Next base: position 61,866,838 of record OY284487.1, read on the forward strand.
TTATTATCTTTAAAAAGTTGGTAATGTTTAATTTTTTTTATCATAATCGGTCTCGTGTACTCGCTCACTGTACGGCAATACATAGGAATGTGCGCCTTATACATATATTTTCAGTACAGGGTAGGCGTGTTTTGTGACACTATACCTCAATTTACCTAAAAACGCTCGGATAAGTTAAATTAATTTGCAAGGTGGGTATATTTAATGGCTGTTTCCGTTCGCCTATTGTTAACTCCAAAATTGGGGCGATTTCCACCCTAAAAATTTTAAATGGCAAGGAGTATCAAATTTGAAAGTCCGATAAATTTGCTTTACAGCAGTGTTTTTAGTTTTAGATTCCGAGCATTAGTTTTAGCGAAAATGGAGTCCGAAGTTTAAGGGTAGTAAGTTTTCGAAATGAGCACTACCAGTGTCCATACAGCATTAAAGGTTTTGCTCAAAACGTCGTCGCACATTCTGGAGCATTTGTGGAGTGATTAGACGGCATTTGTTGATTATACGTTGTCGTTAATCTTGTAAAGAATCGGGTTGTGTAAATTTTACTCATTAAATAACCTCACAGAAAAATAGAGCGGAGATAAATCTAGCAACCTTGGGGGCCATTAAATAACACTTCTTTTTCCAATCCATTGACCCAAAAACGTACAATCCAAATACTTTTGATACCGCCTGCCATTTAAAATTTTTAGTGTGAAAATCGCCCCAATTTTGGAGTTAAAGATAGGCAAACGGAAATAGCCATATTACATGTCCCCTCTGCAAATAATTTAACCCGTCTAGGCGTTTTTAGAAAAATTGAGGATCGGTGTGTTAAACGCGCGTGTTTCGTTTTCGGTGGGCCACCCAGTATAATACTGTATGCTTTGCGTGTTTTCTGAAGAAAGCGTTGCCTATGCTGCCTTCTTTACGAGCCGCCACTGCTTAGCATTGCTAAGAGTTTGTAAAAAGTTCAAATTTAAAACCATAAACATTCACTGCAAATTGCACATGCTCTCATTTCTAATATTTAACACATTTTTTGAACTTAAATCAACATCACAATAATACGAGGATGAGTTGAAAACTTCGTGGGATGACGGTTAGATGGCGCTGTTTCAGACAGTTTTTGTGGCCCAGGTTCACTCCTTCACACCGTCAAACTGTCAAATTTCATTAGTTTTGTATTGGCAGCTGTTTATTTAAGAGCGTGTCAGAGTTTTTGATAAGATGGATAGAGTTGAAATTCATGCTGTCATTAAGTACTTATTCATAGGCATTCATAGTGAATAGTGAGATAAAGGATTGTCTGAAGGACTGGGCTCCTTCATTTTCCACTGTTGATAAATGGGTTGGTGAGTTCAAATGTGGTCGTACAAGTATTAAAGATGCACACCGTAGTGGACGCCCAAAATCTGCCACTACACCATCAGAAATTGTTAATAAAGTGCATGCTATGGTGTTAAAAGACCGTCGGTTGAAGGCGTCTGAGATAGCGATGGCTGTAAACATCTCTAAAGAACGCGCCACGTACATTTAGAATGACAAGTTGGCCATGAAGAAGCTGTCCGCGAGGTGGGTGCCGCGGCTGCTCAGTGTTGATGCAAATTCCTCGTGAGTGTTTGGAGCGTTTTCGTAACAAAGTGGATTTTATTCGTCGATTTATCACCACAGATGAAACTTAGGCTCATCATTGTACGCCGGAAACAAAACAACAATCTAAACAGTGACGGCACAGTGGTTCTCCTCCTCCAAAGAAGGCAAAGGCTGTTGAATCTGCAGGAAAGGTAATGGCTTTCATTTTTTGGGATGCAAAAGGTAGTCTTTTGATTGATTACCTTCTAATGGTTAAACCATCACAGGCGCATACTACGCGTCAAGTCTTTTGGACAAATTAAAATAAAAAATTAATGAAAGGCGTCCTGGTTTAGCCAAGAAAAAAATCATTTTCACCAGGCCCCACACGAGTGTTATTGGTATGGCAAAAATTCACGAATTAGACTTCGATTTGCTGCCACACCTGTCTTATTCGCCAGACTTAGCACTGTCGGACTACCACCTGTTTCCACCTCTGAAGAAATACCTAACAGGCCAGAATTTTCCAACCGAGGACGATGTTAAAGCTACCGTGGATGCCTATTTTGAAGAACTTGACAGTTCTGAATTTTATCAAGGCATATAGGCTTTGGATCATCGCTGGTCCAAATGTACCGAGGTGGCATGGGATTATGTAGAAAAATAAACGTAATTTCAAACCGCATAGTTCTGTTATTCATTTTCATTCCCGGACTTTTCAGCCTATCCTCGTATACACATATTTTTTCATCTCCGTGATAGGATTTATTGTAATTGACGTACGTTACGCTTGATATTCTATATGTTATTTTAACTATATATAATGTTATTTTGCTAACATCAACATAAATGTGTGTGCCATAAGCTAAATAAATAACAGCATCTTCGGTTTGTATGTTAAAGAAAAATAGTCTTAGAAATCCCATTTTGCAATTTAAAAATATTGAACCTGTTTTCGTGAAAAGAAATTAGCAACGTAAATTAACGATATCCTGTTTCTATTGAAAATACTTATTATCAAACACATCCACAAATGTGGATATGAAAATTATGCAATATTTATCCAATTCGGAACTAAATTCAGGAAAAAGATTGCAAAATGTGGGTGTTGAAGTTAATACTACAAAGTCAGCTGAAGATGAATATAACAATCGCTTAATTCAATTAAATAAAATCTTAATTATTTTTTTCTCAACGTTTTGTAGTTCATCTTCGTCTGCAATTAAACGCAAACGCGAAGACACAAGAGCAACAAAAGTATCATAACGATCCCCTGCCGTTATTTGATTGGTTTGATTCATTACGCTTCCTGTAGAAGTTGTTTCAGCTCGGTCTTTTTCTTCGTTCTTTATTTTCTTAGCAGGTGGTTCCTCGTCTTTCAAAGACTGAAACAAGACAATTCAAATATAAAAAAATAAAATCTCTTAATACATACTAAACAATTTTGAATATTTTTAAATTTTGAAAATTTTGTCGATTCTTGAAATTTTTAAGAATTGGGAAACTTTTGAAAATGTTGATTTTTGAAAATTAAATTTTTTAAACGTTTTAAAAATTTTTTTTGATTTGTTGATTTTCGATAATATTGAAAATTTTTGAGAATTATTGAAGTTGTAAAATTTAAAAATTTTTGAAATTATGGGTAATTTTAAAAATTATGAAATATTTCAAATTAAAGTGTTTGAAAATTTTTGTAACGTTTGATGATTTTTAGAAATTTTGAAATGTTTTTGAAAATTTTGAAGAATTTAAAATATTTAAAAATTTAAAGGAATTTTGAAGGTTTAATAAATTTAAGTTCAGAAAATTTTTCGTAAAATTTTCAAAAAACCTTACCTGATCAACAAATTTAAAATAATCGCATTTTCCTGTTGCGCAACTATCATAAGAACGCGTCTTTTGTGTCACCTCAGATTTGATTTCGCCGCGTACAACTGGCAAATTGCAACTGCAGAGTATTACTGATGTTACAACTGCAGATGATGTACTTGCTATTGGCTGTGAAACGAGTGGGGGATCTACAAAATGAAAAAACCGACAGCCACCATTGTCGACACCTCCACGTCCGCATGTAAAAAAATCTCTTCCTAAAACATACAATTATGGTTTATAATGGAAACAACAAAAACAAAGATGTTACCTTTATTTGGCCCATCTTTCTTCGTAGTAAAAAAGAGAGCTTCAATGTTGCACGCGCAATTAACCTTTCGCCCAAGAAGCTTTTCAATTAAGGATCTCTTTAGTTCCATATTGTCAGACATCTCCGTTTTGTTTCTAGAGGAATGTAAAGAAGACTAGTGAGTACTCTAATCAACTGCTTTTATCTCAAAACTTTAAAAATTTCAGGACTCGTTAGAAATTTTTTTAATGGCGTAACTATAAATGTCAATTTTATTTTAAAATAAATTTGGAGATTTAAAAAAGTAACAAGTAAAATAACTAGTTAACCTAACCTTAGTAGCAACGTGTTGTACACAGAATAAGGGTCGAATAGAGATTAAAAACTTGTCGAATCGCGCCAAATTTGAAATATCCCGAGCGATAACAAAAACCTTATCAAAACCAAATTTTGATACATACTATCGTTTACAATTTTCCATTTTTAGGAATCGGAAAAATGAAGTAGGCCATTATCAAGAAGATTTTTTAAGTGATCTTCAAAACGTGTTTTTCGTGAAAAATTTGTAGGCAATACTTTCCTGCTGGAAATATGGAAAATTAAACTGTTTTCATCGGTGTTCCTTCATTACTGCTGTACAGATTCAGAAATACTGTCTAATTAACTAACTAATCATTACGCACCTTAGATTGATCTTTGGTAATATGGTGTAGTAATATTAAACCACGAACATAAGTATAAAAATATTTATCATGCACTGATTTCTAATGTTCTTTACTCAAACCTCACAAAATCTTTTGCAGTAGCTCAAAAAGCGGCTTGTTATCATCATATCTACAAATATTGTTTGATATAAATTGTAAGTGTTATTATAGAAAAGCAAGGTGACACATCATAGTCAGATAACGTAAAAAAACAATACAAACGAAAAATTGCACTCAATTATGAGTTGTATTAACGATAAGAGAAATGTATTGTCATCCTGAAAACATCGACTTTGGGAACCCAATATTATTAGTTATGCTCGAAATAATATTTTTAAAGCATGACAGAAGTTTAGAACATCGTTACAACAGATACAACATCGAAACATTCATAATAGGTACTTATTTTACAGAACACCTGCAATAAAACTAATAAGGCTCTGGTTCGAGTCCCGATCGGGTTGGCTTCGGATGTGTGGGTAGATATTGCTATGATATGAGGCTATGTACTAACCAAAAAAACAATTCTTTAAATGCCTGCAATTTACGCAATAACTAATTATATTTTATATGAGACTCTTTTATAAAATTTCTCAGGGTCGTTATTAAGCTTGGGAAGGAATGATATTAATAAATAAGATTTAAAAAAAATACACAAACCAATATCAACGTTACAACAGCTTTTTATTTAAAAGTCAATTTGGGGTTAAATTTTTGAAAAATCAAGACATTTCCTTTTATTCTACTGTTCTTAAAGCTGAACACTTATCTTTGTTTCTTCTTTATAAAGATATCCTGAACTCGACAATCATTGGATGATAAACTCCCTCTTCTCTGGTTTGCAGTTTCCACAAAAACCACAGCACTCGCCTTTACTAAGAATCATCTTCCTCCGCTGTAGTACCAATATGTACTGGGGACTGCTTTTATATTGACTAATAATTGGCATTTTCTACCATGATAACTGTAAACTCGTTCTGGAAAGCTTTTATATTATTATTCTTTTGGATATTTCCAAAATTAGTTGAGAAACACTTGTATCCGTTTTGTTATAGCTTCTGTTCGATTCAATATCACTATTTATTTCATATAACTCGTTTTCTTTTTCTTTTTCTTGCAGAGAATGAAAAATCCTGTCTTTGTTTTCAGGACGAGCCGTAACTAACTAATAAGTTTTCACTTGCTTTTTGTCTTCTCTCTTGATCTCTTATTTTTTTTAAAACTAAGAAATCTCATGAAACAATGAGTGTTCTTTTTATACATTTGTCAAATTGACATTCACATCTATAACCCCCACAAATGACATTTAACGATGCACAAACAAGTAAGTCTAAAACTTCTTATATATTAAACCTTTTAAACAATTCTGAACTAATTTATAATTAAAATTAACATAAACAATAATCGTATCAATTTGATTGTGTTCTTCTTTCTTTCAGAGTAAACAAAACTTCACAAATATGAAAATATAAATGATATAAAAAGAACCACATTATTTGAATTTTAAAACAAGAAATTACAGCAATAATACGCAACCCCGAGTTTATAAGTTTGAGTACCAAAACCTTACAGTTTTCACAAACCTCCAATTGTAAATTAAATTGTAGCAAGCATCCCAAAAACTGCCTTCCAGGAATCACAATACTCCAGTCAGATCATACAACTCCGAATATCATAGCAATATATTTGTGCATTTAAGATAGGGGGCAATATCACGCTACGAGAAAAATGAAAAAGTCCCATACAATTACTATAAAAAGATATTCAAGCCATAATACAGGGTGTATTAAAACCTTTAAGTGCTTATAATTTAAAGACTCTTCGTCTAAGACCAAATTGGTGTCAAAGTTTTTTGCTTGTTTTTCTACGTAGAATTGCGTGGTGTAATTATTAGCCGCATGTTTTAATACACCCTGTATAACAAATTAACCAAATAAACATTTTAGCTACCTATTCCTGCTTCAAAAAAATATATCATTATTTGATTTTTACTTCTTCTTCTTCTTCTTCTTCTTCTTCTTCTTCTTCTTCTTCTTCTTCTTCTTCTTCTTCTTCTTCTTCTTCTTCTTCTTTATCATTTTCAAAATTTGTCATTATAGCGTTGGGATGTAGTTGGGATCCTCTATCCATCTTCTAAAGTTGTTTCTGCTTCTTGCAATGTTATTTACTGCATGCATGTTTCTTCTTCTCTTCTATAAGCACTATTTCTTTTAAGTTGTCTTCCCACAATATCCTTGGCCTGGCTCTCCTTCGTTTTCCAATTATTCCTACGTCCATCGTTTTCTGGGGATTCTCTCTTCTCGCATTCTAAGTAGGTGTCCATACCAGCTTAACTGTCTTTTTTCTATTTTATTCACTAAAGGTATTTGTTCTGAATCATCCCTTATACTTTTATTTCTGATACGATCTCGTCTAGTTTTTTCCTAGATCTTTCTTACGTGTTTCATTTTGGCCGCTGTAACTTTGGACTTATGTTTATCTTGCATCGTACATTTTCGGCTCCATATACGATATAAGGGTAGGTACATATATGGTTTTATAAATTCGTAGCTTTGTACTAGCTCTTACTTTCTTTTTTCTTATTAGTGTGTTATTGATTTGATATTATATATTACTGTCCTTTTGTATCCTGTTTTGTATTTCTAAGTGCCTAAGTACTCGTAGCTATTTACTTTTTCTAATCTTTTTCCGTTTCTTTCTATATTTATATTTTCTGCTTCTTCTTCTCCTTTAGTTATGTCTATAATCTCAGTTTTTTCTACATTTATCTGCATTCTCCTTCCTTCTAAAGAGGTTTACCATACGTTTACTTTTCTTTGTAGGCAGTTCAGTCTTATTGCTTGATACCAGTAATATATTATTCGCGTAAACCAGGTCAAAGGTTTTAACTAGCGTTAGGGTGTAATAAGTAGTAGCACAGATAAGGTTAACACTACAGATATACGGTAAATATGTGAGATTGTTTTATATGATTAATAATCTGCAAAAAGATGGCGCTAGGGGTGTTCAAAGTTATCGATATATCGATAACTATCGATAAGTTATCGATATATCGAATAACGATAACAAAATTTTTAGTTACCGATATATCGATAACTTATCGATAAGTTATCGATAACGTAACGATAACTTATCGACAATTTATCGATAACTTATCGATAACTTGTCGATAAGAAACAAAAAACAGAAGAAAAAAGTTAAAAAAAAAACTATAATCAAAAAGGTTACGTTTTTAATAATTTTCGTTGTTTTCAAATATCAAAGTGTATCAAACTTACAAACAACGTAATGCTTGAAAAATAGTAATTTACTTTTGTTTCTGATAATTTTTTTGTAAACTGGCATTTCAAAAACGGTTTTTTCTTAATAACTCTGTTTTGAACATTTTACTATCACTTACAGTTGTTAGTAATCTTTTACAGACAGGCTTAAAGGTTTCCTTGTATTTTCTAAAATGATGTATTCTATTCCAATCTAATAAGTTATCGACAAGCTATCGATAGTTTATCGACAAGTTATCGATAAGTTATCGATAAGTTACCGATATATCGATAAGTTATCGATATATCGATAAGTTATCGATATATCGATAAGTTATCGATATATCGATAATTATCGATATTTTTTCGCAAAAAGTTATCGATAACAAAAAACAGTTATCGAACACCCCTAGATGGCGCTACAATGACAATTTATAATTAAGTCACAGATGACTGTAATTGAGCAGATTACTTAGCACATATTCAAACCAAAAGTTAGACAGCCATCTGCCATGCTTAATTGTCAAATCTCAATTTTTCGTAAATAATTAATATTGAAGCCAATTCTACTTAAATTATATTCACGATGTCACAGATGCACTCAAATCCCCGATAAAACAGTTTCCAACACATTTCAACAGTAATAAACAAATAGCGATAGCAGCGCCCTAAAATTGGTCTGGTGCGTTGTAGCCAAACTAACGCTAATTTCGTCTCCAAATATGAGCGGACATTTTGTATAAAGGGTCGTATATCTGTAGTGTTAACCTTATCTGTGGTAGTAGGGTCTTGTTTTACTTTTACACTTTTTTATTAATTGATCCATAAATATTACAAATAGGAGTGAACTTGTCCCCTAGTTTCATACCCTTTTCCATAACAAAGATGTCCGATTTTTCCCCATTCAGTCCGACCGAGCCTTTTACATTATTATATGTACTTTTAATAACTTTTTGTAAATTTTGGCTGCGGATAGATCTACAAAGGCTATACAGGTCTTTACCCATTTGTAGGGTTTTGTATGTTAACGTTCTGATTGTAAATCTGATCCTGTGTTTGTCTTCCCGGCCTGAATGCTGCTTCTTCGTCTAATTTTACTTTTGCTTCTTCCCTTAATCTTCTTTCTAGTATTTTTGTTTAAATTTCTAGCGCTACTGGTGAGAGTCATATTGCTCGGTAGTTTTCACACTTCGTAGTTTCTCGTTTCTTGTGTAGTGAGACATTTATTTCCCATTCCTTCGGTATTGTCTCTGTATGCCATGCTAGGACGTCTCTACGCTGCCGGTTCTTCGCCGCCAGTTGATCGCCGCCGTTTCTCCACCAGCCGGTTCTATGCCAGAAATTTTATTTTATTAACAGGCAAAAAATTCGCGAAAAGAAATAGTTATACTGTAACAATCCGGCATATAATGTTGATGAACGTATTCAGAATTGTGATAGATTATGAAAACAGGGAACCTTTAGATTATTTACGTGGCCTAGCACACAATTACCAAATGACTCAATAATTTTATTTTTTCCTGTTTCCTTTTGTATGTATATACTTTTTAAATGACTCGATAGTTTTGTATTTTCTCAATGACTTAAAAATTTTATTTTTCTTAATTCACTTTGTGTGAATGTACGTATTTCTTCTTCTTCTTCTTTATCTTTTACCTCTTATACCCGAAGGTGTCGAGGACTTTCACTCCGGGTAGGCTCTTTGCTTGTGTAATAGGAGGTAGTGGGGCCTTTGGCCTTTGGACCGCTACGCTCCTGAAGCTTATGCCACCCTTCATGCACATTCATTCAATGTCATTCACACACATGTGTTTAATTGTATGTTTTGATGTTGTTTATGACTTTGTTACTCATCCTGATCATTCAGTAATCAAGGTAAGCGCCGTTAATTGTAACCCAACGTCGAATGGTTGCTGAGCTCGATACCGATCCACAGAATTACAGAAAAATTTTGTGCTTCTTCCGGGATTCGAACCGAGGACTCACGCATTGTAAGCCAGATCCTATTACCACTTGACAACTCGGACTCCTGTATGTATTTCTTAAATTAAGCAATACATTTTAGTAGTAATACTTATTACATTTCTTGGTTTTATTTGCATTGCAAGTTTTATTTATCTCTTATACTTGTTTTACAAATTTAAGCCATAGTAACACTATGGCGAAAATTATATTTGAATGAGCCGGCCTAGAATCAGCCGGCGTAGTACCGGCTGGCGTAGAACCGTCTTGGCGTAGAAACGGCGGTGTCCCATACCCTCCTCGTAACATAAAATTCGATAATATAAAAGCTTAACGAAAGAAGTGTTTTAAACTATACCAATCAAAGTATTAACTACAAATTTTCTCTTGAACTTCAGTATTTCAGTAGCAATCTTTATGAATTTGGGCATTTACAAAAAGTTTTATATGAACGAGTAACAATGCAAAACATTCAACATGGCCATAAAGTTTGGTTAACACCCCGATTTTATTGCTATTTTTGCTGGCACAACCCCAGTAGATACTGCGGATCGAATCGTTGCTTTAATACATAAAAGAAACTTTACATCCGACAATCCACTTTCCCCTCGTATACTAAAGCAAAGAGGTAAATGAAAACTAAAATATAAAAAAAAAACTAAGATTAGTTTTGTAAAAATAAAAAGTTCAATTTAATTCTAGGAAATGTTAATTTATTTGTTTCAGTTTTTCATACTTAATATTAATATTTTGTTTACGAAAACATGCAACAATCTAGAAATGTGAAACTACTTCCTTTTTATACGCGTTTTCTTGTGGAAAACATCTCAATATTTCCTAGAAGAAAATATTAGTGTTATTTATATTCATGTAAATGTGACAAATATGATGTATAACATACAATATAGTATCCAATTTGCTTCCTCGGCCTACAACAGCATTTTCAACTTTATAACTTCCGCATTGGGCGCGCGTGTTGCGTTTGTAGAACAGCGGCAGTTGTTCGAGGCGAGCACCAGGTTGCTTTAATGTATTTTGACGGTTTCATTTTCATAAAAAGAATAATACTGGAATATCATACAGGCAATAAGCAAGCAATATTTTCTTTTGCGAAAATAAGAGAAATGTCATTTTGCAGAATGAAAAATCAAAGCAGAAAGATGTGAGACAAATGTCGACAAGGCAGAAAGAATACTATATTTGCAAAAGTATTTTTATATCAAAACCACCCAGCAAAAACATTTTTTTTATAATTAGGGTACTCCTTACCTGCTCAATTTTATAGACAGATCGTTAATGTAGTACTCGCTTAAACCATAAACGCCTACAAGACTACAAATGCAATATTGTTGTCTTTTCGCCAAACGTAAAATACTTTAAGCATTCTGTAAAACAAGTTCAATATTTACAGCTGGTAAAAAAAAGACTGTCGGGAAACCGCCACAAAACCTTCCTCGCATTTATTTAAATTTTTGAAAATTTAATTAAAAATAATCTAAGTTTTTAAAATTGTATGGAAATTTAAATTTCTGAAAAAATTGAAAATATGTATTTTATACCGAATTTCTAAAAATTTGAATTGATAATATTTAAAATTTTTGCAGTTTTTGAAACTTTTTGAATGTTTATAAATTTTTGGAAATTTAAAATATCTGCAAATATTAAAAATATTTAAAAATTTTAATAATTTTGTTACAATCTTTACAAATTTATGGAAATTTTAAATTTTAAGAATGCTTGCAAATTTTTAAAATTCTTACCATTTTTTAATATTTGTGGAAATTTTTAAAACTTTTGGAAAAATTGGAGATTTACAAAATTTGAACAATTTAAGGAAACTTTTTTGATGTTTTAAAAACTTTTGAATATTTTGAAATAGTTTTATTTTAATTTTTTATAAATTTTTGAATCTTTTGGAAATTGTTGAAATTTTGATAATTTAAAGAATTAAAGATTTTTGGAATATTCAAAAATTATCAAAATTCTGAAATTTTTAAAAAATTTATGGTTTTATAATATAAAATTTTAAAATTCCTTAAAATTTCATGAATTTCTAATATTTTTTAAAATATTCAATATTTGGAAATATGGAATACTTTGAAAATGTGTTATACAATTAAACATTTTTTTAAATTTTGAACAATTTAGCAAATTATGAAAATAAAATTTACGTAAATTTTAATAATTTTCAAAATTTGAAAATCAAAAGTTTTTGCAATTTTTAAGTTGAAAAAATTTCATATTTTTTTAAATATTTAAAATTTTTTTATATTCCAAAATATAAAAATTTTGCAAATGTTTGAAGGTCTGTAGAAATTTTGGGCGATTGCCCAACAATTTTTAATAAGAAGAGTGCTTAAAAATAGCAGTCTTAATGCCTTAGTAATAAATGCTGTTTCTCATAAAATTGTAATACTTGCATCGTGGGCAATGCAATTATTATATTAATTATCTGTTATTGAAAAGATTCTTACGCTAGCGCGATGAATACACTGAACGGAAGATGTTTACTGTTTATTTTTTCGACTCGCCCGAATTAAAGTAAAGCATAAATTACAAAGTTGTAGCAACAGTAGTGACTGCGCAACATAAACTTCGCTTAAAACTGACAAAAATACTAAGTGGAGATGCAAAAGCCCATCGATTTAGTACAAAGATTGATAAATACTTGTCAAATAATAAAATAGACAACTTCACTTTTACCTTCCTCGCTATACGAAGTATAGCTATATTTATTTGTATATTTGTATTTATTTGTATTTAAGTTGTGGAGCAATCAATTAATAATAAATTCTGGCATAATTTATTAAATATATAGTGTAATTTTAAACGTACAATTTTACGGACGTAAAATGGCACAACATCCACATGTTTGACCTTATGGAGCTTGTTTAGATACGCATTATTCATCTGACCAGCTAGTTTATTGTCTCGAGCTATTTGCTAACGGAGTTGATAAGCGTACACTATGCATGGTCAGGGGTTTTAAAAGTAATACACCAAACAATCTTTATAAAACTTTGCAAAACTATTTTTGGGTGCAGAACCTCTGAACGAAACGATGTATCTTAACAGTTGTAGTTGTATTATTTTTACTAAATGAAGTTTAAAGGAAATTGTTTGCGACTAAAAGTCGGGTCTTTGAGTGGATATTATATTAAATATTTTTCTTTCTTATTTTGACCTTAGAACTCAACAGCCAAAGCAAATTATTTATTTCGAACAAAACCTTGAATATTTTAATTAAACTAGCAAAACATCGGAAACTGTTCTTCCTTAAAAGTGTATTAAATAACAAGCAATTATTTCTTTTCTTTCATTGCTTTATTTTTTCAATTTCGACGTTTGTTCCTTTAACTAAAAGCTTACAGAGCTGTGAAAAGTTACTAACAAGACCTTGAAACTTGATGTAACAACGAGTTGAAGAGTGTGAAACGAACAAACAGGAATGTAATAAACTCATAACAATTTGGAAAATATTTTTTCTGTTGTTTTTTTTTACAGCTCTAGCTTTTATAAAAATATGTTCATATGCGAGTAGGTAGTTCTAATTATTTATTTTAAAAGCGTGACGATCACAAAGAAAAAATTTTAAATATAGCCATTTATTTTACTTTGTTAAAAGGGCGTTGATCTGCAAATAGAAAGCTTTTAGACGTATTTAAAGATAAGCAATTAAAATAAAAACTTCTATTGGCCAATCCAACAATGACTGTGGTTTAATCTGAACCAGCAACATTTGAAAAATTAGAACTGCGAGAAAACGTCAAAACAATTTTTAAACTAAAAAATTTTGAAAATTACATTTCTAGCACGTAGCTATACAAATGTACTAGCCCCATCAATTACTATACGAACACAGCAATAACACTATGCCGCGCAATGGCAATCAACTCCTACTTCCGAAAAATGCAATCAATGATTATCAATCGCAGTAAATCCTTACAACATGTAATTTAAATATTCGATTATTTAATAAATCATTATAAAGGTAAAAGAAAAATAAAAAATGACCTACACAGGTAGAACCCAGCTCTTCTGCATGAAAGACAGCAACCTTAAGCTTGTTGCTGCGGAAGCGATAGAAAATATTACTGTTACGCTCTGATTAAAAGCTCACGTCTTAAATTTCTTAATTTTTAAGTTAGATATTTGTTAAATTTTAAATGTAAAAGTTATTGTTTTTTGACTAAATGACATCAATAAAGGCTAACAACATTAATACAGCTTAAATTCTCACCCAAAGTATCCTGGGGATATAAAATCTGGAAAAATATAATTTTCCATGCATTTTGCATGTAGTTCCCTTTTCTTGGAAACCCCGTATACAGAGTTGTATCCGAATTTCGAATATGAGAAAATGTACAGACTATTCCATTTAAAATAAAAAAAGTTGCCAATTTTAGTGAAACCGGAAGTGGAAGAAGTTGAATTTGTAAGCCACATAATGAGTTTCTACGGTCTATAAAACACACTAAAATTTCATTTTTTTATCTTAATAAATAAAAAAATAAAAAGAGGTGCGCCATGTTTTAGTAACACCCGGTATAACTATATAAGAAAGATTATTTTTGAAATACCGCCGCAACCGCGGGGTTTAGAAGTCACCAAAAGCTTCCAAGCTTACCGCCAAGAGGAAGGAAGCTGCCAAGAGTTTACTTGAGTAAATTGAGAACAAATTACTGTTTATTTTTTCCAACCCGTCAAAACTAAAGTAAACCATAATTAACTAAATTATAAATTATAGCAACAGTAGTGACTTGATCATACAAATTCGTTGAAATCAGTTATTAAACTGAGTGTTATAGTGGAAAATGTTATGTTGAGACAGTTAGGGATTTCATATAAATTAACATATAGATAAATAGATGATAAATAGATGCTTGTATTATGTGTCTGTTATTACCGCAGACTAAAATTTATACACCGATTTTTCCTTAGTAAAGGACTTTCCCTGGACTTCCTCAGACTTCCCGAACTTCTCCCGGACTTTCTTTGAACTTTTCTAACTTTCATCAGACTTCCTTGACTTTTCTTAGACCTACCCGACTTCCCCTGGACTTGCCCGTCTTCCCTTAGACTTCCCCATACTTCCCTAAGATTTCCCCAGACTTCTCTTGGACTTCCCCAAACTTCCCACAGACTTTCCCAGACTTCCCCAGACTTCTCCTAGACTTTCCCAGACTTCCCTTGCACTTCCACAGATTTCCCTGTGACTTCCTCAGACTTCCCCAGACTTTTTATGCACTTTCCCAGACTTCCATTGGACTTCCCCAGACTTCTCTTAGACTTCCCCAGACTTCCCTTAAACTTTTCCAGACTTCCCTTGGACTTCCCCAGGCTTCTCTTGGACTTCCCCAGACTTCCTTTGGACTACTCATTGGACTTCTCCAATACTACGCTCGGGTTATCCTTTGTCATCCACAAAATGTATTTGTAGTGTGCAAGTTGGTATACAAAAAAATATAATTATAGTGATACAAATTAAAAAAGAGATAAGTAATACATAATAAAGCTTATACTGCAGTTAACTTCTAATAATGTTATTTAATGTAATTATATGGAGTCTACGATATCTAACGACTCTATGTTGCTATTAATTTATAAAACCAAGACTTTGATTCTCGGTCCGTTTCGCTACCTACTTTTTTTTTTACTGGAAAGATTTATTTGCAATCTGCTATCACTATAACAATTAATACATTGCATTGGTAATTACATGTGAGGTAATCGCCCTTTGACGTGCCTCATGGTGACTTTACTTATACGGCTAGTTTACACTTGTTATTTTAGGTTCCATTAGTTTAACTATTGCTATGATATTTGGAGGTGTATGTTTTTACTGGGGTATTGTAGTTCCTGGAAGGCAATTTTTGGGATGCTTGCTACAATTCAATTTGAGATTGGATGTTTGTGAACGCTGTAAGGTTTTGATATTCTAACTTTTAAACTCAGGGTTGCGTATTATTGCTGTAATTTCTTGTTATAAATTCTAATAATTTATATTTTTCATATTTGTGAGGTTTGTTTTTACTGAAAGAAAAGAAAAACACAATCAGATTGATACGATTTTTAGTTATGTTAGTTTTAATTATAATTTAGTTCAGAATTGTTCAAAAGGTTTAATTTATAAGAAGTTTTAGACTTACTTGTTTTGTGCATCGATTAATGTCATTATGGATGTCAGTGTCAATGTCACAAACGTATAAAAGAATACTCATTGTCATGAGATTTATTTGTTTGTTCAACAAAATGGGAATCAAGAAGGAAGACAAAAGAATGGAAAATTTGTTTAGTTAGTTACGACTCGTCTTTGTAAACAAAGACAGAGAATTTTATATTCTCTGGATGAATAAAGAGGAAAAAACGAGTTTAAAAGTAATGTAAAAGTGATTGTGAATATAAAAGAAGAAAATACAACTAATTATCAGTCCAGAAGAATAACAAGTATAAAGCGATCCAGAAAGTTTTCCCAGTTGTGATGGTGGTAAAACCAAATTTAAAATAATATAAAACAGACCAGGGGAAGATTCAAACTAAAGGCGAGTGTTTGTGGTTACTTGAGGAACCTGCAAACTAGTGAAGTAGAAGTTGGACATTCATCGTTTGCTCGAGTGAAGGATATCCCAATAAGGAGACGTTAAGATAAGTGTTCTCTTTGTAAAGGACGATAGTATTTGGTAAAATTTATTTGATTTTTCGAAAATTTCATTAAAAAATTTGAGTTATTTATTAAAACCTTTTTTTATGTAACGTTGATATGTTTTGTGTTTATCCTATCTCAAATTTATTTATTAATAACTTATCTTACAAGCTAAATAACGACCCTGAGAAAGTTAATAAAGAGTCTCATAGAAAATACAATTTAGAATTGCGTTAATTGCGGGCATTTAGGGAATCGTTTTCTAGTAAGTACATGCACACGCATATCATTGCACTATATATTAAAGCTGGAACTGTCTCAACTTTTAGTAACAATAGGCTAGAATCTTACATCTCGATGCAGCTTATTTATAATTTTGTTAGCAGTATTTGGAGTAGATGTTTGTATTAACAGTCACGTAAAACGACTTAATTTCAAAAGCTTGCGAATTTTAAAAGAACTTATCATTAAAAGTGTGATTTTAGGCCACGGGTTCAGCTAGTTATTATTATGCATTGCATAACTAATCCTCAATAAAAAAATACAGTAAATCCACTATTTAAAAATCGCTCTGTCAGTTTCATTGGCCAAAACTTTCACCGTTCATCGGTGTACTACAAAAAATAGTTCAAGGCCAATTACATTTCTCTGCAGTAAGTTGTTTATGATAGCGTACACGGTATACAAAAAAAAAATAAGACAAAAATTGCTTAATATTTCGGGAGGCACGTATGTCAGAAACATTAATTCAATAAACTGGAAGGAACTGGGTTTGCGGGTACTTGTGACGCCGTGCAATTTTATGGGGTTGCACAAACCCTAGAAACATCTGGATATTCATTATACTTCCCTAGGACTTGTCCGACTTCTCTTGGGCCTCCCCCGACTTCCCTTAGACTTCCACGACTTCCCTTGGACTTCCCTGGCGCCCCTTGAACTTTTCCGGGCTTCTCTTGGACTTTCCCCAATTTCTCCGACTTTTCTTGGACCTCTCCCGACTTTCCTTGAACTTCCACGACGTCCCTTGGACTTTCCCGGACTTCTATTGGACTTCCCTCGACTTCCCCAGACTTCCCCAGACTTCCCTTACACTTCTCCGACTTTCCTGACGTCCCTTGGACTTCCCCGACTTCCCGACTTCCGTTTGATTTCCTCGACGTCCATTGGACTTTCACTAGACTTCCTCTAATGTGTACACCAGACTTCTTCTGCGGTTTACTTCTCGAGTAAATCGGTTTTTATCTATCTTACATTCTTTTCTCATATAGTATCCATCGTTAACCCATTAAGTCATGGGTCCTGGTCTAATACTGTCAACAGTCAGATATGTTTTTCAAAATTGTGACTTGAGAATGTGTCAGAATTTATTTTCACTTTAAGTTGTGCTGCCGTCATAATTTTAAAACCGTCAATAGATATCTGGTTTTTTCATAAATGTAACGCTTGTCGCGTTTGCTTAATGTCAGGATTAAAACGTGTTATTACGTGTTTATAGTAAATTCAGTAAATAACAATCAGTTTGTGTACATCACATCCAAAGTTTGTAAACAAAATCAAAACATTACGCGTGCACGATATCGCTCTTGTTTTGTAAAATTATTTATGGAAATACCGGCAAACACGCAATATTGGACGTGATAACACATTAATCCACAATAAATCATTGTTAAACCAATAACCCTTTAAAACAACTCATTGCTGTACATAAACACAGTTATATAACATAAAATAATAATTTGATGCTTTAACATTTCCCCAGGGAAAAGTAATTGGCATTTCATGAAAGACGGCTTTGTGAAAAAACACCCAATAAATGTTCTTTTCACACCTGGAAACGGTTCGCTTTGCCTTTGAGAAAAAAGGGCTATTATAGAATAGATTTGCAAACGATGAACTTCCTTAGAAAAGACATAGGAAAAATTGAGGGGCGGTTGTTGTATGTCACTAACCTGTGTTGCGATTTATGAGTTGACATGACATGGATAACAAGGTCAGACCTTGTACTGCGCAGTGGAGGTTTGATGAAATTGCTTGTACGGCTCAATCATTGATAGAACGTCCCGGGGCTTTCCGGGGTCATCGTATATAGTAGTAATAACGCAGATAAGGTAGATGCTTCGTTTGGTATTAGGTTATATTGTGTACATTATCTATTCAATTTGCGGAAAAAGCTTGTTGATTTTCCTAAAATAAGTTGCTACTTACATCATGGGTAAAATAAAGCTTCCTTTCCCATTAAATAATAAAAACAATTAATTTTGACATTGTTGCTATACAAACTGTTGGTTGGTCGACTAGAATCAGGCATTTACAAATTAAATTGGCCTTACTCTAATCAGTTTTATACCTTTATATAACTTTTTCATTTTTAAAAATTAAAATTTGTTTAAACGAGAAAAAATTCAGCATTTTTACGACGTTTTTTGAATATCAAATTCAATATTTTTGGGTACCTACTTCTGGTTTAATCAGGAACAATACAAATTTTTTATTTTTAAATGGAATACCTTGTATATTTTTACATTTTTGGCTGGGAAATAATTTTACTTTTACAAAACATTCCCACATAAAAAATTGTTCTTGATTACCCTCTCCCCTCCAACTGTGAAACCTGAATCAGCCCTTAAATCGCAGACATTGTTCACCTGTGGAAATTTCGAAATTGATTTTTTTGCATGGAACTTAAACTTTTTGGTAACTAACTAAAAAGAAACCTCTTATAGATTTTTATAAATGTTGGTTAAGGTTGTTCTCATTGTCAAATAACAGCTAGTGCTGTCAAACGATTCCGAGTCCAAAAGCGGAGTCTATTCTTTAGCTTTAAGAATCGGTTCTGTAGCATCGTTAAAACCGATTCTCGATTCTAGAATCAATATCCGAATCTACAATCGAGAATCGAAATGTGATTCTAGAATCAAAAACCGATTCTTATAGAATCAATTCTTTTCAGAATCAAAAATCGATTCTTCAAAATTTACTATACGTGCCAGTACTAATTAACACTTTAAATAAAGTTTGAGAGCAAAATTATGTAATTTTTGTGAAACTGGAGATTTTTCCATTCATTAGGGTCTCGTATGCCAATGGGCTTCAACGTGCCAACCGATTTCGTAATTTATTTAAAATTCGATTAATATCTCCTGACATATCTCTCTACAGAAGCATTAGCTACTGGTATATTCAGTAATAACGAACTAATTTCTCTTCAAAATATAAAATGAAGGTTTGTGACTCATATTTTGTTAATGGCGAAATCTGGTAAGTAATTTTGATCTACTAATCGAATATTTGGCCTAGCAAATAAGAATAATCCACGCGCTGAGAGGTTAGTACAATAAGGGAGCACCATTTAGTTGAGTTCTTTTCGCTAGTACCACAGGAAGCACCGTTTGTTTGGGTCCTTTGCTCTAGTAATTTAAGGGAGCACCATTTATTTTGTTCCCTTCCGCTAGTGCTACACAGGAACACCGCTTGTTTGGGCCCCTTTCGCTAGTACTACAACGGAGCACCGTTCGTTTGGGTGTCTTCAGGTAATAGTACAAGGCATCACAGTTTTTTGTTTTTTTTTCCGCTAGTACTGTAAGGGAGCAACGTTTGTTTGAGATCTTTCCACTAGTACTATAAGGGAGCACTGTTTGTTTGATTCATTTTCGCTGATACTATAACGGAGCACCGCTCGTTTGGGTCCCTTCAAGCAGTAGTACAAGAGAGCACATTTTTTGTTTTTTTCCGCTAGTAATTTAAGTGAACAACGTTTGTTTGAGATCTTTCTACTAGTACTATAAAGGAGCATTGTTTGTTTGAGGCTCTTTCCCTACCGCTATAAGAACGTATAATTTGTTCGCGTCTCTTCTGCTAGTACTTTAAGAGAGCACCGTTTCTTTGGATTTCTTCTGCTAGTACTATAAGGAGCAACGTTTGTTTGGGATTTTTCCACTAGCACTGTAAGGGAACACCGTTTAGTTGGGTTTCTTCAGATAGTATTATAAGGGAGCACATTATTTTGGGATTTTTCCGCTAGTACTTTAAGGGAGCAGCGTTTGTTTGAGATTTTTCCATTAGTACTATAAGGAAGCACCGTTTGCTTGGAGCCCTTCCGCTACTACTATAAGAAAGTACAATTTGTTCGAGTCTCTTTTGCTAGTACTTTAATAGAGCATCGTTTCTTTGGATTTCTTCTGCTAGTAGTATAAGGAGCAACGTTTGTTTGAGATTTTTCCACTAGTACTATAAGAAAGCACCTTTGTTTGGAGCCCTTCCGCTACTACCGAGTGATCGTAAAAAAATGATTCAGAGCAGGCCATTTTTACAGCCGTCAACATTTGACAATTGGCTTATATTAAGTATTGCCAACTTTAACACTTCGGTCATGGCCTGCTCTGAATCATTTTTTTACGATCATCCGGTACTATAAGGAAGTACAATTTGTTCGGGTCTCTTTTGCTAGTACTTTAATAGAACACCGTTTCTTTGGGCTTCTTCTGCTAGTACTATAAGGAACAATGCTTGTTTGAATCCGTTCTGCAGGTGCTTCAAGGGAGCACCGTTTGTTTGGGCTCTTTCCGCTGGTACTTTAAGGGAGCACCGGTTCTTTGGGTCCCTTTCGCTAGTACTACAACTAAGCACCGTTTGTTTGGCTTTATTCTGTTGACACTTTGAGGAAGCACCGTTTTATTGGTTTTTTTCGTTAGTACTATAAGGCAGCATCTTTTGTTTGGGTTCTTTCCGGTAGTACTATGAGAGAGCACTTTTTCATGGGCCCTTTCCTTTAGTAGTATAAGAAAGCACTGTTTATTTGGGTCCTTTTTGCTAATACCCTAAGGGAGCATTGTTTCTTGGGCGCTTTCCGCTAGTATTCTAAGAAAACACCGTTTGTTTGCGTCTTTTCCGCTAGTACTCTAAGGAAGCACCGTTTGTTTAGGTTCTTTCCATTAGTGCTTTAAGGGAGCACTGTTTGTTTAGATCCTATCCGCTAGTGCTATAAGGGAACACTGTTTTTTGGATTATTTCCGCTAGTACTTTAACGGAGCACTGTTTATTTGGGTTCCTTTTGCTAGTACTGTAAGGGATAACTGTTTGTTTTGGTTCTTTCCGCTAGTAGTATAAGAAAACACCGTTCTTTTGGTTCCGTGCTGTGCCGCTAGTACTTTAAGGTAGCATTGTCAGTTTCGTTCCCTTCCGGTAGTACTATAAGAGAGCACCATTTCTTTTGGGTCCTTTCCTCTAGTACTTTAAGGAGCGACGTTTGTTTGGTACTTTTCTGCTGGTACTTCAAGAGAGCACTGTTTGTTTCGGTCATTTCCGCTGCTATTTTAAATGAGCACCGTTGCTTTAGGTCCCTACCGCTAGTACCACAAGAGAGTTTCGTTTATTTGGCTTCTTTCTGCCGGTACGTTGGAGGAGCACTGTTGTTTTGAGTCTCTTCCCCTAGTACTATAACGGAGCACCGTTTGTTTGGGTCCCTTCAAATAGTAGTGTAAGAAAACACCGTTGCTTCGGGTCCTTTTCGTTAGTGTTTTATGGAAGCATCGTTTGTTTAAAATCTTTCTACTAGTACTAATAGGGAGCACCTTTTGTTTGAGTTATTTTAGGTAGTACTATAAGAGAGAACATTTTTTTTGGGATATAGTCGCTAGTACTTTAAGGGAGCAATGATTGTATGGGATCTTTCCAGTAGTACTATAAGAGAGTACCGTTTGTTTAGAGTTCTTCCACTACTACTACCAAGGAAGTATAATTTGTTCAGGTCCCTTCAACTAGTACTTTAAGAGAGCACCGTTTCTTTGGGTTCCTTTTGCTAGAAAACATCGTTGGTTTAAGTCCCTTCCGTTAGTACTGTAAGAAAGCATCGTTTGTTTGGGTCGTTTCCGCTAGTACCCTAAGGAAGCACTGTTTGTTTAAGTCTTTTCCGTTAGTATAGGGCAACACCGTTTGCTTGGGATCTTTCCGATAGTAGTATAAGGAAGCATTGTTTCTTGGGCGCTTTCCGCTAGTATTATAAGAAAGCACGGTTTGTTTGGGTTTCTTTCGCTAGTACTATAAAGGATAACTGTTTGTTTGGGTCTTTTCCGCTAGTACTATAAGAAAACACCCTTCTTTTAGGTTCTTTCCGCTAGTACGTTAAGGTAGCATTTTCTGTTTCAGTCCCTGCCGGTAGTACTATAAGAAAACACTGTTTTCTGGGCCCTTTCCGCTAGTGCTTTAAGGTAGCTACGTTTGTTTGGGATCTTTACGCTAGTACTATAAAGGAGGACCGGTTGTTAGGATATCTTCCGGTAGTACTGTAGGAGGGCACCGTTTGTTTGGGTCCCTTGAGTTAGGTATGATGTAGTGTCATTTCAAAGGTTTACCATATTTCCGGGATCAATTGCCTTAGCCACTTTAAACAAGAAAAGGGAGTAAACCTCCAACTTAGCTGGCCAGGATATTTATTCGAATGAAACCAATGGGGGATCTACACATGTACAAGGGTTATAATGCTAATTAATTGGTGAAGGGATAGCTGAGTTTCCTGCCAACTAAGTCCAATTGCCCTAAAATGTTTTTCTCAAATAAAATACCCTCTTACAGTTTTTTTAATCAATTCTTTCTTTGAAGCCGTTTAATGTAACACAGAATTAAATCTGCTATTTTTGCAAATGATTCAAAATGGCACAAATGCTTAGTAGTTTCATTGAATTATCAATCACTAAACCGACGTTTTATTTCTTTTATTATCGGAAACGAAAGTTATCTGTGTTTCTTGGTATTATTTTTATGTACATCATATTTTGTAAATTCGAAAAGATGTGTCAATAAAAGACGTCATGACCAATTGAATATATTTTTTTAATCTAAAATACCTTTGCCACAATTTTCTGAAAATGTTGGTTTTAATGCTCGTTGATAAAGTGAAACATCCAGTGAAAATCTACAAAATTAAATGATACCTTTATTTAGATATGTTAGTTATAATATTTTTGAAAACATAAAGAAATAACAATATTAAGAAGTATGAGAAAGTTCAGGAAAATATTTTACATACTTTCCAATTCCAGGGTTTAAATAACATTCTACAATTTTTTACGCGTTATTAACAAGTATGCTTTAAAATGTTTCCAACGAAAACATATTTCTTTTTAACTATCATTACATTATGGAAATATTTACTCCGAGTTGAAAATTTTCCACTCAATCAATAAAACGTAAACTAATATTTTACAAACTGTATACATTATTAGCTCACATTTACTAGTAAAGTTACTCATTTATTTACATTTCTGTAAGAAAGTCATACTTGAAAAATTTGAAAATGAAATGCCAACGCAAAGAACTAAACATCCGGCTACAAATTTGTCCTGCTCAAGCATTTGGGCGTTCGCCATCGAAAATGGGAGCGATTCGCTGACATACAAATTATCGAGCATTTCGCAACTCCATCAAATGCGCGAAAAACGCGATTTATTACAATTCCCAGACGTTATGGCATTTTGAATATGTTCGTGTTTCGTAATTGGATTTCAGACAAATTAAGGAAAAGGAATGTAAACTGTTTTAAATTAATATTTTGTATTATAGTGACAGTAAATTTATCAAATTTGGGTTTTGAGTCTTGCAAACTTGTTAACTTTTTATTTAAATTTGGCTTCGTTAATTTTATCATGACAGGTTTACACACATACATGTTTTGACAATCATTATTTTGTTGGTTATTTTCATCATTCTCATATTTTTAAAGGTTTCAGTATTATGAAAGTTGTTTATTTTATTTTTAAAGTATTTTAATAGTTGGGATGTTTGTTTCTTAAAAATTTTAAACTTCAACATTAATTCATAAAATGTTACGTAATGCTATTTGTATAAATTTCCAAATTTTTCATAATTTAAAATGTTCACAATTTCCAAAATAATTAAATTAAAAAAAGATAACATGAATTAAACGTTTATTGGAGTTCGCCGAACACACAAGAATAGAGAAAATTTATGTATAAACAACAAAGCACAATAAAACAGTAAACTGCAAGCATAGTTGTCAAGTGTGGTCAGATATTTCTCCAAGACAAGAAATTCTAATACAAGACGGTCAGATTTTGCTTGCTCGTTGACAGTTAATTCCTGGTGTTATATCAGCGGACTCGACATTAACCTCGTTAGTGATATACGCCGCTGCTGCCCTCTTGGTCTGGTCAGACTGTTAATGCTTAGCCGGGTGACGCCCGACTTGTATCGTTGTGCGGCCCGTACAGGTGGCGCTAGTAGTATATTATTGTGTTCGGTGCGTGTTATGGATGTAACAGACTTAGTTTAAACAAAAATTAAAATTAGTTTTCAAAGTTAACAAAATTACAAAATTTTGATAATTTTTGACATTTACAAATTTCCAATATATTCGATATCTTCGAAATTAACAAAATTTCCAGTTTTTTTTAAATCTTAATAGTATTGAGATTCTTTAAATTTTTTTACATTTTCAAAAATTTTCTTATGTTTACAAATTTGGAAAATTAAAAATTTTCCTAAATTTTCATTATTTTCGAAACTAAACTCTAATTTTTCAAAATTTTAAAATAATTTAAAAATTTTCAAATAGTTTCAATATTTTTAAAATTTACATAACTGTTGACTATTATTTTGAATAAAATAAAAATTCTTTAAATGTTAATTATTATGTAAAATTTTGAGTTAGAGATTAGGAAAGAAAGCAGCAACTTACGCGAGGAAGGTCTCGTGACCGTTGCCCGACAGTTTATTGGATGCCATTTTCAGATTTAGTAAATTCTGTTTCCCAAAAAATGTTTTTTTAAACACTATTGCTTCTGGCGTAAGATTTTTAAAATGCTTAGTTTCTCTTAATACATTTTTGATATTCCTCCACAGTCTGAAATCGACCAATCCGTTCAAAATGCACATACCAATAATATACATCACCACAGACATAAAGAATATTTTTTTAGATTCTTAGGAGTCCTAAACATATTCGTCCAAATGGAATATTTTGATGAAACAGTACTCCCCAATACTTAAAATATAGAGAAGTAGAAATTAGTAGCAAAATTGGCAATTAACCGAAGTCTGGCGGCAGTAATAATTCTGGTGCCATAGTAAAATCTGCTGGCAATATTATTTTTGTTATCCTCGCACAGAATCAATTGCCGTATCTTTTATTACACGTCAATGTCCAGGCGTTTTTAATTAATTCAATTTAATACATCAAAATATTATGTTTTTATTGTAATGTTAGATTAAGACCGTATTTAATAATAAAATTTATTTCCAAAAAGATGGTTTACCCATGGGAAGTTCAATTTCACCTATTTTAGCTAACATATTTATGGAAAATCTAGAAGATCAAATATTCGAATCAAATCAATCTGAGAAAGTTATATTTTGATTTCGTTATGTTGATGACATTTTAGCATGTTTTAATAGTTCATTTGATTTAATTAATGAATTTTTAATTTTTATTAACAGCTTGCACCCAAACATAAAATTTACACTAGAAACTGAACAAAATAAGTCCATCAACTTTTTAGATTTAAACATAAAAATTAATTCAAGTAATAAATTTGAGAACTCAGTTTATAGAAAACCTACACAAACAGACATTACAATACCACACGATTCTTGTCATCATATAACACATAAATCAGCAGCGTACAGGTCCCTGATACCTAGAGCGTTGACGTTCCCTTTAGACGAAATTAATTATAATAGAGAAATTTTAATTATTAAACAAATTGCATACAGTAATGGTTATAATACTAAACTTATTGATACATTAATTAAAGAAAAAGATTATAAATTAGCCATTCAAAAAATTTATCCAAATACCGTAACTTCATTCGATACTATTAAGTATGCTTCGATCCCATATTTTGGTGACAAATCAGAAAAAATTGCTAAAATTATAAACAAAACAAATACATATAAAATAAGCTTTAAAACAACTAAAAACATCTTAAACGCTTTGTTTAATGCAAAATCAAACCCAGACGATTTGCTAAAATCCGGCATTTACAAATTAAATTGTTCGCATTGTAATTCGGTTTATATAGGCCAGACAATTAGAAATTTTGATATTAGGTATAAGGAACACGTATCTTGTTACAACTACAAACACTCACATAAATCCAATTACGCTAAACACTTACTAGAACACAATCATTCAATGACATTTAATAACACCATAAAATGTTTACACTTTTGTGATGATAAACGTAAATTAGATATACTAGAAGCTTTTGAAATTCACAAACATTTAAAAACTGTACCGTTAATGATTGAGCAAATTGATCTCTTAAATTCTCCTCTACTTGACATTTTGGAATAAGAAAATCAAGTCATCTGCAGACGATTATCGAGATCAAGTCACCAAGTTCTATTACTATAACAACACTAACTGTTTACTTTTCCATATACCTTTTGACAATGGCATGTAAACATGCCGAAATACGTATAAGGTTAAAATAAATAAATTTTGTTAAAGTAATTAAGTATTTTATATACAGATACTCGTAAATAATAAGTTAATAGACTTAAACGAATTGAAGTACATGGCCAAGCAAATTCATTGTTACTTTCTTAAGAAATGTCTAGAGGATTGTTATTATAAATGTCAAGAATCAGGATCCGCTATTGTGTCAAAGAACTTAACGTTAGGACCCATTCTGGGTTTTTTGCTCTTCCTGGCATAAATAAATGATATGGTTTATTGATTTACATTTTCTTCAGAGTAAAATATAATCACTTACAGGATATTCCGAATAAAGTATAAAACACAGGAGTAAAGTCGGGAGATTTCAGTGGCTAAAGTGGTTAAACTCACCATGATTACCGCAATTAGGATTTAAATATGCTCTTACCTGACAGAGTACTCTATTAATATAAAATCACATTTTGCGTCTTGACTCTCAACGACACTCTACCTTCCAATGCTGCAGCTCATTTTCTAAAAAAAAACTAGATAAGTGTTTCCTGACAAACATTCTTTAAAGACAAATTGTGCATTTAGGTTATCTCCAACGGGACCGCATTAAAAGCTCGCCGAAAATGGTTTCTGGAAACTGCTTTCGTTGGTAATATGAGGAGTATCCAGACAGCATTAGTGGTAATTGGGACTATTAATAATTCTGTCTCTATTTAACAGAACGGCAAAAGGACCCTCACCTCGGGGAGAGACCTGGACAAAGACGCTTGCGCCGCCGGCGCGGCGTTGAAGCTGACATTTCATGTGATGTGAAATCGGCACGTCCACCGCCCCTCTACGAAGTTTATGGTATTTTTAAATAGGACCATGGAGGACTGCGAGTTCATACTGTGCAACAGGGCGTTAGACAAAATTTTCGAGTTAGCGGTACAGCAAGAAATTTCAATATTACAAATACTTGCGGCAAAAATTTCAAAAGGTTTATTAAAATACACAGTCCCTTACAAAACTAAAATTTTTTTTGCTTTGAACGTTCACAAAATAGTAGCTTGATTTGTGCTGATTGTGATGAGATAAATTAAATAATTTAAAAAAGTGTAATAATCACACAAATAATATAAATAAAACGAGTTGCAAATTAAACGAATCTATAGGATGGCTGCTATTGTTTTTATGAGTCACAAGTTCTCGCGTCTTTCTTCTTGCTGCGCTCATCCCGCCGCAATACTTTCCTAGGGTATATATTGCAATGATATGCGTGGTCTTGTACTTACCAGGAAACAATTCCCTAAATGCCCGCAATTCATGCAATTCTAAATTAGATTATGTATGAGACTCTTATAACCTTTCTCAGGGTCGTTATTTAGCTATTTAGTTTTATTAATAAATAAATAAGAAATAGAATAAACACAAAACAAAATCAACGTTACAGAAAAGGTTTTATTCAATAACTCAAATTTTTTTTAATGAAATTTTCGAAAAATCAAATAAATTTTTACTAACTACTATCATCCTTTACAAAAAAAAACATTTATCTTAATGTCTCCTTATAGAGATGTCCTTTACCAAAGGCAAACGATGAATATCCAATTTCTAGTTTACTAGTTTGCAGGTTCCTCAAGTAACCACAAACACTCGCCTTTAGTTTGACTCCTTCTCTGGATTTCTTTTAGGTTATTTTATACTTGGTTTTACCACCATCACAATTGAAAAAAACTTTCTGTATCACTTTATACTTCTGGACTTTCCACAATTCGTTGCTAATTACTTGTATCCTCTTCTTTTATATTCAAAATTACTTTTACGTTACTTTTTTACTCGTTTTTCCTCTTTATATTTCCAGAGGATCAAAATTCTCTGTCTTTATTTACAAAGACGAGTCGTAACTATCCAAAACAAATTCTCCATTTTTTTCTTCCTTCTTTGATTCCCATTTTTTTAACAAACAAATAAATCTCATGACCATGAGTATTCTTTTATACGTTTGTGACATTGACACTGACATCCATAATGACATTAATCGACGCACAAATCAAGTACAGTAGAACTTCAATTATCCGAATCAATTGGGACCTGACCCCATTCGGATAATTAAAAATTCGGATAATTGGAGTTTTTCCGAAGAAAGGGTCTATTAATTAACTTCTGTATGTATATTGAAAATGGGAGGAAAAAAAACTACATATATATAAAAAAAAAGAGCTATGTATTAATTAATTAAAAACATTTACATACATACTTTGGTAAATGACAGTTATTGCTTACTAAACATCTCCGTCAAAGTAAGCTGTTTGGCTGCCTTAACCCGTTTTCGGGCAGCCAAGTCGCGCATCCGCTTGACAGTCAGAAGTTGCATATGCTCACACTCGGACTGACGCTCCATCCACTTCAACGCAGTTTCAAGGCAAGCAAATGCTTCACTAGCACTAGGTCCCGTCTCTGCTTCAACTTCGACATTGTTATCTTCTTCCTCAACACTTTCTTCTTTCACACTTGCAATAATCTCGTCGTCGTTTAGAATCTGAAATCCAGGGTCTGACGAATCACACGCCATCCACTCTCCTATATCGTCGGCACTAACTTCTGTACACCCAGGAATTTTTAAAAGAATGTTCCTGAATTCATTAAGTGACGCGTCATGCTCATCTTCTCCTGTCTCTTCCCTTTCTTTTTCTTGAGCTTCTTTTTCCTTTTTCTCAACTTTAAATTTTTCAATAAAATTTTCTGCAGCTTTAGAGTCTGCTGATAACTTCTCCCCACTTAAATCTAATTCACGGACACCGTGCCTGGACTTAAAATTTCTTAGCCAGCCGTTACTTGCTTTAAAGGATGAACAACCAAGCTTCTGAGCTAAGATCTTAGCTTTTTCGCAAAGAATCGGACCCGAAATCGGGTTTCCCATAGAACGTTGCTGCAAAAACCACTTGAAAACGGCATCTTCTAAATCTTTGTTTGTTGCTGCCTTCATTGATTTCCTTGAAGAACTTCCATCTTCGTTTTCAAGCACTGACACGAAGTTAACAATTGTAGGTTTGTTCCTTTTAATATCTGAAATCGTTGATTGTCCAACACCGTACATCTCAGCCAACTGTTTACCCGTAACTCCTTTATCTGATTGCTCTATAATTTTTAGTTTGTCCGCTAAAGATAACACAACACGTTTTCTTTTAGAAGCCATAGTGAACGATGAAACGCACTCACAAACAAAACAACAAACCGCCGCGTAAGAGAACCACCACAGTAGCAGGGCAATGACTGAGTAATCAAAACAAACAGTGGCAGGTCACCTGTAACCTGAGCCGCCCCCACCCCTTCTCCCAAGTCTATTCGGTTTCTACCGTTATGCTTACCAAGTCAGCGAATTTAGAACTGCGATATGAGACGGTGTCCTAAAGCGATTCGGATAATCAGCGATTCGGATAGTCGGAGTTCGGATAATTAGAGTTCTACTGTAACTCTAAAACTTCTTATAAATTAAACCTTTTGAACAATTCTGAACTAAATTATAATTAAAACTAACATAAATAAAAATCGTATCAATCTGATTGTGTTTTTCTTTTCTTTCAGTACCAACAAACCTCACAAATATGAAAAATATAAAATATTAGAATTTATAACAAGAAATTATAACAAAAATACGCAACCCTGAGTTTATAAGTTAGAATATCAAAATCTTACAGTCTTAAATCTCCAAATGTAAATTGAATTGTAGCAAGCATCCCAAAAACTGCCTTCCAGGAACTACAATACCCCAGTCAAAACATACACCTCCAAATATCATAGCAATATGTAAATAAAACAAGTTGCAAATAAAACGAATCTATAGAATGGCTGCCTTTGCTTATGAGTCACGAGTTCTCGCGTCTTTCTTCTTGCTGCGCTTATCTCGCGCTGATACTTTCGTAGGATACCAGTTGGCATCAGGTAGCAGACATATTTATTCTTAAATCTTTAATGTTGTTGGTGTTAGCATTTCTACTTCTTTATCAAGAGAATGTAACTATATTTTAAAAGACATATAATAAGGTTATATGTAGCTACAAAGGTGTAGTAAGGTTACAGGACGTTTTTTTCCAAGCATTTCAACATAATCTCAAACCTTTAGACTAAAACTCCGACTTCAACTTGACTTGGGTCTTTCTTGTCCTCCTAAATAGCAAGTAATAGTTAACACTTTTATTATTATTTACAATTTTCTAACATAATCCAAAAGCATGGATATTTTGCAAGCTCAGAAAGTGAGCTAGAAACAATATTTAATTTTAATATCTTAAACCCTGAAAGCAGTGCTTGATCTGCAAAAACAGTTTGGGGAATTTTGTAAACGGCACTAAAAAATCACAGGGGAAGTTATCAGTATGTATGAAAATTAGGCAGGAAATATTCAAGGCGTGCGTTACAAGACAGTTCGCGAATGAGGATCGCTCATTTTCCGGCGGCCACATTAAGGTCACGTGTAAAATTAAATTACATGCTTAAATAAAATACATTTCAACACCTAAGTAAATTTCAAAGCGGTTAAGGCACTTGGCTGCTACGCGGAAGGTCTTGAGTTCGAATCAGAGACTGGATACTTGGTGGGCGGCCTACCCAGTCGCTTTTGAAAAATTGGAAACCAAACTTCTTGAGGGGTGAAGGAAATAAAGCAGCCGTCTAAGGCGTGGTGCTTACCACACCACTCTGAACTTGATTAAGAGTGCGAGATGGCTGGGTACCGAAAGCGATGATCGGTGGCCTTTACCCACCGAATTGCAGTCAAAACTCTGCAATGAAGTGTAGTGCATCCGACTTTACTTTTTTTGTGTTCCATATTTTTTCACTTAAATATTTTAAATCGTTAACACTGGTTGCTGTGCAGGAAAGACACAAGCCACAGTCTATTACTAGACCAATAAAACAAAGGTGTTCTCACTTCGCACTTGCAAATGCTGTCCACAGATTTATACATCTTATTTTGGGTCAACTTTCCATACGTGTTGTTCATGTTTTCTATTGCCAGATTGTTTAATTTGTTAATAGGTCTATATTTTTTTATTTAAAGCTTCACATCGTTTGTAAATTGCCACGAATTCTTTTTTGAACTTACAGTTTCCAAATTTAGCACAACCAAATAGCGCAAAGAGTACTGCTTAATAACGCCGACTGCTATTTAATGTAACTCTGCCATCTCACGGTAAGCTTTGTTTCTAAGATAACATAAACATATGAGAAGATACGACTAAAAGTGCAGCACTAATGGGGCTTATTAGTGCTGCACTTTGCTTTCTTTCTGACCCACACTATTTGACATATACCCTGCTGGGGCTTTGTGTAATTTATTTTGTTTGTTTACGTAGCCTATGACTCGTTTTAAAAATAACGGTGCCCGCAAGTTTACTAGTTGTATATAAAGGGTGTTTTAAAATACTTGCAGATATTTTAGCCTCTAATAGAACTTCACCATGAACAACATTTCTATACACAATTTTTCAGAAATCGCATGTTTTTTAGCATTTCACCACCTCTTGAATTTGACTTTCAATAAGTAATGTTAAATGTGATGGACAAAAAGAGAATATGCAAACACTGGATAGTTTTTGGTCTTGCAGAAACTTACGGTTATCAGCTTTTCATTTAATATGATAAAAAAAGTGCTTTTATAGCAAGTATTCAAACTGCAATACATTCTGTTCCAGATAAACACGGGGCTCTTTGTAGCATGGATTTGCTCTCCCTCTGGAAAAAACTATCGGGTAATCGCCAATAATTTCTGCGGAATTTTCTACGCATGCTCCTTAGATCTGCAAGAGCATTTAGAGGGGTGGCATATACCAATTGCTTTGAGCCCTTAAAAAAATCGCGAGGATTTAAATCCGGCGATCGCGCGGGCCATAACATCGGCCGTTTTTGGCCAATTTCATAAATTATTATTCAACTACACTCGCACTTGGCAATAATAATGAACTGGTACACCATTATGGAAGTATCACATGTCCCTGCGTTCAACTAAAGGCACGTCTTCTAAAAGTTTGTTTACATTTTTATTCAGAAATCTTAAATAGTCAATGTCGTTTAGACGAGGTTCTAAATTATGAGGTTCGGTTAATCGGTCACACACAGTGGCAGCTCATACATTCACACACAATTTCTGTTGATAGCAGTGTTCCCGAAATGCATTAGGATTTTCATCTGAATAAATCTGCGTGCTGCTCCATCTCGTGAAAATCCCGCTCCGTGTCGGTAGACAGCAAACAATTAAAAAAATTTGACTGCTCCTCAGTTTTGCTCAAAATCCATCCAAAAAAAGCTTACGACGCAGAGGATTTCCTCACTGTAGTGTCTACACTAGTGGTACATGATAAAGGTGCAAACTATCTTCGCTTAAAGTGCGCCAAATTTTAAATGCCGATACCTCAATGCAAAATGCAAGTCGTCGGACACTAACAGTAGGATTTGTGGTTTGGCATCTAAAATTCGACGGTGTTTTTGCCCTTCCTCGATGTTGCACTTGTGAAGTGCGCTAGCTCCGGCAACGTTTCCGCTCACTTTACCATACAAAAGGACGATGTCCGTTAATTCAATATTGGAAAAATTCGCATTTTATTACTAAGTAACGAATTTATGGCATGCGATGAAACACAGTCGTACACATCGAACTAATTCACCAAGTGTATACCTTAAGTGTAAAGTTGCGGTATCAATTACAAAACCATTTATCAGTATGTACCTACTTTTTGCTGCTTTTTAATCCGACGTTTTTGTTGTGCTGCATACAATTCCAGAGGCACGTACCCACATTTTTAGTAAAACGTTCTTGATTTTTAACTCTCTCGAAAACACGATAAATAGAAAAGCGGGTTAGTTTGGCGAGTTATACTACAAGTTAAAATATCAGCACGGTTTTAAATAACACGCTGTATTATTTGTGAAATAATCCCAATCACATACTACTCTTGAATTGAAAAATAACCACGGAAAATTACAGAAACTTTCAGGAAAATTAACACTCGATTTTACGCAACAAGTGTTTCTAGTTTTTAGCGTGGTTATTTTTTATTAACTCGTGGTATAACTGCTAAATATTGTCCTACATGCATAATTAGAAACCTACATTATTGCTCTTTAATACTCCGTACAATTATTATTGTTGTGTTTTGTTTATGACTTAGTTAACCTTTTCCAGCGGCAACCTTTAACATTATTATTATAACGAATATTGGATAACAACAAATACACATAGTATGTATACGAGTTATACCGAAACGCCTTCGGGTATTTGGTGAGCATCTCCCAAAAGTTTCGTTTGAATGGATTAATAAAAGTCGGCTCGTGTTTCTAAAGGTCAATGCGTTCTTCTTTGTTAGGCTATTTACATTTTCCAGCAAATTGGAGACTGCAGTGGAAAGGAATAATACCGAGAGGTTTTATTCCGCTGCTGAATAAACTTGTCGCCGTTATTCGTATTCTAAATGTCAAGATTTCAGTAACAAGTTGCAAAATTAGCTTACATAAGAAGATTTCGTAATACGTACCTTGCGTTTCATTTTACTGTCGTTTGGTAATGGTATTATAAAATATAAAAACACGATATTGTTAAAACTTTTTTGCAGGCATACTACATGTTGCTAAGGACAAAAAATAAATTTCTAAAAAAAAGCTTAGCAAAGAACTCTCTAAATTAATACATTTCTTCAAAACGTCGAATATAAAAAAAAATTAAGTAGAAACCCCCAGAAGCTAAAAAAAGAAATTTGTCCACGCAAGTTTTCACGTGTTCTCACTGAAAGCGATGACGTTTATTAGCTCTTTACTGCAAAGACGGCACCTGCACTAGCAAAAATTGCATTTGTGTTGAAGAAGGTGTAAGATGTCGCAGGGAATGTAGACGTAAAAATTGTAAAATCGCTCAAGTAGACGAGGATGATAATATTGGAAAAAATTTGAAATTTGAATTTCTTTGTCAGGATTTTGTCTGTTTGTGTTTCTCAACTTAACATTATTTTATTTTCTAGCATTTTTAAATTTTTTCGCAATTGCATGTTTATTGCAATATTAAATAATTCCTGCTTTGCACAATTGCGTTTTTTAAACAAATATTTGCATCACGTAAATGATTTCAGGTTACAGCAAGATATTATACGTACAATTTTTACTCTTTCAATGACCAGCAATCTGTATTAGTCCATCCTTCTCGCACCCATGCTTTGAGTTTTCGCAAGATAGACAAGCCCAACGGCAAGGTCTATAGCGACGTTAATTTTGAAATGCGACTATACATTTTATCAGACGAAATGTTTCTTAGATTATAATGAAATTTTTGTATATAGCATAAAACAAAATGTATATCGTAAAAAAAAGATATCGGTATGTAAAATTAACAGAATTAGTTTGTAGAGTGCGTACATGTGTACAACAACTTTTTTTTTGGTAACGTACATGTGCGTAAATATGAGTCCTTGCTTAAGCGCAGAACAGAACACACTGCGGCGAGCGTCTAAATAGTACTGATGCAAGCAAGGCCATCTTGCACATTCGTTTCCGGGAAGATGGTCGCAGCTGCATCCGTTACATTACTTTCGTTATGCTGCGTAATCCCATGATCGCATTTAGCAGCCGCCGGCAAAGAAGTTTCACTTCAAATAGATGTAAGTAATATGAATGTAACTAAATATTTTGTACTTACCCTTACTTTACTAGTAAAACGGTTCGTTCCCCCACTATTCTACAGGTTGTTAAAGTATTTTAAACCTAACAAACATCAACCTATATAAATCAGTGATAATAACAATAATGATTGTGTTAAAAAGTTAAGGTTTCAAAGATTTTGCATGAAAAAAAATAATTTTAGATAGATAGAGGGGACCTACAGCTTTAGTTAAACACCGAACTACTGTTGCCAGTAGCGATTAAATTTTCAAAAAAGTCTTGAGCCGCGAAGTATGCTCTGCAAACTTGGCCGAGTTGCGTCCAGCAGCCCATTAAAAAATGACCTACCGCTGAATAAAAACCCCACAACTAACCGAGCTGAGGCTCTGTGCCTTGCGAGTCCGAATTGTTTTCGGTCGGATTCCAACTTCTTTTATCTTTCCAGTGTGTCATTTCGCCCCCACAAGAACGGTAAATGAAACATCAACCAGGTCCTTTGCATACATTGTTTCTTTAATTGCTTTACACCCACTTCTCAATTTTCTAGAATCCGCACTAGCTTATTCTAGACTAGAAGACGACTTTGCATTAAGGGCGAATTTTCCAGTTCAAATGAGGTATTAAATAGGATTCAATTTAGAATTTGTTTGATTACGATTTTTTATCAGAGTGCTGTTTCTGTTTACCTTCGTTGCGGTGAGATAATGCTTACAGTGAATGTTTTTCAAGGTATTTGTTTTCCATAATAGGGTTTGTTAATTTTCATAAATTGTGCTTCCGCGGTTTTAATTTTAGAAAATTATCAAGAATTGTTTAACTTTCCTTCTTACAATTAAAATGATTTCAAGCATTCTAAAAAATTCTGAAAGAGCTACTCAATGTGTCCTAAGACTAGCCGAACATAGGCAGATAACATGAGGAAACTGATAATTTTGTATAATAAATCTCTAAAATGCCCCCTAATCGGTAGAAATTTTGGTAAGCTTCAAGTTTATTTACGGCTTAAATTAATTAATTTACGATTGTAATGAACAGGTTTGGTTTATAACTTCAAAATTACACTTCGCGCATACGGGGCATAGGAATATGCTTTAAATTCTCCAAAACAGTATTTATAAATTTTCTGAATTTTTTGCAAAGCATCGGAATTTTGTGAATATACTTTAGCATTATTCCAACGTTTTGTTAATTCGAGAAAAAATTTTGTTTTGGAACATGTTTTCGAATTTCTGGAAATATCTGCAGATGCTTGAACTTGTTTGACTTGAGCTTTTAAGTATTTCAATACAAGCACGAGTTTTATAGTAACTCAATATTATCCTAAATTTAGAAATAATATTCGTAGAAGTGTAAAATTCTAAAATTTGTAAAATTTTCCGAAAATAAAGGATTGTTAAGTGCAAATATTTAAATTTTAAAAAATTTAAAGTTTCCGAATCTTTAGTTTTACCAACTCAACTGACACTTATTTTTATCTTTAATTTTTTCTTAGATATCTTAGTTAAACTAACAAAAACTATCTAGAGGGGTTAAAGGAAAAAGTTTTCCGCTCTCACCCTTTCTCTCTTCCTGTTACCCTCACTCTTTTTTCCTCTGTTTGTGCCACACTCGTGCCCGCTTTTTTCCTTTCTTTTTTTGGCGGTTTTCTTACTCCCTATTTTAACTCACACCATCAATTATTCTTTCTTTGCGAAATATCAGAATTTTACCCTCTAACTCAGTATAAAGATGTGAAATAATTACAGGAATAACCTTTCGTTACATAACAGCTTCTGACAGGTTTATTGTTGTTGATTATAGAGGAACTTACTTCGACAACGTACCTGAAGAAGTTACCTGAACAAGTTACCTGAACAGGTTAGCTAAACTAGATAACTGAACTATAGTTACATGAATAATGTATTAAATTAGGTTATCCGAACTAGATAAATAAAAAAAATAACTAAAGAGGTTACCTACCTCAACTAGTTATCTGAAAAAGTTACCTGACAAAGACACCTAAAGCAGTTACAAGAAGAAGTTCTGTAATGGTAAATGAATCAAATAATATTTTAAATTGTTTTCTATGTTAATTTAATAATTAACATTCAGCGAATACTTCGTTGGTTCGTTCGCCTTACAAAATCCACCATAATGTGCAATACTGCTTATTCTGTTTAATAAGCACATAACTAATAAGTAACTTTGTATTAAATATATGGAATTTAGATTATTCATGTTTGTGCATTGTTGGAATAAAGATGTAGTTTGGAACATGTAATGTTTGATTTCTAAGCGAACCCTATGGCCCTAATCGGGTCATTACAGTTCCCTGATGATGTTACTTAAATTAGTTATATGAACACGGTATCGAAAAAAAAATTACCTGAACAAGTAACCTGTAATAGTTACCCGACAAGGGCACCTAAAGTAGAGTTACTAGAAAAAGTTACTTAAACTAGTTACTTAAACTAGTTACCTGAACTAGTTACCCGAAAACGATAATTAAATTAGTTACCTGAACAAGGCATTGAAAGAAGTTATATGAACAAGGTACCTAAACTAGTTACCTGAATTTATTAAAATACACAGTCCCTTACAAAACTAAAATTTTTTTTGCTTTGAACGTTCACAAAATAGTAGCTTGATTTGTGCTGATTGTGATGAGATAAATTAAATAATTTAAAAAAGTGTAATAATCACACAAATAATATAAATAAAACGAGTTGCAAATTAAACGAATCTATAGGATGGCTGCTATTGTTTTTATGAGTCACAAGTTCTCGCGTCTTTCTTCTTGCTGCGCTCATCCCGCCGCAATACTTTCCTAGGGTATATATTGCAATGATATGCGTGGTCTTGTACTTACCAGGAAACAATTCCCTAAATGCCCGCAATTCATGCAATTCTAAATTAGATTATGTATGAGACTCTTATAACCTTTCTCAGGGTCGTTATTTAGCTATTTAGTTTTATTAATAAATAAATAAGAAATAGAATAAACACAAAACAAAATCAACGTTACAGAAAAGGTTTTATTCAATAACTCAAATTTTTTTTAATGAAATTTTCGAAAAATCAAATAAATTTTTACTAACTACTATCATCCTTTACAAAAAAAAACATTTATCTTAATGTCTCCTTATAGAGATGTCCTTTACCAAAGGCAAACGATGAATATCCAATTTCTAGTTTACTAGTTTGCAGGTTCCTCAAGTAACCACAAACACTCGCCTTTAGTTTGACTCCTTCTCTGGATTTCTTTTAGGTTATTTTATACTTGGTTTTACCACCATCACAATTGAAAAAAACTTTCTGTATCACTTTATACTTCTGGACTTTCCACAATTCGTTGCTAATTACTTGTATCCTCTTCTTTTATATTCAAAATTACTTTTACGTTACTTTTTTACTCGTTTTTCCTCTTTATATTTCCAGAGGATCAAAATTCTCTGTCTTTATTTACAAAGACGAGTCGTAACTATCCAAAACAAATTCTCCATTTTTTTCTTCCTTCTTTGATTCCCATTTTTTTAACAAACAAATAAATCTCATGACCATGAGTATTCTTTTATACGTTTGTGACATTGACACTGACATCCATAATGACATTAATCGACGCACAAATCAAGTACAGTAGAACTTCAATTATCCGAATCAATTGGGACCTGACCCCATTCGGATAATTAAAAATTCGGATAATTGGAGTTTTTCCGAAGAAAGGGTCTATTAATTAACTTCTGTATGTATATTGAAAATGGGAGGAAAAAAAACTACATATATATAAAAAAAAAGAGCTATGTATTAATTAATTAAAAACATTTACATACATACTTTGGTAAATGACAGTTATTGCTTACTAAACATCTCCGTCAAAGTAAGCTGTTTGGCTGCCTTAACCCGTTTTCGGGCAGCCAAGTCGCGCATCCGCTTGACAGTCAGAAGTTGCATATGCTCACACTCGGACTGACGCTCCATCCACTTCAACGCAGTTTCAAGGCAAGCAAATGCTTCACTAGCACTAGGTCCCGTCTCTGCTTCAACTTCGACATTGTTATCTTCTTCCTCAACACTTTCTTCTTTCACACTTGCAATAATCTCGTCGTCGTTTAGAATCTGAAATCCAGGGTCTGACGAATCACACGCCATCCACTCTCCTATATCGTCGGCACTAACTTCTGTACACCCAGGAATTTTTAAAAGAATGTTCCTGAATTCATTAAGTGACGCGTCATGCTCATCTTCTCCTGTCTCTTCCCTTTCTTTTTCTTGAGCTTCTTTTTCCTTTTTCTCAACTTTAAATTTTTCAATAAAATTTTCTGCAGCTTTAGAGTCTGCTGATAACTTCTCCCCACTTAAATCTAATTCACGGACACCGTGCCTGGACTTAAAATTTCTTAGCCAGCCGTTACTTGCTTTAAAGGATGAACAACCAAGCTTCTGAGCTAAGATCTTAGCTTTTTCGCAAAGAATCGGACCCGAAATCGGGTTTCCCATAGAACGTTGCTGCAAAAACCACTTGAAAACGGCATCTTCTAAATCTTTGTTTGTTGCTGCCTTCATTGATTTCCTTGAAGAACTTCCATCTTCGTTTTCAAGCACTGACACGAAGTTAACAATTGTAGGTTTGTTCCTTTTAATATCTGAAATCGTTGATTGTCCAACACCGTACATCTCAGCCAACTGTTTACCCGTAACTCCTTTATCTGATTGCTCTATAATTTTTAGTTTGTCCGCTAAAGATAACACAACACGTTTTCTTTTAGAAGCCATAGTGAACGATGAAACGCACTCACAAACAAAACAACAAACCGCCGCGTAAGAGAACCACCACAGTAGCAGGGCAATGACTGAGTAATCAAAACAAACAGTGGCAGGTCACCTGTAACCTGAGCCGCCCCCACCCCTTCTCCCAAGTCTATTCGGTTTCTACCGTTATGCTTACCAAGTCAGCGAATTTAGAACTGCGATATGAGACGGTGTCCTAAAGCGATTCGGATAATCAGCGATTCGGATAGTCGGAGTTCGGATAATTAGAGTTCTACTGTAACTCTAAAACTTCTTATAAATTAAACCTTTTGAACAATTCTGAACTAAATTATAATTAAAACTAACATAAATAAAAATCGTATCAATCTGATTGTGTTTTTCTTTTCTTTCAGTACCAACAAACCTCACAAATATGAAAAATATAAAATATTAGAATTTATAACAAGAAATTATAACAAAAATACGCAACCCTGAGTTTATAAGTTAGAATATCAAAATCTTACAGTCTTAAATCTCCAAATGTAAATTGAATTGTAGCAAGCATCCCAAAAACTGCCTTCCAGGAACTACAATACCCCAGTCAAAACATACACCTCCAAATATCATAGCAATATGTAAATAAAACAAGTTGCAAATAAAACGAATCTATAGAATGGCTGCCTTTGCTTATGAGTCACGAGTTCTCGCGTCTTTCTTCTTGCTGCGCTTATCTCGCGCTGATACTTTCGTAGGATACCAGTTGGCATCAGGTAGCAGACATATTTATTCTTAAATCTTTAATGTTGTTGGTGTTAGCATTTCTACTTCTTTATCAAGAGAATGTAACTATATTTTAAAAGACATATAATAAGGTTATATGTAGCTACAAAGGTGTAGTAAGGTTACAGGACGTTTTTTTCCAAGCATTTCAACATAATCTCAAACCTTTAGACTAAAACTCCGACTTCAACTTGACTTGGGTCTTTCTTGTCCTCCTAAATAGCAAGTAATAGTTAACACTTTTATTATTATTTACAATTTTCTAACATAATCCAAAAGCATGGATATTTTGCAAGCTCAGAAAGTGAGCTAGAAACAATATTTAATTTTAATATCTTAAACCCTGAAAGCAGTGCTTGATCTGCAAAAACAGTTTGGGGAATTTTGTAAACGGCACTAAAAAATCACAGGGGAAGTTATCAGTATGTATGAAAATTAGGCAGGAAATATTCAAGGCGTGCGTTACAAGACAGTTCGCGAATGAGGATCGCTCATTTTCCGGCGGCCACATTAAGGTCACGTGTAAAATTAAATTACATGCTTAAATAAAATACATTTCAACACCTAAGTAAATTTCAAAGCGGTTAAGGCACTTGGCTGCTACGCGGAAGGTCTTGAGTTCGAATCAGAGACTGGATACTTGGTGGGCGGCCTACCCAGTCGCTTTTGAAAAATTGGAAACCAAACTTCTTGAGGGGTGAAGGAAATAAAGCAGCCGTCTAAGGCGTGGTGCTTACCACACCACTCTGAACTTGATTAAGAGTGCGAGATGGCTGGGTACCGAAAGCGATGATCGGTGGCCTTTACCCACCGAATTGCAGTCAAAACTCTGCAATGAAGTGTAGTGCATCCGACTTTACTTTTTTTGTGTTCCATATTTTTTCACTTAAATATTTTAAATCGTTAACACTGGTTGCTGTGCAGGAAAGACACAAGCCACAGTCTATTACTAGACCAATAAAACAAAGGTGTTCTCACTTCGCACTTGCAAATGCTGTCCACAGATTTATACATCTTATTTTGGGTCAACTTTCCATACGTGTTGTTCATGTTTTCTATTGCCAGATTGTTTAATTTGTTAATAGGTCTATATTTTTTTATTTAAAGCTTCACATCGTTTGTAAATTGCCACGAATTCTTTTTTGAACTTACAGTTTCCAAATTTAGCACAACCAAATAGCGCAAAGAGTACTGCTTAATAACGCCGACTGCTATTTAATGTAACTCTGCCATCTCACGGTAAGCTTTGTTTCTAAGATAACATAAACATATGAGAAGATACGACTAAAAGTGCAGCACTAATGGGGCTTATTAGTGCTGCACTTTGCTTTCTTTCTGACCCACACTATTTGACATATACCCTGCTGGGGCTTTGTGTAATTTATTTTGTTTGTTTACGTAGCCTATGACTCGTTTTAAAAATAACGGTGCCCGCAAGTTTACTAGTTGTATATAAAGGGTGTTTTAAAATACTTGCAGATATTTTAGCCTCTAATAGAACTTCACCATGAACAACATTTCTATACACAATTTTTCAGAAATCGCATGTTTTTTAGCATTTCACCACCTCTTGAATTTGACTTTCAATAAGTAATGTTAAATGTGATGGACAAAAAGAGAATATGCAAACACTGGATAGTTTTTGGTCTTGCAGAAACTTACGGTTATCAGCTTTTCATTTAATATGATAAAAAAAGTGCTTTTATAGCAAGTATTCAAACTGCAATACATTCTGTTCCAGATAAACACGGGGCTCTTTGTAGCATGGATTTGCTCTCCCTCTGGAAAAAACTATCGGGTAATCGCCAATAATTTCTGCGGAATTTTCTACGCATGCTCCTTAGATCTGCAAGAGCATTTAGAGGGGTGGCATATACCAATTGCTTTGAGCCCTTAAAAAAATCGCGAGGATTTAAATCCGGCGATCGCGCGGGCCATAACATCGGCCGTTTTTGGCCAATTTCATAAATTATTATTCAACTACACTCGCACTTGGCAATAATAACGAACTGGTACACCATTATGGAAGTATCACATGTCCCTGCGTTCAACTAAAGGCACGTCTTCTA
The DNA here is from genome assembly GCA_958336395.1 of Ctenicera cuprea. Taxonomy (NCBI): domain Eukaryota; kingdom Metazoa; phylum Arthropoda; class Insecta; order Coleoptera; family Elateridae; genus Ctenicera; species Ctenicera cuprea. Next base: position 61,909,684 of record OY284487.1, read on the forward strand.
AAAGTTTGTTTACATTTTTATTCAGAAATCTTAAATAGTCAATGTCGTTTAGACGAGGTTCTAAATTATGAGGTTCGGTTAATCGGTCACACACAGTGGCAGCTCATACATTCACACACAATTTCTGTTGATAGCAGTGTTCCCGAAATGCATTAGGATTTTCATCTGAATAAATCTGCGTGCTGCTCCATCTCGTGAAAATCCCGCTCCGTGTCGGTAGACAGCAAACAATTAAAAAAATTTGACTGCTCCTCAGTTTTGCTCAAAATCCATCCAAAAAAAGCTTACGACGCAGAGGATTTCCTCACTGTAGTGTCTACACTAGTGGTACATGATAAAGGTGCAAACTATCTTCGCTTAAAGTGCGCCAAATTTTAAATGCCGATACCTCAATGCAAAATGCAAGTCGTCGGACACTAACAGTAGGATTTGTGGTTTGGCATCTAAAATTCGACGGTGTTTTTGCCCTTCCTCGATGTTGCACTTGTGAAGTGCGCTAGCTCCGGCAACGTTTCCGCTCACTTTACCATACAAAAGGACGATGTCCGTTAATTCAATATTGGAAAAATTCGCATTTTATTACTAAGTAACGAATTTATGGCATGCGATGAAACACAGTCGTACACATCGAACTAATTCACCAAGTGTATACCTTAAGTGTAAAGTTGCGGTATCAATTACAAAACCATTTATCAGTATGTACCTACTTTTTGCTGCTTTTTAATCCGACGTTTTTGTTGTGCTGCATACAATTCCAGAGGCACGTACCCACATTTTTAGTAAAACGTTCTTGATTTTTAACTCTCTCGAAAACACGATAAATAGAAAAGCGGGTTAGTTTGGCGAGTTATACTACAAGTTAAAATATCAGCACGGTTTTAAATAACACGCTGTATTATTTGTGAAATAATCCCAATCACATACTACTCTTGAATTGAAAAATAACCACGGAAAATTACAGAAACTTTCAGGAAAATTAACACTCGATTTTACGCAACAAGTGTTTCTAGTTTTTAGCGTGGTTATTTTTTATTAACTCGTGGTATAACTGCTAAATATTGTCCTACATGCATAATTAGAAACCTACATTATTGCTCTTTAATACTCCGTACAATTATTATTGTTGTGTTTTGTTTATGACTTAGTTAACCTTTTCCAGCGGCAACCTTTAACATTATTATTATAACGAATATTGGATAACAACAAATACACATAGTATGTATACGAGTTATACCGAAACGCCTTCGGGTATTTGGTGAGCATCTCCCAAAAGTTTCGTTTGAATGGATTAATAAAAGTCGGCTCGTGTTTCTAAAGGTCAATGCGTTCTTCTTTGTTAGGCTATTTACATTTTCCAGCAAATTGGAGACTGCAGTGGAAAGGAATAATACCGAGAGGTTTTATTCCGCTGCTGAATAAACTTGTCGCCGTTATTCGTATTCTAAATGTCAAGATTTCAGTAACAAGTTGCAAAATTAGCTTACATAAGAAGATTTCGTAATACGTACCTTGCGTTTCATTTTACTGTCGTTTGGTAATGGTATTATAAAATATAAAAACACGATATTGTTAAAACTTTTTTGCAGGCATACTACATGTTGCTAAGGACAAAAAATAAATTTCTAAAAAAAAGCTTAGCAAAGAACTCTCTAAATTAATACATTTCTTCAAAACGTCGAATATAAAAAAAAATTAAGTAGAAACCCCCAGAAGCTAAAAAAAGAAATTTGTCCACGCAAGTTTTCACGTGTTCTCACTGAAAGCGATGACGTTTATTAGCTCTTTACTGCAAAGACGGCACCTGCACTAGCAAAAATTGCATTTGTGTTGAAGAAGGTGTAAGATGTCGCAGGGAATGTAGACGTAAAAATTGTAAAATCGCTCAAGTAGACGAGGATGATAATATTGGAAAAAATTTGAAATTTGAATTTCTTTGTCAGGATTTTGTCTGTTTGTGTTTCTCAACTTAACATTATTTTATTTTCTAGCATTTTTAAATTTTTTCGCAATTGCATGTTTATTGCAATATTAAATAATTCCTGCTTTGCACAATTGCGTTTTTTAAACAAATATTTGCATCACGTAAATGATTTCAGGTTACAGCAAGATATTATACGTACAATTTTTACTCTTTCAATGACCAGCAATCTGTATTAGTCCATCCTTCTCGCACCCATGCTTTGAGTTTTCGCAAGATAGACAAGCCCAACGGCAAGGTCTATAGCGACGTTAATTTTGAAATGCGACTATACATTTTATCAGACGAAATGTTTCTTAGATTATAATGAAATTTTTGTATATAGCATAAAACAAAATGTATATCGTAAAAAAAAGATATCGGTATGTAAAATTAACAGAATTAGTTTGTAGAGTGCGTACATGTGTACAACAACTTTTTTTTTGGTAACGTACATGTGCGTAAATATGAGTCCTTGCTTAAGCGCAGAACAGAACACACTGCGGCGAGCGTCTAAATAGTACTGATGCAAGCAAGGCCATCTTGCACATTCGTTTCCGGGAAGATGGTCGCAGCTGCATCCGTTACATTACTTTCGTTATGCTGCGTAATCCCATGATCGCATTTAGCAGCCGCCGGCAAAGAAGTTTCACTTCAAATAGATGTAAGTAATATGAATGTAACTAAATATTTTGTACTTACCCTTACTTTACTAGTAAAACGGTTCGTTCCCCCACTATTCTACAGGTTGTTAAAGTATTTTAAACCTAACAAACATCAACCTATATAAATCAGTGATAATAACAATAATGATTGTGTTAAAAAGTTAAGGTTTCAAAGATTTTGCATGAAAAAAAATAATTTTAGATAGATAGAGGGGACCTACAGCTTTAGTTAAACACCGAACTACTGTTGCCAGTAGCGATTAAATTTTCAAAAAAGTCTTGAGCCGCGAAGTATGCTCTGCAAACTTGGCCGAGTTGCGTCCAGCAGCCCATTAAAAAATGACCTACCGCTGAATAAAAACCCCACAACTAACCGAGCTGAGGCTCTGTGCCTTGCGAGTCCGAATTGTTTTCGGTCGGATTCCAACTTCTTTTATCTTTCCAGTGTGTCATTTCGCCCCCACAAGAACGGTAAATGAAACATCAACCAGGTCCTTTGCATACATTGTTTCTTTAATTGCTTTACACCCACTTCTCAATTTTCTAGAATCCGCACTAGCTTATTCTAGACTAGAAGACGACTTTGCATTAAGGGCGAATTTTCCAGTTCAAATGAGGTATTAAATAGGATTCAATTTAGAATTTGTTTGATTACGATTTTTTATCAGAGTGCTGTTTCTGTTTACCTTCGTTGCGGTGAGATAATGCTTACAGTGAATGTTTTTCAAGGTATTTGTTTTCCATAATAGGGTTTGTTAATTTTCATAAATTGTGCTTCCGCGGTTTTAATTTTAGAAAATTATCAAGAATTGTTTAACTTTCCTTCTTACAATTAAAATGATTTCAAGCATTCTAAAAAATTCTGAAAGAGCTACTCAATGTGTCCTAAGACTAGCCGAACATAGGCAGATAACATGAGGAAACTGATAATTTTGTATAATAAATCTCTAAAATGCCCCCTAATCGGTAGAAATTTTGGTAAGCTTCAAGTTTATTTACGGCTTAAATTAATTAATTTACGATTGTAATGAACAGGTTTGGTTTATAACTTCAAAATTACACTTCGCGCATACGGGGCATAGGAATATGCTTTAAATTCTCCAAAACAGTATTTATAAATTTTCTGAATTTTTTGCAAAGCATCGGAATTTTGTGAATATACTTTAGCATTATTCCAACGTTTTGTTAATTCGAGAAAAAATTTTGTTTTGGAACATGTTTTCGAATTTCTGGAAATATCTGCAGATGCTTGAACTTGTTTGACTTGAGCTTTTAAGTATTTCAATACAAGCACGAGTTTTATAGTAACTCAATATTATCCTAAATTTAGAAATAATATTCGTAGAAGTGTAAAATTCTAAAATTTGTAAAATTTTCCGAAAATAAAGGATTGTTAAGTGCAAATATTTAAATTTTAAAAAATTTAAAGTTTCCGAATCTTTAGTTTTACCAACTCAACTGACACTTATTTTTATCTTTAATTTTTTCTTAGAAATCTTAGTTAAACTAACAAAAACTATCTAGAGGGGTTAAAGGAAAAAGTTTTCCGCTCTCACCCTTTCTCTCTTCCTGTTACCCTCACTCTTTTTTCCTCTGTTTGTGCCACACTCGTGCCCGCTTTTTTCCTTTCTTTTTTTGGCGGTTTTCTTACTCCCTATTTTAACTCACACCATCAATTATTCTTTCTTTGCGAAATATCAGAATTTTACCCTCTAACTCAGTATAAAGATGTGAAATAATTACAGGAATAACCTTTCGTTACATAACAGCTTCTGACAGGTTTATTGTTGTTGATTATAGAGGAACTTACTTCGACAACGTACCTGAAGAAGTTACCTGAACAAGTTACCTGAACAGGTTAGCTAAACTAGATAACTGAACTATAGTTACATGAATAATGTATTAAATTAGGTTATCCGAACTAGATAAATAAAAAAAATAACTAAAGAGGTTACCTACCTCAACTAGTTATCTGAAAAAGTTACCTGACAAAGACACCTAAAGCAGTTACAAGAAGAAGTTCTGTAATGGTAAATGAATCAAATAATATTTTAAATTGTTTTCTATGTTAATTTAATAATTAACATTCAGCGAATACTTCGTTGGTTCGTTCGCCTTACAAAATCCACCATAATGTGCAATACTGCTTATTCTGTTTAATAAGCACATAACTAATAAGTAACTTTGTATTAAATATATGGAATTTAGATTATTCATGTTTGTGCATTGTTGGAATAAAGATGTAGTTTGGAACATGTAATGTTTGATTTCTAAGCGAACCCTATGGCCCTAATCGGGTCATTACAGTTCCCTGATGATGTTACTTAAATTAGTTATATGAACACGGTATCGAAAAAAAAATTACCTGAACAAGTAACCTGTAATAGTTACCCGACAAGGGCACCTAAAGTAGAGTTACTAGAAAAAGTTACTTAAACTAGTTACTTAAACTAGTTACCTGAACTAGTTACCCGAAAACGATAATTAAATTAGTTACCTGAACAAGGCATTGAAAGAAGTTATATGAACAAGGTACCTAAACTAGTTACCTGAATTGGTTACCCGAACTAGTTATCCGAACGAAGTTACCTGAACACGTTTCCTGAACAAGGTACTGGAAAAAGTAACCTGAACTACCTACCTGAACAACTTATTTATACTAGTTATCCAAACAAAGTACCTGAAGTAGATACCTGAAAGAGTTACCCGAACAAGTTACCTGAACTAGTTACCTGATTATTATTGAATATTTATCCAAGCGAAATTACCTGAATACGTTGCCTGAACAAAGTACTCGAAGAAGTAACCTAAACATGTTATCTGAACTACTTTCCTGAACAAGCTACCCAAACCAGTTACCCGAACAAGGTTCCTGTAATAGATACCTGTAAAAGTTACCTGTAAACGTTACCTGAACTAGTTGTCCAGACGAAGTTACCTGATCACGTTGCCTGAACAAGGTACCTGAAGAACTAATCTGAACATAATCTCTGAACTAGTGACTGGAACACGTTACCTGAACAAAATACTTGAATTAGTTACCTGAACAAGGTATTGAATAAATTTACTTGAACACGGTACCTAAACTAGTTAACTAAACTAGTTATCCGAACGAAGTTACCTGAACACGTTGCCTAAACAAGGTAAATGTGGAAATAACCTGAACTACCTACCTAAACAAGTTATCTAAACCAGTTATCCGAACAAGGTACCTGAAGTAGATACCTGAAAAAATTACCTCAAGAAGTTACCTGAACAGGTTACCTGAAATAGTTGTCCTAACGAAATTACCTGAACACGTTGCCTGAACAAGGTACCTGTGAAGTGACCTGAACATTTTATCTGAACTAGTTACCTGAACCAAGTACCCGAATAAGGTACCTATGGTAGATACCTAAAAAGTTACATGAAGAAGTCAACTGAACAAGTTACTTAAACAACCGGCAGAGAAAGAGGAAGCGAAGTGTCACAGGTGTAAAAGGAGCAAAAACCGATCATGGAACTCGTAGCGTCGATGCGACAGCAGCTAATTACTGTTTGAGTTTATCAACAGAAATTTCAAAGCATTGTGAAAACAGAATTTCCGCAATCGGCTCAAAGATTGTTAGTTTCAAATTTCCAAACCACAGAGTAAGGGAGAAATTTAGTTATAATCTATAAATTATTTCAAATTTACAAAAATTAATGCAAACCTCAAATTTTAGAATTTCCTAAAATTATTTTGAATTTTCAAATGCAAAACACTAAAATTTTTAATTTACTTAAACAAATTGTCAAAATTAATTCTAACACCAAGGACTAAGCCCACTACGATATGAAATAATACAGAGAAAATTGTAGGCACCACAGAAAGTTTCAACGAAGGACAAATCCAATCAAGAAAGGATGGTAACGGTAAAAAAATGCAATAAGGGTTTTATTTGTGAATTTTTTAATAATTTTCGGAATTTATTAAACCTGGATTATTAATATGTCGGTTCGGAATTCTGGTATTTTCAATTAAATCCATAGAACAACATAATAACCAAACCCAAACAACTTTTGTTTATGTTTTGAAACCAATCTCCAGCTCTATTGTGTATTTGTTCAACAATATTCGTTCGATAACATTTTCTAGTCGCCCAAACCCATTTCATATACGGCATCTATCTCGTCATTGTTGTGTCCCGTTCCACTTTCATTATCTGTCCTAACGCTTTCCTTGATACGACGTTCTATGGAAGCTATTCCTGATATCAACTCGGAGTAACCTTGTCCCCACTAAATAACGTAAATACGCTACACCCGGTTTAATCGAATTTCTGGTGCTTGCCCTTGAATGATGTTATCGGTTGAAATAATTACTCCGCTCTCTGGAGTGTTATATGTTTGGGGTAAACGGTCCAATCAAATTCTTTCGAAATAGACAAATTAATCCCAGCAGTCTTAATGATAAGATGTTCTTAAAAGACTTCTCTGCTTATCTTTGTCGAATTACTCAAGCAGAAGGGAATTTAATTAAATCGCGTCTCAATTTTTGTGGTTCTATGTAAATGATAAATCTAGAAACACTTTCTTTAAGTGTTTTCACCAAATCGAAAAGTCGGAGGGAAAAGTGAATAATTAAAATACAGAATGAAAAGGGTCTCGAATTTACAGACTTTAAAAATAGCTTTGTGTCAACAACACAATGATGAAAATGTACATATCTTTACATAGAAACCGTATTGATTATATCAGTGCTTGAAAATATTCTAATATTAGATGTTAGAGCGTACAGAGGACCATTATATAACTCTGACTGAAAACCAAGATGTTTTTTTAAAAGCGACATGTTGACATGTCATTTTCAGAGGCAAGATTAAAAGTAAACAGTTGGTGTTGCTATAGGAATAATAAATCCTTATAACTTGATCTTGGTTTTCTATATCTGCGTCCAGATGACTTGATTTCTCATTCCAAAACTTCCAATAACGGTGAATTTAAGAGATCAATTTGTTCATTCATTAAAGGTACAGATTTTAAATGTTTGTGAATTTCAAATGCTTCTAGTATATTCAACTTAAGTTTATCATCACAAAAGTGTAAACCTTTTATAGTGTTATTAGATGTCATTGAATGATTTTGTTCTAGTAAGTGTTTAGCGTAATTGGAATTATGTGGGTGTTTATATTTGTAACACCGTACGTGTTCCTTGTACCTAATATCAAAATTTCTAATTGTTTGTCCTATATAATCTGAATTACAGTGCGAGCAATTTAATTTGTAAATGATTGATTTTAGTAAATTGTCTGTTTTTTTATTTAGCATTAAACAAAGTGTTTAAAATGTTATATGTTGTTTTAAAGTAATTTTACATTTATTTATTTTGTTTATAATTTTGGCATTTTTTTCTGATGTATTGCCAAAATATGGAATTAACGCGTCTTTCACTTTATCTGATGAAGTATTTAATGTCCGTTTGTGTAGGTTTTCTCTACATAGAGTATTCAAGTTTATTATTTGAATTAATTTTCATCATTTTCAGAGGCAAGATTACCTCGAAAATGACACGTCAAGATGTCGAAATACGTATAAGGCTAAACTAAAAACCCGTTGATGTTAAGAATTGTTTTATTTACAGTAACTTGAAATAAACTTCAACGAAGTAAAGCTAGAACTTGTGAATAAACTGTTTTATATGTTTATATAATTCATTACTGGTGAGCTTTTAGGTAGCTGATTTTGATCCAATCTGTTATAGACACACAGTTTCTTAGTTTTTAAGTCTTAACTCTTAACAATATCTTATTACTAAAGACCGGATCTCAGAAAAAGATTTCTTTGAACTTCAGTAAGTTAACAAAAACTATGGGTGTACTAAAATCCATTAAGTTATACGTGAAACGGATTGGAAAAGAGAACTAATTTTTTGGATAAGAGTTTAGAAAAAGTTGTTGTTGTGTACTGCAATTCTTAAGTTTTTTAATCAACAGTGGGTTTCCGTCCTCTCCCTTCAAAGTTTTTTTTCGTGAAACTTTGTCGTTGTATTAGTGAATATACACGTTCTATTTTCTCTAATTCATGGTTGCTATTTTACATTTCAGTCAAAAAATAATTTTTGTAATTTTCATAAAATTGTTTCGTGAAGTACTGAAGACTAACGCTCGTTTTCAGATAGAGCCTAGCTCCAAGCGGAAGAGCACCTACGTGTCGTATTTTACCAGCAAATTTTTGTGTGAATTCCTTGCGATTAAAGAAAACTAAAACGATGCAGCAAATTCGGCAAGCCAAAATTGCACAGGAAGAGAAAAATTAACCCTACTACATATTGCTGCACCTGAAAGTTAAACTATCACTCATGATCAATTTACCTTAAACCGATACCGTCCACCGTTCATTAAATGCAGGCGTATGGATCTTCCATATTCAAAAATTCATAAAAGACGCCACGGATAAATTAGCGAGCTGGGACGCTAACTACTTTTTCAGCATTATTGTTTTGAAAACTTCCAAAATTTTAATAATATTTTTCAATTCACAGTTTTCGCTTCTTGAAAGGTTCTTCTGCATAGGATTATTGTGTACTCTTACATTTAGTGATGGGCATAAACGAATGATTTACATAATCGAATGAATTTAATAACGGAACGATTCGTTCAGAATCATTCGAGAATGTTACTATGAAGGAATTCTCGTTCTCATCGTTTTTCCTCGGTCCGCTCGGAAAAATAGCGTAAAGCTTAATCGCGAAAGGGGATAAACCGCATCGTAACTCACTTGCAACGCATTTTTTAAAAACGAGTTTTTTAGTTCCCGGAAACCCAAAACGTTTATATTTTAAATTTTCATCAAAATTTAAAATATAAATGTTTTTACAGAATCAATACTTGCGTATACTGTAAGTATTGTATTAATTCTGGTTTCAAAAATGGTGCGGAATATAACGTAATTTGCCTTCACGGGTGGCCAAAATAACAGAAACGCCGGGCGACTTGAAGCTTTTGCTGGTTCGTTCTTGGAACGGCCTGTGTTACACTAAATTAAACCAAATAAATGCAATCAATCCTCGGAACGGTTTTCTACAGAGTTCTCTTGGTAGGATTGTCCGAACGGTGCGGTATTACGCTAAATTATAATAAATTAAACACGATTTAGTAAACATGTAACCAAAAGGACGAATTCTAGGGATTTAAACTAAATACAAAAGAATTTCAATCAATTCAAGTTTTAACTTATAATAATTAACGACCTTGCCACCTGGTCGCTGCAAATAACTGATAAACTAACTCATCTGAAAATTTTATTAAAACGTGAAAGCATTACGTTTACAATGCTATCGTGTGGTATGTTTGACTAAAATAAGTGTTTACGTGCTAATCAAACTGATCGTCACTTGGAAAAGTTCATTTCTCCCCTAATTATCATAAATCAATAAATACGAATTAGATTTACCAATATATTAAATTCGCATCGTTTAACACAGAGCCCGAATAAAAATTGGTAAATCTAGTAACGTAGTAAACCTATACCAATTTTAATAAAAATTTAATAAAACTTCTAAATTCGCAATAAGCCACTCGGGCAAAACGAAATAAAATCACTTTATATGGGACTTGTGACTTATTTGCGGCGTTCCGATACGTTTCTCGAGTTAATCCCAAAGTTAATTATTTTACTGAAGTATCTTAAGATAATGCCCTAAGCATTGTTTTAAACAATCTCGAGATTCTTATTTCTGTATTTTATAACAAACAAACTGCGATCACTAGAATATTCAAATTAGCAGTAAAATACAAAAGTCAGTTTTAAGTAACTTTCATAACTAATTGGCGGGTTTTCTGGAAACATTCATAACTTATTACAGTTTGCAATATGACCAGATCAAGAGGATCGTCAAGAGTTCGGCAAAGTTCAAATGAGAAATTTTTAAAATTTCATGGTAACTCTAAATTTACAGGTGAACGGAAAGGTCGGTAACTCTTAGATTAAATACAAACTTAATGCTTCTGACCGGGGAAAATATTACGAACGTATAAAAGTTTGTAAAAGTCAAGGGCGGACAGTAAAGTTAAACTTTTGGAATGAATATAAATTGAATGGATTGACTCGGGGAAAATATTACAAACGTATAAAAGTTTGTACATCACGGGCGGACGGTCAAGTCTTTGACTTTGGAATTTAATATAAATTCAACGGGTTCTGACGGGACTTGAGGAAAAATATTACAGACGTATAAAAGTTTGTAAATTACGGGCGGACGGTAAAGTTGAAATTTCGGAATGAATATAAATTCAACGGGCTCTGACGGGACTCGGGAAAAATATTACAAACGTATAAAAGTTTGTAAAAGTCACGGGCGGACAGTAAAGTTAAACTTTTGGAATGAATATAAATTGAATGGATTGACGGGACTCGGGGAAAATATTACAAACGTATAAAAGTTTGTAAATCACGGGCGGACGGTCAAGTCTTTGACTTTGGAATTTAATATAAATTCAACGGATTCTGACGGGACTTGAGGAAAAATATTACAAACGTATAAAAGTTTGTAAATTACGGGCGGACGGTAAAGTTGAAATTTCGGAATGAATATAAATTCAACGGGCTCTGACGGGACTCGGGAAAAATATTACAAACGTATGAAAGTTTGTAAAAGTCACGGGCGGACAGTAAAGTTAAACGTTTAAAAATTTAAATACGAGTCCTTCGGAATTATTACAAACGAATTTGCAATAAAACCAAGCAGAAAAGCTAATGAGCTTTTTGAAGTTTGCGGAAGAAATTCTTCTACAGGTCTTCCGGAATTATTACAAATGAAGTTGCAACAAGAAAGGGGCAGGAGAGCTAGTAGGCTCTTCAAAGTTCGGGGAAAGAACTCTTCACTTACTGTGTGAATGCCGAGAGCGTTTTATAGTGAAACCGACCTCGAGAGGGAACTATTCCTACTCTAACTAAATCTCGGGGTTGTGCGTTTAATCTCAGAAAAGAATAGAGGGAGTAGAGGTCAAGGGACTAATTTGCGTTGAAATCGAAAGTTCACTGAAATAAACCAAAATAATTGTAACAAAACAAGTTCATTACAAAGTTGTACAAAAGCACTAGTAACTGTTAATAATACCAGCACAATATGTAAATCATAAATATTTATGATACTGGCAAAGCAAACTGTGAAACAAGCTTCAGAATCGTTTTGCGTATATGGTGCTAACATATATCTGATTAAATTTTTATGGCTGAAAATAAAATGCAAACAATAAACTGTCGTAATGAACAATACGGTATCATGAGTAAATTTATTACGTTGCTCAATTTTCTTAGAACCAAACTAACTATTTTTCTTGATATTTAACTATTAGAAATATTTTAACAAGTATTTCTAGTCTTAAACGTGAATAGAAGTACAGCAAATTGCGCAATTTTTAAAGAATTCTTTATTTGAAAGAGTTTTGCCTTCATAGTAGTGCTAATCTCGGTTGACTTTAAATTATTAAATGTATGAATGCGTCCTTTGTGAATTTCATAAACAATGTCGAATTATAATATACACTACTCAAAACGAATATAGAGACACTTATAAAAAATTGAATATTTTTGCTTAAGTAACACTGGATTTGGTAAAAAGTGTCTTCGACTTTTTGAAAAGGATTACTCTTTAAGATGCGAAGATTTCAGCCTTGTTGAATAAGCTTCTAAGAAAAAAAAATGTTAAAAATTGAAATTGGGAATCATTTAATTAACAAACTTTTAAACAGTCAACAATAAGAAAACAACAAATTTAAAAAACTAATAATGGGTGTGGCCTCCTCTGGCCCGGATGACTTCAGCGCAACGACGGGGCACACTCTCAATTAAATTTGAAATTGTTTGTTGAGGATGTTGCTCTCATTCTTGAGAAAGAAGTTCCTCAACCTCATCTAAATTTTCAATAGGCTGACGATCCAGCAATCTTCTTCCCAATACGTCCCATAGGTGTTCGATGGGGTTAAGGTCTGCAATATTAGCCGTCCAGTCCATTACTGTGATATTATGGTCATGAAAAAAATTTGTAACTATCCTAGCCACACGTGGTCTGGCATTATCTTGCTGATAGATAAAGTCAGGTCCCATTTCTCCAGCAAACAGAATCACATGTGGTTTTAAAATGTCCCTGATGTAACGCGCCGCCGTTAGAGAACCTTCCCGAAGAACCACTAGCTCGGTGCGACCATTCAAAGTTATGCCGCCCCATACCATAATAGAGCCTCCGCCAAAACGGACAGTTTCTTGAACAGTGGAGTCTAAATAGCGTTCACCTTGGCTTCTCCACACACGCATTCGTCCATCGTTATGGTCTTCGCAAAACCTGCACTCGTCCGTGAACATTACATTGCTCCATTGTTCTCTAGTCCAGTTACGATGTTCTTGTGCAAAGTTTAGCTGGGCTCGTCTATGTGCTGGTGTTAACCGAGGGACTTTAACTGCTCTCCTTGCACTAACTGAATCTCGTGAAGCCTATTCCGAACTGTTTGGTCCGAAATTCTGGTTCCACTAGTGGCAACCAGTCGATTATGTAGAGACCGGCGGTAATTCTACATTCTCTAATGGTCCAAAACCTCAATTGGAGGTCTTCGCGAGGAGTAGTGGCTGTTTGTCTTTGAGGGTAAGGACGTCTTCTTACGATACCATTATTTATATTCTGTTCCATGCCCTAGCTATAGCAGAATGACTCACATTTAACATTTTAGCAACGCGTCGTCTTGAGTATTCTTCTCCAATTAACGTCACCGCTCTAACTATCTGGTTTCCATTCAGATATACTCTTGGTAGTCTCCTTCTCCCTAACACATCCACATTCATGTTTCTACCAACAAATTACACTGCGAAACGGTAAAATCAAGTGAAAAAATTTTTTTGTTGAATTTAAACTTAAGCGTCTTTTTCGTTGTTTACTTTGTTTTGTAAAATATCCAAGGAAACAAGTGCCTACTTTTTTACAGGTAAAATGTAAAGGTATGTTCATATTATCTGCCAAGTTATAGATTGTTTCGTTGAGATTTACAAAAAATACACACTAATAAGAAGGTGTCTCTATATTCATTTTGAGTAGTGTATTATTGACATCGTTTTAGGAAGCCATACTAGTTTTAGGAAGCCGTACTAGTTTTAAGCAGCCATACTAGTTTTGTGGTAGTTTAGTAAGGTTGCACAATATGCATTTAAAACAGTTCCACGTGTGCTTTTCACTCATACAATAAGCTATTCGTATTTTATTTCAAAGGAAATTCCATTTTCTGTAAAGGGAGATTGGAACAAAAGCATCAGTTAACATAATAACTGAATGATATCTTCGTCATCGCTGGAGGTAATTGCTTAAAATTGTTTGCGTCAAAATCGAGTGCTTGCGTGTAGCTGTTGCGGGTACTTTCTGTAGGGTTCGTTTTTTTATTCTTACACCGTTCTATTCGATGTTTAGAACAACTGAACTCTTTCTGCAAATGCATTTTCTTATAATACTCTTTCGCCAGTGAGGTTGCTTAACAATTTAAACAAATATTTATAAAGGAAGGAGGCAGTAGGAATTTAAATATAAAAATTTGCATTTGCTGTTACTTAGTTACGTCTCTACAAAACAAACATACAAAATTTAATATTTTTTAAATTTAAGCTGTGCTTTTTCAAGAGATTATGTCTTCAGCATACTTTGGCAAAAAATTTAAACTGTATTGTTGTTATTTGTGGCGTTTAGTCAAAAACAAAATAATTTTTATTTTTAAAATTAAGCAAAATTATCATCATCATCATCATCTGACATGGAGCTGACTCGAAGGTCAATCCTGGATTATGCCAGACCCACCCCAAGCTAGTGGGTGGGTAGCAATTTGTGTGAAAGGTTGGAATCGGGTGGTGTGTTGAACAACGTTAGCATGTCTGCAATGCATACCGCAAGACACCGCTGCTGCAACACCGGGTAGTTAGTAAGCTACACATCGATGGGGGTTTTGAGTACGTAACCAAGGCCGTTATGCAATTATGCAATTTAACCTAATTAACTTTGGTATCGCAATTTCACGTTTTTCTCATTTCACACATATCTATTGTTTTAAGATTAGAAATTGCAAATGTTTAATTTTTCTAATAGCTAATAAACTACTTAATATTTACCCTTGTTTTTGGCGTATTAATTCCAGGAATTTCTCTATTGTGTACGCACTTGCCAGGTTTAAGCGAGAATCGGCTCCATTGCATAACCGACTGCTCTAACCAAATAACAGTATGTACTTTGACAACTATTTTTAGTTGTTTAATATCTACGCACGTCTGATCTACCACTGTCTTGGGGATTATCTATGGGTTTTCTACAAAGTATTTATATCTACTCGACTAGCCTACTAAGTACTTAGCTTTGAATGCTTGCTGCTAACCGGTTTCCTTTCACCTGTTGTTAGATGAGCAGGTAATACAGGTGTTCCATCCTGCCTTGCAGGTACCGCTTACTTCTTTATTTGATTGCTTTTGATAGCTGGCGCACTATGCACTCAAATGCACCTGCTTTGCTTTGGCCAAACAAAAAACTTCCGTACCACGCGTTAGGTTTTTACCTGTTTTACTTGTTTTGCAGAGCCAAAGGTACCAATTCACCAATACTACTTTTGATATTCACTCTAGGAGCGACTACAATGAAATCGTCTTTTCAATATACCAAAAAACTTTTACTTTTAAAAGCTAGAGCGGCGTCGTTACACGCGTGCACTCGGCCAATGTTCAAACTTAACTCGATTTTTAAAATTAAGCAAAAATCTAAACAAATATTCATAAATTTAAAACGTGTCTTTTAATACAAAAGTTTCAATGCCGTTTCCTTGTGTGTCTAGGGTAAGTGGGTGAGGTTACTGTTTTGTGAGCAGAAGTCCCGGAATAAATATCCTTTTCAATTTTTTTTTATTAATTTATTCTCTTTCAATTGTTTTTATCTTCTCATAACTGAAATTTTAATGTTTAATCATGTTATAGTAATAAAAGAGGTATCAGTTTAATAATTTCATTACTTGAAGTGTACCAAATTTACAATTTATTGTACAAATCGTGTTTTTGTTACTATTTGATTGTGGAGAACTGGTGTAACTTCTTCTTCTTCTGGAATCCTTATACCCTTAGGGTGTCGAATTATTGCCTTGTGATTTCTTAAGCCATTTTCTCCATCCCTTCCGGTCCATCGCCAGTACTTTCATCTCTTCTCTCGTCTTTCCTCTTTGTCTGCCTAATTCCTCTATTCTTTGTAGCCAGTTTTTCCTGAGTCTTCCTATTCTTCTTTTCCCAATTCTACCTGTCTCCATTATCTTCTTTACTAATCTGTTTTGGTCCATTCTTAGTATATGACCGTATCAGCTTAGTTGCTTCTTCTCAATTTTTCCTGTAATTGTTTCTTGCTGGACTATTTGTCTTATTTGTTCATTCCTTTCTCTGTCCATCTTTGTTTTCCCTCTAATTTTTCTAAAGTATTTCATTTCTGCGGCAATGATTTTTCCTTCGTGTTTGTCTTGCATTGCCCATGATTCACATGCGTATGTCAACTTTGGTACTACTGTTGCAATGTAGACTCTTAATTTCGTTTTCATGTCTAATTTTCTTTTTCCAAATATTGTTTTGTTTAGTGCGTAATAGATCCTAGCACTCTTATTTATTTCATTGGCTATGTCTAGGTCTATCTTCCCATTTTCCAATATTACACTCCCAAGGTGTTCATATGCTGTTACTTTTTACAAGTTTTTCACTTTGATATCAATTTCTCTTGTTTCCTCTTTTGCTTTATTGTTAATTATCATTGTTTTACACTTATTAATGTTCACCTCCATTTCTAATTTTCCTATTTCTTCGGTCCATATTCCCGTTAGTTGTTTTATTTTTCTGTGGCTATCAGATACTATACCATCCGCATGCATGAGACAATCAATTTTTATTGGTATTAATCTATTGTATCCTATTACTGTCTGGTATTGTCTTGTTTTTAGTCTGGTATTCTAACAGTGGAGACTATCCCCTTGTTTTATCCCTGTATCCATATTAAATTTCTTTGATTATTCCCCGTTTATCTTGACCACTCCATATACTTTATTGTAGATACTCTTTATAACCCGTATTAGTTTCTTTGTTCTAGGAACTCCCAAATTATTTTCCTCTGAATTGAGTCAAAGGCGGTTCGTATGTCTATGAAGGTTAGGAATAGTTCTTCTCCCTTTTCTTCTTTCTTTTCTATTAAGTTTCTTAGTATGTGTATGTTGTCGTTTGTTTGTCTCCCTATGCTATATGCTGCTTGTTCATCGTCTAATTTATTATCAACGATTGTTCTTAATCTTCTTTCCATTATTTTCGAATATAGTTTGAAGCTGGTTGATGACAGACATATAGCTCTATAGTTCTCGCAATTTGCGAATTCTCCTTTCTTGTGTATTGGAATTATTACGTTTTCTCGCCACCCTTCTGGGATTTCCTCAGTCTGCCTTGCTTTCCTAAGTATGTTTGGGAGCCATTCCTTTCCTTTCTCTCCTAAACACTTTATTATCTCTGGTTCAATCTTATCTTGTCCACTTGCTTTTCCTGGTTTAATGTCTTTCACTGCTTCATCTAGTTCTTCTGTATTTATACCTTCCTGTATTTCTTCTCCCCCTATTATTTCTTCGTCTTCCTCATTGTCTATTACCCTTCGGTTCTCACTCTCTCTTTGTTTTGTTACAAATTTCTTTGAGTAGTGCTCTGCCCATACTCCTTATATGTCCTGTACCTCTGATTTAAATTCATTATTCCTATTTCTAATGCCTTTTATCATTTTCTTTTTGCTCCCTTTGAGTTTTCTTATGGTGTTCCAGAATTTTCTAATATTTGTTTCATATGCTTGGTCGAGTTCTTTACCGAATTGCTCCCAGCTTTTCCTTTTAGCTTCTCTTATTTCTTCCTTAACTATCCTTCTCTTATTTCTGCAGTCTTCTCTATCTTGTTCATCTTTTGTCTCCCTATACCTTTTCCATGATGGTTTTTTGTTATTAACTGCCTGCCGTACTTCTTCACACCACCATGCCATTTTCCTTGCTTGATTTATGTTGTACTTTCTGGTTTTACAGGTCTCTTTCGCTGTTATATAAATTATGTCTCTAAAGGTTTGCCATCTTTCTTCTAATGTCCAGTTCTTATTGGAGTAAAAATCAAAAAAGCTGTCGGGTATTCGCCGTGTGACCGTCCTTGCATACACCCGTTACTTATTTCCTATTTTCTGAATCAAGTATTATTTATCAGAGATGAAGCTAGAATTTTTGGACCTGGAAGCAAAATTTGCGGTGAAGCCCCCATGTAGACAAAAATTGCCTATTTTTTATTGTTATTTTAATTACCTACAACACTTAGGTAGGCATTTTGTCTTAATTAGTATTTAAATCACCGAGTACTTCTTCTGTAGTACAGATAATTATAAACAAAGTAAAAAATAATTGTAATGTTAATTATTGTATTAGAACACAGAAGTAATTAATACTTTTCAACAAAAGTTATAAACAAAATAAATAATAAAAAAGTCTTTCAAATATTCCGTGAAATCGTAAGTGTTAATTAAAATTTGAAATTTACTTTTGTTCTTGATTTTGCACGAGAAAAAATGTTAATCAAAATTTTAAACTCTTTTTGTAAGCTGTGAATGAAACAACTCACAACAAAGATTTTCAAACATATATCAGGTTGCACTATGTATCACCTGCAATAAACTAGTGTTGTCTAAATAAAAGCGAATCTCCCGCCGCCCCGAGTTGTAAAAACCAATCAAGTTGATAACACCCAACCCAATAACACCTAAATAAAGTGACGTATTCACGGCCAAGGGCATTAAAAATGTATACATTTTTACTAGACAAGATATTTACCGTGCTCTATTTTATAAACACGATGATCAAATACCTAAAATTAATTTTATTCTCTAAACAAAAAGCTCCCAATAAGTGGGTGACCAACAAAAAATCTCCTATCAAGGTTTTTTTCACTGGAAGGTTGTTGCAATGGTCACTTAATACGTTCATAGCGATTTTTTAATAAGAACATGTACAGTTTCAAAAAACAAAAAAAATTAAGCAAACGGGTGGTGATATGCTTAGTTGTTTTTAATTTATTGTAAAATGCAAAATGAGTATCTGTATATAAAATACTTAATTACTTTAACAATATTATTTATTTTTACCTTATACGTATTTCGGCATGTTTTTATGCCATTGTCAAAGGTTATATGAAGAAGTAAACAGTTAGTGTTGTTATAGCAATAGAACTCGGTGACTTGATCTCGGTAATCTTCTGCAGATGACTTGATTTCTTATTCCAAAATGTCCAATAGAGGAGAATTTAAGAGATCAATTTGCTCATTCATTAACGGTACAGTTTTTAAATGTTTGTGAATTTCAAAAGCTTCAAGTATATCTAATTTACGTTTATCATCACAAAAGTGTAAACATTTTATAGTGTTATTAGATGTCATTGAATGATTGTGTTCTAGTAAGTGTTTAGCGTAATTGGAATTATGTGGGTGTTTGTATTTGAAACAACGTACGTGTTCTTTATACCTAATATCAAAATTTCTAATTGTCTGGCCTATATAACCCGAATTACAATGCGAACAATTTAATTTGTAAATGCCTGATTGTAGTCTATTTTTGAAAATATGGGATCGAAGCATATTTAATTGTATCGAATGAAGTTAGGGTATTCGGATAAATTTTTTGAGTGGCTAATTTATAATCTTTTTCTTTAATTCTTGTATTAATAAGTTTAGTATTATAACCATTACTGTATGCAATTTGTTTAATAATTGAAATTTCTCTATTATAATTAATTTCATCTAAAGGAACCGTTAAAGCCCTATGTATCATGGACCTGTATGCTGCTAATTTATGTGTTTTATGATGACAAGAATCGTGTGGTATTGTAACGTCTGTTTGTGTAGGTTTTCTATAAACTGAGTACTCAAATTTATTAGATGAATTAATTTTTACGTTTTAGTCTAAAAAGTTAATGGGCTTATTTTGTTCAGTTTCTAAAAATTCATTAATTAAATCATAAATAAGGGGTTCCCCACCCCTCTCAAAGCACGAAGCTCAATACAAGTTTTGCAAATGAGAAATGGTCGGTTTTTGGGGTGCTCAGGTAAACAACTAAAAGAAAACAACCTTTGGGTTTTTTCTTAATAGAAAGTGGTTTGTATTGTCACCATGTTTATACCGACTGCGACGTCGAAACTCGTAAATTTTTGAAAAAATAAAAAATCATTAGTGATGGCGACCGGGGGATGGTAGCAAAATCGTACTTGCGCAGATCGGCTATTTGACATGCGCGAAACACAAATCTAAGCTTTTTTTCGATTGTATCTATATTGAAGTACAACATTTTCCCCCACCTCTCCTTTATTAGGCGGACCAATCTCGCTACTTTGCGGTTTCACCCCAGTGTGATTAGCAATCTTCTAAACTTATATTGGGTGTTCTGGGTTAAGGCGTCTGAGCTGTAAAGTGTATATAGACGGGCAGATACACACACCGTGAGAAAAGTATAAATCACAAAACAAATATTCGAGGTGAAGCCGGGACTACTGCTTAAAAAACAATATCTCCACCCACTTCGCCACAGAAACGTTAGAAAACGGGCAGTGTTAGTAAAAAAACACGTCTTGAATTAATGAATATTTGTTTAGATTTTTGCTTGGATTTAAAAGTAAAAAATATTTTCTTTTGACTAAACAGAGGTAATAACATAATCACAATAATAAGGGTTTAAATGTTTATTAAAGGTATGCTGGGGACATAAAATATGCAAAAACATAATTTTCCATGCATTTTGCATATAGTTCAACGTTGCTGAGAAACCCTGTATACATATATAACACATATATAAATTATTAACGAGCAAAACATCTACTATCACAAGAAAACGTATCGTTGTTAAACCTCTTAAAACTTTTATAAAAAGTTTACAAACTTGGAGGGAAATTTTCCGAAAAACTAGATTGGAGACAACGTGTTCTAGAAAACTAAATATTACTGTTTAGAGAAACTTCCTAGAGCATATGTAAAGGCTTTTTTCAAGACGATAATTTTAAAACAATATGAAAAATATACGAAAGACGTAGAGAAAATAATTACAGGAAAAAAAAAGAACAGAGAGATTCAATTTATTTAATTTGAAAACAGTATGAGATAGGGGCATCAAAATAATTCAGACACATTTTTTCAATTTCTTTAATTTCAAGGTATGAGAAAGTTCAGGCAAAGTTTTTAAGATTTCCTATAATTTGATACTAAAGAAATATATTTGAAAATCTGAAAGCTGAACAGTTGGAAGTGGGAAGTGCTTTGCTTAATTTTTCAAAAAATAGACTCCATCTTGTAAAACGTAAAATTAACAGAAATTTGTTTACAGGAAAGGTATTTGTTCGAATTCTTCCACCACGCTTATTCAGTCAGTGTATTAGTTTAATGTTTGCAGATTAAAGGGGTAACCTTCGTTTATATTAATTATTTCCAAAGCCGTACTAAGAAGAATCTAATATAAGTCCTCCTTTTGCTGCTTAATTATCTAAATTGTATAGAAGTGTTTTTCATATTTCAGAACGCTTTAAAATGGGAACGTGGATAAAACGAGCAATGAACCTTTCTTTAATACGATAATACAACGATCTGCTGCGCATACCCAATTTGTATTGAAAAAACGTTTAGGTTATTTAGTACTTTGCAAAACTTGGAAATTTTAACTTGACTTAATATGAAATTTGTTCTAAATATAACTTTTCCAATGAGTTTCAGGGGTATCATAAATTCTTAATAATATTCGTAGACACCTACCTTCAGGGCGATTGGGAAAGGTTCGACCAAACTTTGATGGCGAATTCTACTAAGGCGTTTGCTAGTATTAAGCGTTTATAACAATCGTTGTTGTTGTTCTGCACGATGACGTGTTTTAAACAAATACGCGCATCACCTGAATGATTTCATGTTACAGGAAGATAACATTATACGTACAATACTTACTCTTCCAACGCCCAGCAAGCTGTATTGGTACATCCTTCCCGCACTCATGGTTAATTTTTAACCATATGAACAAACTCAACTGTAAAGGCTCTAGCGACTATACGAGGGCGGGATGAAAATTGGTTAGCCTCCACATATGTGGCGCTAGCATGTAAAATATTCATACATAATTTTAAAGTTCCATCTTTTAGTTGAAAACACTGAAAATATAGAGGCCATCTGTCAGATGGTTTGTTGTTAGCAGCTGTTTAGAGAAAACGTGTTTTGTGTTTTTGTAACAATGGAATATATTGAGCATCGTGCTGTTATTGAATTTTTGCATTTAAAAGGCTTAAAAAGCGCAGAAATTTTTGAAGAAATGCAAATTGTATTGAAAGTGCTCCATCATATGCGACTGTAAAAAAATTGGCTGGCTGAGATCAAACGGGGTCGTACGCGCATCCAAGATGAACACCGTTCTGGACGCCCAAGAAGTGTCACTACAACAGAAATGGTCAGCAAAATCCATAATATGGTTTTGAAAGACAGGCGATTGAAATTGGCTGAAATAGCTAATGTTGTGAGCATTTCAAAAGCGCGAGTGTTCAATATTTTAACCCAAGAATTGGGTATGAAAAAACTGCCGCGCGATGGGTGCCGCGTTTTGCTTACGCTCGATCAAAAACGTGTGTGAATGCAGATTTCCCAAGAGTGTCTGGACCGTCTTATGCAGAATACCACTGATTTTGTGTGTAGATTTGTCACCACCGATGAAACCTACTACTATACGCCGGAAAGGAAACTGCAATCAAAGCAATGAACAGAACCTGGTGGCTCGGCTCCAAAGAAAGCAAAGACCTCCAAATCATCTGGCAAGGACATGACATCAGTGTTCTGGGATGCAAAAGAGATTTTGATGATCGATTATCTTCAAAAAGGAAAAACGATAAATGGCGAATACTACGCTAACCTTTTGGATCAGCTACGCCGAAATATTTATCAAAAAAGGTCAGGTTTAGCGCGTAAAAAATCATTTTTCACCAAGATAATGCTCGTCCTCACATCTGTGTTACTGCCATTGCTAAAATCAACGAATTGAAGTAAGATTTGCTTCCACATTCCGTATTCGCCGAATTTGGCTCCTTCTGACTTGCACTTATTCACTAAGCTGAAAATTTTCCTAGGTGGGCCGATATTTTCGTCCGATGAAGAGATCAAGACCGCTGTTGACGCCTATTTTGCAGGCCTTGAGGAAAACATGTTCCGTGATAGGATCAAAGCTGTAGAGCATCGTTGGACAAAATAAATTCAGTTTTCAGGAGATTATGTTGAAAAATAAAAATGATTTTGAAAACATAAAATCGGTCTTTCAGTGCTAGGATAACCAATTATCATCTCGCCCTCGTACATTGTATGAGACGAAATGGTCCTCAGATTGTAACGAAGTTTCGTGTGTAACAAAAAATAAAGTAGATATCGTACAACAAATGATATTGGTATGTAAATTTAACAGACGAAGTCCAAGAATGTCTGAAAACCCTCACAAAAACAACTTCTAAGAACTATGTGAAAATCGTAGGGGTTCGCGGTCATCGTGGAATTGTGAGAAATGGAAAAACCGATGCCTTGCCTGTTGCTGGAGCAAAGAATTTCCTAGTAGATCCAGAATTTGTCTTCGGAATTTCCCCTAAATGCTTGAGGCATAAAATATGTATCTGGACATTGTCACAGCTTACAACAGCTAACACCAAAACAAGTTTCAGTCTCCGTCTCCGTCTCCGTTTCCGTCTTGGAGAATTCTAAATAGCTTTCAACCCAAGACAACGTTCCGTCTCCGTCTCCGTCTCCGTCTCCGTCTCCGTCTCCGTCTCCGTCTCCGTCTCCGTCTCCGTCTCCGTCTCCGTCTCCGTCTCCGTCTCCGTCTCCGTCTCCGTCTCCGTCTCCGTCTCCGTCTCCGTCTCCGTCTCCGTCTCCGTCTCCGTCTCCGTCTCCGTCTCCGTCTCCGTCTCCGTCTCCGTCTCCGTCTCCGTCTCCGTCTCCGTCTCCGTCTCCGTCTCCGTCTCCGTCTCCGTCTCCGTCTCCGTCTCCGTCTCCGTCTCCGTCTCCGTCTCCGTCTCCGTCTCCGTCTCCGTCTCCGTCTCCGTCTCCGTCTCCGTCTCCGTCTCCGTCTCCGTCTCCGTCTCCGTCTCCGTCTCCGTCTCCGTCTCCGTCTCCGTCTCCGTCTCCGTCTCCGTCTCCGTCTCCGTCTCCGTCTCCGTCTCCGTCTCCGTCTCCGTCTCCGTCTCCGTCTCCGTCTCCGTCTCCGTCTCCGTCTCCGTCTCCGTCTCCGTCTCCGTCTCCGTCTCCGTCTCCGTCTCCGTCTCCGTCTCC
This sequence comes from Ctenicera cuprea, assembly GCA_958336395.1. Classification (NCBI taxonomy): domain Eukaryota; kingdom Metazoa; phylum Arthropoda; class Insecta; order Coleoptera; family Elateridae; genus Ctenicera; species Ctenicera cuprea. Next base: position 61,933,644 of record OY284487.1, read on the forward strand.
GTCTCCGTCTCCGTCTCCGTCTCCGTCTCCGTCTCCGTCTCCGTCTCCGTCTCCGTCTCCGTCTCCGTCTCCGTCTCCGTCTCCGTCTCCGTCTCCGTCTCCGTCTCCGTCTCCGTCTCCGTCTCCGTCTCCGTCTCCGTCTCCGTCTCCGTCTCCGTCTCCGTCTCCGTCTCCGTCTCCGTCTCCGTCTCCGTCTCCGTCTCCGTCTCCGTCTCCGTCTCCGTCTCCGTCTCCGTCTCCGTCTCCGTCTCCGTCTCCGTCCCCGTCCCCGTCCCCGTCCCCGTCCCCGTCCCCGTCCCCGTCCCCGTCCCCGTCCCCGTCCCCGTCCCCGTCCCCGTCCCCGTCCCCGTCCCCGTCCCCGTCCCCGTCCCCGTCCCCGTCCCCGTCCCCGTCCCCGTCTCCGTCTCCGTCTCCGTCTCCGTCTCCGTCTCCGTCTCCGTCTCCGTCTCCGTCTCCGTCTCCGTCTCCGTCTCCGTCTCCGTCTCCGTCTCCGTCTCCGTCTCCGTCTCCGTCTCCGTCTCCGTCTCCGTCTCCGTCTCCGTCTCCGTCTCCGTCTCCGTCTCCGTCTCCGTCTCCGTCTCCGTCTCCGTCTCCGTCTCCGTCTCCGTCTCCGTCTCCGTCTCCGTCTCCGTCTCCGTCTCCGTCTCCGTCTCCGTCTCCGTCTCCGTCTCCGTCTCCGTCTCCGTCTCCGTCTCCGTCTCCGTCTCCGTCTCCGTCTCCGTCTCCGTCTCCGTCTCCGTCTCCGTCTCCGTCTCCGTCTCCGTCTCCGTCTCCGTCTCCGTCTCCGTCTCCGTCTCCGTCTCCGTCTCCGTCTCCGTCTCCGTCTTCGTCTCTGTCTCCGTCTCCGTCTCCGTCTCCGTCTCCGTTTCCGTCTCCGTCTCCGTCTCCGTCTCCGTCTCCGTTTCCATCTTGAAAAATTCTAAATAGCTTTCAACCCAAGACAACGCAATGTGAGTGAATTTTTACCAAACGACCCAAGACATCGTAAACGTCACAATAATTTAAAAATAATCATTATAGTAAGTCGAAACAGAGCAATGTTAGTTAGGAAGAGTAGTAGGAACGCTATTAGTTTCTCTTCGTTCATTCCGCACCTCCATGCAAAATCACTCTCCATTATTTATTAGGTATTTTTATGTCTACGTAATAAAAGACTTATTAATTAGCTTTTACAAACTCCTATTAATCTACCTTTTATTCAATATTCTGATATACCGCGATGCACGGTAATTTTGAATTTACAAATCTTATTTTCAAAACAGACTTTTACAGTAAATTAAGCACTAACCTATCCTATACCGTAAATTATCACTTGTAAAGTACGTTGTTTACAGTTCTTTTTGCTAGATTTGTTTGAAATTGCTTGGCCTTGCGGTTTACAGAAGTTCTCAAACAGTTCTCAGTTTAAAATTATTTTTATACGCAACTAGACGACCTCTGAACAATTTAAACTGCCACTGGGTCCTATTTGTTCTAATTTACTCTAAGAATGTAAATAGCTATTTTTTACAAACATCCTGTGCAAAACTTTTTTTAGAGTTTAATGTCAACCATTTCTTCTTGTTCGATTATAAAACTGTACTATAAAATCGATTTTGCTTAAATATGAAAAATTTAAATTTTCAACAACTGTTTTGGCTGCCAGCTTTAAAAAAATTTCGAGTTGCATATTGTGTTTAAAATATGTTGTTTCCTCAACGAAACTTTAATGTGATACTTGTCCAATAATTTTAAAAACTATAACATCATCTTTTGTAACGACATTAAAAATATAATAATTTTTAGTTCTGTTTTCTTGCAAGTGAAGTGACCTACTCTACTAGTAGCTTACGTTTCCATGCATTTTATTACAAACAAAAACAAACCAAAATACTTGAAAGAAACTTATGCGTATTTCAAAAGAATAACTTTTTTGAATCATAAATTGTTATTCGACATGTTATAATCACAAACATGTTAAGAATGTAAATGTACTATACACATTACACACCCTTGAACTACATTCGTTTGAGTAACGCTAACCTATAATTCATTTTATATTTTTTGTTATTATTGGCCTACATTTAGTAATTGATAGATTGAAAGAGTGAAAGGATATTATTACAAAATTATTAAACACTTAAGTAATGTTATGAATCGATCGATAGTTAAGCAAATGCTTTTTTCATAAATGAACATATTTGAGCGTTTTTGCCTTTTTTGTAAAATTAGTGTTTTTTTTGCCTTGTTATATAGTGTTTTGTGCTCATTTTGTTAAATTTGAGAAATTACTCCGCCGCGCATAAAATTTTATTGCAAATTTAAAAATGCAGTTTCTAAATGTTAAAATAAATTTAAATTTTTTAAATTAGGCCTTTCTTTCTCCGACTGCAGCCGCTGTTAGCTCGCATAGATAATACCATTCCCCCGTCCAATCAAGTACAGCGTCAACGTGTGCACACAGTATAGGCGACACCTACCGAATGAATGGCTGATCGAGGCTCTGGAGTTTGGTCATTTTTCCAGCATTTTACATTTATTTTAATTTTAACTTTATTGTTAAGGATAAAGATATTACAACGGTAGTGTAGCAATTACAAATAACAGAGCTACAATTGTACAAGAAATGCTTTTCTTGCATTTAAGACTTAGATGTTGAGATTATGGTTGATAAGATCGTAACGCATTTTCGTCTACGTCTCTCATCTCGACGAACAAGTTTTAGTTTTACGAAATATATAGATTACGGCACAGAAGCTTAATTTTAAAAAGTAAGGAGCTCCTGCTAAATCTTCTGACTTTAGAGCTTCGCGAAGAAGCTCGATAGGCATTGGTGGGACCTGCGGTAGCCGTTTCTACGCTTTTAAAGGGGCTTCACTCAGATCTGGGGTAGCGTCTGCTTCGCTCTAGAAGAAACTTGCGATGCTGCGTTAACTCTTAAAGAAGTACATGAAAATGATTTTTAGCCTTAGATCGGGGCTAGCCCAATCCAAACGTAGGATTATCGGTAGAGCCCATGGTAATAGTGGTTTTATTCGTGACCAGAAGCTAGTGCTCGATTTTGGAAACCAACCTCCCAAGCGTTTGCTTTATTTTGGCCGTTCTGATCGATTTGAAACAAGAACTTATTTTCTGTTTTGAAAACCATTGTATAATTTAGGCTCGTTCTACATGCATTTGATAGTAGGTCTTGGTGGTCACGGTGCGGCGGAAATTACAGCCAACTTCTCCAGTTTAACGTGGCGGCACCTAGTGCGATCCGTAATCCGCCACGGCTCTCTTTGAACCGGATTGAGTTACGCTTGATTAGCGCGCCTGTCAAAGAGCCAACAAGAGTTCGACGAGAACAAGCTATCAGTCATGACTTCAGGCTGAGAGCTCTAAGTTCCTACTGTTAGAGGGAAACTATCTAATTACCTACAGATTTTTTAGATCAGTGCTTGAGCTGAAACGCAGTTCACCCGTCAAATCGCACTAAGACTACGTACCGCCCAGATTGGTCGGTAACCGAAGACAGGTCGGTAGCTCGTCTGATCTTAGTGACCGGTACCTCAACAACGTCGAGTGTACAGATGCACGAGCCCCCTGGGTCAACATTTTGATTGTTGGTGTGAGCATGCATAGTTTCCTTCACCCCTAGTGCCTATGTCCCTAATGTCAGTAGCCACGCCACTTTTTTTCGGAGCTCACTTTCACCTGTCTATATCAACGGCCTTCAACCACCCAGTATATTGCCTGTGAAAATTTATTATTTCGAGTGCTGTTGCGTAGCAATATAAACAAACATCTACAGTTGGGGAGAAGGAAATTTATTATAAAAATTGAAGACGTTGTTGTTTATTAGTTAAATAAACAAACAAAGGGCGATTTTAATATTTTCCATAACCTTCCAAATTAAGAGCTTTGACAGAGGCTGTTAAAAGTTTCCAAACTAGAAAGTCATTTTGTTTTCAAAACGGAAGTCGCCGACAGTTGCCATTGCCTAGTAGCATATAATATCGAGGAACCTATATAGCAATTTGTGTGTCGGGGCGATTTTTTAATATACAGGATGTATTAAAACGTGAGGCTAATAATTACCACACGCAATTCTACGTTGAAAAACAAGCAAAAAACTTTAACACCAATTTGGTCTTAGACGAAGAGTCTTTAAATTATAAGCACTTAAAGGTTTTTTAATTTGGCAACGCTGTAGAATTTAAAGCTAAGAGACATGCATTTAGTTACCCTTGATCGTATATGTTTGTGATTCTGCAATTAAATCAAGTATGTGTTCATGTTTTTCATGGATATCCTCTAAAATTATTGAAATAATTGACAAATCAAGATTGAATGCGTTTTATTTTAATTAATACTCTTTTTTTGGCTACAATAGCTGTTCAAAATGAGCACCTGCAACTTCTACACATTTGGTACACCGAGTAAGAATGTTTGGTATTAGATTTTGCAGCATGTTACGATTGTTTATTTCTCTAACTGCATTATTTATCCGTTCAATAAGTTGTTCTTCGGTTTCAATTTCTACTTGATAAACATGAGCTTTTAAAAAGCCCCAAAAGAAAAAGTCTAGGACATTTAGGTCGGGACTTCTTGCGGGCCATGGTATCGGAGCATTACGCCCGATGCACCGCTCTGGAAAGTTTTGATTTAACCAATCCCTAGTTTCAAGCCCCCAGTGGGCTGGAGCCCACATATATCTCCTGACAAGTAATGGTACATCCTCCAATAATCCCGGTAAATCGTTGTTCAAAAAATTGACAAAATTTTCGGCGTTTAATCGACGAGGCAAAATGTGTGGCCCTATTAGTCTATTTCCCATAATTCCAGCCCATACATTGACGCTGAATCTAAACTGGTGATTAGTTTGATGGAAGACATGAGGGTTTTCATCGGCCCAGTGGTGCATATTGTGCATATTAAACATTCCGTTACGGGTAAATGTGGCTTCATCCGTCCATAAAATGTTTTCAATGAAAGCCGGGTTGACTGCGTGTTGCCGTAATAACCATCTGCAAAACACCATCCGTCGCGGATAATCTTCCGGAAGCAACCCATGGACTTGCTGGAAGTGGAACGGATGTAAGAGATTTTCTCTTAACACTCGATGTACAGCAGTACGGCTAATATTAAGTCTTCGAGCTACAGAACGTGTACTTTGTTGAGGTTCGTCTTCAAATGCCTGTAAGATGTTTTCTTCTATTTCGGGTTGTGACATGTCGTGGTCGCCCTCCACCAACTCCCTGCATAGGTTTCATTCTCCCTGTTTCTCTTAAGCGGCGATCTAGTCTTTCAATAACATGAGCATTAGGATGTCTCCTATTTACATAACGTTCGGCATATAAATTTGAAAGTCGGTGACAAATACCGCCACATTCGCCTAATATCAAATACATATCTGCGTATTCAGGAAAACTGTATGCCATGTTTTTTCCCAAAACCAAAAACACAAAACTGAAGAATCAAACAAGGAACAAAGTAAGTTAGAACAATAATAGCAGGGAATAACTAATAAATAATGAGTGAAGCAGGTTTTACGAAAAGAAAAGTGACTTTTATAAGTGTCAAAAATGACATTAATCAATCTGTCAATAATACATCCAGTTATGAATTTTTTATTATTACATTTTAAAAATAAACCCAGCTTATAATGCATAGTTGCAACGTCTTCCAAAACTATAAATCGCGAAGATTTTGCATTCTTAAATATTAAATTATAAGTAAACTAATTACCAAAATGTTATAATTTATATTTGATTACTTATTTTAAATTTTGAATTATGTGTTGTTGATACTATTTAAATCTATTTCTCAACCATAGTCGAAAAAAATTTCAAAGTTTGAGCATTAATAACTCCTTAATCAACTAAAATTGTATTCGAGTTTTTTGCTTGTTTTTCTACGTAGAATTGCGTGGTGTAATTATTAGCCACATGTTTTAATACACCCTGTATACACCATTTCTCAGAAAAATTGAAATATATGCAAAATGCATTAGAATATTATATTTGTATTATTGTTATTAGCTGTTATTAGTGCTGTTTAATGAAAAAAAATAATTTTTACATTTAAAATTAAACAAAAATTCCAGAGTAATATCAACATGCTCCAATGTCTCTGTATCAAAGCGGTATTAATTTAATTTTAATACCAGTTGTACAATTAAATAGTAAAATAAGACACTATTTGTACAGTAAATTGTAAATTTATTACTTCAAGTAATAATAATTACTTTAAATAAATTTATATTTATTGTTATACTATAACGTCTATAACTAAGCAATAAAACTTTAGTTATAAGAAAATAAACAGTTCAAAAATCAAACAAATAACAGAAAAAAAATTAAATATAGAAGTTGGTCCCAAACAGGATAGAAATCTGGAACGTCTGCTTAAAAACAGCATATTAAACCATTTCGGTATTAGAATATCTTGTTGTTATGCTGGATATAAAAAGACACGTGTTGACTTTATTAATACTAGTGTTACCCCAGCACACAATGCACTGACAGACAGAACCGGCGAAATGTCAAGTCACGTGATGCATTAGTTCAAATAATGACACGCGACGTTATTATAGGTGGCGCCCCAAGATACGCGCGTCTAGCCGACCTTCATATATATTATAAATTAAAATAATTATTATTAAAAAATCGATGTAGAATAAAAATATAAAAATGTTTCATGTTCCATCTGAGGATAGAGACCTTTCATTTAAAAAAAATGGTCCAAATTGGTGAAGCGGTAGCCGCTGGAGGAAGGGGAGAAAAAAACCCTTTGTGCTTTTATATATATGTATGGATGGATTTATTTAGAATTTAGCTTAATTTTAAATGTTTTCTGACTAAACGGCTGTCAGCTAATAACAATAATAACGTTTAAATTCTTAGCCGAAGTACTTTCCTGGAAAACCCTGTATACACGATAAGTTAAAAAAAAACGTAAATATTCCATCGCTTGATTTGAGTTAATTGAATTTACTTTTCGCATTGTTTTCTGTAAAAATATAACTGATCCGAAGTATAACCTCACGTAGATTGTTTAGACCGCGTACATAGTTTGTAAAAAAAGCAATATAAATTAGGTTTATGTTTATCAAGCATAATATTTTCATCAAGCATTTCTTGAACGTACCCGAGCAGTTATGATTTTTATGGAATATTTAATATACCTACTGTGCTATTACCAACATTACCGAGTATTTATTGCTGCAGCGAAATAATTGATATTTTCATCAGGTAAAAGTATAGGTATTGCATTTATTACATTTTCACACCGCGCGTTTAATTTGTAGCGTTTTTTTCTTTGGCCCAGTAGTAGCTCACCTTACCAAAAGATTTTAAATAGTTACATGCCTGCTAAGCAAAAATTGTATATGCTTTTTAAGATTACTGTACAACCATCGGTGGTCTGCAATTGGACGCTCCGGCTAAAATACCTGGGATCGTTAATAACATACTGCAACTGGATGCTGTCGGGATGCTTAATATAATTCCTACGAGAATCTCGGAATTTTGCATTACAATCAGAAGAAGAGTTTAATAATTAGTATTTTTTATAATAATGAGGAAAACCCCTTTTAATTTTCTAACATTCCTAACACTTTAGTTCACTGAAGATGGCTGCTTAGCAGCCGAAATGTACATCTGAACGTACCAATAATTGTTCTTGTGAGAACTAAAAGGGTTTTCCTCATTATTGTTATAATTTTCTCACAGTCTCACATTTTTTCCTAATTTAGTATTTTCTAGACAAATTTTGAAAATTTAAAACAACTATTTTTTGTATTTCTTCCTACTTTTTCATACTTTTTATCAATATTTTACGTTTTTGCCTTTCGCTTTGTTAGTACGTTTCCTGCTATTTTTCTTGCTTCTTTGCCTGCCTTTTTTGAGGGTTTATTTTGGTTAACTCTCCTAGCTCTAGTTATGAATTACGACTTGTTTGTAGAGGTTGGTGCACATTAAAATATAATTATTTTAACGCTCTTGTTATGATTGCCTAATGGGAAAATAATTTATAAAATTACTATTTTGTTACATTCTAAAACATTTATCATAAGTAACTCTAACTTAGAAGATTTGAATACTTGAAACTGCTGCCATCGAAAAAATTTTAATTTTACCAAAAAAAAATTAAGTAATCGTTATGAAATGTGAGAAATCAAACATGAAACGTAAATTAGTACTATTTTGTACCTTAGCGATTTTGTATAAAGTTTATTCTAATCCTCAAACCCATAAATACGTTCTGACACCTAACAAAAAAGAGGAATTGGAAGTATGTACCGCAATTCTGGTAAAAAGACTTTATTCCGTTGACGAAACGTTGCTGTTTATCATTACAAACTCTCACAATTTTGTAATTCCAATTGCCATTAAAAATCCTCACATGATTGTGACAATGCAGGAACCCATAGAAATGTCGCTGAAAGTTTACAATAATTACATAATTTATACTGACAACGTCGCATCGTTGACTTCTACTATTGTAAAACTAAAAGAAAGTTCAATTTGGGACAAAAGCGAAGGGCCAAGGGGAAAATACATGGTGGTTACGTCTGCATCAGAAAATTTGGAACATTTATTTGAAATACTTTGGAGTTTTGATATTATGAACGTTATATTGTTGCAGCACCATGACAATAAAACTGTACCCCAGCTTTACATTTCCAACCCATTTGCAGAGGGTGGTAAATGCGGGAAAAAATCACATTTGCATGTTGTCCAAAACTGTGATGAAACCACTGTTGTTAAATTTAACAAAACGTTCAGGAATTTAAACGACTGTGCTCTTCAGCTACTCACTCGTTCTAACATAACTAGAAATCCAAAAGTTGATGGCTCTTTTGCAATTTTAGCAGGAATTATGGATCTTATTGGTGGGGTTTTAAAGAAAAATACCAGTCTTGTTGTTACATCGGATAGCAAAGAGATTCTTTACGATCGCACTCATGACATATCGATAGCATGTGAAGTTTCCAGAGCGTTACAGATCTTTGAAAACTACGACCTAAGTAGGCTCTTACATCGCGATTTGATTATTTGGGTTGTTCCTAAAGCGGCAAAAGTATCTAACATCAAAATAATTACTTTAATATATAACAAAAATGTGTGGATTATGATTGTTGTAGGTTTTGCGTCTACATTGATTTTTTGGTGGTTAATTGCAAAACACAGACAGGAAGAAAGTAGTTTTAAAAGTTTTTTGAGGTGTTGGTTAATTCTTTGCAGATATCTATTTTCGGAATCAGATAATCTAGAACCTCACACTAGGCCAATTAAAATACTTGCATTGTTTTATCTACTACATTGCATAATAATATGTGGATTATTTCAAGCTAAGTTGGTAAGCGTTCTAACACAACCTGTTTATGAAACACCAATGAGTACCATCGAAGAACTTGCGGACAGTAATCTAACGATAATGAGCTTCGCAGCTTTCAGTATGGGTTTTTCAGGAAACGATCAGAATTATGCGTTTGGCAAAATACGGAACCGAACCATAAATCAGCCCGTAGTTAACATAACCCGTAACTTGGGTTTAGTAGCATATGGTCGCAATATTGCTAGCCCCACTGGAGAAAGGGTTTTATACATGCATCCAAAGGAAAGAGCTATGATGAACCTGATAGTGCATAATCCAGGTTTCTTGGCAGTCGAAGCATCATTTGCTATGAGAAAAGGACATTATTTTATGAGTACCATCAACGAAATCGGCAAGAGGGTGGTTGAAAGTGGTTTCCATGAATACATGTTATCAAAAGCTGCCGGGTTGCAGTATGTTGAAGTAAACGACAATCCAAATGTTGCTTTAACAGTTGGTCATTTGGGTGGCATATTTATTTGGTGGGCAGTTGGATTACTGATTGCAACCGGAGCATTTCTTACAGAACTACTCATATTTCACCATCAACTTACACAAATACAAAATGCAAGTTAGATATTACTATGACATTCTGACGTTTCCACTTAGGTTATAATTTGTTACATTTCTTGTAATATTTAAATGCAAATGTAAAAAGTATAAATAAAATTATTTAAAATATTTTTTGTCAAAATAATGTTCACCATTACCTGGGTACATGCATTTGACATCCACATTACAGCCTACCTTCTTGTTTAACGTGGCGGCACCTAGCGTGAGCTTTATCCGCTACGTTCCTCTTTGAGACGGATTGAGATACGCTCAATCAGCGCGCCTGCTCAAGTTAATTGCGGTTCAATGAGACCAAGCTACCAGTCTTGGCAGTAGGCTGCGAGCCCTAAGTCTCTAGTGGTCGGAGAAGATTACCTAAATTTCTACTAATTCTGCAGATCACTGACCGAGCTGCTCATCCGTTGAACCGCAGCAAGGCGGCCCTAGCCTGCATAGTCACCAAGACGGGGGCTGCTATTCTTCCGGGAGCTCACACTTGGTTCCCGTGGTATCAGTCAGAAAAGTCACTGGTTGGATTATATAGAGCAAGCACGTGCCGAAAGCAGTGCTACTCCCAATCACAGTACTGGTCGACTACCCACCGCCCAGATTAGTCGGTGGTTGGTCTGATATGACCGGTACCCAAACACGAACCCTCTGGGTCGACACTTTGATAGTTGACGTGAGCAGGCAAAGTGAACCTTACTCTTAGGGCCCACGTCCCTAATGCCAGCAGCCGCGCCACTGCTTCTCGAGGCTCACCTTTACCTGCCTGAATCATCGGCCTCTAACCACCATGTGAAGAACACACATATTTAGGAGCGAGCATAGGAGAATGAAGGAAGAATGAGGGCAAAATAAGCAAAAGAATTAAAAAGACTAAATAATGAATAGGATCAGCATATTGTAGGACAAGGAAAACAAAAATCCAAATATACAACACAATGATAAAAAGTGTAGTACTATATGGGGCTGAGGTAGGGCAATTAGAAGAACAAAACAAAAGTAGGTTGAGTGTATTAGAAGTGGAAAAACGATACGATAAAGGATATGATGGGAATCAACAGTGATATAGTAGAGGAAACAGAACGAAGACAATTAATATGGTTCAAACACTTCCAAAATTGAAGACAAGAAGAATACCCAAAACGGCAATAGAATAGATTCCACAGTAAAGGAGAAAACGAAGAAAACCAAGAAAGAGCTGATATAAAAGAATACAATCAGCAATGAGAACAGAGAATATACAACAAAGAAAATAGATGGACCGAAATCAATGGAGAAATCTTCTGGAAACCGGAAAGGACCGACAGGACTCATAACACCGGAAAGAGACAGAGATAAACTTCTTATTAACTGGACTGTTAGAAAAAGTGTCGATGACATCAATAAATCAATTTAACAACTACGAAATTTTGCCTGTTAACTAAACAACTTTTATTTAAAATATTTTCTGGCCACCCTGTATGTAAATAATTCTAATATAACATGATAGTGCTAATGTTTTAAGTGTCTGTAAAATAATGGAGTCATTACTTTAACTCATTTGAAATACAGCATGTTCCCCTATCCCCCTACCTGGCGCTTTTATCTTTCTAATGGAAAAATAATCTGCTAACCTACTAGTTTTCTTTATTATAAAAAATTCATTGTAAATTGACGTATACTTTTTGAATGTACAACTTGCAAAGGCAGCCTATCATTATCTGAAACCCTACACAGTTAGCTCTACGTTTAGTAAAGAAAAGTAATTTGATACCTGTGGAAGGCTGCATCAGTTCAAATATGAAACTATTTGGTGCATTAGTGATTTTATACAAAGTGAGTTGTTTGAATTGTGAAACGGACAAATACTTTGTATTGCCAAACACAATCGAGCCATTGGGAGTATGTTTGTCTATTCTATTTAAAAAGCTCTATTCCACCGAAGAAACATTAGTGTTTATATTTGAAAGCAGCCACAATTTTCCAATTCCAATTTACCTTGAAACTCCGCGTCTGATAACAATAATAGTAAAACCCATAAAAATGTCCTTAACATTTTACAATAATTATATAATTTATACTGAAGATGCTGCAACGCTAAATTCTACAATTTTTAAACTAAAACTGAGCAAAATTTGGAACAACAGTGAAGGTCCTAGGGGAAAATACATCATAGTTACTTCTACAACAAACAATTTGGAAGAATTATTTGAAACACTTTGGAGATTCGACATCCTAAATGTTGTATTAATACAGCACCAGGCGAATAAATTTGCACCCCAGCTTTACATGTCTAACCCATTTGCAGAGGGTGGTAAATGCGGAAAAAAAGCACACTTGCATATTGTCCAAAACTGCGATGAAAACACTACTGTAAAATTTTACAAAACTTTCAGAAATTTAAACGAATGCACCTTTCAATTTATAAGTCGTTCTAACATAACCAGAAATCCAAAAGTAGAAGGTACTTATGCAATTTTGGCAGAAATAATGGATAGAGTTGGTGAAGTTTTAAAGAAAAATACTTCTCTTCTTGTAACATTGGACACAAAGAAAATTCTCTACAATTTCAGCGAAGACATATCATTAGCTGCTCAAGTTTCCAGAGCATCAGAGGTCTTTGATGATTACGATTTAACCGTACTTATATACCAAGATCAAGTTATTTGGAGTGTTCCTAAAGCGGCAAAAATATCTAACATAAAAATACTGACTTTGGTATTTGAAGGAAAGGTATGGGGTATGATCGTGTTAGTTTCTGTTTTGACGGTTACCATTTGGTGGTTAAGTGCAAAATATCAAGCAGAAGAAAATAACTTTAAAAGCTTTTCAAGATGCTGGTTAATAATTTGCAGGTATCTGTTTTGTGGGGCGGATAATCTTCGGCCTAAAGTTATAACTATTAAAATCCTGGTACTGTTTTACTTATTTTATTGTATAATAATTAGTGGATCATTTCAAGCTAAACTGGTAAGCATTTTGACCCAACCCGTGTACGAAACTCAAATTAGTACCATTGAAGAACTTGCAGAAACTAACCTAATCATATTGAGTTTCACAGCTTTCAAGGATGTTACTTCAGGTAACAATAATAATTCTGCGTATGTTGAATTACGCAACCGAATTATATATCAGCCCATAGTTAACATAACTAATAATTTAGTTTTAGTTGCACATGGGCATAATTTTGTAAGCCCCATTGGAGAAAGAGCTCTAAGCATGCATCCAAAAGAAAAATCTATGCTAAATACAATCGTTCATAATACGGGCGTGTTAGCAGTTGATGGGTCGTTTGCTATGAGAAAAGGACATTATTTGATGAATACCATCAATGAAATTACCAGAAGGATAGTTGAAAGTGGGTTTCATGAATACGTTTTGTCGAAAGCTACAGGATTACATTATGTTAAAGTGCACGACAATCCAAAAGTTACATTTACAATTAGTCATTTGGGTGGAGTATTTATTTGGTGGGGAGTTGGATTATTAGTTGCAACAGGAATATTTTTTGTAGAACTGTTTACACTTCGCCATCAACATATGAAAAGGAAAATAAATTTATTTTTCAAAGTGTACCTAAAATTCTAAAGTTAATTCAGAAATAAAGTTTACCAGGAAGAAAAGGGGGAAAATATCGTTGTGCTGTAAAGTAAAATTAATCACGTTTGAAGATAAAAGTGCTCCAAAATTTACATCTAGCCCGATCTAGCCGCGTTTTAAACCTGTGTTCAAGCAATCTTCTTTTTTTTTGGTTAGGATATCGGGTTTAGTAGTCTTTCTTCAGTGTTTGTGTCTTTTCGTTACACTAGTACGCCTGTTCAACACCTTGCTGTTGCAGATCTTACAACTTTGCCAACGGTTCGTAGCTAGAAGGTCAAATCAACAAATCTTTCAAAATGCTTTTCACCGCGTGTCCCAAAGACTTCGACGTTGTAGTAATATTTTACTAAATGCACATGAAGGAAATCGTAGAAAAACAACAACAGTTCAAAACGAAAGGTTTGTAATAATTACTTTAAAAATTTTTGTAAGCAATATTACCATATTGAAAAAAAGCTTTTTTAATGCCGCTGCAGTATTACTCAAACGATTATTAATCAGCCAGAGTCTCTATTAAACATTTCCTCTTTCGACCAACAACCGAAGAATGCAATTAAACTGCACGAGAGAACCCTTTGACAGGTTAATAACTGCAGTAGATGATTTTTCTCCAATGAGTCAATGTTTATGTGGTACGGACAAGACCACAGGAGCGGTCTAGCAAAGAATGTACCAGGACACTGTTATATGTATTTCTCGCTACGCCGCCACTGGTGATTTTCAGTGCAGATACCTCGCGCCTCTAGATGCATTCTCGATTCATTCTCACCCCGGCACTCAAGTTAAGTACGCAGCAACCAGTCCTACGCTGTGGTTGTGTTGTAACACTCTCGTCCACGAGTTACCGAAGGTGTAAAATTCAACACCTTCTTCTGGGCAAAGCTTAGTTGGAGGCTTTGGCAGTGACATATCCCGACATCTGAATACCCCAAATTATCGTTCGTTTATCGTCTAATATTTCGCTCGACTTGGTCGGATCAAAGCAAAGCGTGGTGTGTAATTCTTTTGTGAAGAGTCCATTTTGTTCCGTTTGCCGTGTTGCACGTTACCATATCGCCTAGGGCGGATTTTTGACGTCACTGCCGGGTCATCCCCGAAGCTATACCTGGAATCTTTCGATCTACTTCTCCCGTTATGGATTAGGCTGCTCTTTAGTCTCGAAAGCCTCGTTGAAAGTTCCCGTTACCGTTCCCCATCCACACCTATAACCTGCTGGTGAGGTGTCCATCAAGTAACCCACAGGTAGACGGCAGGTGGAGTAAATCCCGAACTTGCATGTACATTTGTACCGTTACTTTTAACCAGTGAAAGTGCTATATACAAGCCGTCAAATATTTGTATGCGTTCCGATCCTATATTCTACGTTGATCATAATTATATTCTTACTATAGCTGCATGTGTTCATGAAAATTATATTTTAGGTATATATTTGCATGTGTTTATTATTACTGGATTTTGTTCGAAACCTACGTCGGAGCTGGTAATACCTTGTAATTTGAAAGGAACCCTCTCCGAGACAAAAATTTCGCATACCGCAACGTTGCCTAGAATTGTTTGTATTCATTTAATATATGTACCTATATTCTTTGTTCATATTACCCATTTATAGCCGCAATCTGCGGCCAATTATATTTTATTCAATGTACTTTGTGTTCAAATTAAACATTGAGACTTAATTGACATCGGTACTTAGCCTCAACAAAATTATAAGCAACCATTGTAAACTCCATCTAGGTGGAAGCAGAAGGTAAGTCATCTCCAAGAAAGCTGTCTACAAGGGAGGTTCCTGTTTCTCCCCCCCCCCCCCCTTTGAACGTCGGCCTGCCCTTCCTGCTTCAACAACCATTAATAAAACATCAAAAACAGGTGGCGCCCTCTTTAATCTAACCCAAGTTTATCTGCGAAGAGCCCTTTCGTTTTATCGATCGAACCACTCCCTCCTTCGACTTTGAGCTGGCTGCGTGCACTCCTTTTGTTACGGAGTCTCGAACAAATCTATCGCCCAATTTTTGGACCCCTTTTACCGTTTTGCCCGTAACAACACATGCGGTTTAGAAAAAGTTTTCTGACGGTGTGGAGCCTATAATGTAAGGCATATGTACAAATCTTGTGGTCTACTCTAACAAAACTGTATAAGCGTGGTATCAAGATATTGTTATTTCACACATAATGCAACAACGCGCCGAGTTAGAACAGTAATAGAAACTCTTCTTCAAAGAGAAGCAACCAACAGCACGCATTGGCCAACTCAACTCACCGGACAAGGCTCCAGTAGAGCATGCACATGCACCTTCAAAAGAAAAGAAATTTTTCAGACAACTTGGACCAATTGGGAATTGCTCATCAAAAAGAGTAGACAGCAATACCTCATCAATTTATGATCACCTAATCGATGCAATACGCTAATAGCCAACAGAGGATGTCTTACTTGCTATTAATGTTAAGAATATTCATTATAAGTTTTTTGATCTGTTGTTACTCGTACTTGATATTTTGTTGGTGTATTTGATTTCTTTTGTGCATTTACAGTTCAAAAGTAGAAATTATTCAAATTTGTAAATATTTTATTATTAAATAAACAATGTAAGTTCTAAAAGTTAATTTACATATAGTTTAATAAATTGGTTGTTAGATAGATAGATAGTCGTTTATTTTCCAGATAGCACAGGATATCCTATGGACGATCATATTAGATCCAAGCTACATCCGCACGTCCATAGACATAGAGCGGATAACCATAAGATATCCAAATTGGATATCCATAAGACATCCCACAAGGACGTTCTTCAGAAATCCAGTTTAGGTCTAGTAATGTACATTTATAATGTTATTTTATGTTTTTGACAACAGTAAATACTAAACCTAAACAAAAACTTACAAAATAATGCAAATTATTAGAAAAAAGTGGAACATATGTATATGCAAAAAAAATAATTTGTTGAGTTTGCCTACATTCGCGGTCAAATGTGGTTGTTCATGCCGTGGAATGAATTTTTACTACTCCGCAATCTCCGTGACGGAAGTTTGCACGTTGTGTGCTGCATTAACTGACTTGTATATTTACTTTAGCATCCAGCTTCAGTGTCGTTTGTTGTTTGGTAATTGTCATTTTGGTTTGTGTTGTTGGTGGTTTGAAGTGTTTAGACAATATTATTTATAATTTACAGCTTTAAAGAATAAGAAATTAAGCACAAGTTGAAGGATAGGTAGATTTATAGCTGCGAACAAAATTTCGGATTTAACTGTAGTTGATAAAAACAATACTTTATTTTTTGTTATCGTTTCTGGTAAACATATTTGGAAAAAAATAAATATGAATAATATCCATTCGGAACGTCCTGTGAACATCCCTTGAAGATGTCGTATAGATATCCATTTAAGATGTCGTTTGGACGTCCTTTTCAATTTTTAGGGGCATCCAGAGTTGTGGCAAACGAACTAGGTATGGCTTTCTTAGGACGTCCATAACATTCGTGATGGATGTCCAGAGAATGCCTTGTGGACATTGTTGTGCTATATTGGTTAGCTTTAATAGCTATACAATTTCGTTATAAACATTTGTTCTCGGACAAAAATTATGACATATAATATACTTATTTATAATAATTAAACTTTAAAAAATTGAGCTTTGGTTTGATAACTAAGCACTGCATGACATGACAATAATAATTCAAAAACAAATACTGCGAAACTAAACCAAGTTTAATTTTTGGCATTAAAATTAATGTTTGTAGTTTGACATGTGTTCTAATATTCATTTAATTTAAGTTTTTGTAGCATATAATCAATACCAGTATACCTGTTCCATTGTAAAATTATATTCATAGCCCTTTTTTTGGCCACCTACCCCAACTAACAAAAATCGACTCGAGATGAACGCGTCCGTGCAGTTACAGCAAAACGTGTAGTTGAGTTGGCATCACTAAAATAAGCTAACTATTTTGTTTACATTTCCATCAGGAGAAGCACAATCAAGAAAAAGTTTGAGATTTTCATGTTAATAAAACTCTAAAGTACTTAAAACTGAATAAATCACAACATTAGTTAAATGGTAAACGAAAATAACAAACTATCTCTAATACTTCATTCAATTGTCAATTGTTTTTAACCCTTTTGTAGAATAATACATTTGAGATAGAATATCAACGGCTCGTGGTATGTACCGAACCACATAATTCAAAGTGTAAATCAGTGCGTGAAGAAATTAATAGTATATTATAAACCAAGGAACTAAAGTGATTCATTTAATCCCGAGGGTGAAGTTTATTGCTCGAGACGAAGTCTAGGGCAATAATCACACGAGGGATTAAAAGGGACTTTGATCCCGTGGTATATACGCTATTTTTTGCACTCCGAATAATTTGAAATCAAAGTAGTCAAATTGTGATTTTGACATTGTAAAAGCTTCATGAAAAATGCTGTGTAACCATAGTAACGCTGTCAACAAGATCCATTGAACGGATCGCCATTTTAAATTTATTTAATGTGTTTTTAATGTAAGAGAAGATGAGTGAATTTGATGTAGATAAGGCCGCTGAAGAGATCACGGAAAAGTTATTACCCACAAAATCGCGAAAAATATATGAGCAGCAATATGAAGCATTTGTTAAGTGGTGCAGTGAGAAAAAACTGGAAAACTATACCGAAAATGTTTTGTTGGTATACTTTCACGAGAAATCGAAATTAGTTTGTGTGTCTACACTTTGGGCACATTATTCAATGCTACACTTGTTCATCATATATCCGACAAAAATAATCGTTTATTTAATCTAGTAAATTGTACTAATGTGAATATTAATGTCAACATAAATCGGAAATAGGTTAGATTACCAATTTAAAAAAATTCATTTAGTTTGATATTTACTTTAGTCCCTTGGGAGTTTCAATCATTTTTAATTCCTTGGGAGTAAAAGTGACACTTTAGTCTTCGAAAAAAGCGACTGAAGTAGCACTTTATAAATATTAACAAAAAAATTTTACTGTTATAGTTTATGATGCCCTAATTTGCTGTAACTTTTTCATTACAAATTTCCAAGTTGAAGTTAACTTCATAAAGAGATTTGCGTTATTTAAATTTCTCAACGTCAATAATGGTTGAGAGTGCAAAAAAAATTCAGACAGTAGTAGCAGTAGTCAAAGACAGTAGATCGTTATGTATCTACACACAAGTTAACATAATTAAAATAACTTAGCTTGCTAAAATAAGTGCATATCTTCTTGCGATTACCTAGCATACTTTCCATCCTGGTTACTGCTCTTGAAAATCATTACTCTACGCTATCCAAACTCGAAACGAACTCCATCGTGTGTGGAGGCAGCGGGGGAGGGGGGAAGGATTGCTTATACATTTTAGTAGAAGATTGCGTTTTGCGTTGGGTCTACCATGGTGTGTGCAACTCGTAGGCCCGGATCGGGTCGTAATGTTCATAACGGAACGTCATGCTTCTTTAACCTGTTTACTGCTCTTAAAAATTATTACTCACGCTATCCAACCCTGAATCAAAATCCATCGTGTGCGAGTTAGGAGGGGGGTATTGCTTATAAACTTTAGCAGAAGATTGCGTTTTGCGTTGGGTGTGCCATGGTGTGTGCAGCTCGTAGGCCCGGATCGGGTCGTAATCTTCATAACGGCACGTGATGCCTCTTTAACCTGTTTACTTCTCTTAAAAATTATTGCTCACGCTATCCAAACCTGAAACAAACTCCATCGTGTGCGAGTTAGGAGAGGGGTATTGCTCATAAATTTCAGTAGAAAATTGGGTTTGGCGTTGGGTCGGTCATGGTGTGTGCAACTCGCAGGCCCGCATTTGGTCGTAATCTTCATAACGGCACGTGATGCCTCTTTAAGCTGGTCACTGCTCTTAAAAATCATTACCTGCGCTATCCAAACCTGAAACAAACTTCATTGTGTGCAAGCGGGGGGGGGGGGGGGGGGGGGGTATTGCTTATAAATTTCAGCAGAGGATTGCGTTTGGAGTTGGGTTTGTCATGGTGTGTGCTACTTCTAGGCCTAGATCGGGTCGTAATCTTTATAACGGCACGTAATGCTTTTTTAACCTGGTCACTGCTCTTAAAAATCATTACCTACGCTATCCAAACCTGAAACAAACTCCATCGTGTGCGAGGGGAGGGTATTGCTTATAAATTTCAGCAGAGGATTGCGTTTGGCGTTGGGTCTGTCATGGTGTGTGCTACTCCTAGGCCCAGATCGGGTCGTAATTTTTATAGCGGCACGTAATGCCTCTTTAACCTAGTCACTGCTCTTAAAAATCATTACCCACGCTATCTAAACCTGAAACAAACTTCATCGTGTTCGAGTGAGGAGGGGGTATTGCTTATAAATTTCAGCAGCGGATTGCGTTTGGTGTTGAGTCTGTCATGGTGTGTGCAACTGGCAGGTCTGGATCGGTTCGTAATCTTCATAAAGGCACTTGATGATACTTTAACCTGGTCACTGCTCTTAATAAAATACTTTACAATTTTAGCAATGTTCTATGTTGTTGAAGTTATAGTTGTAGTTATGGGGAGGGTTAACTGGTTTGGTAAATTGATTATGAGTGCCATATTCTATTGTAGGGAACAGATATCTAGCCGTAGAATTGCACTGAAGCTTGCTGTTGTAGGGGCTACTGCTCGTATTGGGAGTTCTATATATATATATTTTGCATGTGATAAGTGTGTTTTTGGGAGCTAGTTTGTTGTGTATTATGTGTAGAACTTTTTTCAAATAAAACACGGTGATTGGTTCGGACATCTGCAAGAGTGCCTCTAGGTACTGCCTTATCTGATCTATGCTATTCGGATAGGGTGTAAATAATTTGGATAGGTGCTTTGTAAAAACTTGAGTATTTTCTTTGTCACTCCTGGCTTGTACCATCTATTTTTCAAATTGGGGGTATTCTAACCGCGCCGCGTTACAGCGCTGGTCTTAAGTCCAATATACCATATATTATACTACGAGCGGTTTATATAGCACGAATGGTATAGATTATTGATTAAATTTTATGATCAAACTGCATAGTTCACCGATTTTATTAATCACTTGAAACGTAAGCCCAACAAATTACTCCTCTGCACCAAAGCGTCATTGCGCCAAGTAGTCTCTGCGCCAAAACGATTCAACGCGCGCCGAATGGCCGGCCCAAACGGCCAGGCCTAAACAATCGGTTTCGCATGTTAAAGTAGTAAAAGTAAAAACATATAAACGTACTGTAACTATATTTTATGTGATATAATTATTGACGCTTCCCAACACTGCTGGTTCGTGTTTTAATACCAGACATGATCACGTTTTATGTGGCAATATCTTTCCATTTCACCCAGCGTTGTTTCTTAAAAAACTAAATTAAAACAATAAGTCTAAGATTGCATGTCTGTGATCATCATACAATATTCAGCTTCCCCAACAATTAAGATCCTTAAATCTAACTCATCTAGATTAAACAAGCAAGCAACAATAATACTTCAAAAAATTACACAGACAGTTTTTGGGTGAGTTGCCGAAGCAATAGGAAACAGTACAAACATGATTATTTGTATACATTCTTTTAAGAATTAAAACAAACTTAACTTATGTCATTTCTTTAACGCTGATATCGATCTATAAGTTCTACAAAAAACACAGCTGTCGCAAATAACAATCCAACTATCCACCAAATGAACAATCCACCCAAATGTTTCATAGTTAGAACGACAACTGTATTATTGTTTACTGCAGCGTAACGCAATCCAGCTGTTTTTGATAAGATGTATTCATCCAATCCACTTTCAGTTATCCTTGACGTGATTTCGTTAATCGTGCTCATCAAATAATGTCCTTTTCTCATAGCAAACGATGCTTCCAACTCAATTATACCCGTCTTATGTACTATCGCATCCACCATAGCCTTTTCTTTTGGGTGCATGCTTAAAGATCTCTTTCCGATAGCGCATGCAAAACTACGATTGTAAGCAACTAAACAAACATTATTGGTCAGGTTTGTGTAGGGTTGTAGTATGAACCTATTCGGAAGCCTATTGTATATATAATTCTTGTTGGTTACCGTTATATATGATTGTAGTCTTAGTATTGTTAGATCAGATTGTCCAAGTTCTGCCACGGTACTTATTGGCTTGTCACGTTTGGGTTGTGTCAAAACACTTACCAATCTTCCTTGAAATAAGCAATTTATTACTATGCATAGCAATAAATAAAACAACATAAGCATTCTAAGAACGTTCAGCTTTGGTACAAGGTTTTCCGATCCGTTAAGCATAAACCTCCAAATAAACAGGGAACACCTTTGAAAACTTTTGAAGCTTGTTAGATCTGTTGTATGTTTTGCAATTAACCACCACGTTGGGACTATAACAACTAACACTGCGACAATTGCACCCCATAGCCGTTTCTCAAAAACTGTAGTAATGATTCTTGTATTTGAAATCTGATCCGCTTTAGGCACAATCCAGATATTTTCATCTCTGTATAAAAGATCACTTAAATCGTAGTATTGGTACGTTTCTAACGCTCGCGAAACCTCGGCTTGTAATGTTATATCTTCACTGTGATTGTACATTATGTCTTTTGCATTTGGTGTAGTAATAACAGATATATTTGATCTTAGAAATACGCCAACTATCTTTTTTAAATGGATCAAAATCCCATATGTGCCACTTATTCTCGGATTTCTGACTATGTTGGGTGGTACTATTAATTTTAAAGAACAATCGTTAAGATTTCGGAATGTTTTGTAGAACTTGACTGTTGTATATTGATCACAATGCTGGACAATATTGAAATGTGCCTTTTTGACACATTTACTGCCATTTGCAAATGGATGGGACATGTAAAGCTCGGACATTAATTTTCTGTCGTTATGCTGTATTAATATGACATTTATTATGTCGAAACTCCAAAGTATATCAAATATATTTTCCAAGTTACTTCTTTTGGTGGAAGTAACCACGATGTATTTTCCTCTGGGACTTGTACTGTTGTTCCAGATAGAACTTTGACGCAATTTTGCTATTATTATTTTCAACGATGCAGCATCTTTAACATAAATGATGTAATTGTTATAGAAATTCAAAGACAATTTTATCGGTTGGTCGATTCTTGCAATTATTCGTGGATTTTCAATCTTAGTTGCAATTATAATATCTTCAGGATTTTTCGTTATAAACACGAAAGTTTCTTCAGTGGAATACAATTTTTCGAACAAATTTAATGTACATAATTCCAGTCCGTCGTTAGCGTTTGGTAACGAAAAGTTGTCATATAGTTGACTATTGCAACATTGGAAGTTGTACCAAACTGTTGCTGACAAGAGCAATGTTACCACACAATTCATGTTTTGCATAATGCGTTGCTTGAATTCGAATGAGTAAAAAAAATAGTATTAAGTAGAAACCTATTTACTACTTATTATTTTATTATTCATAAACATAACTTGTAATGAGTTTCCAATATTTACATAAAACAAAAAAATAATGCCACAATAACAAGTTTTTAGGCAGCACTACCTTAGTATACACTGTGTCTATAAAGTACCCCCCTAACCCACCCAACTAACTTTTGAACGACTTGATATTTTACCACAAATTTGGTGTGCTGTAATGGGAAATTAAATACTATTTTTCAGCCCTTATTAAAATTTTGTATCATCAAAAATGGCAACGGGGGGGGGGGGGGGGGGTTGAGTGACACCTCATTGGAAAAATCTTTTAGTTCTGCGTCTGATCCTAGAGTTTCAAAGAAAAATATTCAGCCTTAACAAAATGACAATGTTCGAAGATAAAGCATTCTATTAAAAAAAACTAAGAAATAAAGCTTAAATTAATTAAATTAGGTGTTCGAAATGTTTACCATTCACTTCTTGGCACATAAGAAGTCGGTTATGAAATTCCTGCCTTACATTTTCATAAGTTTCTGGAGTGATATTTCTGCAAACTTCTGTAATGCGTTGCTCCAGTTCTTCAATTGCTTCTGGACGGGTTCTGTACACTTTCGATTTTAGATATTCCCATAGAAAAAAATCTAAGGAAGTTAAATCTGGGGAGTGAGCCGGCTATTCTACAGGCCCCCGCCTACCAATCCATCTTCCAAGCAAATGTCCGTTGAGAAAGTCAGAAACAGGCCTATAATAATGAGGCGGCGCACCGTCTTGTTGGAACATAACGTTTTCAATATTATTTCAAGCCACCTGAGATATTTCTGGGAAAATTTAGTCCTGCAAATGAAAAAGTGGACTACTGGATAAAAAAATCAAAAAATTTTGAATTGAGTGAGTCCATTACTTTAAAGTCCGCCATTTTGTTATGGCTTAATATTTTTCTTTGAAACTCTATGATCAGACGCAGAACTAAAAGATCTTTCAAATGAGGTGTCACTTGACCCTGAATAAAAAATCAAAACAATTTTGAATTAAGTGAGTCCGTTTGTTTAAAATCCGCCATTCTGTCATGACTAAATATTTTTCTTTGAACCTCTAGGATCAGACATAGAACTAAAAGACCTTTCAAATGAGGTGTCACATTTTGAATGATATAAAATTTAATTTTTGGCTAAAAAATAGTTCATTTCCCATTATAGCACACCAAATGTTGTGATAAAATATCAAGTCGTTTAAAAGTTAGTTAGGGGAGAAGAGATACTTTATAGACAGACGGTAATTTGTAGCTAATACACCAGTAAACGGAATGTAAATAGAAATATCAATAATCGTGTGTTGGGAAGGTATCGTTTTTTATTACACGAAATTTAGAAGAAACAAAAGCCTGCTGAAAAGTTATCTATGAGTTGTTTATATGAACTATTCCGCTCTCGGAGTGACTGAAACCCCTAAAGGGTGCGCCTCCAGTTGGCGGATAGGAGAATGGCCGTCATATATGACGGGGAAATAAAATACCTCCCGCGAACCATTCAGGTAGAACCTGGGTCTGACCCATAGTAGGCGGCTACAAACAGCGTCTGATTCCAGAGAGGAGGTTGATTCTGAAAATCCCCCAAAAGTTAGGCTACCGTGGTGTTTAAACGGCCAAAACCCTTAATACATTACAAACTATAAATACACGAAATGAACATAGCAACGTACAATATTCAATAACTGTCCAGGGAAGATAGGGTAGAAAAACTGCAATATAAACTGGATAAAATAAAATGGAACATACTAGAATTAGCAGAAACTAGAAGAAAAGGAGAGAGTTGTACAAAACTGGAGTCAAGACATCTACTACTCTACAGTGGTAAAGAAAACAGAAGGAGTGAGGGGTAGGGATAATGATTAACAAGAGAGTAACAGGCCGGTAATAGCCATGAAAGCAATGACTGATAGAATAGTATACATAATATTAAAAGTAAAAAACATGGAATAAAATTAAAACAAATATATGCATATACGAGTAGTCATCCACAAAGATGAAAAAATAAAGCAATTGTATGAAGAGATAGCAAAATGTAAAAAAAGGTAGAAAGACAACATTCACAATATTAATGGGTGATTTCAATCCAAAAGTTGGAAAGAAAAATCATGAAACTGGTCAATATATGAGAAATTACAGGCTAAGCGAAAGAAATAAAAGAGAAAATATGCTATTGGACTTTCAAGGGCAATACCAATTGTACAACATAAGCTCATAGATCGAAAAGCGACCAAGTAGCAAATGGAGTTGGATAATCCCTAACGGTAAATATAACAACGAAATAAATTTCATTCCCTCGACAAACAAATTCATAATACAGAGTTAGTGTAAAACGGCTGATGTAAAAACGCAGCTCACCCGACGAACCGCACCAAAACGGCCCTAATCTGCGTAGGTTTACTGCCACCACGAGTTCTACACCGTGACCAAGACGGGGGCTGCTATTCTCCCGTGGGCTCGAACTTGGTCCCTGTGGTACCAGTCTGGACCAGTACTGGTCGACTACGCGCCGCTCAAATTAATCGGTAGCCGGTCTGATCTTAATGACCGGTACAATAACAGCATCGGGTGTGCATGTGCACGAGCTCCCTGGGTCGACTTTTTTATGGGAGGCGTAAGAAAGCAAAGTGCACCTTACCTTAGGGTCCGAGTCCCTAATGCCAACAGCCACGCCGCTCTTTCCTAGAGCTCACCTTTACCCGTCTACATCGTCGGCCTCCACCAACCCAGTATATCGCCTGAGCACATTTATAACCGGCAAGGTCACCCTGACGCAGTGCCTGGGACGCAGGCAAATTTATAGCTACGGCCAGGGAGCGGAAATCCCACAAAGAAGGCGTTGTCGCTCAGTTAAATACTGAGGACTAGCCACACCTCCCCTCGTGAAATCACTCACTCAGTTCTGCATGGTCCCAATTAAGGTAAACCTTGAACCTCTCCGAAGAGAGGTGGTCGTATCACGTTGAAATCACTGGAGTGGCCGTTACACCGATCCCGCACAAGGTGCATTTATTGTGCCTCTCACCTGTGAGGTTCACCGTCTCACCGTCTGCGTCTCGCCGATCCATGATACAGGATGTAAGTGTTCTAAACGCATTTCAAACGGGAAGCAACCATAAACCATAAACTTACAAGGGCAAAAATAAAATTTGATACACAACGGAAACGATTTAGAAGATACACAAGGAAACCACTCTTATAAACCCGCAGAAGCTTTGAGAAAACGTTGACAAATACCAAAATTATATTTTAACACAACTAAAACTAATAAGTAATAAAACAAACGGAATTATACAATAAATATATACTCACATAGCACCAGCAACCAAAAAAATCAACAAAAAAATATGGCAAAGCAATCAAGAAAACCAATAAAAACCTTAGAAATTAAACAAAGCATTTAGCAACTTTAATAAATAAAGAATCACCAGTATAGGGCGTTACTAGTTTGTTACGTACATTCGTTTTATTCGCAAAATTCTAACTGATGTTAATAAAGCACGAAGTATTGCTAGGGCAAATCCCTAGCTGTTAACTCCTATTTGGTGAAGTCCTAGCTCCGAGTATCACCGACAACCCCCCAAAACAAATTACCTTAAATTTTCAGCAGAAGAAACCTCACCACCTTTACTGTTGGTTTGCGTTTTCACTAAACCACTAGATTCTACAAATGATAGAAGAAATGACAATAAATCTTAGTGGAAAAAATGAAGTAACCAGAGTCTAGGGTGTTACTACAAATGTTACTAGATTGTAGGAGTTTTTCAGTTTTGTCACTAAAATAAAAATCACCAGATTTGACCCTGTCAGTGCTCGAACTCTCCGTTTCTTCTATCTACTTGCTGCTAATTTGTTTAGGCGTTATCTTTTGTTTTAAAATTTTTAAGTGAAGTTTAATCTTGCTTAATACATTTCACTTTTCCATACTTTCGAGTTTTAACGGAAACGCATTTTGGTCTTCGAGGAATATGAACCAGCTGTAGTGCCACCGCCTCGCTCTTTTTATGCTTTATTTCCTCAACTTTCATTAGCAATTGAAATGTTTGTTTTTGCGTGCTACACTATTTGCCCGTTACTTTTGTAATTGAGATATCTTATTAATATCTGTAAAAAAAGAAAACAACATTAAACAAAACAAAAATTTATTATGTTATAAAGAAAAACAAACTTCAAGATTTATCTAGAAAACGGATACTGTGCGAAGGGCGATCAGAAAACTAGCAAGTGAATGTGAACTCGGAAAAGAAATTAACAGAAGTACCTGGCGTTTAAAAGACCAAAGCATGTGTTTTCCGCTGTATTAGTGTTTCCCTAAAATTGATATATGCTTCTCTGAGACTTCTATCTATAATGGAAAAGTTGTTAATTAAATTACCAGGTTTTATTTGGTAGAAATGTACCACAAACTAAACATTTATTTTGAGTAGGTTTTGTATATAAAAGCTATTATTAACCAAAACGCTTTTAAGGTATTGCTTTTATTAAACACTGATCATACCATAAGCAACTTGAAACGTGAACAGTTCAAAATGGAACGAAGAACCGCACTGTACTGTATCCTTATCATTGTATACAAAGCGAGTTATTTTAATTGTCAAACAGGCAAATACTTTATGTTACCAACAAAGAAAGATGGATTGGCAGTATGTACTTCAATTTTATTTGAAAGGTTATACTCCACCGAAGAAACGTTGATATTCATAATTAACAGCCGTGAAAGTTCTATTATACCAACTTTTAATAATAATCCCCGCATGATTATAACAACTGCAGATAAAATACAATTGTCCTTAAATTTTTACAATAATTACATTATTTACACTGAAGACGGTATATTACTAAATAGTACTATTGGGCAACTAAAACAAAGCCAAGTTTGGAATAAAAGTAAAAGTCCTAGGGGAAAATACGCCATAATAACATCAACAGCACGCAATTTGGAACACTTATTTGAAACGCTTTGGAGTTTCGACGTCATGAATGTTATTCTAATACAGCACCAAGCAAATAAATTGGTACCTCAACTTTACATGTCCAACCCATTTGCAAGAAATGGCAAATGCCGTAAAAAAGCACGTTTGCATGTTTCACAAATTTGTAATGAAAACACTACTGTTAAATTTTACAAAACCTTCAGAAACTTAAATGAATGTGCTTTAAAACTGGTTACTGCTTCAAACATGACTTCAAATTTAAAAACTGGTGGCTCTTATGCAATGTTAAGAGCAATAATGGATTTAGTTGGTGACGTTTTAAAGAAAAATATTTCTATTGTTGTTACCTTGAAAGACAAAGAGATTCTCAACAATCGCAGCGAAGATATATCAATAGCGTCGGAAGTTTCCAGAGCATCAAAAGTTCTCGAGGACTACGATTTAAGTGAACTACTGTATAGAGATCAAGTTATTTGGGCTATTTCCAAAGCGTCAAAGATATCTAATATAAAAATAATTGCTAGGGTTTTTGGAGGACAAGTATGGGGTATGATTGTGTTAGTTTCCATTTCGACATTTACTATTTGGTGGTTAATGGCAAAGTATCGAAGAGAACGAAGCAGTTTTAGAAGCTTTTCGAGGTGCTGGTTAATAATTTGCAGACATTCGTTTAGTGGATCAGATAATCTTCTACCTAACGGCAAGGCAATTAAGATGCTTGCGATATTTTATTTGCTATATTGTATGATCATAAATGGATCATTTCAAGCCAAGTTAATAAGCGTTTTGACACAACATATGTACGAAACCCCAATTAGTACCCTCGAGGAACTTGCAGAAACTAACGTGACGGTCTTGATCTTAGCAGCTTTTATGAAGGGTACTTTTGGCAACGATAAGAATCATGCATATTTTAAAATAATGAACAGGGCTTCATATCAAGCCGTAGCTAATTTGACTCATACTTTGATATTAGTTGCAGATAATCACAATTATGCTACCCCCATCGGAGAGAGAGCTTTAGGAATGCATTCAAAAGAAAGAAACATGGTAAACACGATAGTACACGGTCAAGGTGTACTGGCAGTAGAAGCATCGTTTGCTTTAAGGAAAGGACATTATTTAATAGAAACCATCAACGAAATTTCTGGACGGATAATAGAAAGCGGGTTTCATGAATACGCACTATCGAAGGCTGCAGGGCTACATTATGCTAAAATTAACGACAATTCAAATGTTGTTTTAACAGTTGGTCATTTGGGTGGAGTGTTTGTTTGGTGGGGAATTGGATTAACGGTTGCAACAGGAATATTTCTTATAGAGCTGCTTACATTTCGACATCAGCGTATGAAAAGAAAAACTAATCTATTCTTCAAAGGGCACCTAAACTTTTAAAATTATTTAAGAAGTTAAGTTTAGGAGAAAAAGAGAGAGAAGTATATTCGTGTTGTAACATCTCTCCTTTTTTCCTTGCTTTCTTTAAAAATGTAAACATCTATTTAAATACAATGATATAATTATATAATTGCTTTGTATTTATTGTATAATAATTGAAACCACTCTCCTGAAAAGTAAACTTATCCGTCTTTGTACATAGCATATCTTCTTCTTCTTCGCGGTGCCTTCTCCAATTGGAGGTTGGCGACAACTATGTTAAAAGCCTCTCTGTCTTCTGCTGTTCTAAATAGCTCGTGTGTGTTCATCCCGGTCCAATTCTTGATGTTCCGTAACCACGATGTCCGTTTTATGCCCACTCCACGCCTTCCTTCTATTTTAGAGTAGCATATACTGGTCAAAAATAGAGGTAGAACACCACTAGATTTACATCTAGTCACGTCCTAAGGCTGTTTTAAAGCAACTTATGTGCAATAATTTTGTTTTCTTCTTCTTTTGTCTATTTTCCCAATCCCCCTTTTTTCTTCCATAATGTTGTTCATCCGAATTTTCCATTTTAAAGGCGGTCTATCTCTTCTTCGTTTTCCTCATGGTGACCAGTGAAATATGTTTTTGGCCATATTTTCTTGGGCTTTCTCTCTACATGTCCATACCATTTAAGAGTGCGATTTTGTAGATTTCTTGTAATTGAGTACTTTACTTCCATTTCTTGCTATATTTTTTCTGTTCGCCATTTATTTTCTCTGGATTTTTAGAGGCATCTTCTGAGTAAATCAAGTTGTACCGTTCTTATCTTGTCCCTAATTTTTGTGGTCATTGTCTAAGTTTCTCCACCATATAATACTGTACTTTACAATACAATACGTTTTTATTTTTTATTGTCTTTGTTCCATAATTATTCATGTAGTGTTTTTGTTGCTGTTTTCTTCATCTTAATCCTATTGCTAACGTCGCCTTCTGGTTTTTATTATTTGTTATATTCAATGCTAGGTATTTGAATGTATTGCAGTGTTTAATGGTGTTGTCTCCTTGGTAAATGCCGTTTTGTTCTTTTTCAATACACATGTACTCGATTTCCTACATCTATTACTCTTCCTGGGCATCTACGGTTCCACTCTTGCAGTATAATGTTAAATAATAATGGTGGCATTGTACATTTCTGCTTTAGTCCTCTAGTAATCTCAATATTTTGTGTCATTAACTTTCCGATTTTAATTTTTGCGTTTCAATTTTTATACATTTGTTTTGGTATATTGATCCATTTTTCCGGGATATGTAGCTATCGCATTGCTGGCCAGATTCCCCTTCTAGAAATTTTATTATACGTCTTTTCCAAGTCGATAGACATGTGTGTGTCTATGTTGTTTTCTTTATTTTTTTCTATTATTTGTCGTATGCAGAATATATTATCTAAGCAGGACTCGTTGGCTCTGAAACCACATTGTCCTTTGCTTAATTTTTTCATATTTGTTTGTACTTTTAATTTTATTAACCTTCCAAATATGCTGGCTATAAATGCGATTTTAAATATACCTGATATGTATGATGTGTTCCGTGCTAGTGGTTTTTCGATTTTCTATAATATCTTCGTTATTATTTTTATTAGTTTGTCTCCTTCATACTTCTACAATTCTGCTTCGATTCCTCCAGGTCCTGGTGCTCTATTTTTATATATAATTTCTTCACACTATCCTGATATAGTAGTTCTATTTTATATTGATATGGTTTCATCTCTTGAAGTTGTTCTGTATTTAGTTTTGTCTGTATATTTTGATTTCTTCGTTTCATGCAAATGAGTTTTCCTGCTAGCAAATGATGATCTGTGCCATATTTAGGTTGTCTGTATACTCGAACAATTCTCGTTTTTATATTTTCTTCTTGTCTAACTAGTATTAGATCAATATTTGATTTTCGTCCTCTCCCAGGTTCTTCCCATGCATATTTGTGGATGTTTTTGTGTTGAAAAAATGTATTTGCAACTTTGTATTCTTTGTATGTTTTTTTGCATATCTCAATCAGCCTATTTCCATTGTTATTTCGCCCTTCTTCTACATATTTTCCAACAACCCCATCGTCCTCTATTTACTCTTTACAGTTAAGGTTTCCTTAGATTATAACCTCGTGTGTTTTGTGTACTTTTTACTCTTTAACAGTATGTTATCGAGTTTATCAAAAAATGTATCTTTGCGTTGTCATTGACTCTGTACCCACGATTGTATCTATTTTATCTATTTATATTTAATGAGGATAGATATTCCTAATTTCGCTCTTGTATCTTTATCCACACTACTCCAAATGTGTAGGTAGTTTTTTAATCTTTTTTCTCCTCTTTCCTTCTTCTTTGATTCTGTTCGGATGGTTATGTCGTGGTTCATTTTCTCTATCTCATGCACTACTTCTTGTTGTTTAGTTGTCAAGCCTCTTACGTTTCATGTAGAGATCATTACGGAACGTTTTCTTTGTTTAAGTCTTCTCTTCTAAGACTTCTTGTTTTTGCTGAAAGTATTGGCATTTTGTTTAAAAGCAGAACTACCCCTGGGTATCCTCTAGGGATTTTTTGTCTGGAAATGTGGATTTCCACCCGGGGAATATTTCCTTGTAAAAGATTTTTCATCTTGTTTTTGTAGTTTTACGTGTGCCTAGTTGCGAACCATGCGCCACCACCCTCTTCTTTTTTACGGGCTTGGGACCGGCAACAGTGATAAATGAACTACCAATCCATCCGTCAATTACTGCAGGCAAAGTTTTATTTAACGTAATTATATAACCTTGTTTTCTCAAAGCAATTTTAAATAGCTTTAAGTAATTTGTTGCTTAGTGGCGATATTCAGAAATTTCTTTCTTTGATAAGATAACGGGTTTTAGTAGATTTTTGTCAGTATTTGTGCTATTTTTTATACGAAAATGATTGGTCAACATAGATTTAAATTCAGGCCTCCGCCAACATTACGATTCATAGCTAAAAAATTGCAAATTTCCTAAAGTGTTGTTAACCCGGTATCCCAAACTTTTTGTCAGAGCATTACCTCACTCTATGCACATGAAGGAGCCAATAGAGGTAAACCAACAGCAGTTGAAAACCGGGTAAAACTTGTCATGAAAGATCGTTTTAGCACCGCTGGCACATTGAATAGAGCTTTTTTTAACGCCCTTGAGGTAGAAGTGTCTATTCAAACGATTAGAAACAGAATCCTGCGTTAACAATAAAACAACGTAGAGTGCAATAAACTAGATAAGAGAACATGTCCTTTTGCAGGTTCTAAATTGCAGTAGATGCATTTTCTCCAACGAATCTAAAATGGTTGTCCATGTCTATGGGCGTATGTGGAGTATGGCCCCATGTATTTTTTGGGGGAGGTTCTGTTATGGTGTAGGGCTATTATAATGTTGGGGAAACCTACAGATATTGTTGTATGCTTTATTAAAACAGCAACTGCCGCGAGGAATCGGGATAACATCATTTGATTAATTGTGATGCCTTTTGCGGGGAAAGCTGGTTCCGATTTAGTTTTTTTATAGACAATATTGCAACACCATACCAAGCACCAAGTCTTATAAAACCATAGGGCTCCAGGAGTAATAAAACTTCAACGGTATTTTACGTTTTAGAAAAGTGGGTGTTTGCTAGGTAGGGCGTCGTCTACGTTGTCTTTCTTAATAGACGCCACTGACTCTCAAGTATACTGTGTTAGCTGGTAGGGAAAGTAAAAGTGGTATTGTAACAATGCTGAACCTTAAATAAAATCCAGAACCAAAAATAGAAGATAAATACGTTTTTGGTATCATTACGGTCGTTTTCTTGTTTCTCCGGAGCGAGTAATCTAATTAAGATGAGCTCTGGAATGTGGGAATAATAATAATGTTTAGCTATCACAGGTCTGCGTAATATTCTTCTCGATTTTTCTTTTTCATCTTCCAGTTTGTATCTCTTTTTTCTTTAGATCTTCTTCTACTGCTGTCAACCATTTATTTCTCGGACGCTCTCTTCTTCCATGACTTCCATGTTACAACACCCTTTACCACCCGGTAGCTGCTCATTCGGTTAATATGACCAAGCCATCTTATTCGCTGGGCTTTCACAAAATTGAATATATCTGCCTCTCCCTATAATTGCTTTATCTCATCGTTGGTTCTTCTTTCACAGACTTCATCCATTTTCTTGCCTCCAAAGATCTTTCTAAGAATCTTCCTTTCCCACACTTCAAATTTCTCTTTCTCCTTCTTGTTCACCCACGTCTCGCACCCGTACGTTACTGTAGGCAGCAGCACTGTCTTGTACAACCTCACTTTTGTTTTCTGTGACCTGCCTGGTTTCCTCTCCCCATTCTCATGTAATTTGTCTTTCCTTCATTAATGAATAGACCTGCTGTTGTTGCTGTTTTTCCAGCTCTCTCGTTATTCTTATTAGTTTCTTGAGATTCCTGGCTAAAAAAGTTATGTCATTGGCATAAGCTAGACATTGATGGCTTTTGTTAGTTATTCTTCCTGTTGTATTTATGCGGCTTTCTCTTATTATTTTTTCCATCGTTAGGTTAAACAAAATTGTGGAGGGGAGATCTCCCTGTCTCAGGCCTTTTCTTCCCATAAACTGTGCTGACTGTATACCGTTTACCTATACTCTATTGCATATTCCATTTAAGGTCACTTTTACTAGTTGGGAATGTGGGAATAAATCAAATAATAATCGGCAAAATAATCTTTTAGAAAATGAGAAACCGACAGCAGAAAAAATAATTTACTAAAAATCCCTAAGACAATCTTTTTGTTTTGAACTGTTTAGCTTCAAAATGACGATTTTTTTTAAATTTTGAATTTTACGCTTTATTACTCAAAAACGAGTTTGTTTCCCTTGTACGTTTGGGGTTAGAACGTTTTATTAACACTTGTAACAAAAACAAAACAACATTAAACATATATTCAATAAAGCGTAGACATACTAGAAAGTTTCAGGCATAAAGTGTAATTTAGTTGTTAATATAAGTTGCGGCTCCAACCCGGAAGCCTAGCTGCTATTAGTTGTTAATAGTTTAAGTGCTCGAAAGGACCTCCTAAAATATTTATAAATGTCTTCCTTTGCTTCCTGAACCGTGCAATCTACAAAGTTACATTAGTTCGTTATAATAAGAAAGTGCTCTTTACAACTTCAATGAAAAAAACATCAATTGATTTCAAGATTTCGCTAGAGAAAGTATAGTGTAGGAAAACCAAATGAAAGAACGAGTAAATGTGAAATTGCAAAAGAATTTAACAGAAGAGCAAGATGTTTTAAAGACCAAACCAGGTGCCTTCCGGTGTACTCCAATC
The DNA here is from genome assembly GCA_958336395.1 of Ctenicera cuprea. NCBI lineage: Eukaryota > Metazoa > Arthropoda > Insecta > Coleoptera > Elateridae > Ctenicera > Ctenicera cuprea. Next base: position 61,968,155 of record OY284487.1, read on the forward strand.
TTCGTCAAAATGGCTATTAATTGTTTATAACATTCATAATACGGTGAAAAATTCAAGAACGTCATAAAGCTGCTATCTACTTGGAAAGTAGCCTTCACAATTACCATATTTTACGTGGCATAATAAATTTAAAACAACTTTGAATTTGTATTCAAAAGGTATCACTACCCAAAACATTCCAAAGAGATAATGTGTTTTGCTTTTAATAATTTCATTATATTCTGAAACTTCAACAATTAAAATGAAACGCAAAACCGCACTGATTTGTATCCTAATGATTTTATACAAAGCGAATTATTTCAATTGTCAAACGCACAAATACTTTCTGTTACCAACGAAGAAAGATTCATTAGCAGTATGTACCTCAATTTTATTTCAAAGGTTGTATTCCACCGAAGAAACGTTGGTGTTCATATTTAACAGCCGTGAAAGTTCTATTATACGAATTTTAAATGATAATCCCCGCATGATTGTAACCACTGTGGAAAAACTGAAATTGTCCTTAAAATTTTACAATAATTACATCATTTACACTGAAGACGCTATGTTACTGAACACTACCATTGGCCAACTAAAACAAAGCCACATTTGGAACAAAAGTGAAAGTGCTAGAGGAAAGTACGTTATAATAACTTTGAAAGCAACCAATTTGGAACACTTGTTTGAAACGCTTTGGAGTTTCGACATCATGAATGTTATACTAGTACAGCACCAAGCAAATAAATTGGTATCTCAGCTTTACATGTCTTACCCATTTGCAAGAGGTGGTAAATGCGGGAAAAAAGCATGTTTGGACGTGTCTCAAACATGTAATGAAAACGCTACTGTTAAATTTTACAAAACCTTCAAAGACTTAAATGAATGTGCTTTACAATTGGCTACTGCTTCTAACATGACTTCAAATCTAAAAACAGGTGGTTCTTATGCAATGTTAAGAGCAATAATGGAGTTAGTTGGAGAAGTTTTGAAAAAAAATATTTCCGTCGTTGTTACGTCGAAGGACAAAGAAATGCTCTACAATCGCAGCGAAGATATATCAATAGCGTCGGAAGTTTCCAGAGCATCCAAAATCCTTAAGGACTACGATTTAAGTGAACTATTATATAGAGATCACGTTATTTGGGCTATTTCCAAAGCGCCCAAGATATCTAATATAAAAATAATAGCTATGGTGTTTGAAACACAAGTATGGAGTATGATCGTGATAGTTTCCATTTCGACATTTACTATTTGGTGGTTAATGGCAAAGTATCGAAGGGAACGAAGCAGTTTTAAAAGTTTTTCGAGGTGCTGCTTAATAATTTACAGACATTTGTTTGGTGGATCAGATAATCTTTTCCCCAACGTCTTCGCAATTAAGATGCTTGCGATGTTTTATATACTGTATTGTATGATCATCAGTGGATCATTTCAGGCTAAGTTAATAAGCGTGTTGACACAACCTATGTACGAAACTCCAATTAGTACCCTCGAGCAGCTTGCAAAAACTAACGTAAAAGTCTTAAGCTATGCTGCTTTCAAAATGGGTGTTTACGGAAACGATGAAAATCGTGCATATGCTAAACTAATGAGCAGCGCTATACATCAACCCATAGTTAACTTAACTAATACTTTGATTATAGTTGCACATAATCGAAATTATGCTACCCCCATCGGAGAGAGGGCTTTAGGAATGCATTCGAAAGAAAAAGCCATGGTAAACACGATAGTCCACGGTCAAGGTGTGCTGGCGGTAGAAGCATCGTTTGCTTTGAGGAAAGGGCATTATTTAATGAAAACCATCAACGAAATTGGTAGTACTACCAAAGGCTGCAGGACTACAGTATGTTAAAATAAACGACAATCCAAATGTAGTTTTAACAGTTTGTCATTTAGGTGGAGTTTTTATTTGGTGGGGAATTGGATTAACGGTTGCAACAGAAATATTTCTTATAGAGCTGCTTACATTTCGATATCAACGCATGAAAAACAGGAAAATATGTTCCTAATCGACCAATATTGAGACAAGCAACGTAGAAAAGCAGTAGAATTCTACAGAAAATAAACAAAGAATTTTCTTCATTCTTCAATATAAAGTTATAATTTTCAGTGGTTATTCACTGCCGTCATTAAACAAGTTTTTAGAAAATTGCAGTTGCTGGCTGCTGCATAATAGTGAGCAGTAACCTACAAAATTTACTAGCGTGCAATGGCTACGTTCAGAATTCTGATTTGGAGTAGTTTCTCTATGGAGAATCCATATCAGAATCTCGAACGCACTGAATGAAAAACTTAACCAAATAAATGTAAGTTTGTTTTTATATTCATAGTGCTATTTTTTATGTGGCAATTAATTATATTATTAAGATAAAATAATAAAATATTAGTATGTAAACGCGTATGTGTTACCTTGGCTGAATGATTCTGGTTAATATAAATATATTGGGTAGTTTGGGACTTTACGGTTTCATGAAAAATAAAACAAAAGTTCATATGTGGAAAATTCTATAAACTAGTGAGTCCACAAAAATAAAATAAAAAACGTTTGCGAAATAAGTTGTTGGGCTGACATGGGATAATTGTTTCTTCCAATAAATAAAAATCATATAAAATTCTGACAAAATAAAAGTAAGGCTGACGTTGTGATATTTCCATCTCACAACTCACAATTCTGAAAATATGTCGGTTAGGTCTAGGTCGGCTTCTTAGAATAAGAATTTTGTAGCTGGTAAGGATTCAATTAAGGAAATAGAAGAAGTTGTTAATTCTGAGCAAGCTTTTGGGTTTTATACCTGTTGAAATTTAGAGGGAGGTTAGATGTGAGGCGAGATTCACCAAAGAACGACGTTCCAGTGCGATCACTCGGCGTGGGCATGTTCACTTGAAGCGCCTTTGGCAAAACTTACACAACGAAACAAATCTTGGTAATTTTTAAGATTGTTGTCCCCATGTTGACTTGTTACAAATTTTAGTCTGAAACAACATAGAATTAGTAATTTTAATTCCGCAGTTGTGGGCAAGACTGAGACGGACTGTGGTTGTTCTGCAGAAAGAGAAAGAGACAAAAAGAGGAGCGGTAGCCGACATGTCTGCGAGGTGACGAAGGTAAATTCGCCGTTGTAAAAGAACACGCCTCTTTCGGCGTCAGTTGGCTGCAATAGTACAGCAATTGTTGCAAAATTTTTCATATGTTTAAATCTCGTAGAGTACGGATGTAAAGTTAAGTCAACGACATAGAGCTCATCAATCATGTTGAACACTACTGATAACTAGGTACCTAATAACTAAAAACATTTTAACGTTTTGATTTGTCTCATTTTTGCATCTGATACGTTTTATAACTTTATAACAAGCAAATTTAAAAAAATCAAATATAATTCTATTCATTTATGTGTGTGAAAATAAAATTGTATATTGCCTTTCTGTACATAACTGTGACACGTTCTTGAAAAAAAGAAACTTTTAATAAAACAAACATCAACTCAAAGCAATTTAGAGCAAAACTATATATTAAAATACATATTGGAATAAGCAACGTTAAAAAATGAACCCCAAACCGAATTTAAGTGAGTATACATAAAAATTGTGGGGATTCGCGAATTAATTGATACTTTTATATTTAATTCAAAACAATCGCATATTCATTTTGCATTTAAAAGTGTCTATGGATATGTGAATCCCTAATTGGCCCGCTCTTATCTTCATTCCTGGTCGCATAAAAAAACTGATTTTGTTGCCTCAATTTTGCTTGGAGAACGAAAATATTTTTAGCACCTAACAAATCTCGTGTGGGCGTTTGCAACGTAGAAAAAACTCAAACAAAATTGTTTACTACTTTCAATTTATTTTCGAACTGTACAAATTAATTTCCATACCTGTGCGTAAAACAAAAAAATATTGAGAGACTAGCAAGTAAGCAAAGCACTCCACTTAATAGCTGTCTTTTTACGATAAAACCAAAACTACGTACTTAAAAGTTTAACCGTTATAAATTTTCATAATAACTTCGGTGCTATTTTTTCATTACCTCACTTTATTGGATTTAATTCGAAAACTGAAAGGAAAGTTCACGAAGTAACAGGCAGGGGCAACGAACTGAGTTATTATTTCTATGTAGTTAGTCAAGCTGTGTTAGCTCGCATCCCCCAGAATCAAATCTTCCTTAATGTATTCAACTAAACTCCGCAACTTGCGCCCAAGATGTCACAGTCACACCGAAAAATGGTTGCTGGAAGTGATTACTGGAAATGATATCAGTAATTGAAAAGTTGAAGTTGAGGATAACCTTGATAAAAAAAAGTGTTAAATAGATTATTAGCAGTGTCCGGACTTTAAATCTAGTATTTAGTCAGTATTGAAGGTATGAGGTAATAAATTAATAATAAATTCCCGCATAATTGCTGTAAATATATAGTTGGCGGTTTTATGTAATTTTAAACAAATTATCTACGTGATTGTTACGATATTCCTCTTATATGTTTGACCTTATGCGAGCTCGTTTAGATACTTATTATTTATTTGGTCAGCTGCAATTGATACTACACAAAACAATTTTATGAATATGTCTTCAGTTCAATTTTCATGTTGCGCACACAATAGGTTTCTGTGTTCTCGATCTCCCCGTCGAATAGCTGGTATTCTCAAAGGTCGACAAGGTGTAACAGACTCGTGTAGTTCTAATCTCACAGTTTGAGTTGAAATAGTTGTTATGAGTATACTGAAGATAATTTTGTAACAAGTTAACCTAGAACAAAAAAGTTCAAAATCACCAAGGTTTGTTTTGCTTTAGTTTTCCAAAGTGGCGCTTTAACACGCCGAGTGATTGTTCCGCATCGCCGTTGTTTGGAGAATTTTGCTTCCCATCCAAGCTCCTTCAAAATTTCAACGGGTATAAAACCGAAAGGCTTGCCCAAAATTGAGAATTTCTTCAATTTATTCAATTGAATCGTGACTTGTTCTACCAGCTAGAAAATTAATATTTACTTAGCCGTCAAATTTCCAGAATTTCATGTATACTGTGAAATTGACCCATTCAAATTAACGAATTATTTGCCAGTAGTTTGAGTTTGTTTTTTTAACCTGTGAGATAAAAATATCACGTCAGGCTGACCTTTAATTTTGCCAGAATTTTAATTTGATATTTTTTTTGGGAGAAGTAATTATTCTGTCAGCTTAACGACTAACTTTCCAGAAAATTTCTTAATTTTTTGAACTCATTGGTTTATAGATTTTTCCACATCTAAACTTTTATTTTTATATTCCACGAAACCGTAACAGTCCTAAGCTACCCGATCTTTTATATTAACCAGAATGATTTAAAGGAAGCTTAGAACTTTTTTAATTTTTACCCTGTAAAATTCCATAAAGTAGTTGGAATTGGTTAAAACATATTTACAATAAAACGATCTTCAATTTTACTTTTTACGTAAAATTACAACACCATACTATGTGTGTTTGGCACAAACTTTTCTAAACCCGATTTATTATACATTACTAAGTCAATTAAAGCCAATAAAAGGATACAATTTAATTACTTACCTAATCAAAATCACTGCAAAACGCAATAAACTAATTTCTTTGCTAGATAACAGCACACACTTGAAATAAGTGCTTGACGAAGTGACCGCAGCATATCAATTATTCGTTAAGCTTTTGAGGCGTTGGACGATGTGAACATTTGGTGGGCGTTGTGGGTTCTTATGACGTTGGGCTATGTAGTTTTTGTGTCGCAGACCCCTAATATTCAAACATAGTCTCCTATAGAAGCAAATCTCGAGGAAAAATAAATGAAAATTTCTAGAGACTAAACTTCCAGCATATTTTCGGTACTTTTGAAAAAAAAATTTATTAGTAGGTTTAATCTAGCTTCGTCTCTGGAAATGTTCAAAATTATTAGTTAAAAAATTAAATAAGATATTATATCTAACAATACCGTTTTCTTGAAAAACGGAATATGTGTAAAGGGGTTAATTGATATATGATAATAAAGAACATTTATTCTATTGATCTTTTTTCTCTTATTATGTCATTATTAAACGTTATTTAAAAGCAATTATGTACTTCTTTATGCATTGCTAATTTCTTTATAACAATACATACAGCAGAAAAAGACCACACTTAACCCACAACAGATTTGGTGAAAATCAATAAGTATAAAGTTTACATAACATTTATTTGTTGTTTGTTGTTTGATTTCAACCTAAACAGAATGTAAATTTACACCTGTACTGTATAAAGATGCAACAAGATGGCAATAACAAATATAAAAATTTCAATGATGCTTTTGACTTTATTAAATTGTTATTAGATCAGCTTTTATACCAATTTTTACCATTTTTATAGAAATTTGTATTCCAATACTTTAATCTATTTTAAAACTCCATTTTTGAGAGAAAATAGTACATTTAAGAGACGAACTATTTTTTAAATGTTGTCTCTTTTTTAGTATTATATTATTGTGGTGTAAAACAATTACTAAGGAATTTTAAAAATTATTTAAAATTAAAAAAAAAACTGGTTTATCATTTTTGTAGAAATTATTGCAATGCATTTTTTCGAGAGTATTGGGAAATTCTCAGAAACCTCTGAAGTACTCCGACTCTTGGGTAGGAGGAACCTAAAAGGTGAGGGCAATTTCAACATTTTTCTTTTATCTTTCGGGTGCTGTAACTCCATAAGGAAGCGTTTACGGACACGTTTGTGGGAACTATCATTAAATGTTGTGTGCTTAATTTTTTTTTAAACACTTTAGTCAGCATGGCAACTTAATTTTTCACAAATGAGTTATTTCCAAAACGGTTCATTTTAGCGACTTTCAATGATAGTATCATTTTTTTAAATTTCAGTATGGCAAATGCGATTTTGCGATTTTATAAACTAAAAGTGAAAACTTGTACAGATCTTAATTTTAAGTAGAAAATATTCCCCTTCCCATATGAGCCACCTCTGGTACACTTGTTTAAACAAAATAGTGGAAATACAAAGCTAATTTAGTAATACGCTTAGATATACAATTTAAACACATTAGTGCAACTGATGCAAAAGTTATCAACCAAAAAATGAAAAAACTTTTTTCGCGGTTTTCAGTTTCCGAATTTATTCTGAGAGTTTATCCCAAATGTTATAAATCACCCTGTATTTGATGCTATACCTCAATTATACGAGGGATATACGAGTGGTTAAATTATTGTTTTGCTCAACGGTGGATAGCACGAAAGGCAGAAATTTTCTGGCCAGCACAGTCGCCAGATCTACAAACTGATTTTTATTTGTAAATTTATATGAAACAACTAGTATGGAACGTCGTTTTAGTTTTAATTGGCAGCGATATTTGCAAGAGAAAAGCTAACAGTTGCATAATTTAAAAACAAATTAAACATATTATACATATTTGTATTTAATTAAAAATATCTTAAATATTTGTAATAATTTGAAACTATCTTTGATATTCATAAATATTTAAAGATATTTCTGAAGTATTGTTAGATCTCTTATTTGAAAACATCTTAGAGATCATTTTAAATCATTTTAAAACAAGCCCGTATTATAGTTTAATGGTCGACGCGTGTTTAATACGGTACTTAAATTTAAAATATCTCAAAGATATTTTTTTTGTTTAAAACTTTGATTCGAAATCTTGTAAATAAACATATTAGCAATATCTGAATTTTTTTTATTTCAACAATGATATAGTTATTTTACATAACAAAATAATATCTATAAGATATTTCTATATTAATTAATTAAAAATATTCTTGAAATGTCGTTGTTAATAAATTAGTCAACGGTAGTGTTATGTTGTTAAAAATGTTTACAACTAATTTGTTTTTATCGATTATATTACAAATATCTTAGATATTAATATTTTCATTTAAAAAGTCTCTGTACATTTTTAATGTTTTAAAAATATCTATTAACAAATAATTAAAAATGTGTTTAGGATGTTTCAAATTTAAGTATTTAGGACTACCTCAAAAATACTTAAATTGTATTTATCTTATAGATACTTTAAAAAAATTTATAATTAAATATAATGTAGCTATTTCAAAGCAAATTCAATTTAAAATATCTTAGATATTTGAATATCGGTCTAATTTAAAATATTTTAAAAATTTAAATATCAGTCTAATCTAGAATACTTTATAGTTATTTAAATATTGATTTATTTTAAAATATCCCACATTTTTTACAACAGCAAAGATAATTGTTGAACATCTAAGATATTTGGCTTCTATAAAGTTTGTACGTCCGCTAAGTTTTAATTTTATATTTGGCACAGTAAACAGCTGCAGAATTGAACGCGGACGCTGCAGTCTGATAAAAATAATATAAAAATGCGTTATTAAGTGAGGTTGTAATATAACAACTCAAATCGCAACGTTGTTAGACGTAGTTTGACTGAGCGGAAGTACAAACTTTATAGATGGCGGTAATTTAAATACCTTAGACATTCGACAATTCTTTTATATTAAAATATCTAAGATGTTTTAATTTAAATTTATTGTATAATGAAAATTTTCAATATCTAAGGTATTTCGAAATAAAACAATTTTTAAATATCTGTGATATTGGATATATAATAATTAAAATTAGCTAAGATATTTTTGATTCAAAGATATTTAGAATACAAACCAATAATTCTTTAAGATATTTATAATAAACTAATAACTTCTTTAAAATATTTTTAAACATATCGACATATATTTTTATTTTGTTGAAATTTGCTTGCACTAAAAACTAAAAGGGCATTCCATAGATTAGTGTATTTATTGTGCACCAACCAGAACACACAGTTGGGAATCTAAGGGAACGCATCGAAAATGTTGCTACTAGGATTCCATACGATGTAGGAGCTTTCCTGTACGCTGATTCAATCGTTCGGCGTGTTCAAGCTGATGTTGCAAATTAGTACTACATTGCCTCCCACGGGACATAATTTACAACTAAATAAGATGGAAAGTTTAAAAACAATGTCATATACATTTCATAATATTTTATTTACTTCTGACGCTTTCTCAAGCGGGTATGGGACGTTTCTACACCGCCGGCTGTTCGTCGCCAATTCATCGCCGCCGTTGCTACGGCAAGGCGGTTCTACGCCAGCCGGGAATTGATAATAATCGGGCTAAAAATTACAAAAACGTGCGTAGCAACGAGGTTTAGTTTTGCCTCGCAATAATATTCTTCTAATCTTCTTCTAATCAAAGCAAACACGGGTCGTTATGCAGACAGTTTGAGTAATTTTCCATGATTATTTTTCAGTTCCCAAATGGTATTTCATTGAATTATTTCAAAAATATTATATCAAATGCCAAATTAGTTTCTATTTTTCAAAACTTAGAAATAAAATTAATGAATAGTTTGCTTAAATTTATTCGCGACAGTATTTTGTACGAAAAGAATTTTCTTAAGCAAAATAAACACGAGTCAAATTTCTGTAACCTACCCCGATTGTTTTTTCAGATTCACGAGTGGTATATGAGTAGATAACATCTGACATAATATAATGAATTATTGTCAAATAATTTAATTTTTAATAAATCAAAAAAATAATTTGCCTACATTTAGAGTAATATTGTGCAATAATCAGAGTGGTAAAAGTCCTCAGTTTACCAATGACTCAAAATAAATATTCGTATAAAAGTTTGCGGTAATATTTCCAGGTGCGCAGTTCATTTCTTTCCAAAACAGATCTGTATACAAAATGAGACCCTGACCTGTCCAAGATTTTGTAAACAAGATAACCTGTTTACGTTTCTTTTTGCTAGATGCGATTTAAATTGTCTTATTGTTTGACCTTGCACTTGACAGTAGTTCTCAAACACTTTTATCTTATATTTTATGCAATTGGACGATGCGATGTCTAAAACACAAAAACCAATAATCTGTCGGTGCCATTGACTGGAATGTACTATGAATTTAAATGTTTCACATTATTTTAGTTTTTCAATTATTAATTTTTTTAACATAAATACTAAATAGCTTTAAGGAGTTCAAAGATGTTGGATCGTTAATCAAAGGTACATAAGTAGGTTTGAAGCCGTAATGCTGAAAAACACTTAAAATATTGGTGACTTTATACGACTAAAATATGGAGAAACGAGGTTGGTTCGTTAAAAATTAGGCGGCCATTACAGCCCACTCCTTTAGTTTAACGTGGCAACACCTACTATAACCCCTATCCGCCACGTCCCTCTTCGGGCCGGATTGAGATACGCCCAATCAGCGCGCCTGCTCAAGTTAACTGCGGTTCCACGAGAACAAGCTACCAGTCTTAACATCAGGCTGCGAGCCCTAAATTCTCACTGTTCGGGGTAGATTACCTTATTATCTACTGATTCTTCATACTACTGCTCGAGCTGAAACGCAGCTCACCCGCCGAACCGCACCAAGACGGCCCTAGCATGCATAGGCTTACCACTGCCATCACGAGTCCTACACTATGAACAAAACGGGGGCTGCTATTCCCACGCGTACTCGGACTTAGTCCACGTGGTACCAGTGAAAGTCACTGGCTGGACTTTTGGGAGCTAACACCTGCCGAAGCAGTGTTATCCCTACGAATTTAGACTACTAGCGATCCTTAGTACAGGTCGACTACACTGCCCAGATTAGTCGGTAGCCGGTCTCATAGTGACCTTAACAGCGTCGGGTGCGCATAAGCACGAACCCCCTGGGTCGATACTTTGATAGTGGGCGTGAGCAGGCAAAGTGTACCTCATCTCTAGGGCCCCCAAGTCCCTGATGCCAGCAGCTGCGCCACTCCTTCCTGGAGCTCACCTTTACCTGCCTAAATCAGTCCGCCTACAACTACCCAGTATAGGGACTGGGACGCAGGCAAATTTATAGTCACGGCAAGGAAGCGGGGATCCCATTAAACGCGTTGCCACTAAAGTGTTAGGAACCCATACTAAGGGCTAGCAACACCTCCCCTCGGGTAACCACTCACCCAGTTCACCATGGTCCCAATTAAGGCAAACCTTGAACCTCCCCGAAGAGAGATCTATTAAAAAATTAGCTTCTGTTGAAAGCTCCGGAGACTCGACCCTTATCTTAGCTGGAAGATCTTCTGAGGAATTCAGCAACTCACGTGAAGCTTTCAAAAAAAAGCTTCTGAAAAATGTATACAAACCACACCTAGAAAGGCGTCGCAAAAAGAAACTAATTTTCGGAGTAGCAAAGAAAAGGCTGAGAAAAGCCAAAGCTGCCTTGAATATAGCAAAGCGGCAACCCAACACCGCGAGCGGTTCTAAGCGTCGCCGACCGGCTATCTAAAAAGGAAACTCCTCCTGAATCTAGGCAGCAGTTATATTAACCAAATTTCCTCACCTGAAACCTTAAAGCTATTCCTAGGCAGTGGTCATTGTTTGCGATAGCTAATCCGAGACTAACCTTTCAGAGGAGCAAATGCCTGCTTTAGAAAGGGCTATATTAAAGCAAATAGTAGGCCACACCTCTCAAAAAGCTTTTCCGGGCTTTAATAAGTGACGACCTATGCAGAAAGCCCACAAAAACTATTACAAAAAACATTTACCATAAACACGAAGAGCGAATAGCGAAAAACTAAAAGCTAAGAGCTAAGAGCTAAGAACTAAAAGCCAAGAGGTGAGAGTGGAGAGCAAAAAGCTGAGAGCGGAAAACAAAGAGCTGAGAGTTAAGAGCTGAGAGCTAAAAGCTGAGAGCTGAGAGCTGAGAACTGAGGGCTAAGAGCTAAGTGCTTAGAGTTAAGAGCTAAGAGCGAAAAGCGAATAGCAAAAAGCGAAAAGCGAAGAGCAAGGGACAAGAAGCGAGGAGCGAGGAGCAAAGAGCGAAGAGCACAAAGAGCAAAAACAGTTAATTAAATTTAAAAGCAAATGTTTTGCAACGAAATAATTTTCCCATCAATTATCCCGGTCCGTATCTGTAAGCCGCGTCTACGACTTTTTGACCTGTACAAAATTACTCGGGCAGGAGGCTTACAAATGCTGCTGAATTGGGGTGCTATGCAGCTTTAGAAAAAGAAGGGTACTGTAAAGCTTTAAGAAGCAGGCTATTGCACGGTTCTGGTAGGAGCTTGCTGTGTTGGTTTGCTGGACCGAAAGCTTACGCTCAATCTGAGAGTAGGACTCTAGGAAGAGCTTGCTGTGTTGAATTTTGTTCCTGACCATTAACATTTGCTTAGTCTAGAAATAAATTCTCAACCGTTGTTTTTCAGGTGGTACAGATTATCCTTACATAATAATTCAATGATTTTTCTCGGCAAACTCGCTGCGATTTTTAAATTGCCGTTGCTTAGTAATACCCGCACAATATCAACAAGCATTCACAATTGTTTATTAGAGAGTTTGATATTCAATGAAACCGAAGTCACCGTTGCAAACATAATATAAACAAACATACACAGTTGTTGCTTTAACAGATGAGGCGAACTAATTATTTTAATATTAACAATTTTATTTGGACAGCGTTGAATCGTTAATCATGTCAATTTCAACAGATAAACATAGTTTAAGATTAAACAAGACAAGAAATCCAAATACGAGGTTAATAAATTTAAAAAAATAATAAAAATGTTTAAAACTGAGTCAAAGAATAGGGAAATAAGTGTTAGGACAAAAGCAGCAAAACGTATACGAAAATGGTCTCGTGCCATTAGTGCCAGTGCCAGTTCAGTTTTAGCTGCAAAAGTTATCTTGTCGTGCTAAACAAAACCATCGAATCACATTACACCTACATTATTGTTCCTACATAAAAGCCGTTAAGCATTAATTCGCAACAATACACAATGAAACTCCTTCGCAATTGCTTAAGAACGTAATTTTCAAAGAAAAGCGTACATAAACATCATAGAAAATGCTATAACAATATTACCCCCACAGACCATAAAAAATTTCTTTGAAACAAAACCTTTTTTTTAATTAATGCAATACGTTATATCAACAAAAATGCTTAACGCACGAAAATAAATCTTTGGGAGAAAATTTGGTATATCAGATCGTTAAATATCATAACATAGTTTTGGGGTGCAATAAACCGCAACAAACAGTTCTATAAAACTTTTAGAATTCCGGAAGTTACATAAATTCCTACGACAACATAAAAATATTTCCCGGTGATCTAGTCGCAGAAAGCTCAACCGGCAGATTATCTTACTCGAATTTCTCCCGACGTTCCGAATTACGGTCTCCATTTAAGTATATCTTCGATAGATCCTTAGAAAACATTTAATGGTGTCGCACCCCGGGGATTTTGATGGCCCATAGATTTAGCTTTCGCCGTTCCAATCCAGCAGTTTAGATAATTCGATTGTAATGGAGCGGTGCGTCCCAGATTGTAAGATTAGCCAGACAATTTTTTATACTCCAAAAAGCAGGAAGTGTTTTCTTCCCATCGGGATAGGATAGCATCGAACATTTTCACAAAAGAAAAAAATGGGGTCATCACCCTGTCATGCTTAAATTTATTCGCCATTTTAACGACGGGGTGATCCCGGAAATCCGTGTGGTCGGTAGTTTTCCTGTTCACCAGTTTCTGTTTACTTAATCAAGTTTGATGGTGGGAAACATTGAAGTAATGTGACATTTTTTATTGTAGCCATTAGTGTTGTATGTGATGCTTCTAGAAAAGAAATAAAAGTAAACGGAGTTTTTTACACCAGCGTAATTGGCTGTTCTTGTATTTTTTAAGCTTCGAATGCGCTGAAAGCTGTTCTAAATAATTACGCTAATTATATTTGCGCGAACATTATTTAATTTTTGGATATAAAAGTAATTATGTTTTTATTGTAATATATCCGAGTACTATTAAACAAATTTTTATTTCAACACATTCGTTTTCTTCCGAAATAACTAAATCAATTTCTAATCAATTAACTAACCTTCTAGCTAATGGAATTACAAATTTGCAGAGATCTACAACTGTTAATCAAGCAGAAATCGACAAAAGAAGACGATAATTAAAAGCACAGTCTTCTCAAATCAAATTATATTTTATATTTAATAGGAATACGTCTCGTAGTTAGTTAATTGTTGAAATCTCAAGAAGCGCAAATTCTAAAATAAGGGTCAAAGACCTAATCAAAAAATTTATAAATTGCAAAATAAATTCCATAACGTTTCGTATAAGCCCGAGAAACTTTGAAATTTTTTTAAAATTCAAGAACTATCTAACAAATTAGGATAAAATTCTACGTGGTAGAGGCAGATCAGAAAATCGCGACACAATAAATATGCAAATAACAATTTAATGCCTATTAAAAGCTCTAAAGATCGAAGAAAATGTAGAAAATTTAGTCAAATTTTGAAAAAACTCGACAAATGTAACTAAACCCGAAAAACCTTCTTTATAAACTTTTTCCGGATATTCCAATAAAGCCATAAATCTTTGAAGAAGTGTAAATAAGCTTTGTAAATCCTTAAACTGTAAACTGCTCTAAATAAACCAGACAGACTTAAATATTTTAAAAAACCGAAAGCGCTACCTAAACTCGTGCGAAGAAAAAAGAAAAGCGGACTACTTTCCTGTGAAGGCATTATAAACACCAAAGTGTTCTTAGAAATGTTTACAGAAGTTCCGATGGAGCCATAAAGCTTGAAAATCCTCCGTATTTGTTTAATGTGCATAAAACTCTTAATACTATTAAAGCAGGCGTTAGTAGCTTTAAAATTTTGAAAAACCAAAAATGACATCAAAAGGCATCAAAACTCTAACACCAAACAATACATTACGAGAAGCCTGAACCTAAGTGAAGAAATCAAACGATCTGTAAAGAAAAAGCTTAATAAAACCATGGATATTCAGTAAACCAAAAAGCATAAATGTTTTTATAAGAAAAGCTGGAAATAATGAAATTTTAAAAGTTCAATATTAATCAATTGTTAAAATTAACCACATAAATTTTAATTACCTTAAAGCTTAAAAATATATATTATGATAAGGCTGGGTCTAAATATTTAAAATAAAACACTAAGTAAGCTTATAGAAGAAATTGAAGAAGTACTGTAATGTAAAATTTTAGAGTACACCCTGCAAAAACGCAGGTAGTGATAGGCGTAATCGAATGATTTTCATAATATTCGATTGCCATTCGAAAGAATTTAAAAATCGACTAATTCTTTCGGATAAAATTTTAGGAGGTACCTATGCGGGAAAAAGTAGTCGAAACGCACTTCGCTGTCTTCTCGAATGCTCTGATGAATGATTTCTCGTTCTCGTCGTCTTTCTTTGGGCCGCTTGGCAAAAAAAGGGTAAACCTTCGGCTTCAAATAGTTAAAAATTTAAATGGTCGGATGCACATGCACCGTTAGTCGTAACTCGAAAAAGTTTCAATTGCTACCGTCCCCTCGGGCTTTATGCTTCATTAGCTTAACCTTATTTTCTTTATATTAAACCCAAATCTAGATTTGTTTGTACAGCAGACCAAAATAGTATTCGATAGTAATTAGCAAATTTGGTCGTATATTATTTGTTTGTATAATTACAACACAATCTGCTGAGAACTCATTACCAAAACAAATTCGGACGAGAACAGTCGCATCACGGCCACGAGCCGCATCTGTCAGCCGGCGGGCTGGCTTCAATGCTCCGCTGCCGAGGCAATACCCAGTTATAAAAATGTGTTACAAAATGTCATACAATATCACTTAAAAATAGGACAGTCCTTAAGATGTTAACAGGTTAAAACAGTAATTGAACAAAAAGGTATTCATCAACAATATAAACAATTTTTGCTTATAAATTTCTAAAATAACTGGCTAAAGTTTGTTTGCGGCCATGAGATGGGAATGAACCGATTTGTTTGTCGCTTTTTTACCATCTTAGGATCATTTTACAAATAATAAAAAAACCACACTTCACTGAACCAAATATTGGGAGAAATAGCAAACGCTCGCATTAATAATACGATTACAAGGATGAGAGCAGTCCCAAACTAATTTATAAAACTATGAAAACCCATGGACTACGCCCCACGCTTAAAGAGATATAATCATATAATTAATACATTCTGCCGGTGCCGGTATCGTGACTTCTTGGCCCGGATTACCACCCTACGTGACTTTTATATAAATATCAAAACCCTCAAACATCTATCTGTATCTATATATTTAATCGGCTTCCACGAATTCTGTCGGTATTCGCATTGGCCATTTACAGCTGGCTAAGGTAATGGCTATCGCTATAGGTTTTGATGACACTAACTGTTTTTAAAAAAGCATTGGCAGAGATATATAAAATTAATGGCTTGCTTGAATTTTTACTTTGACGCCCTCTACCAGTTAACCGTTCAATTTTTTTAAGCAGCTTGTGTACATTACTAAATAGAAAATTTAATGATCTATCAGAATATATCATGAAAACATAAAATATTGTTTAATTAAAAGTTAATGTTTTTGCCGGTGCAACCAGCAGTGGTTGAATGAAAAATACCGTCATAAAATTTGCATCTTTCAATAATTAAACACGCCAAACTTTTATTTTATTATCGTGAAAATTACAGAAGAAATTGATAGTGCACCTGGTTACGTTATCACCCTATATAGTGAGATTGAACAAGAAAAACAAGCATCAACAGGAGTTGCAAAATTAATTAAACAAAAAATGCCTGGGCTGAATGTAGTTAATTGTTAAAAGCAAATTCCGCCCTCTTATGTAATAAATGATATTTGCCTCAAAATATTGCTTGGAATTAAAGAACACAGGTCAGAAAAAATACTTCTTTCTTTCTTTCTTTCTCTTCTCCCATTGGTACCTCACGCTGTTGGGAAATTGAGCCACTTTCTATATTCGTTTCTATCCCTAAAAAATTCGTTCGATAAAAAGGTAGTAGAGGATTTAGTCTTTCTACGTAAATCTAGAAATTAAGTTTATAACCTTTTGAAGTGAAACTTATTTGTCGCAGGAGTAACCACGCGAATGATAGAACGGAAGTAATGGAACGGAAGCAATGGAACGGAAGTGAATGAACGGAAGTGAAGGAACGGAAGTGAAGGAACGGAAGTGATAAAACGTAAGCGATACAACGGAAGTGGTGGAACGGAAATAGTGAAATGCAATTGAAGTAACGGAAGTGAAGGAACGAAAGTAAGTTGATTAGATGAAAACTAAAGCGATGAATTTTCAGTTGTGCCATCACAAGCATACACCTCCAAGCTATTGTAATTTGTGAGTTTGTGTATATAATAAGCAAAAGAAAAGCATATCATGCAAGAGATATGATTCATAATATATTTGTGTAATATTGAATTACTTTTTAATTGTATAATTTCTTCCTAAAAAAACAAAAAATAACCATTTTCAATTTAAATATTGACATTTGAAATATTAATAATTTTCGTGCATGAAAATAAATTAGAAATTGATGTGATTTTCTTAGAAATTGATGTAATTTTCTTGTAAACTTAGCGGTAAAAGTCTCTTCTTTCATTAAAAAAAAATATGCGTAAAACTAGGTCATACCAACATGTTCTTGTTAAGTACGTTATTTGCTATACAAAATGGCCATTTACGATGTTTTTGACCGAAACCGAATTTTTTTAGTAATAAAAATGACCGACTTGCCAATTTTCAAATTAAACGTTTTTTAAGAAATATAACGTAATATTTCTAAAAGTACTTGCAATATTTCGATGTAGCAACATTTTTAAAAGAAACAAACTTTTCATTTGTAGTTTTTAACATATACAATATACATGCAACGCACAAAATTAAGAGTATGATTTCTATTAGGCTTTAGGTTGTAAGACATAATACAGTATTATAAAAAATCCTTAATAGTTCTTGAAACTATAAAAAAATAATTTTATAGTTGTATATTTTCTATAATTTTTTAATAAAATATGGAATGAAATAATACATACATATATGTGTGTGACGTAATATAAAAATAATGAAGTGTGAACAAACTAGTAAAATTTTCTTAATACGTTTCGTTGCTTTTGAATCAGAATCCTTCTAAACTATTGTTACAAACTTTACAATTGTATCCACTGCAGTATTTCAGTCGCTCTTTTATGTAACGGTCTATCCATGTTGCATGTTTGTTTGGATTTTCTAAATTAACATTTTGAAGATGACTTGAATACCAGATTTGTAACTAAAACCTTTTTTGTTTTCTGTTAAATCACAGAAATAAAAAACACTTTCAGTGAGAACACGCGATGAAGATTCACTTAGAACTAGCGTGCTCGGCACATATTTTTTTTACAGTACATAGCTAGGGCATTTTATAAGTAATACCAGTCCCAAACAAAGAGGTTATGAAACAATATAGCTCAAAGTGTCAGTTTTGCGGAATCAAAAATATGACCCAAAATTCATGCCTTATTATGCGGTAGACATCATTCACTATTTATGTGAAAAATTGAAATATCATATTTAATAGAGCGTCCGTGTTGTATTTATTTTCTTTAGTTTTTCCACTATGCAAATTTCGCCGGTAGGTTTGGAAGTCAACTGCCACGCAGTGCAAATAATCAGCTAACATACAAGCTTTAAAAATGTGTAAATCAATAAACTAATAAATATAAAAGGAATAACACGTTGGCGGTAGCCCACCGTTCTTTGAGCAACAAGTATGGAAAATTACCTACAAATCCACAACAAAGCAGCTTATTATTTTGTTTTTATCTCTTTACCTAATCCTCCTTGATATCGTCTCCTGTTCCTCTCTCCTGCTTCCCACGACGAATTTATATGTATAATATGCTTACATTCACAGCCCCCTGCTTTATTGTTTAATCTCTTGTAATGATTAATATACAATAAAATTACAACTTTCTAGTTGAAAATAAAAATTACTTTCACGTTGAGTTCAGATTTTCTTTAGTCCATCAACGGACCATCAACGACGGTCTCTGGCAATCTATTAAAAATTCAGCTACACAAACATTTTAGGCCCTTATCAAACAACCCCAAATTATAATTACTAATATCTTTGTTAGAAGACGTTCCTGTGTTTTAATTATGTATGGCTTTACTCTGCACAAATGCATTTTTATTTTGCTGCTATTTATTTTCTAACAAGTGTCTAAAAACTCTTTCAGTCTTGGGCGGCTATTGGATTGTAAAACGCATGTCTTTATTATCCTGATAAAATCTAACCTTAAACCAAAAGTCATTTAAGATGAGATTTTAATCAATATAGTAAAGGCTTGCGTTTTACAATCTACAACCGCCCAGGACTGAAAGACTTTTTGGACACTTGTTATTAAGCTTGTTTTACCATCGGTAGGAGTCGCCATGTAAATTGACCGAGGAAGCTGTAATGGCCTGCTCACACCGTCTCTATTCTGCAAGGAGACAGAGAAAGAGATAGAGAACGGTATCGTACATGTCCATGGGGTAGAGACAGAAGTCACCCCCCTCGAAGCCGATTGGCTGATGAGTTCAATCTTACTTGAACAACGCAGAAAGTAATGCGCTGAGTAAGTATGGGCGGTTATAGGAAACATGAAATTTGGTAATCATATCAGAGTTATACTATTACCTTTGATTAATTAATTTAAGCAAAGCTTATTAAGCAGCACAAGCATTTATTAACGCGGATACAGATTAAGTTAATACAGTATATTTTTCTGTGATGCAATATGTGCGTATGCGTTGTGTATTATACAGGATTTGAGATTTCAGATCTAGTTTTAAAGAAGTGGAATTTACATGAAACATCGGATCGAATCGAATACATCTTCGATTTGAACTAAATATCGCACGGATTGGCTTGGATTCAGTATTGGATTGGATCCAGTATTTGATCGAACCCAATGTCAGATCGGTTTGGATATCGGAATGATTCGTTATTTTAATCTTAGTGGTCGGATCTTCTCGGATAGGATAGGTAATAAGTAATCCGTTTTCGGATTGGGTAAGATCTAAAATAAAATACATCGAATTCCAATATGATTTTTGTTAAAATTGCATATTATACTAATAAATTTTAAACAACAATTCTAAAACCCGTTTTTGAACTATTTGCTAGATAAATAACAATGCCTGGTTTGATAGTATATGCTTTCATTCATCAATCAGAATAAGCATATATTTTGGTGTGGTCTCGTCCCCAATCCTTATTTTTCATTGTTATATTTTTGAAGTGAAACTTTTACGAATATGACTTTGCTTTCAATGTAGTGAAATATTTACTAAGCGACGAACTTTTTCATTTGTAGATTTTAACATATACATGCAGCAAACAAAATTAGGATTAAACTTTGAGAAATATTTTACGGCAAAAAATAGATATCATGGCGTCATGATTTTAATGGTATGAATGTTTTGTGAAATAGTGCTTGAAGTTGTATACATATAAAAATAACTTTAGTTGTACATTTTTTTCAAGTAATAATAAAACACAAAAAGAAATACTACATATATGTGTAAATAATACTGTGTCAATAAGCAAATAAATTTTCTTAACAAGTTTCTGTTAAATCATAGAATTCACTTTCAGTGAGAACACGCTAAGAAGTTTCCTTAGAACTTGCGTGCTCGGCACACATTTTTGATGGTATTAAGGTGCAAAATTTAGTTTTACAATTAGTATTTTCTTATGTAACAAGGTCTTAGGTTTTTAAATGTGTCGGTATTTAAAGGTGTTAATTAATTTTGACCTTGAAACACTTATTTTAAAGTCGTGCATTCAATAAATGACCCTGACAAAAAATTATTAACATTAAATTTTCAGAGAAATCAATAACGATAGTCTAGTTATCTGAAACACCTCATTAATTCTGTAGCCACTCAAGGAAAATCCAAACTTTGTAAATTAGATAAAACTTTATAAGTTACCTATTTCAATCGCAAAGTTAAAACAAGTAGGGTACAAACTTGAAAATAATTAATAAGGTTGGGAATTATTAATTGTCTAACCCAAAATAAGCCTATCATTACCCTAAATCCATCTTTTCAAACTTGTACCGAGAAAATCGAACAGAAAGAAAGTCTCCGTACAATGGAACCTGAAAGCCATTACAGGTGCCATAAATAAATCAAGACGAGTTTGTTCAAACCAAAGAAACTATTCAATTACGAGCGAAGATTGAAAGCAAACTGTTAACCTACATCAGAAACAGGTGAATTTGGTGTCGATAAATCTACCCTGCAATACTCGGGGGAGAACTTGAAAAGAGAAGAACAACACGAATTTAGTTACTTTTACTTTCTACTTTATTTGTGAACTTTTAAAAAGTAAGTTGCGAAAGTCTATTAAATCACGAATCATAATTGCGTTAATTCGTCAATTGGTTTTATTCTCTGCCTCATACAGTGTAATTATTTTGAATACGGTGTCGTGTGGCAAATTTTGTAATGGGGAAAATTAAGACATCGACGACAAGCTTGGAGGACAAACACGATCGATAGAAGACGAGTTTTTATTAAACATGGTTAAGAGCTGTATTTGCATGAAACTTCAGACGGCTGAATTAAGGATAACTGAATATTAATTGCTTCGTGTAGCACAAACACAATGCACTTAGCAACACTCGTCTATTTTTAATTATCTTTATCTTTGAAACCTTGTTTTTTAACAAGGGCAAGTGTGTTGTTAAAAACACGCAAATTACTTGCGAATTTTTAGAAAAATGATGTGAAATCGATGCCAAAATAAATTTAAAGACTAAATGATGAATTTTTTGACCCTTACGACATACAATTTTGGCACACATTTTGGATTTAAAAGAGGATGGTAATTATAATGTAAGTTTCTTTGGTTAATGCTGCGTAAAATACGTGATGGGATATATTTCAAATGAAAATAACCACAAGATTGTTGAAACATTTCGAGAGATTATTTCTGCAACCAAATATTTCAGGTTTCGGTTTTGTCTGCTTCGGAAGCGAGCGGTGCAGCGCTAGTCACTACATTAATCACCTGCATGCGAATGCATGAACAGTCGCATATTACTGATATTACGAATAGCAGACATTGCAGTTAGCACTGTACTGTTGAAAATTTTATTGTTGTTCCAATAGTATAAATAATAAAATATATAAAAATATTAATAAATTTATTAATATTTAGAGTAATACTGTTGATAAAAACCAGTGGGTCACAACACAACAACAAAAAATAAAAATAGATTTTTTACATAATATTCAAAATTAATAACAATAAACTCAACATTTTTAGAAACTTCATATTTTTTGCACGAATTTTATACTGAAAATATTGACTGAGATTTTATGAAAAACAACACATGCTTTAGTTCCTGTTATCGTTTTAAAAAAAATATTTGATTTATAAAACACTATATCCACTTTAGAGGTGTATTGACATTTTGTTCGAAATCCGAATGATGATTTACCCATTATTAATTTATTCCGAATGGCAATCATTGGATTATGCTCCAGGCACCTAAACAGTTTTATCTAAATGAAGAATTCAATTATAACATACTTTCGAATGGAAATCATTTGATTATGCCCGGTACACTTAAATAAATCATTCGGTTATTAAATTGCTTTGAATGCTTGTATTCATTGGATTATGCCCATGACATCCGAATAATTTTATCCTCATTAATATATACAATATTAATCGATTACTATATGCTTTTGAATAGCAACTATTTGATTATGCCCAGTACACCCAAATGATTTTATTCTTTCAAAGGGCAATTATTTGATTAAGCCCGGTAAACTCGAATCAATCGTTTGATTATTAAATTCTTTGAAATGGCAATTATGTGATTATGCCCGGTACACTCGAATGAATCATTCGGTTATTAAATTGTTTCGAATGGCAATCGTTTGATTATGCCCGAGACACCCAAATGATTTTATATCTATAAATAATTCCATTATTACATACCTTCTAATGGTAATTATTTGACTATACCCGATACACCCGAACGATTTTATCCGAATGATATATCAGCATTAGTATATTATTTCGAATGGCAATTATTGGATGTCAAGGACACCCAAATAATTTTCGATTATTACCTACTTTCGAATAGCAATCATTTGATTACGCCCGGTATGCCAAAATGATTTTACCCGAATGAATTATTCGATTATTAAATTTCTTCGAATGGCACGCAATTGATTATACCCAGTACACCCAAATAAATCATTTGATTATTGAATTATTTGAATGGCAATTACTGTATTATGGCCGGGACGCCCGAACAACTTTATCCTCATAACTAATTCGATTATTATGTTTTTTCGAATGGCAAACATTTGATTACGCCCGGTACACTGATACGAGTCATTCAATTATTAAATTCTTTTAGATAGCAATCAATTTATTATGCCCAGGACACCCAAATGATTTTATCTGAATGATGATTTATTCACTTTTAATTATTTCGAATAGCATACTTACTTACTTAATCCTAAGCCGCCTTGTGTTCCAGATCCCAAAGCGACCACAGCCCTGAAGATGTCCCGTGCAACCGAGGACGAAACGTCGGCAGTTCAAGCACCGATGACGCGGCTCCAACCCGGAAGCCTAGATGTTATTAACAACGGTCGCGGAAGCCTGCAACTTAGATTAGCCGCCTTTCTACCTTTCGTTGTAAAGCGTTATTATATTATATATTTCGAATAGCAATCATTTTATTATGCTCAGTACACTCGAATTAATAATTCGGTTATTAAATTGTTTCGAATGGCAATCATTTGATTGTGACCGGTACACACAAATGTTTTATTCGAATGACAATTATCTGTTATGCCCGGTACACTCGATAGATTTTATCCAAAGGATTCATTCGATTATTACATTCATCTGCGTGGCAAACATTTGATTGTGCCCGATCCACCCGAAAGATTTTTACAGAACGAATCATTTGATTAATACATTCTTTCGAATGGAAATCATTTGATTGTGCCCGGTACGCCCTTTTGAATTTAATTTGAATGAATCATTTGAATACTACATTCTCTCGAATTACCTTTGATTGTGCCTGGTACGTTTGAATGATTTTATTTGTTCGAATCATTTGATTATTACATTGCTTCGAACGGTAATTATTACGCCAGAATGATGTCATCCAAATGAATCATTAGATTATTAATTTCGAACAGCAATTATTTGATTATACCCGATACACGCAAATGATTTTATCCGGATATACCACTTGATTATTACATTCTTTTAAATGGCAATCATATGATTATGACAGATACACACAAATGTTTTATTCGAATGAATTATTCTATTATTACATACTTTCAAATGGCAATCATTTGATGATGCCAGGTACACTCGATAGTTTTTATCCGAAGAATCATTCGATTGCTACATTTTTTCGCGTAACAATCATTTGATTGTGCCCGATCCACCCGAAAGATTTTTACCGAACGAATCATTTGATTATTACATTCGTTCTAATGGCAATCATTTAATTGTGCCTGGTACGCCCAAATATTTTAATCTGAACGAATCATGTGATTACTACATTCTTTCGAATGGCATTCGATTGTGCCCGGTACACCCATATAATTTTATCTGAACAAATAAGTCGATTATTACATTCTTTCAGAAATGAATTATTTGAATATGCCCGGTACAGCCAAGTGAAGCTTAAAATTATTGGCCGCCGACATATTATTCAAAATTCGTATTGGAGTAATATGTTAATATCTCTATAAATCAAATTGTTTACGGAAAGCTTTATCTACAATCAGCTTTTGTATGCAGCAAATATTAAATCTTTCTTTGTAATAGGGGTTGTTGAACATTTATGGAAAAGCGATTAAAGTCCACCGCCTGTCAATAAACTACTAGTCTGCAACCAAAATGAGTATAGCTTTTACGGTACAAATCAAATTACCCAATCGGTGTGCTCGTAAATGTAGTTTTCATGACTTTCGAATTCTACCTGCTAGTATATGATTAATTTATAGACAGAATAACAGCAATTTTGTTTAAACCATTTCTAGAAAGATTTATCGAATGAAACGTTAAAGATTTTCTCAGTGAAGCAGTAAAACCAACTGGGAAAACTCATCATGTCTTGTTGTTGTTATTGAGGTTTTTTTATATGTTTATAAGCAGGGTTCAAGGATTTCATTTGCAGTCTTGTACGATTCATTAAAGCCAGACGAAATCACAATTCATACGTTATGTGACACATTTCATATTCGCTAAGTTGTTGTACATTAAACAGCGATTTCGTGTGACTGCATAAAAGATTCAGAAGCGAATTATTAATGTATGCAGGACCTTAAAAAAGCTTTTTTTGTGTTTGCCTACGAAGATTCCAAGTGTTATGGCCATGAGGTCTAACACGCTGCCTTAATTTAAAAATCACATACTTTAAAAATAATTACCTACTTTCTTTCCAATAATATTTTACAACATCTACGTGAAAGATGTAGTCTAAGAACTACTGCATAGGGTGCGATGGCAGAAAAAAAACAATTAAACTGATAAAAAAGCTGATGCGTAAATCAAAACACAAAATCAAATATCTCTTACGATCTTTCGTAGCCATTGTAGTCAGAAAGCGAAAGCTTATTTCTTGGTATTAAAAAACACCTAAGACCAAAATGTAAATTGATCAACGAAAAATTAAAACAGCCCTTAATTTTATAAAATCGTATCCGTCGCCGTTCGATTAGTATAAGCCTATCTGTGGTGCGCTGCTCCTAAATTTGTACAACTGCAACAGTTATTTAAAAAACCTGTTTAACTTCAGGTCCCTTATCCTAAAAGAACATTTTAACCCGATCAATTTTCGTTGTACCGAATGTCATATTTCATTCAGTTTTTCCTGAGTTTTCGCGTTACACACACATACCCACATACATTTTTTTAAACTAAATTTTTAAGTACGTATAGGACCAAGACATGTATTTGCATTAAAATTTCAGAAAACTTTCGCGCAAGTATGGGCGAGTAAAACACCTTTACAGGAACCCTGGGAAGGACCGAATCCACTCAATTTTAGCAAAGTAGTTATCTCTAAATCCTGAGGCTTTGATCAGTACTACGCAGTCGGCCCCTAAATAGGGAAGTCCTTAGTTTCATGTTAAGCTGTTAATTTAGTTTTTAGATCAGTTGTTGATTTAAACACCAAAAAAAATAAATGTATCTATTATAATAATTTTATAAGTACGCATTAGCTCCTCCCATAAAATAAAATAGTAAATTTAAAATTATCCACTAAAAGTTTGCACAGTTTACACAACTACATGTTACTATCATTAGCAGCAAAAACTGACAAGTCCAATATAAGTGTATATTTAACAAACAATGCAACAGACCAAAATGTTTTAAAATAAAACTAGAAACCTGATATTTTAGTAAGAGGTAGTCGGTGTCGTCGTAAAAAAAGTACGGGGGGGGGGGGGGTAAAAGCCATCGTAACCCGAAAACATATCACCCTGTACATTGTTCTGAATGTGCTTTCCTAATTACCAAATTTAAGCCAATTATTACAAAAAGTGTGAGGTAAATTAAAAATCACTAAAAGAAAATTTAAGTTTATCACCCTGTATCTTGAAAACGAAGTGTTATAGGACTTATGTTTATAGGAACACTTTTTTACTTAAAATCAGCTAAGGAATCACAGCTTTAAACATCGGCATGCAATTAAGGAACACCCTTTATATTAAATCCGTATCCCTTCCACTTGCCTCAACATTTACTGAGACTCCCTACTATAAGCCAGATCTTTACATGTCTATTGTATAAGGCGCATATTCGTATCTACCGGTGTCTATTAAACCGGTACAGTGGTCGATGCAAATAAGAAAATTAGGTTTACACTGTATGTTTGTAGTTTGTATTATTGGAACGCAAGTAACTGATAGCTGTCATCTTATTACCAAAACAAACTTTCTGGAGGAAGCATATCAAATAATGAAAAGTACATTATCAACAGCAAATAAGGTTGGGGCATGTTATGTTTATGAAAGGGATAGTAATGCGTATGCAACACATTCTCACACCTATTAGCGTAAACGCAATAACTTGGTGTTTTGCTCTTTTACTTGACAAAACGGAACAAATATTTGGTTGACCATGAAAGACAAAATGTCGTTTTGTGCGATTAAGTTACTGTCAAAAGAAGAAGAATGCATATATTTGTTTTCTTCGTTTGGCCAAGATTGGACTATAACTAGTGTGTAACTACAGACCTTTTCAATCAACTCCTGAAATTTGTTTCCTAGCTTTATTAAAAAAACAAACTAATTGAAAAAGTCAATGAAACACGTTACCAATTATTTCAAAGCAAACAAGGGTGCGTTGATTCTGTTCGACTTCCTCCATGTGAAGCCTCTATCGGCATGCCCTGAGAGCAAATTACCAATCAGCGATTTCCCCAACCCTCAGGATCATGGGTAGATAGTTGACGAAGCTGGAACATTCTGTTAAATGGATGACCAGTTCGTCAGCACCTTTTGAGTAGCTCTTGTACCCGTTCTTGTAAACTACCTAACTCTTCCTGCGTATTGAATAAGATAAAGTGCACGGCTGCTTGTAAACTTACCGACTGTGACAACATGCGGCGGAACGGCCAAAGATCGTCACTTAGGTGTGAAGCGTAAACAAAGATACCTTCTGCGAGGTCGGCGTTGTAACGGTCACTTGGGTGATTTCAACTTGGTACGTCCACCTCTCCGGAGAGGTTTAAAGTTTATCTCAACTGGGACCATGGAAAACTGGGTGAGTGATTTCACGAGGGGAGGTGTTGCTAGCCATTAGTATGGGTACCTAATACCTAAGCGGTAGCTCGTTCTTTGTAACGAGATCTCCGTCCACTGGCCGTGTCCCAGTCACTACGTCGAGGTGACCCCTAGGGGTTATAAATTTGCCTAAACGATATACTGCGTGGTTAAAGGCCGACTGATTTACGCAGGTGAAGGTGAGCTCCAGGAAGGAGTGGCGCGGCTGTTGGCACTAGGAACGTGGGCTCTAGGGGTGAGGTGCACTTTGCCTGCTCACGCCCACTATCAAAGTGTTGACCCAGGAGGTTTAGCTTATGTACACCCGACGCTGTCAAGGTACCGCTCATACCCGACCGGCTACCGACTAATCTAAGCGGTGCGTAGTCGACCAGTACTGGGATTGCTAGTAGCCCAAACCGGTAGAGGTAATACTGTTTTCGGCAGGTGCTTGCTTGCTCCGAACAATCCAACCAGTGACTTTGACTGGTACCACAGGGACTAAGTCCGAGCCCGCGGGAGAAAACTCCTGTTGGCAAGGGTAAGCCTATGCAGGCTAGGGCCGTATCGGTGCGATTCGACGGGTGAGCTGCGTTTTCAGCTAGGGCACTGATCTGCAAAATCAGTAGATCTCCCCCGACCAGTGGGGACTTAGGGCTCGCAGCCTGATGTCAAGATGAGCAGGCGCGCTGATTGAGCGTATCTCAATCTGTCCCGAAGAGAGACGTGGCGGATAAGGCTCGCTCTAGGTGCCGCCACGTTGAACTAAAGAGGCAAAAGCTGTAATGGCCGCCTCACATTGGATCTGTGACAATATGCCTGAACCACACGCTGAAGAAGATGCTTACCCACGATAAACTTGAATTTTTAGATAGTAAAGATCAGAATTAAAAGAAAAAGTTCTATATTAATACTTTAATAAATAATTACTACTTTACGCTTCGGCGAATGTGGTTTAGTACATTGCAAACCGAATATCATCGTTTGTATTGCAGTTAGAGCTTTCATTAAAAAAATGAAAGCTCATTAAATACTCTTTCTTTTTCTATAAAATATTAACATATGATAATTAATCGGGAAGTAACGAATCGTAACGGGCGCCATCTTTTATTGGCTGCCATTTTTTAAAGCTACCTATCTAAGATGGTCATCATACTTTTTCGACATTCTTAGGCACCAATATAGCTGAGGCTTGAAGGAAAACTGGTACCCCTAAATTTTGGTCCAACCTTCTCTGACACATAGACTTTGCAAGTAAATCAATCTTTATTTACCATTCACCATAGAAACGGTTTTAAAATACCGAAATAAGGAGATTTTAAAGTAATAAACGGAATCATAGCAACGCAATTTCATTTCACTACAATTCGGTTGCTTTTAAGTAATTTTACTGAACATCTGAAAATAGTCAGTCATGTCAAATTACTAATCAAAAATTTTATGAGATAAAATAAAACACTCTTGTGTAATTACTACAGATAATTTAAATTTTGTGTATAAAAGCCGTTTGAAATTTTGAATTGTTACAATTTGCATTCCGATTAATTAAGAAGACAACTTTTAGCCAAGTGGATACATTTTTATTTGTCTTCACCATAGAACCTACACAAAATCCTTATTTTTTGATACCTTGAAGTTTTGTAACTGAGGCAACCATTTAAATAAAGAATAAATGGTAGTTTTCAGGTGAATTACATTTTTAAACTATGTTCACTTAATAAAATAATAATTTAACGTTAGCTAAATTATTTCACCAAATATAATTCAAGGCTTTATTTGCTGCTGTACAAACATTTATTTTGTTAACTGAAACTTGGTAGCTTTTAAGTAATTTGACTAGAGCAAACTGAAATTAAATTAAATCTCTCCACCTACGGTGTCCCCATTTGCTCTCGTCAAATTACTAAGCAACCAAGTTTTCGTGCAAAACAAATTTTGATTTTATTGGTGAAAAACTCAAAATTGAGTGTTGTAGTT
This sequence comes from Ctenicera cuprea, assembly GCA_958336395.1. NCBI lineage: Eukaryota > Metazoa > Arthropoda > Insecta > Coleoptera > Elateridae > Ctenicera > Ctenicera cuprea. The sequence continues at coordinate 61,997,705 of OY284487.1, forward strand.
GGTCTAATGACCAGTGATTGCAAGAATCAATAAATATCATTAAACCTGCCATCATTCTTATCAAAATGCAAAAGTCGATATAAAAATCAGCGTAAGTAAATAAAAAAGCTTAAAAATTAGGTGTCATTAGATTCACTATTTACAATGATTGCGTCAGTAGACGTTGCGGTGCCGTTATAATATACAAGGTGAATCATTCAATTGTCGCCCTCCCCCTACTATTTCCTAAACTATTAAGAAACTTCTATTGATTTCTACTTTATTACACTACCACATTTTCTGTTATGTAACGTGACCGACCAGTGACGTAATTGATAATTTTTAGAAATGATGATATAAATATTTTCTTTCTATTAAATAAAATTTTTTTTTCAGTACAAAAATTTCAAAAAAATTTAAAACAATGAGCAAAGCACTTCACCTGGATTTTCCTATACTTTAGAAATTTTAATTATCATATTTTCAGAAGTATTTCTAGATCAACGTTTTACGCGCCAATAATGTTTGTAGATTTTACTACCCCTACCAGTACGGACTGTATCCAAGTAGATGCAACAGAAATTGTTGATAAGAAACAAATTTATCTCTTAAAGGTTAGCTTGCGTGAGTTACAAGTTATCTTAAACTATGTAAATATTGGTTTCCATTTTACCTGCGTTTAACACCCTCCAGGGTTTTAAACCTTAAACCAGGAATTACCTGACACCCCTCTGAGAAGTAATAAAGACTTCTCTTGTCGCAGACTCTTACAACAAACGACAATGATTCATCTATCGACCTTTCGTATATCTCACATCCGGGACATCATAGCTGAGGTTAGCATCAGCTACACGTTGTATTATAAGTAACTGAATTTATCAAAGTCTTCAGAGAAAAATAATCGATTTTTGAATTTTGGAAAACATTTGGGGGAGGGAAAAAATTAACCCCCCCAAATATTGCTGCACCTAAAGAAGAAGTTGTGACTTATTCTACTATCACTCACGAACAATTTAGCTTAAACAAACATGCTTCATCATCTCCCGTAGTTACAATTGTTCTTGTAGCTTGTAACATTGGGTACACCTACAGAATTTCTAATATCAAATTTCATCCCGATTTGATAACTCGTTCTTGAGTAACATTTGCGTTAAAACTCAAATTTTCAAAGATTCATAGAAGGCGCGACATAGTAATTAGCGGTCTGGGACACAAACCAAATTGTAGCTCATTTCTAGCTCCACTTTACAAAATTTGAAAAAAAATTGTGGAGATAGTTTATGGGCAATAGTTTTTAGAAAATTTTCAAAATTTTGATTATATTATTCATTTCATACCTTTTAGCTTTTTAAAAATTTTTGTGCACAGTAGCGTTGTATCTTTATAGCGCTATTGTAATAAAAATTATGAACCCGACCTGTTAACTTATTTTCGAGTAATAGGGCGCCAAATTCAAAATTTCAAAAAATCGTACCTGCTGCCATCTTAAAGCTAGACAGTTTGGGGAAAATAGTTGAATAATGCCTTATATAGAATACCCATGTCAGATTTAGAAAAAATGCCACCAGAAAATCGGCATCCGATAAAAATCTTGAATCAAATATCACGAATCAAAAATCTCGATAGACAAAATCTCGAAAATAATAGAAATCTTGAAAAGCATAAATTTCGAATTGTAAAAAGGTTAATGTGCGCACTGTTTCTCTGCACACTAGTTGCGTCCCGCGGTCACTAAACCCCTTTCATCGATTTTGAAAATGCTGCAACACTGCCTGAAAGTGAAATTGTTAAAAAATTTAAAAAAACTAAATGGAAATTAATCGATTATTTAAAAAAGGAACATAAGCTACACGAGGCCAATTGATTGATTAAACAATTTATTCGGGGACGAGATATATTTGTCGCGAAGAAACTTTACAGAGATATTACTACTCAGCTTGCAAGATATGCTGCCACTAACTGTGTAGATTTTTTAAGGGGAATTGCGCACAATTTTAACTTATATGTGTGTCGAAAATTTTTCTAAATAAGTTAAACTCGGCGTGGCGTGTCCATGGCCGTTGTATGGGGTGTGTATATTGGGTTGCATGTCTTTTTGGGTTGGGCCATGTTAGACCGGTGAATAGCGCTAAGTGCGATGAGCGCGGGTAAGGGGGTGGAACGGGAGTCATAGAGTTGTGCATTTTTGCAGTTCGATAATTCTACTATTCGAGATTGCTACTTTCGGTTTTTTTACTATTCAAAATTTACGTTTTTCGAGATTTTTGATTCGAGATTTTCACCTAGAATCCGAAAATCAATTCGGATTTTTTTTTAAGTTTATTTCCCTGATGAATCTTTGATGCACCTCCACATTCTAAAGCTCATTTAAATCGGACCATCTGTTGGGGTGTTATAGAGCGCACACATCCACCCACTCACCTACGGGCAGACATTTTTTTTAAATCACGAATTTGGAAACATGTATTTCCGTCAAAATCACGATTTCGAAAATTTTCATGAAATCAATACTTCCCTATAAGTAAAATAAAAAAGGTCCAAAATGAGGTGTCATTCAACCCACTATTTACAAATAATGTGTTAGTAGCCGTCACGGTGCCGCTATAATATACAAGGTGAATCATTTAATTGCTGTCCCCCCTCTACCATTTCCTAAACTATTGAGACTCATACATTTTTTTCTTAATGAATGTTGTTTGAGTCCCAGTGAGCTACTTTATAGTACACTCCAAAAATTTTTGCATTGTCGCGTGACTAAGGAGTAACGTCATTGACATTTTTCTTACAAATCAATATACATATTTTCTAAAGCAGCAGATACAAATTCTTTTCATTGTTTCAATTATATGTATCGTCTGGCCATAAAGCAACTCCCCCCCCCCCTGTTAACTTTTAAACCACTTGATATTTTGGCACAAAATTTCGTGTACTTTTATGGGAAGTTAAATACTACTTTTTGCGCATGTTAAAATTTTTTATCTTTCTTGTAAACTAGTAGGCTAGTTTACATTTATTTGCTTGCTATTTGCTGTCATTTAATTTCTTTTGCTTTACATCTTAGATTTTAAATAAACTTGTTTGCTTTAAATTACTTGTCGTTTTGTACTGGGTGACTATTTTTTTCTGTAACATTAAGATCCGACGCAGAATTGAAATACCCTTTAAATGAGCTGTGAGTCTACGTTCCTTGCTGTTTATTTTTTTTTTCAAAATGGTGCCCAGCCGCCGTTTTGCAAGATAAAAAATTTAAATATTTGCAGGAAAGTAGTATTCAAACTCACATTAAATCACGCAAAATTTTGTGCCGAAAAATTAAGTCGTTAGAAAGTTATCAAAGGGGGGAGGGTTACTTTATAGACACACTGTATCAAACTGTCATAACTCCTATAGTACAAAAATCTCAAGAAACATGTAAAAAAATTGTAAGTAAGCAGGTCATGAATTTAAATGGGAATGTAGCGGAGTGACTTCTAAGTGACTCGCCTTGTACAATATTAAAAGAAGTAGATTTTTTTTCTTTGACCTCGTCGTTCTAATTTAATTAATAGAAAAATCATACAATCCTAAAAAATCATTAAAAGATTATTGCGGTGCGAGTATAGATTTTTGACAACATGGTCCGTGTGACACTATCAGATGTAGATAAGGATTACAGAATCTGTGAACTTGCACATGTGAAACTGTAAAATAACGTGACCTTCAGTTAGCAATTTTGTATTTCGGAAAAATGGAAATAAAAATAGAAATGTGCGCCGAGCACAAGTTCTAAGTGAAACTTGTTCACGTGTTCTTACTGAACGTATTTTTCCCTTTAAATCTTAAGACATGCAATAGGTCTTTACTGCAAAAGCAGCACCTGCACTAGCAAAAATTGCATTTGTGTGAAAGGGGGTGTAGAATATTGCAGGAAATTCAGATGTAAAAATTGTAAAAACGCGCAAGTAGACGAACATTTGAAGAAAATTTTGAATTTTGATTTCTTTGCCAGGATCTTCTCGTTTTGTAGTTCTTTACCTAACATTATTTTATTTTGTAGCATTTTTTACAGCTAAATGTTTATTGCAATCATAAATAAATGCTGATTCCGTTTCTTAAAGAAATGCTCGCACCACGTGAATGATTTTATGTTACAGCAAGATGATAACATTATACGTACAATTCTTATTCCTCTAACGCCCAGCAAACTGTATTAGTATCTCTTTCTCGCACCCATGACGTTTCACAATACGGACAAGCCCAACTGTAAGGGCACTAGCGAGGTTATCTTTGAAACGCGACTATACATTGCATGAGACAAAATGTTTCCTAGCTTGTAACGAAGTTTTTTATGTAACAAAAAACAAAATTGATATCGTGAACAAAAAAAATATCGGTATGTAAAATTAACAGAATTAGTTTAGAGTTCGTAAAAGTGTACAAAAAAATTTTGTTTAACATACATGCATTTATTTATACCTTATAAATTATATACCAAATTAAACAGCTATTAATGGGGTACACGTTTAAAAAAATTCAAGTCGGTAGGTCTTTTATTTTATCAATCTAGAGTTTTGAGAATTCTACCAACAAAGTATCCTTTATTACTTTTTCGGCCTGCCTAACCGCATGCAACCTACTTGGCAACTGTCTGCGTTGCGGACGCTGACGGACCGATGCTAGAAGCTAGCCAGGATAGATAATACATTACATCCGTTATGATGCCTGATCCCACGATCGCATGTTGCACCCGCTGGCAGAGAAGTTTCACTTCAAAAACCTGACGAATGCTCTCCAAGTATTGATTGCGTTTCCTAAATCACTACGTTGCAGTAAATAAACATGACCTACAAGGACCTTATTATAAGCAAAGAACGTATACCTGCAAGTGTTTACTCTTAAACAGCAATTTGAGCACCCCCATATTAATTTGTTTTTGTTGTTTTGTTTTCAATTCATTACCCTTGAAAACAACAATTATCTAGATCTTATTTACTTCTAGAAAACCCTTGCATCTCAAACACTTTATGGAAACGTTCTGAGCTTTACAGAAATTTATATATGATACATTTTTTATAAGATGGTAAATGTAGCCCGTTCGACAATTTTGTCATTTCTCTTACTGCGAGAGCTTGGTTTGAAATAAAATTTCGGAATTTTTGCACAATTTTTGTTGCAAATTCCAAGCACATGTATAGATGAATAACCCAATCAGCACTGAAACTTATTCCTCTCTGTTGGACTGTTATTTCTATGCTTAGTTGGTGTAAAAGCTTGTGTTTCGTCTTGCGCTATCCTTGGCACATGCCGAATGCCAGCAGCCGTGGGGACGCTACCCGTTTCCATAGTAACGACGTTAATATATACGGGAGCGTCGAGACGCCGGCTCATTCAGTAGACCAACTCTTATCGGTAGCATTCAGCGGAAGCTGTCAGCAGGTGCTTCTGTTAAGTGCGAGCGTGTGATAATACTGTGTTTTTATTAAGTCTTTTTTACGAGATCGCTGTTAGAAATAGTGAGAAAAACTTAAACAATTTCACTTGTTAATTAGTTCTTGCTGAGCACAACATATAATAATTACAGGTAAGTTTTGTGTGAGTTATAATTTGGGGAAAACTGCGATAGATCCTGGTGCAATTATTTCAATAACGTTTTAAAAAATTTTCTTTATTAATTATTTGTTTTCAATTAGAAAATTACATTTTCTATTAGCTTTCCTCGGCAAATTCCTATTTTGGGGAAAACCGCGATAGATACTGGCGCAATTATTTAAATAACAGTTTCTAAAATTTCTTTTTAATAATTAAATGGTTTCAGAAAAAATCAATTTTGAATAATTAAAATTGTTCAATTGGAAATTAATATTTTCCATTAGCTTTTCTCGGCAAATTTCTATTTTGGGGAAAAAATGCGATAGATACTAGCGCAACTGTTTAGATAGCAGTGGCAAAAATTCCTTTTCATTAATTAAATGGTTTCTGAAAAAAATAATTGTAAATAATGCAAATTGTTCAATAGGAAATTAATACTTTCCATTAACTTTTCTCGGTAAATTCAGAAATGCATCGTGATTACGGATTCTTCGAAACGTGTCAGGGTTAGACGCTATTTCGATATTTATTCCCCTAGAGAAAGTCCTTTCTCAATAACCAATAACCTGTTGCTTCGGCGTGAAAATAATTTGTATCACGCCAAAACTCTACTGGGGGAAAGCTCTTTCGTTTATTTCAATTTCCCTTGTTTAATTTCACTTTCAAATCCTTTAGAAGGTTGAAAGCAACAAGTGCCCTTCAATTAATCCGAATAAATGTTTCCTTAAAAAGCTCTTTCTGAATTATGGAATATGATATTGAAAGCAAAGCTAAATTTATTTTTGTGCCTTAAGATTTGAATATTTGTCATTCTTATGTCGGATCATTCAAAACATGAGTTGTAAAATTCTTTCGTGATTAATTTGAAGATTTGCATAGAAATGTGTAAAGGAGAAAAATGTACAAAAAGCGAAGGAATTTAGGACATGTACTCCAACAACGCGTAGTATTTGCTTAATTTTAAATGTCAAAGTTTGACTAAACCCTTGTAGGTAGTAGATATGCAAATATTTAAATGGTGCAAACCTGTATGTTTGTGCACACCAACGCTGATGCATTACTAATAAAGGGCAAAGTTGTATTTGGTACGCGAGATACATCAAATTTTTTTGTTAAGATAAATAAGGGGGTAAACTTCCTAAAGGTTAAATCAGTGAAATCAAGATGATGTTATTCATAATAGAACAGGTGCGGATTCAGGATTTTACCATTTTAGCTATTAAATTTTCCAAAACATAAAAATTGCAGTTTCTGACGTAGTTTTCAACACCTCCCCGCTTAACAATGCCCATAAATGTAAATCCATATTCACCAGATGATTAATTTAAATTGTAAGCATTCTACAAAGGTGACACATACTTTATTTCTGAGTAATATAAAGTATCCAAATTTAGAATCAAAAATGGTCACTAAGAGTTAATATTTCCTGAAAATTTTATTTGTTAAATTATAAACATCCGGTCCAATAGGTACAGCATGTTTCATATGTATTTAACCTTGATTACATGCTTAACAGCTGTTTCTTTGTGAAGTTTGTTTATCTCGATCACAAACAAGCGAAAATCCCAGTTTACTGTTCCTAAAATTCATAAAAATTTCAGTGAACCGCATATTGCAACATACAGCGTGATTTAATGTGTATTTATGTAGTTTCAGTACGCGTAGTTGTACTTGTTGTTGAAAGATCAGCAATGTTCCGTAAATTCCAGCCCGTCTATTTTTGTGGTTAGTCCAACTTGGACCGTGGATGGGCGCCGTAAGTGCCGAACCAGGCGACCGACGCCGCCACTTCGTCGTCTCGTCCACGAATAAAATATGTGTTAATTCCAAATTGTTTATTATGTATCATTCGACAGGTATGGACGTACACGGAATCCTTCCGTTTCTAGTGTAGCAAAACATTTTTTATTTATCCAACGGGCTTGTTTTTCAAGAGGTTACTCAGAATTTGATATTTATTATTACAATCTTCAAGTGTACCTATTAAAAGGAAACAGGAATTTTTATTTAGGCTCATAAATTAAAATATTCAGGGAATTTTTCCTCCAACACAAGGACTGCGTATTAGTTTGAATGCTAGGCGCCGCGAAAATTTTATTTATGAACCGCCCAAAAATTATGTAAGTTGATAAAACGCAAAGCCAGGAGAATACTCTTTTTTGTACACAAATGTGTAATTATGGCAAATATTATGAATTTTTTACGCAATATGGCGGCGTCAACCAACATTGTTATTAGCTCTCGTCTAAACATGCGAAAACATTCCTGAAAAACATGGGATTCGAACCCGGGACCGGTTGGTTGGTAAGCGGTTACTAAACCGATGAACCTCATAAAATAACTGCATTATTATTTCTTTTGCCAAAATTCTTTTTTCGCCAAAGAAGTAGAAAAAAACTCCTGCAAAATACTTCAAAGAAAGTTTCATGTTGAATAATTTAGGATATTACAAATTTTGTGCTTTAATTACATGAAAATCAACAATTTTTTTTAATAAAATTGCTAAAAACTTCAAATTCCATGTTAAATACTATGGTAAAAATATTATGGAAATTAATATTGAACAAAGTAGAAAAACAATATTAAACAAATAACCATATTTTTCAAAATTTTGCAAAATGAAGTAGAAAGTTTATAGCTGCATGGCTGAGGCGGGGAATCAAACCCCAGACCTTTAGCGTTAAAGGCTAAGCGCTCAACCTCTAAGCTACCGCCACTTTCACTTATTCACCAGCCCTACAAAATTCCTTAAGCCGACCCTGACCACTTTTGGCCTTTTTAGAAATAATTAATTAAATTACGAAAAGATGAAAGAAAGAGTGAGAAAATATTATAATTATGATGAAAAGCCCTTTTAGTTGTCACATGAATGGCCAGATGTACATTTCGGTTGCTAAGCAGCCATCTTCAGTAAAAGAATAGCGTAAGAAATAAAAACCGTAAGTTACTTGTTTACTTTGTTGTTGTGTTTTTCCATTTCGGGCGTTTTTAGCTTACCGGAGATGGCTGTTTAGCAGCCGAAATGTACGTCTAAACGTACAAAATTAAAATAGTTCTTGTGAGAACCAAAAGCGTATCCTCATAATTACAATAATAATTATTTATTATACGCGAGCAACCAAAACTGTTCCATTATTACGAAGTATATTGCGTTAGCATTATTTAATACTGCGCACAATTAAAATTAAATTTTTTTTCTTGTTCCTAAGGGCGTAATTTGAATTACTTATTTTACATATCCAATTTAAAAAAAACAAGAGTGAATAAATTTGTACAAACTCGTATCATTTACGAATTGAAGCGCAAAATTTAGACAAAGGTCGCCATATTAAGTTCAAGAAGGGCAATAACCTATGTAAATTTTCCCAACCATTTGTTTTTTAATAAGCTAATGTTTTTTTTTCGTATTTCTCTTTGTTGGTTGGTTTCATTTTTTGTTTAGTTACTGCCGTAATAAATTCATGAAAAAAATCTAATATAAAGAAGTTTTTCATTAACGAAATATTTTAAATTCAAGGTAGGAATTTTAGCTGTACATTTATAGATTTTGCATAATTTCAAAGGTTTCCGAATGAGGAAGTTCGAGATAACACAATTTATGCCTGAAAATATCATATTTCAGGCTGATAATGGAAACTAGGAAATTTCCTCTAATTTAATATAAAATTATATGCATATTGATGCTATCCCATTATGTTAGTACCGCAGTTTCACGCTGCATATGCATGAGAACAGTTATTTATATACCCTGTATACGTGCTTATATAAATTCATAAAATAGGGACTATCTAAACATTTTGCATATTATGGCAGCCAGAAAGTCAACAAAAGTGTAGGCAGCACTTTGGCATTTAAAGCTATCATACAGTGACGTCATACAACCCTTTTTTATAAATCTATTTAAATTTTTACCGATTGACGTAGTTAAAAACAACCAATATTTGCGTTTCCACTCACTTCACAAATTACCTATAATAAATAAAATACAAACATTTCAGTGTTATTTATTACAAGTAAAAGATTCCCGCTGCCAAACCAGATTTTTCACGCGTATTTCTTCGTCCTTTAGGACCAACAACACATTTTATTGGGTTATCCCTAATCCGATAAAGCTGACAAATATAGCTCGCTATCAGCTGTTGTTTGAGTGACCCATATACTGCCCTATAAATCAGGTTTCATTGTTCTTTTCTGAAAGTCAAGGTGAGATCTAATAGGGTCAAGATACTGCTCGTGCCTCCATATATATTGAGCAAATCGAGTATTTTTAAAACAAATTAAATTAATTGTTTCGGTAAATGCCTTTTGGGCTTTATTACGTCCCTGGTGTAATTTTGGCGGTTTATAGATCAAAATTTTCTTGCTTAAGAAATACTCTTAGAGTTGTTTATTGTATAGAGCGGTACTTGTAATTCACAATTTGGGACAACGAAAACTTCTTATAGCAAAAACAGAACGAGCAAATCAAATAATTATTTCAGAATCCGTCTCTTGGGCTTTGTAACGTCCCTGGTGTAATTTTAGCGGTTTATAGATCAAAATTTACCTGCTTAGGAAACATTTTTAGATTTATTTATTGTATAGAGCGGTACTTGTTATTTATAATTTGGATCAACAGTAACATTTTGCGTAGCAAAAACAAAACGAGCAAATTAAATTAATTGTTTCAGAAAATGTTTTTTGAGCTTTGTAACGTCCGTCGTTCAATTTTAACGGGTTATCTACCAAAATTTTTCTGCTTAGGAAACATTTTTAGCGTTATTTATTGTATAGAGGGGTACTTGTTATTTATAATTTGGGACAACAAAAACCTCTTTTGTAGCAAAATTAAAACGAGCACGTTTCATGTACGTGATTGTAAATGCAGACCTTGAATTGCATGCAAATAATTGTTATCTAAAATGGGTAGTAACCGGTAATCTATGTAATAAATCTAAAAGTACAAGGTTTTATTGGTAACACAAAAATGTTTCCAAAAATAGCTTTTCCAGATTTTCCTTTCACCTTTCAAAAATTACCCACGCCAATAACGTTTTGACGACCTTTAAATACTTACAACAAACTTTGCATTTGATTCGACTTAAAAAACCAATAATTACCTCGTTTCATATCTGTCAATATCTTATGTAGGTGTTCATTCAATATCAAACTTTTCATCGTTCGTTTTTGAAACGGAAACTCCCACGGTTTTCTAATTTAATTCAAGTGTGAACCAAACGATCGGCCGATCTCTTCTAAAAACTGCGCCTAATTATTCGCTGTGTTTTGATTGCAAATAGATTATATCAAGTACACGCTTTGTTGCACACGATTATTTCGAGTTAGCACTTTTACTGAGCTTTTAATATAAGCCCGATAGCGATTATCATTTAATATTTCGATTCAGGATATCAGGTCGTGATATTTAAAAATATGTTATTAAAAAGAGAGCGTATTTAAAGCATCTTTATCTCTTTAACCATCACAAAAATACAAACAAGGAATCAAGAATCTGTGTTAATGTTCGTGTTTTACGAGTTGGGCAGTTCAGGGTAGTAATATTCAAATAAACTTGGCATTAACTGAGGCTGCTATTCTTCTACAAATCATTTTACCATAAAATATTTAATAAACACAACTTAAAAATAATTTTTTACCACAAACGTTTATATTTTTCTTAAAAGTTAGGATGAAATTCCAAGAAAGCTCCTTAACGGATATTGCGTTCGTTTTTCCGTTTCCGTTCTTGATCCTACCTTTAAGAAAGCTACTCTTCTGTGATTACTTCCTGATTGCTGTTCGAGGACATTTCCTGAACTTTTCAAGTCCCTTTAGTGTTTGCGTCTTGAAGCTTTTATAACGTTCGTTGCTTGTAAATTATGACGCCAAATTTCAAATGAAAGTTATGATTTCATAAAGCTCAAAGTCTATGCGCGTCCTTTGCACTCTCTGGAATTAATAAACTGTAATATATTCGTGGTGGGATAAAATAGCAATTTGTCAACACGATTCCAACAAATAGCTTCAGACTAAATACCACGTTGTTGGCAGTTCGGAGTCCCAGATATAAATTATATACTGGCGCCATTTTTTAAGATTCAGCTGTGCTTGTGTGATCTTACTTTTTTGAATCAAGCTGGATTTTTCGAATTTCACTTTCTTGGCATTTTATCAAAATTTATTATAAACAAGCTTACTAATTACGAAGGTGTTTGCACCTACCGTAAAACGTGATAATTTAATTTCATTTTTGGGCGTAGAACGCTCCAGAAAATTAATATCAAAGCTCACAACAATTGAACAAATATTTTACTTCACCTTTAACATTTCCCTATATTTTGCTTGTAAATACAACGCAACGTGTAGGTGGCATGCAACATTTACACGTTTACTTAACCTTAATATACATTATACAACTCTGTATTTAATTTCAGAAAATGAAAACCGACGACAAGAATAACATGCCTAAAGTCCGCATTGCTGTTATCGGAAAATCTAACGTCGGAAAATCAGGTAAGAAACCCACTTTTATTATATTTCGCGACAGATTATGGGCTAAAAGCTTGTCCTGTTGAGAGCTTTTGTTCAGAGATAATAAAGGAAAAAATCTTTACAAAAGCACACAAAAGATTGCCCTAAATTGCTCGTCTAGAAAGCTTAATTGAATGCTGATAACATCGAAACCTTGGGAAATTTGTGTTCGAAATTAATTGCAAATTTTGGGTAGCATGTAAGAAAATCCTAAATTTTAAGCATAATTTAACAGAAATGAGTTTCTGTCTACAAACTTTAAATTGTTTTTCTTAAAATGTCAATCTAAGACTGGTTGTTTTACAAGTTTTAAGATCTAAACATATTTCTACTTTTAATTTGTTATTATAATGTTCTTGAACATTTTTTAAGAAATTGCAAACTTCGGGTTCAAATCCAATCGAAATTTTTGCACAGACAATAATTGTGACTCCTTTTAGAAGTAGTTTTTTTTTTAAACTTACTTCATTTTATATTCAGGATGAGTAAAGAGTGTAACCAGAATAATTTTAATTGTTTTTAATATTAATTCTAGACATGTTTCATAAAATTCATTAGAACAAAGTTTCAAAACGTACAGCAAAATATAGTAAACATTTTCAAATTTGCATTTGTGTATTGTAGTGGTCAGTATTTTTTAGTAGGTAATAGTTTTAGAAATAGAAATGTTTCAAAAGCGCACTCAAATTCTTAATGCCAGTCAATTATCCTTAATTCAATTATTACCTACTAAAAACTACTGACTTACACAAATGTAAACTTGCAAACTTGCAAAAATGTGTACTGCTTTATGAAACTTTGTTGACTTTTCATAATTTTTTTTCCTACGAAACCGCTTCTGAATTAATATTAAAAAAATTAAAATAATTTTATGTTTTAAATATAGATTTTTGAATGTGCATAATTCACTATTCTGATTACAAAAGTAACGCATAACGTTAACTCTATGTTAAGTATACATTTTCTTGGTTAAATGTTATGTTAGAAAAAGTATTCCTACTTGCAGAATTTGTTCAACAAAAAGGGGGTTCCCCTTGGTAGTAGATTAGATATAGTACTAGTACATCAGAAAGGGGGTTTCCTTATCGTCAAAACCTTCAATTTTTGTTCTTTTTTGCTTCGGAACCTTGGGAAATTTGTGTTCGAAATTAATCAAATTTTTGCAACATGTAAGAATTTAACAGTAACAAGGTTCTGTCTACCAACTTTAAATTGTTTTTCTTAAAATGTTAATCTAAGACTGGTTTTTTACAAGTTTTAGGATTATTTTCAATTTGTTATTATAATTGCCTTGAATCTTTTAAAGAGATTGGAGACTTGGAGTTCAAAACCCAATCGAAATTTTTGTACAGACAATAATTGTGATTTTTAGAAGTAGTTTTATTTTTCAAACTTACTTCATTTTATATTCAAGATGAGTAAAATGTGTAACCAGAATCATTTTAATTGTTTTTATTGTTAATTCAGGAAATCTTTCATAAAAATCATTTCAACAACATTTCAAAAAGTAGAGCAAAATGTAGTACACATTATTGCAAATTTGCATTTGTGTATTGTAGTGGTCAGTAGTTTTAAGTAGGTAATGATTTTAGAATAAGAAGTAAGTTTAGATAACGCACTCCAATTTCTAAAGCAAGTCAATTACTCTTTATTCAATTATTTTCTACTAAAAACTACTGACCTACGCAAATGTAAACTTCCAAACTTGCAAAAATGTGTGCTACATTCAGCTCTATTTTTTTTAAACTTTCTTGGTTTTTCGTAATTGTTATTTTTTTATGAAACATGTTCTGAATTAACATTAAAAACAATAAAAATAAATGTATATTTTAAATATTGATGTAAAAATGTATATTTAAATTTGGAATATTTATTAACAAAATTTTAAATTTTCTTGCTTAAAAATTTTCCTACTTCCACAATTTGTTCAACAAAAGGGGTTTCACTTGATCGTTAAATTAGATGTAGTACTTATCCATCAGAAAGGGGGTTTTCCTACCGTCAACACCTTTAATAGTATAAAAAATATTTAAAAAAATTTGGGTTCTCTTCCTGTATTAAAAATGTTTTAAGCGGGATATTACAATAGTAGTTGATCTTTTGCCTGCGAGGTGTTATTATTATAATTAGAACTTATTATTAGAGCTACTACGCAACAATTATCTAGAACATTGGACATTAAAAGCAAATAGTAGAACAATACTAATAATGTCGAAGAAAGCCCGACTTCAACACGTCATAATTCAGTCAGAAATATTGCAAATGTGTTAAAACAACAAACAGTCATGAATTCCATATAAAAGCTTTGAAATTCCGCAGTGGGTAACGGCCTAGTACTCATGTTGATAAATACAAGGATCTCTCGCGTGAATCATCGCCCAGATCTAAATGTTTCGAGCTCGCTGCCATGCAACTGGCCAGTGTCTTCTGCGAACAGCTTAGTAAAATGTCAAAGCTTCCGTTGCCATTTTCAGACTGCATTACATGGGGAGATCTTAACATAGACGTCGTGGTTGGTATTTTTAGTTTGTGATTAAATTTCGTTGTTGTTGTTTTGCATTTGTTGCACAGTAAAACTGGGGTAAACTCGAATAATTTTTTTGCAGTTCTCGAGATACAAATTTTAAACTTAAAATGTGGAGGACAACCATAATGTTGAAGAAAACAGTCATGTTGCTTGTACGTATCAATTTCTCTTTTTGTTACACGATCCTTGGCCCGCTTCTTTCCTTTATTTTTTGGAGCGTTTGGAACATGAAGAGCAGGTAACGGAATTTTTGTGGTTAATTAAACAATTTCTAGTCACTGCGTGTAACTAAAAGGGCATAAGGTTGACTTCGAAATTTTTCCCATTAGGTTTCGTATGTTAACAGACACATAAAATAACGATAAAATATTAGACTTCTTTTCTCGCCACGTTTGACCTTTTAACCCCTGTTTTATGTACAAAAGCTTAATGAAATACAGCCAGTTGATTAAACCGGGCGCAAAAATGAAATTAAAATACCTAATTTAATTTTAGCGAGCAGATCAGTGCATAAAGTTAATCCATTTAGCGAATTTAAAGCGAGGGTCACGTTATTCCAACAAAAGGATGGAATTAGTTCTCAAGTCACGTTGTTTTGGGAAAATATTAGATGCCGTTGACCAGAAAGCTTTCAAGGCTGTGGAGTTTTGTAAATATTTATCTCTGGAGGGTGTGTCAGGCTTTTACAATTGTTTATATACTTTGGCGACGTCTCCTAACGCGCAATTCAACAGTGTGTAACATAAAACATTCGAAAAAGTGTTTTTTGCAAAGTTTAAACAAATGTAACGTTAAAAATGGTGGCTATTATACTTGTTATGTGAATGCAAGGTATTTATAGTGTCGTTTAGTGACTCAGTTGCCAAATAAAATTTTGGGGGTTTTCAAGGTGAAGCGTTTGGCTTTTATGAAGGTTTCTTCTACAATCTTAATGAAAAATCGGGCATTTCCCAACGATTCACTAAAATTTATTAAGCAAAAAAAAATACTTGTCGCTATTTATTTACAACTAAAAATAAATCGTATGTTATTCTACCTTTGACATATATTTCTCAGGGCGACAAGCTGGAGGCATCTAAAAATAAAAAAAAATCATAAAAGGTCGTCCAGAAATTTTTCATAAGAAAGGATTTTCCAATCGTTAACGGTAAACATATTTAATCCAAATTGCCCATTTTTTCCCGATAATTACCGAAGTTGGCAAGATTGGAACGGAAAATTTTGTGTGGTGCATTGACTTTTCTGTAAAGTACTGCCGCAAATCGCCTTGCTCGTTCCGCCCTTGATCGTCAAATTGTTTTAAGAAAGATTTAATGCTCTAGGAGTTACCTAAGGGCAAAGTCCTTGAAAAACCCCCTATTTTTAGAAAAAGCTCGGTTGCTAAGGCAAAATCCTCGAGCTCGAACAATCCTGACGCCCCTCTTAGCGGTGTAGGATTTGACGCATTCTTGTTTACATTTTATTACTTTTGTTTTGACACGGTTAATGCCGTACATTTCCGGAATAACTTTTTATAGATGTCTAGGAAGTAGAATTTCACACTCGCTGAAAGAATTCCTGCTTAAAATTTTAATTCTATACGTCGAGGACATACGAAGTGCCAATTATTAAAGTTCTGATCTACTTTTCGTTGTCTTCCGCTGTACTAGAAATTTAAAAAAATGCAATTTTAAATTCATTCCAAAATTTATTTCTAACTATAATTAAAACGTATATACAGGGTGAGTCATCTAAACATCACCCCACTGTTATTTCCTAAACTATTAGGAATATCAAATTTTTGTTTGAATAAATGTTGTTGGTAATTAGCTGCTGCAGAATATAAAAATATTACTAATTATACCGGGTGTTTAATTATGCCTGAACAGCACATTACTTTGTTATTTTTAACATAACACTCAGCATCTTGTTACATTTTTAGCCGACTTCAAAAAAAGAAGGAGGTTCTCAATTCGTCTGTATATATGTTTTTTTTTTTCTTTAATGTATGATCGGGCATAACTTTTTTGTTTATGAACCGATTTTAATGATTCTTTTTCCGTTGGGTTCAGTATAGTTCCAAGGTGGTCCCATCATAATTTCATTGGTATTGGAGCTTGAACTTCGAAGATACTCCTCAAAATCTATTTTTTTAACCGACTTTTTAGTGTTTCCGTATTTCATCTTCCGTTTCAACTAGCCGTCGTTTCCTCATTTGAGAAGCATGTCTACCCATCACTTAGAATTGTAAAATAATTAACCCTAAAAAAAGAAAACCGACTTCAAATAAAAACACAAAAGTAACATAAGTTAACTAAAAAGCAAAAAATAAATGTTTTTTATATAACAGTTTAATACTTATTTGTTGTTCCGTTTAATGTAATTAAGAAATTGTTGTTTATTATATAATTATTAATTGTTTTATAATTTTTAAGTCGGTGCCAAGTAAAACATAAAAATTCGAATCTAATTTGTTATTGTAGCAAGGTATATAATTTGTATGTTTTTCTTGGCACCGACTTCAAAATTATAAAACAATTAATAATTATATAATAAACAACAATTTCTTAATTACATTAAAAGGAACAACAAATAAGTATTAAACTGTTTGTATAAAAACATTTATTTTTTGCTTTTTAGTTAGCTTATGTTACTTTTCTGTTTTTATTTGAAGTAGTTTTTTTTAAAGGTAATTATTAAATTCTACATTTATTTCTAAATAAAAAAGTATTAAGGCACTATAATCTTAAAAACAGTACTTTTAGAGTTATTTGACTTTTTCAAAAATTTTGACATTTGTGGACAAATATTACGAAATTAATATTTTAGATACGTTCACGTTTACTCATCCCTATTTAGTACTAGTAATAGTATTCGGCGTTATGTTAAATATACTTCAAAAGTCAGTAATAACTTTTATTGATCAAGTGAAACACAAAGTATTTTTTTAAATCTATAAATGTAGAATTTTTTTTTTCAACTTTGTGTAAGGTTTTGTGGACTAAATTTTAAAATTTTTATGGTTATTCGTATCTTTTCAATTTATGTTCTATAAATTGAAAATTAAATAAGTCTGCCATAAAAACAAAACAAAAACTCGATTTTATCAAATTTAAAAGGTGTCACGGGGCGTGACACCTACAATTTCCTAACTCATTCAGAACAAACGATATTTTCAATAGTTTGGGAAATAATAGTGGGGTGACACTTGAATTACCCACTCTGTACATTTATCAGCTTTGGAATATCAATAAATTAAATTAAAAACTTTGAGGCCGCTCGGGGTGGCTAAACATAGGGGCGATGGTTTTAAACACCTTTAACTTTCTATTTCTTTCTCACTTTCATCAGTTCAGTGATGAGGAAGCGTTTTTTCTGTGCAATTTCGAGCATTTTATTTTTATGACTCACTTAAATCCTCTTGAAATCTTTACAAAGTAGTCGAAAATGTTTACGTTTTATATCCGACAGGTGTATTTATTTGTGCCAAAAATAAATTGTTTCGAAATAATGTGTTGCATAACGTCGCTGCTCGTGTATTAGTTTCAGGTGTACTCAATAAGTGTAATTATTTGTTTCAGCTTTGACTGTGAGATATCTGACGAGACGCTACATTGGCGAATACCGCAGCAACACAGGTAGGTTCCAAGTTTTAATAATAAAATCACAAACAACGCATCAAAACACCAACGAGTTATTTTTGTCATATAGTTTCTTCACTTAAGCATGTAAAGATAGTTTACAAGTGCAAAAGTTCACGAAATGATTTACATTTAACAACTAGAGTAGTTGCCAAGGTTATTTATTTCGGTTATTCGTTTCGAAACCAAAGAAAAATTTAGTTTTTCCAAGTTCAAGTATTTTTGAAAGTGTCGGGCGTCAGGCTTATGTCAGAACATGTAACATTCAGTGATTTATTCAAAAAAATTTTAAACTTTTTTTTAAGTCGGGCCAACACTTTCAAAGTGTCTTTTGAAATATTCTTTTCAGCTAGTGGTGAATACGTTCGCCTAATTGAATTATCAAAGGTGCTTGGCGCTTCGTTGAGTTAAAAATGCTCAGTCGCCCAGCCAAAATCTTTTCTATTTTAATGATGTCGCGAACAGAAAGTTTGAAATATTTTAGTTTTTGTCAAAGCGTTTACTTTATCAACAGGTGTTTCATAAATCTGATTTGATTCTTATTCCTGCTGGATTTGCTCGTCTTACTTTTACAAAAAAATGTAACAAAAAGTTTTTCTAAACTTTATTTGAAATGAAGGTCGTGAATAAAAGGAAATTTTTCTGCAAAAGTGTCAGCCTATAAGATACCATCTCTCAATTAAAATTTGAAACCTTTCAACAGTCAATCCTTTGGAACTCACGATCATAAAAATTTGAAAAGTTTTCACTTTCTTCCTAAGAGCAAATACGTTAGCTGCCCTTAGGTGTACTTTGTTTACCGGGTAGGAAGGTAAAAGGTCAAGGGAGAGTTTACTTTAAGTGCATCGAGCGGGTGCTCATTCTAGCATCTGATACAAAGGTCAAATATCTAACAATTTTGAAAAATTATTACAAGTAATTATAATTATCAAAACTATTTTCGTGAAATTACAATCAATTTTAGTATGAATAATATTTGAGGTAATCTGAAACAATTTTAAGTGTTTTCTCTGCGTTCATCATTTCATTTGAATTTGCTTAATTTGCGATGATTTCACTTTATTCAAATAAATTCAATAAAATTGCAAATATTTTCAGAAAATCAATTCCACGTAATTTAGCTTGTTTTTCTGTGTTTTTCGCTGATTTCTGTTACTTTTTCACAAGAAGCTCTTACATACACAAAAAATCGAGAATTATTTTGTGAGTATTTCAAAACTTCCTTAAAAATACTTGTGACCTATAATTAATTTTGTTTAGTTTCGTTGATTTAAAATTGTTTTAAGCCAATATGAAATGTTTTCAAAGCAATGTAGTTGATTTCTATTGATTTCAAGTGAATTAAACTAATTTCAAAGTATTTAACTTCTTATTTATCCGATTTCGATTAATCTAGCTACGTTCCCTCAAACTCGGGTTGATTTGCATTGTAGTACTGGTAGAAAATTCATGATGGTTAAAATTCGGAAATTTTTGAATTATCAGATATTTGAATTACTGGATATCCGTCGAGTATCCGAGTACCATCGTATCCCTTAGCCAATCGTTCCCAAAAATTCTATATCCGGATAATTCTAGATATCTGCTATCGGAATTCATCAGAAATAAACTGTTATTGGATTTGCCCAAAATATCCATAAACCGAAATCGCTCGATACCTCAGTTAGGTAACTGAAATCATTAGCAGGTTTGTAAAAGACGACACGTTCTGTATTTTAAATTAACTGATATACGAATTATTAGATATCCGTTGCGTTTTGCTATCCAAGTACCATCCGATCACTTCCGAAAAATTCGATATATAGATTATTCCGAAATATCCATTATCCGGATTCATTCAAAAAATCAAGTGCGTAGATCACATTCGATTCCTTATGCAATGAAATTTATCCGAAAATATCCATTAAACACAATCGTTTCATAACTCACCTAATTGTTATCATTAGCGGATCTTTAAAGGACAGATTAATTTGAGTTTTAAATTATCCGATATTTGCATTATTGATTATCAGTTGCGTTGCAACTATCCGAGTAATTTCCGGTATAAAATTCTCATCCGATCACTTCAATAACAATTTGTTCTGCAGCGGATGTTCAATAAAGCGAATATCGGATAATTTAAGACCCAAAATGTTCTATCTTCTAAAGATCTGCTATAAATAACAATTAACTGAGAACCAAACGATTTTGTTTAATGGATATTTTGGCAGATAACTCCGGATAACAGGTTTCGGATTTGATTCGATACGGATTGAAATTGCGGATTTTTCTTCTACAGTAAAAAACCTTGTTATTAAAAGTTCCAGATTACGTATTTTTGCGATGTACCTGGATGACGGAATTTTCTAATAATTCCGGATAACGATTATACGAATGAACCCGCGTTGCAACTATCCGAGCAAATTTCAGTGTCCAAATTCTCGTCCGATCACTTACAAACAATTCGATATCGGATATCTGTTTTGTTTTAACTATTCGAGAAATGTTTCATGTCTAAATCTTGATCGTATAAGAATAAAATTTCTCTTCACAAAAATTCGTTTTCTGAACTAATCGTAATATCTGTTATCCTGATTCACCCTAATATTCGTTATCTAGTTGTACGGAATATCTAAGAATTGTCAAATTTCTACTGTCAGGGCAATATCCGCTGCCATATCCTAAGCCTATCACATCCAAATAACTGTTCGGAATTGTCCGAAAAATCGAATTTTCCCGTAGTATCCATAATCCAACAAAAATGAATAACTCGTTTAATCATAATCATAAGCGAGCCTTTAAAAAATACTAAATTTTGTATTTTAAATCATCGGATATCTGTTGTTGTGACTATTCGAGTAATGTTTGATGTCCAAATCCTTATCCGATCACGTCTGAAAAATTCGTTATCCGGATTCATCCGAAATATCTGAGTATTGTCAAATTTTTATTGTCAGGGCTAAATTGGCCACCGAATCGTTATCCGATCACATGTGAAAAACTGTTATCAGGTTTTGTCCGAAAAAGTGAATTTTCCCAAAATATCCATTATCCGACAACATTGAATAACGAAGTTAACCGTAATCATTAGCGGGTCTTAGAAGATACTAAATTTTGTAATTTAAATCATCGGATATCCGTTTTGTTGTGACTATTCGAGTAAATTTACATATCCAAATCCTTATCCGATCACGTCTGAAAAATTTGTTATTCGGATTCATCCCAAAAATCCGTAATAATGATTTGTCCGAAAATTTGTTATTCGGATACATACAAATTTAGTGATTCGAAATATCTGACATGCGTTGTTAGGTTTCTACCGTCCGGGGAAAATCCGCGATTTGAATCCTTATCGGATCACATCCGAAAAGCTATTATCCAGATTTGTTAGATGAAATAGGATCCCACTAAAATACACATTATATAAAATCATTTGATGCTGCGCTTAATTTTAATTATTGCAAAATACAAAATTTTGGATGATAAATTATCTGATATTCCAATTATTGAATATCGGTTACGTTTTGAGTATCCGAGTAAATTCTAATACGCAAATTCTTATGTGATCAGTTTTGAAATATTTGTTATTCGGAATAATATAAACAACCTCTTATCCGGTTTATCAAAAAAAAATTCGTTGTTCGAATTTATCCAAAAATCCATTATCCGGATTAATCTGAAAAATCAGTATCCTGGTACACTACAAAAAAATCGTTATTCGAGCATTTATTAAGTACGCTAGATTTCTATTGCCCATGCAGAATCCGTCATCCGAATCCTTATCCGATCACATTTGAAAAATTATTTTTCAGATTTGTCCGAAAAATCGGATATATATCCAAAATATCCACTATTTGAAATCATTTGCGATATTTAAAAAGATACAATTATTTAAAATAAAAGAACAAAAACCCGATTGAATTACACAATTCAAAATCCCAACAGTATGAAATCTGAATTTTCATTCTTTTTTTTTCATTTCTTTTTTAAATATCTGTTAATTAGCTGCGCAACCAATCCAAGCATTATTAATATCTTTGAGATTGATAGTTCGAGTAAGATTCTTTAAATTTGAAACAAAGATAAAACAACAAAGAGTAATTTAAAATTAAATTGGGGAAACACAGGAATTTAACGCTGTTTTCCGGAAGTTATAAAACAGCTATTTGGCTTAAAATACAACAGGAGTATGAGTTGAGTTACAATGCGAAACCACATGATCAAACATTGTTAGCTCGCCGATTTTAACATCACCTTGCACGATTTAATTTTGCTGGCGGTGTTTAAACGGACGATGCCACCTTCCACTCTCCTAGCGCATATAAAATAAAATTATGAGCGACTTTGTTTACACATTTTTTTTTCGTAAACTAACACAACGGATGCCTGACATAACTTAACCATTTTTAACAATGTATCGGAAAATTAGCAAGAATTATTTTTCGCTCAATGTCATCGACGAAGATGAAAAGCTTGACTTTTTTATGCCTTCCGTGCCAATTAAGACGGCATGAAATAATGCGCCAAGATATTTATGAAATACTGGCTAAATGTTGTTTTCGCAGTTAGACTTATGAATAGAGGAAATTCCAGGCACGTGTTTAATTGCTTTACCTACTTGCGCGTCCTCTAAAGTACTGAATCGACGACAAGACGGCACTGCTGTCTCTTTTATAAATAGAAATGAAGAAACGATTAAGATATTATGAAATTTTGCGAATTTTGTTTACCAGTAAATTTATAAAAAGACCTTCAAATAAATACCGTAAAATGTTTTGATCTTTATCAAAACAATCATCTGGTGTTGTTCTAAAAAAATGTTCAGGTAAAAAAATCTAATAACACGGTTAATTAAAGCGGGTTAATACATAAAGTAGGTCATGAACTAAACAATACTAACATTACTAAAACTAATATGCAAAACTGTAAGAAAAATGCAAGACGTTCGTTTCATAACAAAAATGAACATAAAACTTGATGGATAACATATTTCCTAAGCACCAAGGTCGTCCTGTAATAACCAGAAGATTCAACGGACGCCAGATTACCACCAGAAGTAAATATTTTTTGTTAATATAAACTATAATAGTTGTAAAAACGACCGTCATGAATCATCATGTATACAAAACTTGAAACAACACACCTACATAAGTTCATAAAAACAAGTTCATGGAAATTAAACAAAAAACCTTTGTTGCCTTTTCTCATGGACCAGAGGTCACGTGGCCCCCATCTAATATGCACAAACATACACATACATTCTGGCTCACCCTGATCCGGAATCAAACCAAAGCACTGTAACCGCTGCTAATGCGCAGAATGATGAAAATAAAACAAAACTAACTCTAGAGCTATTTTTCATAATCTAAATTTTCAGTTTTAAGCATAAACCGTTGATTTCGCCTGTAAGTCGGACCGGTTTTGATTGAAATGCTGAATGTTGTGTAAGCTATCCATTTTTCATGCTTAATTGTGTTCCAAAAATGGGCGCGCAGATGTTTGGGCACAAGAACATTTGGGAGTAGAAACGTTTGAGCGCAGGGACGTTTAGGCGTAAGGGCACTTGGGAGCAGAAACGTTTTCGCTCTAACTGTTTCGGCGCAGCACCATTTGACCAGAATGACGTAGTTACTCAAATTCGTAAACTGCCCAATTTGATTAATAAATCTAATCGATAAAACAATTGCATCGTTAAGAATACGTACCATTACTAAAAACTTAAAACTAAAGCTCATACGAAATTTCAACTTGTAAAAGAATTACATGTTTCCAACATTTTAAATAAATAATTGTGTGGCTGTTGAAATGTTAATTAATTAAAGAAAAACAAAATGAAACAATCTTCGTTATCGTTTACAATTGGTGATTACAACGCCGACACGTGCCTGCGCCCTTACAGTTCTGCGTCTAAACATTCCTAGGGTTCTGCGGCCTAACGACGTCCTAAAACTCGCCCACATAAAGTCGCACCCAAACAACTCCTAACGGTCACGCACCAAAAGCCGTGCCCCAACGTTTCTGCATCCAAACATCCCTACTCCCAAAGACTTTTGCCCACAAACGGGCGCAAACGTCCCTGCAACCTAACTACCACACCCTAAAAGTCGCCCATAAAAGGCTTTGCTCAAACCTTTCTACCTCCTAACTGCAATGCTCTGAGGTTTTTGCATCCAAACATCCTAACGCCTAACTATCCCTACACTGAACCATTCCTGCGACCAAATCTCTGCGTTCAAACATTCTTGATTCCCAACAATCGCGCCCAAAGGTCCCTGCATCCTAGCTGCAGCGCTCCACTGGTCTTGCACAAAAGGCCGCACCCATACGTCTCTGCGTCCTAACGGCCGCGCAGTAACGTTTCTGTATCCAAACATCCTTAGGCCCAAACGTCCCTGCACTGAAACATTCCTGCGGCCAAACCTCTGCACTGAACATCCTTGCTTTTTAACATAATTCCTAACAATCGCGCTCACATGTCCTTGCGTCCTAACACGCATAAAAGGCCGCCAGCCTAAGCTTTGCTGAGTCTTACGGTCGCGCACAAAAAACCGCGCCCTAACGTCTTTGCATCCAAACATCCCTGCCTCCTACCAACCGCGCCCAAACGGGGGCACTCTAACGGTCGTAAATAAAATGCCGCCCGCGCCTTAAGTCTTTGTGTCCTAACGGTTGCTCACAAAAGTCCAAACTTCTTTGCAATTTAACGGTCGTCCCCTTAAGTCCGTGCATCCTAAAGACGGCTCCATAACAACCCTGCGTTCGCAAAGCTGCTCCCTAACGTTCGCGCATTAAAGGCCAATCCCAAACATCTCTCCTTCCTAACGGCTGCGGCCTAACGTATTTTTGTCCTAACGGCTGTACCCTAACGTCCCTGCATCTTTATGGCCGGTCCCTAACGGTAGCGACAACAGACAGTGCCTATACGCATATTCCAATGGCCGTACATTACCGTTCCTGCGTCCTAGCAGCCGTGCCCAAAAGTTGTATGTACCCAGTTTTTGGAAAACACAGTTTAATTTTTTTTAAATTGCATGTATGTCTTAAACCGGCCCTGGTTCAGTAGAAATATAAAACAAATACTGTTTTATAAAACAACAAATATTAAGTATATAAACGTGCTACAAAACATTATAAAGATAGTTGAACAGAAAACACATTTCGAATATAAATTTGCCACAGAACCGGCTCCAGGTGATTTTAGTCAATTATACCATTGCTAGTTTTCGATAAAAAAAAATTATTAATTTAAAATTAAAAACAACAAAAACAAACAATAATTTTCAATATTTTCAAGTTATTTGCAACAAAGACAGTTGTTATGACTACGTATTTGATACACAGCCAAACAATTTGTATCGGCTAAAGAATTTACAAAAACACTTTTGTTAAATCCCTTAAACAATAAAACCGAAGAATTACGGTTAGTACGTCAACCTTTGAAGTACGGCGGATTTCCCGCCGCTCTAAAAATGGTTTAAGTATTTGCATTATATGCAAGTGGTGATCATATCCCGGTTAAAACCAGCATAGACTGTAGTAAACAAGAATAATTTACACGGTTATGAATAGTTGGATACGATTCCCGATTTTGAACGTCATTGTGACGCGCAAGAG
Source organism: Ctenicera cuprea (assembly GCA_958336395.1). Lineage (NCBI taxonomy): Eukaryota > Metazoa > Arthropoda > Insecta > Coleoptera > Elateridae > Ctenicera > Ctenicera cuprea. Next base: position 62,023,502 of record OY284487.1, read on the forward strand.
CGTCATTTTGAGTTATTCTGTACATTTATTTTAGTATGCCTAAAGGAAATGAGTTGGTTGTAAAGTTTGGCTTCTCTCAGATTGTTTCAATTTTTAAAGCTATCTTTAGAACATCTGTAATGAAATGACTTAATTACCATTTTAGGTCATACATACTTTTTGTGAGGATTCATCCGTAGTTGAAGTTAAAAATTTACTGTATCACCTACACATTTATTTTCATGTGGTCATAAAAGTCCAGAAGGATTACAACGTTTATTGCTTTAAAATTCCAGGGAAATTAACCAAAGCAGTTTTGTTGTTACTTTTATTATTAAGCAATTTAAGATATAAATTAAAATTATGGCTATAATTAAATTTAATGAGCTTTATAATTAAGGTTCAGCCAATAAGGTCTATAATTCAACTAGAAACTAAGGTTAAAAAATCGTGCACTCAATTCTATTACTGCACGCTAAAAATTCCTACTCTGTAGAAGACAGAAGCTCGACTAAATTATGCTATTGACGTCGGTGATAAGGCTTAACTATAGGAATAGGCCGACGATAAATAAACGTATATGTCACAAAATACTCAAAACTAGATGAAAGTGCATTTAAGCAGCGAACAGAGGCAAAAATTTAAATGTTTAGGTGCTAGCCTCTCCAGTTGTCCAAGGTTCGATTCCCGAGCGCAGTAACATAAGTATTTTAAAAGTCGGCTTGCTCCGTTGGAAGATCTCGGACGACTACGAACGTACTCTTATCTGGGGTGCGTTGCCTATACTTCCTGGAACCCCCTTGGATGGTTAGCGGAGTATACTCTAACTTCTCCCATTAGAGATTGTCTCACTAAAAACTTTCTCAGGAGATGAAGTGCATGCACATCCGCGTTTCGGAGCCTACGTAAAACTGTCGATGACATTGTTCTATTAAGCACTGGACTGGAGGTGGGGAGTTGAACAACTCTAAGAACAAGATTTAGGAATTTTTTGAATTGGGTCCTATTACTCACAGTTGAAATTTTATAAACATGATAAAATTCTAGGCCATGTTTCGTTGTCTAAAACTGGAAAAACGCACCCAATTGTAGACAACGAATTTGGCCAAAAGTTGTATGTAAGGACTATCATCCTATTGCCTAAAATCGGAAAGAAACCATGATCAATAAAATGGGCCAAAAAATCCAACTTAGCTTAAGTTTTATTTAAATATTTAAGTTCACATAGAAAATCAATGAATCTTGAAAATTCAAACGCATTTTCCCACAAATTCAAAGAATAACACGCAGGGCTTTACGTACTTGTTTATCTTTAGAACAGCTAAAAAACTTGAAAAGATCCGTGTGCACAGTTGGCACCAAGTTCATCACATCGATACACAAATTATCTTTTTTAAAATCCTGTAAAACGTAGTTTTCTCATGAAAATCTCCCGAGTATGATTGGAATTTTCACACCGTTAGTTCTAGCATGTTTGGAATGTTTCTTAGCAATTCCGCTAATAGAATTTAAAAAATATGAATTATTTTGTCATATAAATCATGATAGTTTACCACAACACTGAAATTTATGAGAGCTTCCCGTGCAAATGTAAAGGAAAAATCGCGGAATCTCTCAGCGCTAAATTGAGTTTTAGATTAAATTCCACCTAGAAGTCAAGGCTTCTTTACACGTTTTCGTAATCCAACCCTTCGCAGCATTCCTGATATTTCTGGTATTAGAAGATGCTACAGGAAGTTTGATCTAAATTAAACTGAAAGTGTAGGAAGAACATATTTGTATTAAATTTGTTATTTAGTTTTAAGCTACAAATTTAAATAAGTGGTGTTACTGTTGTGGCGGTCGAAATCTGAGGAAATTTTTAAATTCTAACTCATAAGCTATTAATACAAAAAAAACAGCAAATACTTGAGGTTTAGCAGACACACATGTTAAAAAACTAAACTAAAACACCCACATGGGGCATAAAAGTGAATGTTTGTAATTTTATGAATAATTTGAAATAAAAACATAGGATGAGCCATTGTTGCTACTAGTTGTGCTGAATAAATGACATACTCAGGTATTTTGGCACAGACGACGACTGTCGTCCTATATATAGCTATTCTATCTGTCCTACAATGTTGGAATGTTTATTAGCAGTTTAACTGCTATATCTGCGTTAGATTTTCAGCTAAGAATATTTTTTTTTAATAGGCGTGATTTAAAACGAATATATTTCTCATGTTACAGCGCCTCAAACTTTATCTATTTGAAAACAAGAAGTGATTCATTGCATCATACATCATCAACAATTTACAGAAAAGGAATTACTTTTCTTCCAAGTAATTTAGGAATGAAAATCAACTAAAGGTGCAGCTGTTACAAAACGAATGTTTCAAGATAGATTTATAATATAGCTCGGGAAGATATTCGCAAATCTCTGATCTGCGAAATGTCCGCATTAGGAAATTCCTTTTCAAACTTCCGGCGCCCATTCTATATCCCTCTGGATCTATACAGGATATTTATGCGTTTGTTGAACCTTTTTTCCAGATACGTTTTTGTGTGGGTTTTTTTGCGGTATTTAACTAAACAACAGAAAATCAATACGTACGTAATGTATGTCCCATTTTATTGTTTTTTTTTAGCTTTAATGGAAGTTGAAGCTCGAACCTTTGAATTAGAGCTGCGCAAATCAGTGACTCAATTATTGTCTGAATAACATCGATTTATCAATTATTTGATTTATTTAAATAAACACTTGTTTGGTGTAATAAATTTCTACGTTTGTATTCCCATCCGCAACTTACAACTTGACAAAACTTCATTATTGCGGTTACGTCGTTGTATTTGTTTAGTGTTTCTCCAGTTTTATTCTTGTGGTCACATAAACTTTATATGAAACTTATTGGCTAAGAGAGAACGAAAGTGTACGGACTAAACCACATAAGAAAACAAGACACGTACCTTCTCGAAACAAATAAAGCAAAGTTGACAAAAGCAGGAAGTCCGAATGTTATTAAATACTTTTATCTTCGGTGGCTCTTCAGTTCCTATTTTTATCGTACACAATTGGCCAAGTAAGGTCAACCACCCTCTTCAAACAAACTTATTCTTTTAGGAAGATTATACGAAAAGGTTACAGTTCTGTTGGGGTAAATAAAATTCTGATTTGAATTTTTTCTCTTCGCCCTTCTTGAAGGTATTTCAAAAAAGAATCAGGTTGGGGACTGTCATATATAGCAACATCCAATATTTTCCGAACCTTGAATTTGAATCATATTTTAGCGTGCAATCCGGTCGACGCTCTGTTTATTGTAGGTTGTCTGCTGTAATAAAATCGTACTTGAAAATTTACGGGAAAAGGCTTTTACTTCAGTTGTGGACAAGAATGTTAAGTTATATCGTTTATTATTTAACAGGAACCGCAAAAGAATCCTTCTGAATGACCGAAAGCGTTCTATTTGCAAAGGAATGCACTAAAACCAGCATCCGTCAGAACTTCCTTGAGACAGTCAGTATTGTTAGAAACACCTACACGGACATTTCAAAGTTTGTGTAAATCATTCTTTTGCGTATGATTCATGTAAGTCGGCGAGGATTCTGTTTATTTTCAGGCACTTCCCTAATTAAAATATTTAAATAATATATTTTGCCCCGTTTAACTGGTACAAATATCCAGGAAGACTATAATTAATCAAAGATAGTTGACCTCCCCACAACGCAACTTGAAGGCTTCATGACTTACTTTACTACCTACACTTTTGCTTAGTCATTTTTGGTTCATTGATTGGACTCGTCCTTTGGCACCGGCAAATGAGCAGGAAGATTTTTATCATTAACTGCATTGCTAAAAATGATGCAACGCAATGTTTGAGTAGAAAACGCTCAGATTCGTCTGGAGCTTGATCTAAATATATTTTGGTATTTCTGCTTTGCGAGCTCGGAATTCATTCACGTTCCATATTAGATACAACGGTACGACGACGCGGACGATGATTTCAGAAATATTGAACGCCATTCATTCATGTTTTGGCATTTGGAATTCGTCAACAATCTCTGCTAAAACAAATAACTTCCTGGATATCTGCGCTTTAAAAGTGCCTGCTTCTTGCCCTTAGTTTTGTAATTACGGTCATTTGGCAATGTACTAATTTCTAAATGGATTGAACTATAAAAAGAAGGATCGTTTTTCAAGCCACATTGTGTCATTGCATGCATCTTGCGCCTGTCACGACTCATTAGTAACAGGAAAAGGGAACTTAATCATCATCTCAGCCTTCATCATTTAAATATTGGGTGATTTTTCCAAAATGTATTACAATCGTAATATTAAGTTCATACTATTATAGTACTGCAGAATTATTTAACATTCCTCAAACTTATTATTATTCAAAACATATGTTTTGGTGGGTTTACACCGGTACATCAGCAGCAACTCATCAACTATGATGGATGATGTTCAGTCTACTTTTGCAAGTACATGCGGAAAGAATTTGTAGTTCATAATTGGAGAGCCTTGTTTAGTTTAATGAAAATAATGATTTGTATTCATTTTAAACTTTTTTCTATTTGGGATTTTCTTAAAAATATAAGGAAACAATTACGCTATCTCAAAAACCAGAATCAAGCCATAAAAAGTAGAACAGGAAAACAGGGCGGGAAACAGCATGACTAAAATAAAAACTATATTTTGTTATCTGAAGATCCAATAATTTAGAAAATTTCGTTCGAAACTGCAGACTAACGAGTAACGGGTACAGGTTTTACCGGATAACCCAGCTGGCTCCGGGTCAAATGCACAAAACAAGATCCGGTTTCGTAGAGATATCAATCGGGTATGAAATTTGACCGGATAACCCGACCGGGTATGAAGTACGGGTAGGATCCAGATCGGGTCTACAAAACAAAACTTATTTAGAAGAATTGTCCATCGGTACAAGTTTAACTGGGTAACGGGTAGGTTCCGGACAAAACAAGAACGGATGTAAGTGGGTAATCTGACCGAGTGGACGTTCAGGTCAGATATGTTAGGGTCTGGGTTGCGTCCGGGTTGAGTGCAGGTTGGATTTGCAAAAACAAGAACCGGTTGAGCAGATTTCAATCTGGTATGCGTCTAACCGGGTAACCGGGTTCGAATCGGGTACAGTTTGGGTGCAGGCTGGGTCTACAAAACAAGATCAGTTTTGTAGATATTTCATTCGGATATAGGTTTAAACGGATAACCCGACCTGGTCCGAATCGGGTACGGGTAAATTCCAAATCAAGTCTACAAAACAAAGCCTATTAAGAAGAAATGTCAATCGGGTATGGATTTGATCGAGTACCGGGTAGGGTCGCAAGTAAGCAAGACCCGATTTCGTAAACATGCCAATTGGGTAGCCCGGCCGAGTCCGGTCCGATTAGAGTACTGCTAGTGCCCAGGTCGGGTCTGGGCAGGTCAACAAACCAAAACCCAGTTTCGTAAAGATGTGAATCGGGTTTGGGTTTGACCGGGTAATCTGCCCAAATTTGGATTGATTACGGTTCGGATGCGGATCGGATCCACAAAATAAGGCTCAGGATTGTAGAGTTGTGAATCGGGTACAAATTTAAACGGGTAACCCGACCGGGTGCGTTTACGTTTAGATTACGAAATCAATTGCCAAATATGGAATATACAAGGTGTCTCACATCTCGTCCATAACTTAAGGGCTGATTATGAAGTTAAATTTTAGCGAAGAGGATAATTCAAATAAAAATAAAGATACGTACTTGAAATTTAGTACACAGTTATTAATAGAGTCAACATACGCTTATACAAAATATCATCTACGTAGGTCAACCAGAGGTGGCGCTAGCGGGAAGGTTTGTCATATTTAAAATATGATTAAAAGTATGACAAACCCTCCCGCTAGCGCCGTCCCTGGTTAACTTATCTACATGAAATTATGTGAAAATGTATGTTTACCCTAGAAATAACTAGGTACAAAACTTCAAACATCCATACATATATAAAAGCACAAAGGGTTTTTTTCTCCCCTTCCTCCAGCGGCTACCGCTTCACCAATTTGGACCATTTTTTTTTAAATGAAAGGTCTTTATCCACAGATGGAACATGAAACATTTTTATATTATTATTCTACGTCGATTTTTTAATAATAATTATTTTAATTTATAATATATATGACGGTCGGCTAGACGCGCGTCACTTGGGGCGCCCTACAGTAACGTCGCGTGTCATTTATGGAACTAATGCATCACGTGACTTGACATTTCGCCGGTTCTATCAACGCTGTCTGTCAGTGCATTGTGTGCTGGGGTAACACTAGTTTATATTAATTCATATCTGAGATATCCTTGACGAGCTAATTTCAGTACCTTTACTTTCAAGGGTTGTAGCTCAGTTAGAAAGCATTTTCAGACCTATGTTTGTTAAACATTTTTCACTTAAAATTCCTTCATTAACACGCTCTTTAGCTACGGATATTGAGTCATGAAACACCCGACAAATTGAAAATATTCAACATTAATCCACAATGTCTAAACTCACACCTTAATATGTAAATTTTAACAACAAAATATAACAAACATTCTAGATTAGGTATTACTATAAAATTTCTTTGAATGATTGCTAATAGTCGGCATCAAATAATAGATATTAAAGACAGCCAGGCGAACGAATAATTGACATTCAGTACTAAAGATAGATGAAGAGCGTCTGATGTGAAAAAAATATGTTTTGCTTGTCTTAAGTAAACAAAACTTGAATTATCTCTGGCATTCCATAGGAAGTTGTTAAACACCACTACAAAAACACCTTCTCGTAGCTATTATTCTACATCCATTAATTTTTCTTAACAACGCATATTTCCGTTATGAATATTTTTACAAAGTTAATTACGGTCCTTTGAAGAAAACATTTAGGTCAACAGATGGTTACAAGTGGTGCGTATCGCAATCGCAAGTAAACTGATCTTGCGGAAAATTCCGGTTAATTTTTTTAAATCTCGTTAATCCCTTTCTTCGTTCTTAAAAATCTATTTTTGTTGCAGATCTCCTATATCGCCAGACTCTCACAATAAACAACTCAGCTTTAGAAGTGGAAATCGTAGATGTATGCAGTTGTGACTTAGCAAGATTTCCTGAAGAGCCCATTTATTGGGCGGATGCTTGCGTTGTGGTTTACGACATCACTTCCAAAAAGACCCTAACACATGCCGTAGAACTTCTCCAAAGAGTCCACCAGCTCCGAAGTCAGAACCAAATACCACTCGTATTGCTTGGGAACAAGGCAGATTTGGAACATCTCAGAGAGGTGCGTTATTTATTATTTTTGCAATTAATAAAGCTTTCTTGGCGCCTGAACGAGGGTAATCTCGTGTTTTTCTTTCTCAATCGAAGAATATTTCGGTAAATCTTAATTTCGCGACGCTGGACTCGCGAAATATGGCTGTGATTAAGATTAATCATCAGAAAGTCGGTTTTGTAACGCAATTTTCGTTGAGAAGTGGCTCGTTAAATTGGCAGATTGGGATCGCCATGTTGCAATGTTGTGAGACGTTCCAGAGAGACACAATGTCGCTTATAAATAAATGTGGCCTTTAAAAAGGGATAGCAAAATAAAACAAATAATTTTGATAACGATGAAAGGCGGAAAGGTCTTTGCCAAGTTTGTTTTTGAAAAATGCCTGAATGCAATGCAGCCGCTACAACAATTTTATTCTTAACGAGTGGTTGTAGGTCAGTTGCTTAGAATGCCAATAAATTTACAGAGTTATTAAATAGGGACACGCCCAACAACTGCATTTGTGCAGCGTAACAAATTTATTCCGAACGTTTGTTCGGAAATTTATGCTTTGGATTTTACGGACTACACTTAACATGGAAATTTGACTAGTTTGTTTTATGAAATTTTGTAATTAAATAAAATCCGAAAAAAGTGGAAACATTTTTATCGGGCTGTAACGGTTTGAAGAAATAGACGTAAATAAAGTAATCTCATATCCATTGCCAAAATAAATAAAGCCAAAAATAATGTTTTTAGGCTAATTTTCAAAATTATCTTCAAACGGCATCAAATAATTTAGAAATTTATTTTTGTTTATTTTCCGTGCTTACTTAACAAAATATGCTTTTTGCAGTTAAGTGTAGCCAATAAATTAGCGATGTACAACTATAAATTCCTCCTGGCTAAATATTTCTGTCATAATTTTGTGTTTATATATTTTTAGTAAAGTCCTGAAAATTAATCATTGCGAGTCACTCCCTAGCGTCAGCTTAGCTGTTAACATATTATTTTTGAAATAATTATGGTTTAACGAACTTTTTGGGCGGTCCACGAAGCGTGGGTTGTTAGGTCATAAGTTAGGAAAATTTCTGCTTATAATGAAAATGTCGTAGAAAATACAGGACCAAATTAAACGGAGAAAAAACTGTTAAAAATGTTCTTGTCTCCAGTTTGAGGTAGTGGTTTGGAAAAGTTTTAGCTTCAATTCTACGATTTTTACCTTTCTAGCTATACGGAGTATAGCTATAGGAAGGTATTCTGATCGGTTTCAAGGACATAAAGCACATTCGATCTTTGGACATACTCGCTAATATACAAGTCATGCCTAAAAAAAGATGGCAAATCATTTCAACTGCTAATGTAATCGAATACGAAAACTACCAAGTTATGAAAGTGATTTTAGACTTTCACGAATAAATACTGTTGCCAATAAAAATTATTAAAAATATAAAAATTCTAAAATATTCCAATAAACGTTTCAAAATTTTGCAATACGTTCAAATTTTTCAAAATTTCCAAAATTATCTAAACTTCAAAACTCCGAAAAGTTTCAAAACGTTTTCAGAATCATCAAAATGTTTCAAAATTATTAACAATTTGCAAAAATATCGAAATATCAGAATTCTTATAAATTTTAATTAATCTCATTTATTAAAATTTTCAACATTTTTAAACGTTGCAAAATTATGCAATATGTTCAAAATTATAAAATGTACAGTTTTTCAAAGTTTAAGTTTTCTAAAATTTTGGAAATTATTATTAATAATTCCAAACATTTTCAGAATTTTCAAAAATTTTCAAACTTTTACTAATTATCAAAAAGTGTCAAAATCTTTAACAATTTTAAAATTTTTATAATTCTCAACAAATTTCATTTATTAAAGCTTTGTAGAATTTCCAAAATTTCTTAAATGTAAATATCTAAAAGTTTCCCAATATTGCCAATTTATGGAATTATTAAAGTTTTCAACATTTTTAAAGGTTCCAAAGTTTTTCAATACGTTCAAGATTATCAAACATCAAATTGTCTAAAATTATCCACATTTTAAAAAATTTCAAATATTTTATAAACGTTGTCAGAATTTTTAAAGTTTTTAAAATTTTTGTATTTATAAAATATTATCAAACATTTTAACACATTCAAATTATTAAAATTTTTTAAACTTCAATTTATTGAAACATACAAGAATTTTTAATTTTTGTAAAATCTTTCAAAAAGTTTTCAAAAATTTCAAAATTTTGCAATATGTTCTAAATTTCCAACATTGTGTATAATTTTAAAAACAATTAAAATCATCATAATTTTCAAATGTTCATGATTTTTAACAAGTTCCATTTATTCAAATTTTTTAGAATTTTAAAATTTTGCAATATTTCCAATTGATCAAATTATTAAAATTCCTTCTTAAAATTTTCTTGATTTTCAAAATTTTTCAAAATTATCAAAATTGTCAAATCCTTTAATTATTAACAAAAATTTGATTTATTTAAATTTTCGAAAACTATCGAAATTTTTAAAATTTGGAAAGCACTTAAAAGTTCTGCAAATTATAAATTTTTAAATTCCAAAAATTTAAAAAATGCCCAACAATATTAAATATTTAAAAATTAGTTTTCAAAATTTGAAAAAATTTTAAAGCATTTGTAACATTTAAAGAATTTCCAAAAACGTAGCACTTGCCCGACGGTTTTTTTTATAATCTGCACATTTCAGAATAAATTTGGCGATGATCTTCCAAACGTGTTCTGGTTCGAGTCCAAAGCAGGATGACCTGCGTGTAATACCTTGACGGTTGGTGCCTCCCTTAAGAGTTGGAAAAAAGTTTTAAACTGACCCATTGCTTTGTGCAATATTTTTTCATGTTTTGCTTTTATTTTTGATTCTGATTAAACATTTATTATTGTTACCAATTTTTATTATTATTTATTAGTCTTATTAATTGTATTCATTTCCGTTTTAAATTTAGATCAACTTACGAAGCTGTTCATGTTTTAATAAATCTCGTGTTTGTAATGATTAAGCTTGCAATTAATTCAGCAAAAACAGCATTAAAAATTTCAGTCATATCCGGAAGTTAATAAAACTTTCGAAAATTAATGATACAAACGCACCGTTACACCCGGAAGAGCAAAAATAAGAAAACTTTTACTTCCGGAAGCCCCTTTGAAGATATATCCTTCGTTTTCAGTCAACGAACAACTTCTCATGCTAGGAACTTAACGATTTTCTTTCGCTGTTTTCTTGAGGTTTGTTGAACTTTGTACGTGTCAAGAAGTGTTTTAATAAGCTCCGCTAATTTCGGATATGCACTTCATAAACAGCTGTGGCTCTTCAACTTCATCAAAAAGTAAGCCAACCGTGAGCTAATTTTTCAAATAGACAGAATTGTTGAAATACCAAGTTTTAGAAAAAAGAAAAGCCCAGCTCGCACTGTTATTGGTTATATCGGCAAGTATTTCTGGAAGAGCATTGACCTTTCTGGATACTTCAGATTCAGACCTGCTAATCTCCAGCGTCGCGACGAATGGCGTCTTAAGCAATTTCCATTTATGATGATTAATTATTATTTCAAAGTTTCATTTTAGTTTTCGCTTATTCGAAAGAAACGAAGCTCACTTTTCATTAGTTCGAGATTAAATTGCGGAAGTTGGTACTTATTCGTTGTTTTATTGTTTCAGGTTGATGAAATCGAAGGCAGAACTGTAGCGGTACAACACGGCTGTCAATTTTACGAAGTTTCGGTAGCCGAAAATAGTTCTTCAATCTTCACAGCTTTCGATCTACTCCTAGGCGAATGCAGATCCGTACAAAGTAGTCAAAAGACAAGAAAATTCTCCGTTTCCAAAATGATAGGAACTTTAATCGGCAATAACAATGGCAAAGTGATACCGAACGCGAATCAGGGCGGCACCGTCGTGGTTTGCCACAAATCAGATCTTTACAAATCCAGAGTTCTGAAGAGAAGGCATAACTTTACAGCAACGGCTTCACTGTGACTAATCGACAATGAAGAGCAACATGGAACTCTTCTTTGTTTTCTCGACTTTCTTTTCAGAAGGTCTTGTTTGTACAACTAATAAGAGATCGTGAAAGATCCAGAAGATTTGGTTGTTTCTTTTTTTGGGTTTCCCAGTTTTATGGGGGACGAACAGATGTCGCGTAAGGAAAGTTAATATTTTAATAAAATGGTTTCCTTGACACTTGGCCTTGAACCAATTGGACAAAATTGGGAAAAGTTGAGATGTGTATTTGAGTTATGATGGCATATCAAAATGTTTGCAAAGCGTAACAACATTAAACCATCGTTAAATTAAGCAAGTTGCTGTTGAAAAGCTGTTTTCGTTATATATGTTGTAATTGTAATAACCTATTTAAAGCGTTGCATCTTGAGGATTTGTAAAAATATGTTGTTACGTGACTGGAGTAGATGTAAATATGTATTAAAATGAGACCAAAGATTTGTGCCATGCATATAAAACAAATAGCATTAGTAGCGTAAGTAAATAAGCATGTTGTAACTTTTTGATACCTTTTTATTACATATATAACTGAAAGTTTTGTTAATTTATAGTTTATTTCCAACACTTTTCATTCTTGCTTTACATATTGTCAAAAAAGTATATTGTTATAGTAATATTCTGTTAGTTGTCGGTCATAATGTTGTTTTCAGTGACAAATAACCTGAACTAAAAGTTAAAACACTTTTTGTTTTTGAAATGCTGCTCCAAAGAATCATTCTTTTGGTGTGGATTTATAGAACTTTTATACATTATGTAATAAGGAATGTGTGTGCTAATATGGCTGTGATAAGCGAAAATGTTTTTTCAACATGGAACTGTACTTCTAAAGTACAGTTTGTAATGGATTTCTGTACCAAATCCAATATCTATTAATATAAATAAATATGATTTAACATATCTAGTTGTTTCTATTATTACTGACCAGAAATTGATTTGAACCTGTTCAAAAAAAAACAGAAAGATTTTCATTACAAATTCTTCTTCCTCTTATTATAGGCCAATGGCCTGTTTAACATCTGCACTTAGTGCACTGGCCTTACCCGTCGAAACGGGAAGAAGTTCCACTAAATTGTTTACGATTGCCAAAGATGACAAACGGGCCGACGGCTTAACGTGCCCTCCGAAGCACGGCTGGTTGCAAATATACCCCTACATTGGTCGCCTATTCGAGTGGGGACCAGAGCGGACAGTGCTTAACTCGGAATACCGTGTAACCGGCATCCGCAGTTCTCCGCTATACAACCAATTTCATTATTCATTAGCATTATACATTATGGTTCTAAAATTTATAAACAATTTGAAATCGTCACTAGTTTGCTGGAACCATAGGCAACTAATAAGTGCAACAAGAAAAGAATAAGCAACAAATGAGTGCAGGAAGAAAGGTAAATAATAGGCTGCCGAAGTGGGGACTCGCTTATTAATTTTGGAAATTGAAAATCTTTACTTTGGATTTTAATTCTCCAGAGTATAATTTTACTATATTTGTGATTATACCAGGTGGGTCTAAGAAATAGACTCCTGTTTAGAGGCGCATCAATATGGACTGCTTAGCGATAGCAATAAGAAATTATTCGTCGTTGAAAATACATTTTTCTGAGGGGTAAACCGCACGGGTAGTCTAGTGTATACGTTAGAGGAAGTCTCGGAGAAATTCAAGGGAAGTTCAAGGAAGGTCGGGGAAGTCTAACGAAAGTCGAGGAAGTCCGAGGGAAGTCCGGGGACGTCCGAGAAAAGTCCGGGGAAAGTCCAAAGGTTTACTTAGGGAAAGTCGGTGTACAAATTTTAACCTGCAGTTTATCCCTCGATTTTTTCCTAAAATGCGTTCCAAATGGAATAGTCTAACAGATACAATTCGGGCAGGAGCCGACTGGGAATGGAAAGGCCTGGTGGGACTAGGCCGATAGGGGCTCTCGCATCCCTCCATAGATTTTTATTTAACGAAAATAAATGAAATGTAGATACACTGTAAAGGTGCGCTGCCCGAGAATAAATAATTTGTATCTGATTTTGATTTAATTGTATTGTTTTATACTTTAAAGTGGGAGCTCCCCGAAAACGTATTGCACTTGTCTAATAACTTTGATTTCTTTACATGAATACTATATTTCTTTCAGCAAATACAGACTTTACTTAACAGTGATCACTTGACTTAGCTAAATTGCTGTGATTTAGTCTTGGTTAATCTTAAGCAGGTGGTTGTTTCAGAACAGCTGCACATATTTTTGTACATAAATGCCTTCTTCTTCCTCTTGTTATAGGCCAATGGCCTGTTTAATACCCGCAACTAGTGCGGGTTCTGTGAGCCCTCTGCGCACGTATGCCGGGCAGGAGGCTGGCCTTACCCGTCGAAAAGGGAAGAAGTTCCACTAAATGGTTTACGATTGCCAAAGATGTTAGTATGACAACCGGGACCGACGGCTTAACGTGCCCATCCGAAGCACGGTTGGTTGCAGATATACCCCTATGTTGGTCACCCATCCGAGTGGGGACCAGAGCGGACAGTGCTTAATTCTGAATACCGTATGACCGGCATCCGCAGTTTTCCTCCATGCAGCCAACTACATAAATGTAAATATTGTAAAACACATGTTAACACGTGTCAATGAGTTTGCCGCCCGTTGTGTGGATTATTGGGGTCAATCTAATATTTAAAATTTCGCGCTCTCGCATTGTAGAGATTAGGATAAATATTGGGTTGTAGTTATTAACATAAATTGGGGAAACTTGACAGCTTTAATTAGCACAAGTGTTCAAGAAAGCTTGAGAGTGTGAGACAAAATTTTATTGATACTTCTATCCAATCAAAAATTAAAAAAGAGTGGAGCTGTAATTTTATTAGAAAAAGAAACAAGTCCAACCTCTTGGAGAATGGGCATGAATTTTAATAAAAGAGTTTGTTCCCTATAGGAAGAGATCAATCTTCGAATTCTCAAAGATCACTCAGTTCGCTAAAATCTTAACGTCAGTTTGGAAGCATTATTGCTAACATTCTGTTACAATATTACAAGTCTGGGACTTGCAACTTTAAAATAAAATATTATTTTCGTAGTGTAGGGAAGCCGATGGAGTGAGTGGCGGCGCTATTTCCATATTGGTTGCGGCAAGTCGCTCTTTTCGCGTGTTGTTGTTACACATTTGTACGTAATCGATCGCTGTTATTGGGTTAAGTTCTCTGGCGTATTGGCAAGCGGCGCTATTGTCCTTCGGTAATTAGGCGTAACGGCCAAGGCGCTGTTAGGACAAGACCTAATCAGGCTAAAAGTATTGCATACGAATGAGTGATAGCACACGGTGTTCCTATGAAGAGCATCCAGTTACTGTTACTGCGTAAACTGCACAATACTCCACATTTATAAACAGTCTCAAACAGAAGTATCAGTATAGGTAAAACTGGGGTAAATATTTGGATTGGCAACTTTACTCGAGACAACTGACGGGCAAATTACATATAAATGGTTCTAGCACTCATAACACCAATATTTGCACCACATAAATAAGTAAATTCTTCAAAAGGTTTACTGTTGTTTAAATCAGCTTAAAATCTTATCCTTTTTAACCTCGATAAAGACAGAGTAAATCAGCCATGAGCAATAATTAAAACACAACGTAGGTCCGACACCGATCATCGCAAATAAATAAGTAATCAAGCATAAATACTTGATAAATTTTAAATAATATATTTAAAATTTGTAAATAAAAATATCAACGGTACTGCACGGTCACAACACAAAAGAAATTATAATTTTTTAAAAAACACCTTTTTAAAAACGAAATTCGACATTCCAGACTATTTTTTTTAGTAGTGAATAATGATTAGAAACACTAACTGTTCTTGTTTTGTAGGAAAATTATTTATAGAATAATAATACAGGGTGCATCAAAAACTGCAAATTAAACTTTAATATTACTGTTACAAAAATTAATGAAATGCAAATACTTAAAAGAAGTTTTAATTTTTTAAAAGAACAACATTTACAAAAACCAAATGTGACATCCGGACTATTTTTAAAGCAATGAATTAGAGACACTAATTATAAATATTCTTGTTTTCTAGTCAAATTAATTTATCGAATATTATAACAGAGTGTATCAAAAATCGCAAATTAAACTTTAATATTACTTTTCTTATATATTTTCCCTTACTCTGGGCACTTCAGGGCAGGTATATAAGAAAAGTAATATTAAAATTTAATTTGGGATCCCATTTTAGAGTTATAAGAAAATTAAAACAGAAGAGATCTGGCAACACAGCACAAATGTAGAAGTTAAGTTACCCCCATACTAATTTTTCTCATTGTTGAATTGGTATTAAGATTTTCGACTCAGAATTTTATGACCAACATCGCCACGTGTAGTTTTTTCACCAATTTATACACACCCCGTATATTAGTTGTCTCAAAAATGGCGTAACAACAATTTGCATCTTATTGGCCAATTTTGTTATGACGAATTCAATGGTAAAAACAAAAATTAAAATTCTTCTTGTTTTTGAGTAATAGAGAAAAGCGAAATTTACCATTTCTATTAAGTGCTATAACTCGTTTACTTCCAAAAATCTAAAAAAATGTTATAACTTGCTTAGTGTACACTACAGTGGCGTGCTCGGATCTTTTATACTTGCGTTTTTTTTAGTGATAGCCTAGGTTTTTTTAATGTAAACCATAGTAGCTTTAACTTAGTTATAAAGGCAATTTTTATGCTTGCGAAATATATATATGAAAGCATTATTTTTAAGTCGCCTTGTTTTAATTCTTCCAAGAAGCGCAGGTGCCGCTACAAATAGAAATAGAAGCGATGAATGTTTGCACCGAAACCGCCCTTTACAAAGAATCCCTAAACCGATAGAAACCGGAAGAACTCCTTTGTTGTGCTTGTTGAAGCCCGTTCCATAGCATTTAAAATTATTATTTTCTTACGTATTCGTTCGTAATCAGCCTTTACGTCCCACTGCTGGGCACCGGCACTCTTCTCTGCCACGTACTCTCCTTAGCGCTAAGGTAGAGTACGGGAGACCTACAGTTTAACGTCGAATCCGAACGACTAAATTCCAGAGAAGGGTTCAGGTATTAAGACGCCACGGTTGCCTTCACCGGATTGGGGAATGTGAGTGGCTGGTTGCGGCGTAGATTTTTATTGCTGCCTGGCTTCTACCGCCACTCTATTTTCTTACACTGCACCGTATTATCGACTTGAATATATTTATTTTATCCCAGAGATGGTTCAAGCTCGAAATACTAAAAACTTCGTGAAAATGTTTTTTTTATTATTCTCATCAAAGCCGCTATGCATTCTTTTTCGCAGAAAGGACAAAGCGATATACGCTGTTACGAACAAAAATCTTCTTACAAAC
Source organism: Ctenicera cuprea (assembly GCA_958336395.1). Taxonomy (NCBI): domain Eukaryota; kingdom Metazoa; phylum Arthropoda; class Insecta; order Coleoptera; family Elateridae; genus Ctenicera; species Ctenicera cuprea. The sequence goes on from OY284487.1 coordinate 62,040,106, forward strand.
GACCTCGATTTAATTAATTGGTAAATTAGAAGTTACATCTAATTTATTACCTGTATAAACTAAGTTCTAGCACATTCAAGTTAATCAAACCCAGAAAACCCTCACATAAAAGCTCCAAAGGGATCGAACTTTTTACTTATTAATATTAAATCACTGTATAATTTAATTTCATTTACTGACAATTTCCCAGTTGCCTGAATAAATGAACTTATTTAGTGGGCTAACCGTTTTACATTACAAATTTTTAACTAATAGCAGTGAGCCAATGACAAGTTTATACCTCCGTGGCTCAGCCGTGCTTGCAGAAATCTGTAAAGCGCGAGTTGCAAACAATAATTCCAGTGGTGTACCGATCTGGAGGTATACTATTTTTCTTTAATTTTGCAAATAATTGTTGTACACACAGAAACTTTATTTAGTCATTTTACAACATAAAATATGAGGCAAGCCGTTCAAAATATTAGGAAAATTATTAGCGGCTAACCAAGTTGTTTTCAACTAAAAGCAGTTATCGTTACGATAATAATAACTAAAACCATTTTAATTTGCCCCAATTGATCAGTAATTGTTAAACATAGTAATAATTTTTATTATCTCAATGATTGTTTTTAGTTATCAGAGTCATAGCTACTGCTATTATAGTTCGATTAATTATGTAAAAAGTTTTGCTCATTTTTATGGAAAAAATCAACACCGTGTATGTAACTCTTTCTTTTACAAGTATATGAGTCTGTTTACTATTTTCACTTGTAGCTGCCATATACAGATGAGTCCATAATCTATATATATTAAAACCGGAACTGTCTCAACTGTACACGATGACGAGTTATGCTCTTGCATCTCTACACGACTTATTTATTATTATGTTTGCCGGTCCGATCTTTATGCTACAGTAACGTAGGAGGTTGCGGCACTTGATGTCCAAAGCTTGCATGATTTAAACAAAGTTACCAAAACATGCGTAGTGCGTAGGCCACGAGTTCAAATAATTATGTGATGTAATTTATGTGCAATATTGCATAGGTTTATAGTTTAAAGTACTAGCGTTTAGTTCTATGCTAACCGAGCCGGTGTAGTGACGAAATTGGTGCGACCTTACATGGCATTGTTCTCGGTTAATACGTTTATACAAACATACTTTTGAAATATGATAAAACATTAAATTTCCAAAGAATAGAAAAATCCAGGCGTAGTGCTTCGCTCATTATTTAATCTTATTTCGAATATGTAAAAAGTCGAACACGGTAGCATAAATTTCTACACATAAATTCGGGATCCCGAAGTGTCTGTGGAAAAAGCCTGCATAGTAAATTTGGTTCAACAAGCTTACCTGTTTCACGTACTGAATTTAGTTAACTTTTTTATGCTGATGTAGATCGTTATCAGGGATAACGAATAACAAATTTCGGATAGCGGATTTAGACGGTGATAGATTTCAATTTAATACTTCCCAAATACCAAGCTCCAGGTATCTACTTTTTTCATCACAACGTTATAAAAAGTAGAATTTATTGGAATGTGCACTATTTCTTACAATTTTATAACAAAAATCGTCCTACATAACCTGCTGTTAGTGGGATTGGGATAAGGTTAGAATAGAAATGTAGATTGAAACGTACACGTACGTCGTAAAGTGCATTTATAAAATACCCGCGGCGCCATCTTTTTCAATAAGGGTCGAGTGACACCTCACTTTTGTTCGAATTTAATAAAAATTTTGGAACTTATTTTTTGACAATCTTCAAATATCAGGCATGTAGGATGCAGAAATCAATTTAGCTGACATTGAGCAGGTACAGCACAACGAAGCTATACCAGCAAAGATAATTTTACACGTGCAATGCCAACAAGGCGTTTTGTTACCATGGGCAAAGCATTTCATAAGAAGTTTGGAAATTTGAACTCCGTATTCAACTTAATCTTGAAATCATTTGTCATATTTTAAAAGAAAAGTTAACGTTATTATGATTTTCACTACTGCAAATAATAATTTTTACGAAGCGGTTTAATGAAACGTATCTTTTCAAGAATTGGTTGAAAAATTTGCAAGAACGGGAAATACTATGATGCTTTATAATCTGGTCGACTATAAGTCAGCGAAAAAGAATAAACAATTAATTTGTTGTTATTCCTCAGCAGCGCGTTACCAGAATATATATGATAATATTGTGACATCTCACACTCAACACAAAACTCTGAAAAAGCAAAAATTCTATCCATTCCTAAGCCAACGCCACTCATACAACTTGCAGAAGAAGATTTTGAGCGGCGAAGATAATTTTGTGAAACGATGCTTAAACACGTTGTCAACACAATCTATGCAACGTCGTTTTCATTTTATTAAACATTTATTGATGCCCAAAAATTTTTGATGTCAGGAAATACATGCTTGGCCTCCAAAAATGTTTTGTTTTGACGTCATAAAATGTTTCTGTAACAAAACACATTTTTGACGTTACAAAATATATTGTCACACCCATAACACTCTCCACATACAATAATATACTACTAGAGCCACCTATACGGGCCGCGCAGTACACTACAAGCGAGAAAAGTCGCGCGTCACTCGGCTAAGCAGCAGCAGTCCGACCAGACCACCGCAAGAGAGCAGCAGCGGCGTAGACCGTCTTGTATTAGGATATCTCTCGGAGAAATATTTGACTACGCTTATAGCTTATCGTTTTAATGTGCTTTGTCGTTTATACATATATTGTCTGTATTTTTGTGTGTTCGTCTAACTCTAATAAACGTTTAATTCATTTGATCCGTTTAAAATTTTTACTTAGAAGTTCGTTAATAACTGTGTTATTTTTACCTTATAACAAGTGGCGCCCAACTAAGTGACCGAACCACAAGAACTGAAAAATTTTGTTTGTTTGTGTGAACTCTTTAGAAGTGCCACAGCAAAGTCGCAACCATTCCGCCTATCACCAGATCGCAAACAGCAGCCAACACCACGATGCCAGACGGGACACTACCTCAGGCAGTACACTTAACGATGGACCAGCTACAGATGTTATTGGCCAACATGGGACAGCAAAATGCCGCACGCGCTGCCACACCAGAGTCATTTTCAAAATTCACGATGGGTAGACCGATGTACACACGTTTGTGGACACGATCCAAATCTACAAGGACTGTGAAAAGGTTAATGATGAGAACGCCGTCAGAGGCATGCTCCTGAAAAAACAAGCCGCAACATGGCGGCAAGGTGTAAAGTTCGCAGTAACCACGTGGGCAGCTGTAATAAACAACTAAAAGAAAACTTTTGACCCTAACAAGCCGACATACCAGCTGTTAAGAGAAATCTTCGTCACAGAACAGAGTGAAAATATACCCACAGCAATATTTTTGTTTGAAACGAGAGCTCTACTGGCAAATTTACCTGAGGACAGAAAGAGTGCAACCAAGCGCATCCGCAAGAAGATAAAGAGAAAGTGTTTTGAGACACTTTTTAAACCGTTCGACAAACTACGAAAACTCGAAGACGACCCACCAGTAGTCCAGAAACACGCAGTCTCAACATCCAGGGAACAACGGTCACACTGAGGATGAGTGTCAAAAACGCAAATGAAACCAGTCACCGACACCCTCCACCAGTACCCATAATCAAGTTCTACCTAAAATAACGTGTTTCGGATGCGGCCAACAAGGCGTCATCCAAGGTCAATGTACTACGTGTAGCAAAACACAGACTGAAATAGCACAGCTGACGTGTTTCCTACCGCAATTTTCGTAACAAATAAACCATTGTACGGACTGACTACGACAAAACTCCAAACCGCCACAGCCAGCCAAACCCTAGAAGTGCACCCTTTAATTGAAAATCACCCACTCCCCCAACTTCTGCCAGGAAACCATCCTTTTCCATTGTCGCCCGTGATGTGAATCATGATATCACTCCCGAAGATATTAAATTCCAATGCCCCCAACTCCAGATCATTAAATGCTGAAGAATAATTTCCAAAAAGAAGACAAATGCACCATCGATGAATTCTTTATCAACGGCTGTTGCATTTTTAGCCGCAAACACCCCTGCGAGGCATCCCACCCCCCTACACCAACTCCCCTTTAGTGTTCCAAATGTTTTAAATTTGGCCACTTCCCCAACAAACTTCAATGCCCCACTTGCTCAAATAGCCACCACTTCAAAAACTGCCCGAACCAAGCTCCCGTCTGCCCCCTCTGCAAGGGAACCCACCCAGTCTGATCCCGAGAATGCTTCTTCTTCCCTAAATCCCAAACCATTACCCCCGAAACTCCCGTAGTCCCGACAAAAATCATCGAAACTGCCACCGACCCAGAAAACTTAGACACCCACCAGAATGACGACCACGAACCCTTTCTTTCTGTCAAGCAGTTTATCCGCTTCATTACAAAATCTTTTTCGACCTTTACCCCCTCCAGAAACAAAAAATTTAGACCATCTTAGAGCAATCCGCTCTATTCTCCGTATTATAAAACAACTGTTTGCTTCTAGCGCTTTTGTTCGGTTTTTATTAGGCAGGAAAATATGTTTGTATTTGTTTTAAGTCGCTTGAGTAAAAAACCATTTTTAATGTTTTTTCTTAGGGTTTGATTTTATAGTGACTCATTTTTATACTGCAATTTTTAAATGTAACGTTTGTCTTAAATGAAATACACATAATATTCCACTGGGTCAAGACGATTTCGGTCAGAGGGTGAGGGAAACACGCCTTAAGTCTTGGACACATGTGCTATGAATATATTCGGGGTATTAGAATTGGGGTAGATTGGCAGATTGTTTTTGGATGCGGTTTAGCTTTTGGTTTGTTCTACATAAAAACTGTGTGATTTACTTGTAAAATGATCTAGTGCGCCAGTGGATAATTAGTAGATGGTCAGTATACCATTCTAGTATGTAGCTACAGTGATCTGTGTTGTTCGAACGGTGAGATCTCTCGAGTACTTGTACAAGTGTGGTTAACCCCGGGCTGGCAAAAGAAATTGCAAATCAAGGCCTAAAAACCTTGGATCCTGCGATATGATACGCGCTATGCAATTCTCGCGATATCAGTTGACATAGGTGGTCGGCTTTCCACAAATATTAACCCTTTCGGAGGTACAGCAGTGCAAACTGGTTTACAGCTGTTAATTTAAATATTAAAGAGAAAGATTAATTGTTCAGTGGCAAGTAATGTGGAAGTAATTACCATTGAGATGTAGCCAATCAGAATGTAATGAGATGTCAGAAGGACTGTGAATTATCCATTTCACCAAGGCGAGAGGGGTGGGCCCCCCGGTGAGTTAAACCAAAGTATATCAAATAGCGATAGATTGGTGAGTCTCTTTTCTTTGTTTCATTTTTCCATATGGGACGCCATTTTTTTGCGACCCTTGTCGGTCATTGATGCCTGTACGTCTCAATTCCAACACACTGGGTTAAACTAGCTTTATACGTGTCTTTGTTGTTGATCAAAGAAATCGGTAATCACAAATAGCGCTCCTAACACTTTTTATAATATTTTGACTGGGTCATTGAAAACATTCCTTAAATAATTTGTATTTAATACGTTAAGTTCGTGTCTATTTTGTTGTTGTACGGGGTAACTCAATATACGCTGTGTTTTCCAGATATTTTTTCGAGCGCGTTTATTTTATGGTTTTTCTGTATTCCAAGCAAAAAAATGAAATGTTTCTGAGATGATGAACCAGCAAATAAAAACGTTTCCAGCTAGGCTTACCATTTTATACTCCCACTGTTGTTATCAAAGTGTGATTTTATTTCATGAAGAATTTGAGCTGTAAAATACCTGCTAAGACAACACAAAAACGTCATAAAACGAAGCATCTACAAAAATAAAAAAGAAATAAAAAAAAAGACATAAAAAGGATTGCAGGATGGTAATAAATTGTAAGCCGGTTGACTTGAAGTAGAAAAATGTTCTAATATTTGACGGATTTCTTTTCCGAATTTATCTGTGTGTGACCAACGGACATTTTTAAAGTTAAGTGCTTATACCCAAGGGAAAAGTTCTGGTGACCTAGTTTACTAGATAGTCTTTACATTAGTACATTTATCAGCAAATGGTGTTCCAAATGCAATTTCCTAAATAATGTATTTCGGTGGGAAACATCGTTAGTTATAAATCGAAAGCTATACGATTTATTGCGCCGTTTTAAGTTCTAACAGGCAGTTTAATATCGTTAAGTTTTACAACAGGGAAGTGAGCATTCATTTGGATTTCTTAGCTTTACGAGTGTTTATACATGCATGCAATGTAATTGCATAGTTGGCATAGTTAAAGCTTAAATTTAACAGCTCAAAAAGAATTATTAACTGTTAATTGTACGCCGTTTATTTTGACTATACGTTGGTAGAAACATAATATGACACCTTTACGTATTACAGCATATAGCCAAATAATTTTACTCGTGGCAAAATTACACGTCCCTTAAGGACTTCCGCGTTTCATTTATATTTGAGTCAATACCTACTTGTAGCAATTTCTCAAACATACTTTTAGCTGACGCACGTGCAACTGGATAATTACACTGTTTACGACTAACGAGACTTTGTACTTCAAACGTGCTACTCATTTGGAAATGTAGATAACCTTTCAAGAAAAGGTGTTTTCTAGATGAATAGGCGGGTGGCTACAGTTAGTGCGAATTTGCTAGTACTACTAATTTTAAGCCTGATGGGAGAAGTTATTCTGAGAATTCATCCAATTCCTGTTTACTCAAGTGTTCTAATTAGAAGCTCTTAAACGTTCTCATAAAAATGTCACGCTCGATGATACACATGTTTTGTTAATTCTTTTCTGTACATGGGAAACCTTTTGCTAGGGGACTGGAAGTAAAATCAGAAATTGAGCAAAGAACTTCGCCTGGACTGACCGGACGTTCCTGTGCTTTAAAAAGCTGTCAGGCAACTGCTACGAGATCTTCCTCGTATAAGCCCCCTACTTAGAATAGTTAAAAAAATTTCTCCATATTGTTTGAAATGTATAAGATTTTTAACAATTTATTAAGGCATAAACTAAACTGATTGCTGTTATTCAACTAGCAATTTTCGATACAAAAATTGCTGACTGGTTCCGTGCGGTGACTTCAGTCGTGCCGACCGCGATATTGTTAATAAAAACATGCAAACATCTACCTCTAAGGGCCAAGACCAATATTTTACAACAACAATTGCGTAATCAGGTTGCCTGTTATATTATTTTTAGATCATGATTTAGTTACTAGACATAACATCAATTTCGGCATATTTTAGCAGAGCTACTATTATATTTTTACATACCGTCTGTCTATAAAGCGACGCGGGGGGGGGGGGGGCATTAACTTTTGAATGACTTGATATTTTACCACAACATTTAGTGTGCTTTAATGGGAAATTAAATACTATTTTTTAGTCAATAATTAAATTTTGTATCATTCAAAATGGCGGCTGGGCGACATTTTGAATTGTTTTTTTAAATGGAAAGGGGGGTCAAGTGACACTCATTTGAAAGGTCTTTAACATTTCCCCAGAAATATACAGGTGGCTGGAAATAATATTGAAAACGTTATGTTCCAACAAGCCGGTGCGCCGCCTTATTAATATAGGCCTGTTTCTGACTTTCTCAACGGACATTTTTTTGGAAGATGAATTGGTAGACGGAGACCTGTAGAATAGCCGGCTCGCTCCCCAGATTTAACCCTCTTAGATTTTTTTCTATGGCGGTATCTGAAATCGAAAATGTACAGATCCCGTCCAGAAACAATTGAAGAACTGGAGCAACGCATTATAGAAGTTTGCAGAAATATCACTCCCGAAACTTATGAAAATGTAAGGCAGGACTTTCATAACCGACTTTTTATGTGTTTAATATTTTTGCTTTAATTTTTAGTTTTTTTAAACACATTTCCTTATCTTCAAACATTTTTCATTTTGTTATGGCTGAATATTTTTCTTTGAAACTCTAGGATCAGGCGCAGAACTAAAAGACCTTTCAATTTTCTATTTAAAAAAATACAAAATGGCGCCCAGCCGCCATTTTGAATAATACAAAATTTAATTATAGGCTAAAAAATAGTATTTAATTTTCCATTAAAGCACACCAAATTTTGTGGTAAAATCAAATCGTTCGAAAGTTAGTTGGGGGGGGGGGTCTTTATAGACACAGTGTATATTTTTTTAGGGCTTTGAAAATGTTGCTTTATTAAAAGGAATGATTTTCCTTATTTTTAAAGGAGTTATCTGGTTTTATGTTATAAGCTATTTTTTAATTGCATCCAATGTTTATCCACTGAAAGCTGAAAATCGATTATTTTGTAAATGTGCAGGTAAACGACCCCATATAAGTATTTTCTCAATGGCAGGTTGCTCCTGTAAAGCTTCTTGAGCTTGAGCTTCTTTTCCGAACGCGTCTATATTGTACTAAAACACTCCTTCCCGCCCCTCTTCTTTTTTGCTGCAGTTATCTGGTTTTTTAATGAAATCTGGTATTTTGTAATTGCAAACAATGTTGATCTGCTAAAAGCCGAAAATCGATTTTTAACTTCTTATACACCTTTGGCTACATTGTACTAGAACACTTCTCTCCATCCCCCTTATTTCTTGCTGAAATTAATTGGTTTTATAAAATCTGTTATTTTGTAATTGTAAACAATGTTTTCGACTTCTTATACACCTACGGCTGATCGTCGTTTTTTATATAGTTCTACACATCATAAACAAAAATTTCATACGTTTTCATCGCATTTTATTCAGATTTTATTAAGCTCTAAAATTATTCAAGCAAATATTTTATAAACACATAAATAAGAATTGCAAAAAAGGTAGAAAACAAGACAAAAGACAATGCTTACAAAAAATTGATAACGCATCAAAAAGTTTATACAGGGTGCGGTAACTAAAGTGTTACAAGCTGATGTTTTCAAAAATATAAAAGACAGCAACAAAAATTATGTTTTTTTACAGGACAGAAAGCACCTTAAATTGGGCTAATGGTAAGTTTTTAATAACCACCTTATTTATTTGAATGTTTTAAATGGGACGATTCACAATTTTTAATATTTTTTTATTAGTCGCATCAAAATAGACCATTTTTTCAGATTTTTTAAAAACGTGGAGTACGCCTAATAATGATGAAATTCGATAAACGTTAAAAAGCGGAATGAAAATACTTTTTTAAACTAAATGTTCCTACTAAAAACAAGCAACCAAAATTAGATCAAAAAAAACTTAATTGTAGTGAAAAATTTATAAAATTCACCCCCCACTCGCCCTATTTATTAGAAGTTGCAAACGTCTTATTAAATTTTGCTTGGTTTAGTCCCGGTGGGTTGCATTTTAGTAAACACAACTCGTACCAGTTTTTAATATTTACAAAATTTCATCCCCCATTTATTAGAAGTAGTAAAAGTTTTTCAAAAATCTAAGAATCGATTTTGATGCTGATATAAAAAAAACATTAAAAATTGTATATCATCCCTTTTAAAACATTTAAGTTACCCCAAAATAAGGTTAGTAGTTTTTTAAGAAAAGATAATGCAAAACGCGTTGAAAAAAAACAAAAATAATACTTTTTAATTAATATGAATTTCGTTTTCTCATGCTTTAAAAAAATTTATGTACACTTTGACTGCATTTACTAATGCTTTAGATGGCTAAAAATTTTCCAAATAGTTTGTACAGGTCATGGCAGAAATTTCGCTTAGCAACGCAGTTTTATTACTTAATATCTTTTCCGTTAGATTTATTTCTTACTTAATGTTAACGTTTTTTGCCATAAAGTCTATAAATGTACAATAAGCACTAAAAATAGAAAATACAATCGACGTTCTTATAATAATATACCTAAATAAAATTTTGCTGCTTTAGCATTATGGTAACAATTTAATTTATGATAGTTATCAGCAGCGGCGGCTTTTAAGGGAAGCAACCAACGTGGGTAACGCATCTGTTGCATAGCATAGTAAATGATATTGTATAGCGACCGGCAAAATGATCCCAATATATTGGAAAAGTTTATTACTAAAAAACACTTTTTTCTAATACCCTTTATTGATATTTTCTGAAATAAGGCGATTTTTCGCCATTTCATTTAATTTCTTTGATTTTCCCGCCAAACGTGAAGTCACGTGACCTATAACTAAATTAATTTTTAGGTTATATCAAACGCAAAAGCGATCCCAAAAATAGGTTCCTCCAGCGGCTACCGCTTCACCAATTTGGGCCATTTTTTTTCAGTGAAAGGTCTCTATCCTCAGATGGAACATGAAACATTTTTATATTTTTATTCTACGTCGATTTTCTAATAATAATTATTTTAATTTATAATATATATGAAAGTCTGCTAGACGCGCTTCACTTGAGGCGACATCTACACTAACGCCGCATCTCATTATTGGAACTAATGCATCACGTGACTTAGCATTTCGCCGGTTCTGTCAACGCTCAGTCTGTCAGTGCATTGTGCGCTGGGGTAACACTGGTACCGTTTAAATTTAATTCAAAAGAACAATGGTTTTGAGAAACCATTGTAAGGCGGCAAAAATTTAGATATGCGCGTTTCAGGCAAGCAACAGGTCAGCAACAGAGGAAACTATTATATGTTAATATTTATGTCGGCTTCTTTCATGCAACAGTGTTGTTTATGCGTTTATCTCAAGGTTTGTGTTATCGTATAAGCAAACGTTCCCGCAGAAATGAAAAGTTGCCGGAGATATCAGGTCCAAACGCATCAAATTTAGCCATAGTATCTGTTGTAGTAACTACAGCATTCTTTTATTTCTGACCCACGGTACTACGAAAAAAAGCTCTGTATTGGCCATTTCCTTTTGTTTATATTTTAAAAAATATCAAAATTTTCAAAAATTTCAAATTGGCGTAATTTCAAAAATTATGAAATTTTTCAAAATAAAAATTCTCCAGAAATTAATCAAATATGTACAATATGAAAATTTTCAGTATCCAAAATTCCCAAAATTTTAACTATCAAAATTGCGAAATTTTCTAAATTATTTACTTTTGCAATTATTTTCATATTTTTACAATTTTAAACAACTAATAAGTTTCAAAATTTAAAAAATATCGGGAAACTTTAGATTACTGATTAGGGAAAAGCAGCGGGCTTGCGCGAGAAAGACTTCAGGTTTAAAAAAGAATTTGCAGCAGTTCCCTTACGAGGTGAAGCTTCAAACGATTAGGAGCGAGAGTTTAACAGCAATATAAACAAATCTGTAGATGGACTTGCGCTTGCGAAGTGCTTTTTTTGTGTAACAATAATTGTGGTGTCTTATTGCATAGCGATAGGTGCTTAGAGATTTAAAATATTTCACTAGGAGGTAAAACATAATCGTTCAAATCGCTGGCAATTTTAATGACTTGTTAGTGACTGACCATTTTGGGAATCAGATTTCATTTAAAGAACCGTCTGTTAATTAAAACATAAGGTGTTTTGTTTTAAATTTATGTCGCTCTCTCGTAGTAAATGTTCACGAGTTGCCACTGCCTGTAAGTTAATTACTTGCTTTTATAGGTATTTGCTTCATGTTTATGGCCAATAGAATAAGCTGTTTCACTTATCTGTAGTACCATAAAATCTTTGGAATTGCCGGTTATATTACGAAAGCTTGTTGCCTAGTAACGAAGAGTCACTCATATCGCTTAAAAAAAGTAAAACAAGATGCGTTTTCTGTGAAACTAACACGATTTATTACTGTGCAAAAAGCTTGTATCTCATAACAAAATTTCTAATGGTTTGTCCCATATAAACCGAATTACAGTGTGAGCAATTTAATTTGTAAATGCCTGATTTTAGTAAATTGTCAGTTTTTTCTTTAGCATTAAACAAAGTGTTTAATAGTATATTATAATACAAGTGTATAAGTAAGCCTTTAAAGCACGCGCGACGGGTTTAAAAGCACGAGGCGAAGCCGAGTGCCGTTTAACGGAGCAGTGCTTTAAAGGCTCTTATACACGTGTATTATACGCTATTTTTTATTATACCTGCATCATAATCTAGAAAATAAGAAGAATATAGCTAGGAAGCAGCATTTTGATTTTGATTCATCTCACATAGTAGTCTATGATGTGACGTCATATCATTTACCTGGAGATTGGTTAGCATTCTTTGTTGTTCATGTTGCTATGTGAATTCGAATTATTTTTTCTCGCGTGTTTGTAATTTGTTGCTTCAAAATTGATGACGTCATTGTTGCTTAGCAACTGTAAAACACCGGGGTGTTTTAATGTTGGGTTTACGCACGCTTTTTGGTTTGTTTTACAAGGATTATGATGCAGGTATAATAAAAAATGTTTTTTGTTGTTGTTTGAAAGTTATTTTACATTGATTTGTTTTCGTTTATAATTTTGGCAATTTTTTCTGATTCATTGCCAAACTATGGAATTGCGTATTTCATTTTACCTGATGAAGTACTTGGATAAATTTTCTTATTAGCTAATTTATATACTTTCTCTTTACTTAATGTATCAATAAGTTGAGTATTATAACCATTATTAGATAAAATTTGTTAAATAATTGAAATTTCTCTATTATAATTAATTGCATCTAAAAGGACCGTCAAAGCTCTATGTATCAGGGACCTGTATGCTGCTAATTTATGTGTTTTATGATGACAAGAATCGTGTGGTATTGTAATGTCTGTTTGTGTAGGTTTTCTATAAACAGGGTATTCAAGTTTATTTCAGTTAATTTTTATGTTTAAAAAATTAATATAGAAATAAAAGAACTGGAAGTTATTAATAAACATAAAAATCTATGCTGCAACCAGCCACTCACATTCCCCAATCCAAGCCGTGGGGTGCCTGACACGTTCTCTGGTATTTAGTCGTTCGGATTCGACGTTAAACTGTAGGTCCCTCATACTCCACCTCAGCGCTAAGGAGAGTACGTGGTAAAACAGAGTGCCGGAGCCCAGTAGTGAGATATAAAAGCTGATTGCGTGAGCAGTACAAAATTAATAATTTATTCATAATTTGATATAAATTTTGCAAAACTGTCAACATTGTTTTTCAAATGGAACACCCAGGATTTTTTTTTGTCACCATCAAATGTAGATTTCAGTTCTCTAATAATTTGATGTAGTGTATACCAAATATCTTTTTTATTTATATGGTTTTTGTGTTTCTTTTATTTGCATCTTATAAATTGCAAAGTATTAGGCTTGCAAACGCAGTGCCTTTTGTCGCTGTTCGAATGAAGTTTTCCATATCCACAGAAAACGATTGTTATCATTTATCTTATATTTTTATTGTAAAGCAACCTATGGCATGCAGCGTGTATTGCATACTCTTAAATCAAGGGGTTACACCATAAAATAGGCAGCCTTTATAAACTCTATAAAGTTTTTAATTTTTATCAGTGATGTGAGTCTCAGTATTTTACCAATCGGTAAAATGGTAAAATGGTATTTTACCGGTAAAGTAAAATCACATTTTACCGGCCGGTAAAATGGTAAAATCATTTCGAATGCCGCGCGCGGATATTCGTCGTCCTCCAAAACAAACCATTATTTTTCTTGGAAAGGGTCAGAAATGATTTGTGATAGGAAACCTAAATAAAGATTAATTTCTTTAAACCAATCATATTATAATATAATAATATATATTAAATACTTTCTATTTTTGTTATTAAAAGTTACATCAATTACATTTATTAAGTTTGTGTAACTTTATGTTTTTATGTATAAGTTTATTTTATCTAAATGTTTATTTCGATTTATATCTTCATACTTTTTATTTTTGTTATCACATTTTGCTTTGTATTTAATTTAAGTATACTTTAATAATTATAACTGTAACTGTAAGATACATAACCGTGATATTTTTATAAACTATAAATAATTGATAAATATTCAACTATTAAAAATTAATAGTTTTATTAATAAAATAAAACACTTAGTAATTGTTTCACAATTTGTGAAACAATCAATTACCAGGTGTTTTATTTTATTAATAAACTATTACTTTTTAATAGTTGAATGTTTATTAATAATGCTTCACCATGTGCCTACCATACAATACAATCAATTCAAAATATAAATAATTGTATTTTTGTGTTTTTGTATCAAGTATTAAGTAGACCTGTCGAGTATCTAGTATCAAACTTAATGGTTTTTCATAAGGAATCCAATGACATCATTTTTGACGTGAAATTAATTTTACCGGTATTTTACCGGTAAAATAATGATTTTACTTACCGTTTTTTATTTTACCGGTAAAATCACATCACTGATTTTTATCATACAGCGTTATCAGAAAAACATTGTTACCAATTCTAGTGAAAGGTAGGAAAAGTGCGTGTAGTACAAAGTTGTGCTTTGTCCCAAACCCTAATTAGCATAAGCAATTTGTAAGTATATATAAGTTATACAACGGGTGAATGAAATAGTACATTATACACTAGAGAGAAACGTCTTATTTTTCCTGAGGTGTAATTTGAAGCCCGAGGGCTACAAATACACCGAGGGGAAAATGGCGGTCTCTCCCGAGGTGCATTTACTATTTCTTCCACGATCGGAAGTAGAAACACTTAATTTCATAAATAAAGAATTATAATAAATCGGAGCGAAATTACAATATTTAGAAGCCTTTGGGATGTTTCCATGCAACGTACCATAACAACAGACATTTGTTTACACAAATAAATATAAAATGAAATAAAAACTCCCCTAGGAAAATGTTTGTCTTATTTTGTCCCAAGGGAGTAAATGCTTTAGTTCTGTCACAATTTTGATGCCATAGAAACCGACTTCTACTGCCGATCGTGAAGTTTTTTTTTTATTTGTAGCTCAAATTAAATTTAACAAATTGCTGGTACTAAAAAAGAATCGTTAGATATAAAATTTCACTAAAACAAAAATATTATAGTATTAATTTTGTTAGTATTGGAGCCGGACCGCCGCGCCGCGGCGGTCTACCGACGCGCCGCTCACAAAGATAATTTTTCAGAAATTCTTTAGCAAGAATTTCTTTTAGTTATTTTAAATAAAATATAATATAACTAGCCTTAATTTTTTGTGAGAAATTCGTTATAATAAAGCGGCACTGAAATATTAAAACAGGACGAAACTTTTGAAAATTTTTAAAACATTGTGAACATAACCTTTGACAATGGCATGTAAACATGCCGAAATACGTATAAGGTTTAAATAAATAGATATTGTTAAAGTGATTAAGTATTTTATATACAGATACTCATTTTTAAAATTGTTTTTCTATTTCGGTTTTTTAAGGTTATTCTTAAAGCACTGTTTTAGCTAAAAAACAGTGTTTTAAGAGAGTCTTTTAAAGCATTGTTTTTAGTAAAATTTCACCAACAAAGATTGGTATTCATGATCAAATTTAGTAAATTTAGTATGTATGCCAACATATACATACTAAATTTACCAAATTTGATCGCAGCAATTTTTTATAACGTTTTTTCATTAATTCTCCTCAATAGAAAAAATAGTATAAAAAACTCGTTTCATAAGGCGTCTTGACGTACTCGTCCGTTGACCGTCTTGGACTCGTACGTTAAGACAATGCCTTATGCAACTTGTGTTTTAATATACTATTTTCTATTTCGGGTTTTTATAGTTATTCTTAAAGCACTGTTTTAGCTACAAAACAGTGTTTTAAGAGAGTCTTTTAAAGCATTGTTTTTAGTAAAATTTCACCAACAAAGATTGGTATTCATGATATATTCATGATCAAATTTGGTAAATTTAGTATGTATGCCAACATATACATACTAAATTTACCAAATTTGATCGCAGCAATTTGAAACTTGCTGCCAACATATACATACTAAATTTACCAAATTTTATCGCAGCAATTTTTTATAACGGTTTTTCATTAATTCTCCTCAATAGAAAAAATAGTATAAACAACTCGTTTCATAAGGCGTCTTGACGCACTCGTCCATTGAAAAACTTGGTCGCTACGCTCCCTCGTTTTTCAATCTTGGACTCGTACGTTAAGACAATGCCTTACGCAACTTGTGTTTTAATATACTATTAAATTTTTATTAAATTAATAATTATTTATAATTAATTATTAATATCCTAAGATTTTAAAATTTTAAATTGGAAAAATGTAAACATTTCTGATAATTTTTTAATTTAGAAAATTGAAATATTTGTAATTTTAATAATTGAAATTTTTTTGGCATTTTCAAAACCAAAAATTTTGAAAAGTTTTAAAAATTCAAAAATTTTGAGTTTTAAACTTTGAAAATGTTTAGAAAGTTATTGAAAATTTTGAACATTGTATTGAAATAAAGCACCCCCTTTTTTTGGCAAATCAATCTAGTTTTGTTTCGATTTCATCCTAGTGTGACCATCATTCTATTAGACCTACATTGTGTTTTCTGCTCTAAGTCGTTTGAGCTGCATAAAGTGTAAACAGACACGCACAGACACTATGGCAAAACCCAGTTTTTCGGTAGTTTCGGTCCGTAGAAAATTGCATTTCCGTCAAAATCTTACCTTCCGAAATTTTGATAACTACAATACCTATCTCTAGCTATATCCCGTATAGCAAGAAAGGTAAATAAGATAATAATTCGTGTTGGGTGTGGTGCTGCGCCCACCGCACTGAAGCTCTAAGCTTATTGTGCCCCAAAGATTCTTTTACTCCATCAGTCCAGTATTCCTGATAAAGTTCAGGATCCTGTTGATGGGTGCTTCCGCTATTTCATCGGGTTCCGCAAATTGCACCCCGAAGTGCGTATGCCTTTTTTCCCCTAAAGCAGGGCATTCACCTAAGATGTGAATTGGTGTTTCATCTTCTTCACCGCACAATCGGCAGGTGGGGTCCTCTTCCACTCCCAATAAATTGAGGTGTCTTCTGAGGCCACAATGTCCTGTTAGTAGTCCTATTATTGGCCTCATTTGTTTCCTGCTCAGTTGCAGAATTTCCTTTGTTTTATTTCTGGATGGTTTGTTTATAAGCATCCGGGATTGCCTGTGTCCAGGAATGTCATTCCAATGAATACAGTGTTGTCTGTGTAGCCAGTCCTTTACCGTCCCCTTTGCGGTCTGATATGATATCCCGCATGTGGGTTCGGGGCCGACTAAAGGTTGTTCCGCTCCCAATTTCGCCAATTGGTCAGCTTTTTCGTTTCCGTCGAAGCCCTCATGTCCCGGCACCCACTCCAGAACTACTCTGTTGTGTCCTGCCAGTGTCACAAGTGCCTCGACGCATTCTGAAACCACTCTGGAGTGTATCGCTACCCCCTCCAAAGCTTTTAGTGCCGCTTGGCTATCGGACATGATGTAGATTTGTCTATTTGCATATCCTCTCTCCACCATTGTCTGTGCACACGTTGTAATGGCTATTATCTCAGCCTGGAACACGGTAGTGAGGTTACCCAGGTTAATGCTAATGCTATCCCCTGTGTCTGCCTCAAAGATTCCCGCTCCCGAGCTGGTTTACTTGGAACCAAACTAAAGAAACTCACTTTTCTAAACCCCTGTATAAACTACTCAAACATGGCATGATTTAACTTTTAGTACCTATACCTCGTTTTTTTCAAATGCATCAATTTTACATTAATCATCCACCAAGTTATACAAAATTTAAAAAACCTAATTTGGTAGCAAAAGAAATTCTAGCCGGCAACCCGTACACAATTATTTCGGTAAAGTACTGGGTTATTCAGTAGGTACGAGAGGTTCCAAACTTTGAAGGTCTGTGGATAAATCTATTGTTCTAAAATTCAATAAATAATTTTAGTACAGGTAATTTCCGAATGCGATAGTTTGCTCAGAAGCCACAGCAGAAAAAAAATAAAAAGTATTTTCTACTTTAAAACTAACAATTCTACTTTCAACTTGTAAGTAGAAATTTCAAGTTTTAAAATAGAAATTTATAAATTATATATTTTCAGCTGCGGCTCTTCCTTTAAGAAATAAAACAAGAATACCTACTATTATTCAAGAAACATACAGGGTGATTCAAAAATAAACGATATCCTTATAAGGGCGTATTGCTCTCATAAAAATAAGAGGAAAACTTAATGTTAACATGGCAAATACTTCGTTATCAAGATACAAAACGGTGAAAATTGTAAAAGAATAATCACGTTTTTCAATTATTCAGAAATTATTGCGAATTAAATTTAGAAAATTACGAATGCGCAAAGTTGCAAACTTCGGCACTAGTGCGCAAAGTAAATAATTCCCGCACTAGCGCGGGAATGTGAAAATAGGTAATGTTAATATATACATGTCGACCACACTCAAAAAATGCAAATTCGAATCTTGACAACTGTCACAAAAATTGAAAATACGAGGAACACAATAAAATTATTCGGATATTTCGACGTTTTCTCTATTTCCCATACGATTGTAGAAAAAAGTTGTTCATAACACGTTCGGGAAGCGCGTTTTCCACACTCGTTTGATTTACACACTCTTGTGGGAAACACTTACTTCCCGAACTTGTTACTAAAGTAACTATTTAAGCACAAGTGAGAAAAAAATGTTTTTCTACATTAAAAAAAATTGCTTTCTTAGGATAGTTTTTGTTCGTCAAAATACTTTTTTTTTTAACGTTGCCCACAGCAGCGTGAAAAAAGGGAATTTTTTTTGAAATTAAATTAAAACGATTTCGTTTATTGGAATAGTTATAAAAAAAATATTGTGTGCACCTCGTGCAAGAAATGCCTTTAGCGCCCTCGAATGATTTTTTGACTCGGCTAACGCCTCAACAAAAAAATTCATTTTCGTGCGCTAAAGTATCATTTCATGCACTAGTTGCACAAATAACTATTTTCAACACTACTTACTGCCAAGAAAGCTTAAAGCAAATTCTATCCAAACCATAGCAACAGCATTAGACATTAGAAAAAATCAAATTCAATACTGTCAGATGCTAATCTAAGAAACTTCAAAAAAATTATGGTTGTAATTTCTCTTTAGTTTTGACAAGTGCGTTGAATATATAGCGTGTGAAACACGTGCCAAAGAGCTTTTCTGGCACTCATGCGATACAACGTTCGCATTCGTGCAACAAATTGCTCTTTTGATTCTTTCACTACTTTGATTACATCACTTAAGTGTATAAAAAATACAGAGAATGTTAAGTGTTATTTAATACTTAATTAAATAAAATTGTTAATAAACTACTTACAATAAAAACTGAAAAAAAAGTTTTGAAATTGCTTTTTGATATCTTTTTACTTTCTCATACCTTCGGTATAGGGCAATATTGATTTCATTAAAGTTTTAGAAATCTAGATTTTTAACGGAAATACACGTTGTTGGGCCCAGGAAATACAAAAAAGTGGTTCTTAAAAATGTCTGTGTGTGGGTGGGTGTGTGACGCCTCTAAAGACGAAATATTGGACCGATTTTGATGAAATTGTAAATGTAAGTTGTAGTTTTCAAAGCAATCTGAAGCCAACAGCAGAAGTTAGACATGTTTTTTTGGTAACGTTGTTTCCAAAACTAAATTTTGGAATTTCGAGCACAGTATCTGAGAGAACAAATTAAGGCAAATCGAAAACATTTTTACCGGACTCTCTAGCTTCAAAATGGCGGTCGTTAAAATTTTTTTTAAATCTTAACTTTAACACCCATTTACTTAAACAATAGTTAATAGTTGTCTGATTGAAAATAACTACAACTTGTTTGTTGAGAGCCCTTTGTGGGCAGTATACGATGAAATAATATTAATTATGAAAATCGGAAAACAATCGCAGTGGCGTTTCTCCACAACATTTTCAATAAAATATGTTACAAAAGCTGCCCACACGATTGTTTTACTTTGTAGGCTGCTAGAACCGAAGATTGGCTATATAACTTGTTTTTTTGCTGAAAACTATAATTTCACTTGATTAATAGGTTCTGTCAATTCTGGAGAGGTTGTAACACTTTCTCGAGAGGATTCCTCATTATCCCTACGAATTTATTCAAAGGTTTTCAGTATTTCATGTCTTACAGCATTTAGGCCACTTTGCCACACCCATTGTGCCTACTACCTTAACTAAATCCTTAAAAACTACTTTAGAACTATTCTACGTTAAGAGGTTTCCAGGAGCTGACATCATAGGTTAGTTCAGTTATATTGGCTGACATACTGCCCTGGCTCGGATTCGAACTCCGAGCCAAAGACTCTCGAAAGCCTCTGCGACCTTGGCTGCAAGCGCCTACTCCACTCGCCCGCCAAGGCTTGTTCCAAAGTGTTACACATTTCGCTATAATCTTTAGATATGTAAATAAATAAATACCTACTAGCCAACCTCGGTTAGGCAAGGTCTTGTACTAATTGCCAGTAGCTAGAAACCATGCATGCTTAACAGAACAAAATGATTTTAAAGTATGCAAAATTACACCCATATAAAACTCAATGTAGTCGTGTTAATAAAACATATTAGCGACATTACAATTTCAACTTTTAATCACAACATTACAAGTAAAGTGTGTAGAAAATACATTGAAATTACTTCATATTAATTGAAGTTTCTGCAAACGACGTATAAGTAACAGTACAGACAAGAAGTAATGTAAGGAAGCACATGCTTGCCTACTATGCCAAAAAAAACTTGGTCAAAGCTATTTCTCTTTATTTAATTTACAGTCTTTAATTCTAATTTCTTTTTACAGTTTACATAACTTATAAATAGTAATAAAATAACAAACACACATATGTTATAAATGTATTATAGGAATAATTAAAACAAATTTTATTAACTATACATCACAATAACAAACATTTGGAAAGATGCCTTATTTCTTACTTGCAACTGCCATTCCTAAACCAACCAATGCCCCAACAGCAAGAACAACTCCGCCAGCCATAGCCATTCCGACTAAGCCCTCTTTATCCATTTTCTTTTTTATGGTGGATTCTAACGATATGACTTGTTGGTTTCCTGGCTCGATGCTTAGAAAAGCTCGAACGTAACTAAGAGCTTTCGAATATTCCTTTATTCTTGCAGTTCCAATTGCCAAATAATACAGATAGTCCCTTTGACCTTCTTCATGTGATTTGTATAACTCCTGTAATAAAACGATACCTTTCTTTATGTCTGCAGGATATTTGCTTCGAACAAGGCACCAAGCGTACTCAAATTGTGCTTTCGGTGTGACATCGTTTTTGTACAGTTGCTCGTGGTATACTTTTTCAAATCTCTACAACAGAAGTTTTTATTATGTTTAAGAATGTTCTTATTGAGGGACAAAGGTTGATAATGATTAAAATTATGAATGAGTCATGACAAGTGAAACATGACACATTTTATATTGTGCAAGTACAATTAATATGTTGGATTTTTCAAATTATTTTACGAATTAACCTAAAATGTTATATTTAAAAGGATTGTCAAGTTTTATTGGGTAATTTTACAGAAATTTTTTACCTTTAAATCGTCTGTTGGAACCGTTTCCGTCAAAACGTCTTCCATTTTTACAATACACTATTTATAATTTTGTCGGTAAAATAGGAAATAAATTACCAGCATTAGTTCTGTTACAAATTTGCAGAAAACATATAAAGCGTCATCTAAGTATCAGTTACAATACCGATATACTTTTTACAGTAAATACAAAGAGCGGTAGCTTGCCGTGATTGGATTGCAGGTTCCGATATCCCGCAAGATAGGGAATACTGCCGCGAGAGGCGGCTTTAAATATTTTCTGTAAAAGCACATGGAACTAGCATTCAAATATTACAAAAACATGAATAATTAAACACATAGAACTCTGATATTCATACGTACAATTTAGATGGACATAAACCATGTTTAGAAAAATAATTTCCAATCAATCAAAAGATATTTTACTAAATAAGAACAACGAAAGAAATTAGCATAGCCTTGTATCTAGGCAACACACTCTACAGATTACATGTAATCAAGATGCATGGATAGCTAATATATTTCCAGTCATCTTGCATGTAATACTTCGTAATTTATCATCAAAGAGCGGATTGCAAGCATTTTGCTTATGAACGCACTATTAAGCAAATCGAAATCCTTTTGTATTTCCATGATTCATGAAAAATGTAATCATTTGACACCAGTTTTATTTTGGTTATTTTCTCCTTTTGCTCTTTAACC
Organism: Ctenicera cuprea; assembly: GCA_958336395.1. NCBI lineage: Eukaryota > Metazoa > Arthropoda > Insecta > Coleoptera > Elateridae > Ctenicera > Ctenicera cuprea. The sequence goes on from OY284487.1 coordinate 62,062,128, forward strand.
TGCTTATATGAGTCAGAGGCGTAGCAAGCACACGTGGGGCCCTTATGGTTATGCAGATGATCGAAATAAGCTCCCCTGAGACAATAATAAAACGTATTTTGCGTATGAAATTTAATCTATAAAATCACACTCAAACCATAAAAAAATAAAATAAACTTTCTTGCTGATTTATATCAAAACACAAAAACAGTAACATGTAAGTTCCGCTAATTTTTGTAAAAGGTAAAAACCACAAGCCTTTGGCGGACTGTGTACTACCCTAACAGTCAGGGAATAGAACAGCCTTTTTTAAAGCTTATAATTTGTTTATATATTTTTTGATTTTCTCATTTTCAACGTTTTTCGGAAAATTTCATCAACTTAACGAGATAGGCCAAATTTAAAAATACGGTCATATTCTGCTTAACTGTACTTATTTGACCGATGCTGCAACTCTCATAATAATAATTAACTTAAAAAAAAAAGAAAAGCGACTTCAAATAACACATAATTAACTTTAAAAAAAAAGAAAACCGACTTCAAATAACACAAAAGTGACATAAGTTAACTAAAAAGCAAAAAACTAATGTTTTTTATGCAACAGTTTAATACTTATTTGTTGTTCCGTTTAATGTAATTAAGAAATTGTTGTTTATTATATAATTATTAATTGTTTTATAATTTTTAAGTCGGTGCCAAGTAAAACATAAACATTATATACCTTGCTGCAATAACAAATTAGATTCGAATTTTTATGTTTTACTTGGCACCGACTTAAAAATTATAAAACAATTAATAATTATATAATAAACAACAATTTCTTAATTAAATTAAACGGAACAACAAATAAGTATTAAACTGTTGCATAAAAAACATTAATTTTTTGCTTTTTAGTTAACTTATGTCACTTTTGTGTTATTTGAAGTCGGTTTTCTTTTTTTTTAAAGTTAATTATTTTACAATTTTAAGTGATGGGTAGACCTAGTAAGGATGTTTCTCGAAACGGAAGATGAAATACGGAAGCACTAAAAAATCGGTTAAAAAAATAGATTTTGAGGAGTATCTTCGAAGTTCAAGCTCCAATACCAATGAAATTATAATGGGACCACCTTGGAACTATACTGAACCCAACACAATCATTAAAATCGGTTCATAAACAAAAAAGTTATGCCCGAACATACATAAAAAAAAAATAAAAAAACATATACAGACGAATTGAGAACCTCCTCCTTTTTTTGAAGTCGGTAAAAAAACATTTATTTTTTGCTTTTTAGTTAACTTATGTCACTTTTGTGTTTTTATTTGAAGTCGGTTTTCTTTTTTTTTTAAAGTTAATTATTTTACAATTTTAAGTGATGGGTAGACCTAGTAAGGATGCTTCTCGAATGAGGAAATGACGGCTAGTTGAAACGAAAGATGAAATACGGAAACACTAAAAAGTCGGTTAAAAAATAGATTTTGAGGAGTATCTTCGAAGTTCAAGCTCCAATACCAATGAAATTATAATGGGACCACCTTGGAACTATACTGAATCCAACACAAAAAAATCATTAAAATCGGTTCATAAACAAAAAAGTTATGCCCAAACATACATAAAAAAAAACATATACAGACGAATTGAGAACCTCCTCCTTTTTTTGAAGTCGGTTAAAAAAATGTATACCAGAAGATAGAAAATCAATAAATAATATTGTAGTTTGAAATATCTCGTTTATTCGTAATAATTAGTTTCGATAAAGTTATATGTACAAAACACTATTATATTATTTACATTATAAAATGCACTTAGTTTTATTTTACATAAAAGAAAATACGAATACTCACACATTCGTTTTAACTTACTATGACTAGCTTAATCGTATTGTGTTCAATTTACTATACCACTGTAATGTAGTTACAAAGACAAATAAATAAATTAACAAAAGTACTAAATTTTAAAACACTGCACTGGTCTAAAAGTAAAAGGACACTCTTTTGAAAATACTTAATTTTTTTTTCTGGATAATTTACAATACAATTATTACGTAAACAATCACAACCACTAGTAAAGATATATAAAGTAAAAATAAGATGTAACAAATATTTCTCTCAAAGGAATGGATTTTTTTTGTTAAATCAAAATCAACATTATCATCTCACACACAAACCATTTAAAATAAAAAACAATAAATATCTACCCATCTAAATTTAGAATATTTACAAATGTATATAGAAATATTGCATACAGGCTATGTACAGACGATTTAAATATTCTCAAAAATTTTTGAAAATACAAAATCTTATAAAACTGCCTGGAAGGGAAATTCAGTTGTGCATTACTTTATTTAAACTGTGTAACTGCTGAACTTGGTAGGTAAAAGACTTGATTTAAATCATGATACATGTTTAATTGTATACCACAGAATGAGATTCTTCTGCAGTAGCTAGCCATGTTGCAAACGGAAATAATTTTCATTCTTCAGATTAAATATTTTAAGTACAACCCTTTAGTTCTCTGATGGACACTAACATTCATCCATCATTTGCCGTCACACAGATAAGAAAAGTAACATATTAAAATGACTACATAAATCAGAAGATCGCTAGGAATTGACAATTAAAATCGACAAGACCATGATACTATTACAATATGTTTTGGTTTCAGTTGGCAAGAAGCGCTAAGAATTAACACTAAGTACCACAAACTTAGATCACTGGATTTATGAACACTAATATCAGTCGGTATTCCTAGGGATCTATGTTATACACCATAAAGCACAAAAATTATACTATAGTTAAATTTTAATAACTCCTACCATAACGTAACGTACCTTATGCAGTCATTTCTTATCACAATCTGAATAATTACAATTGTTTAAGTAAGTAGGGCGTATAGGGGCATCCGAGTGCCACCAGGGCTGTCTACTACCAAATCTGGTGACAAAAAAATGCCCCTAGAATCTAGTGACATTTCTAGCAGCACTCCAGAATCTGGTGACACAACATTCTCCTAGAACCGATTATTATTAAAAACAAATCGGTTAAAAATTATTTTGCAGCGGCTGTTTTTAGAAACAGACCGGTCTATTACAAAAATAACCGGTTCCAGGAGACTTTTTTGTCACCAGAATCTTGAGTGTTACTAGAAATGCCACCAGATTTGACAGTTGGCAGCCTTGGTGTCGCTCGGACGCCTGTATGCACCCTAGGTAAGTACATATAGTTGGACAACCTAATCGAAATTTTAAGTTTGAATAAACTTTGTTCCAACCAATTACTTCTTTGATCAAGAACAAATATGCAAAATTATTGGAAGTCGCTCTTTGATTAGTTTTGCGGCTGCTTTCTGTATGGAACTGTTTTAACTATACGACCTTCACAAAAAATGTCAAATATCACCACTATTTTCCCCAATGGTTACACAAATTTTCACATACTTAATTGTACTAAAGACTAAATTGAATTAAAGTTCCATTTAATTCAAATTTTCGTAGAGTTGTCCAACTATAATTGCTTAAACAATGGTATTACTTAGTTACATCACAAATACTCGATTCTACAACGGAATTGAAACGCCACTTCAGATCACGCAACAAACAGGGATTGAAAATCAACCTAATGGCATTCTAAAATAAAAAGGGGGAAAACGAAATCGCTGCTTGAATGCATTACGTGATCGAACGTCTAAAGATAAAAATATATTTAGCCGCTACTATACAGTCTCTATTTTTCGTTAAATCACATATTGGAATGGATTCATTTATTGCTCAGTTAAAGAACACTCGAGTCCGTGGCTAATGTTGGTAAATATCTATGGGACTGGGATACCTGGAGAATCCGTTTCTGTTATCCTTGCCGAGAGCCTTCAATGAATGGGCTCTACAGGAGTCTCCGGCGATATAAGTGAATCCCGTGACGGGGAGTGTGCCCCCAGGCCCTCGTGGAGGCCTAGCACGCCGACCCTCGCCTCCATCGACACAAAACACCCCGGAGGGCGGCGCGCTTAGCTCTAGCTACAATTCCGTCACCGGGATCGGCTTGATGTTATGTTGAGCCGACCGCATAATGTAATCGTCGTCGGAGAAGGTCTTCTGGTACTCGTGCTCTTTCCTGCTTATCGCTCTTTTATTCCATTTGTAATCTTTGACGGCTTCTCGAACACGTTGGCGATATCTGAACAACAGCAATCCTAAACCCCCTAAAAGTATCACCGCACTCACGCACAATGTCACTAAGATCGCTTGTTGACGGGGATCGCTAAAAGAACACCCTAGATCGTCCGGCCCGAGTGTCCTTAAGGACCTTTCTTTGAGGGGCACCGGAAACGAACAGTGCACCGTTGTTAAATTTTTAACAGCCATTAGATTACTAAGCCACAGTATCTGGCAATCACATTCGACGGGGTTATCGGTGAGTTCCAGAACTCTAAGTTCGTTCCAGCTCAACCACGACTCGGAAAACGTTTTAAAGGCGTTCTCTTTCAATACCAGATGCTTTAAATTGGGTAGGCCAACTAATGCGCCGTCCTCGATGGTTTCCAATCTCCGATTGCTCGCTAATATAATCGATTCTATGTTTAAGTTATCGTTAAAAGCACCTTTTTCTATCTTTACTAAATGAGTGCAACCGGTAATATCCAGTTTTCTCAAATTGCTTAATCCCTTGAACGAATTCGATTCGACGGTTGTAAATTCGTTTTGCCCAATCGTTAGCTCTTCCAAGCGTGACAGATGCGACAACTGTTTAGTAGGGATCCGGCGTAATTTGTTGTCAGCCAAATTAAGGCTCCTCAAAGTATTCAAACCTCTAAAAGCGTTCTCGCTGATATCTAACAAAGCAGCGCCGCTCAAATCCAGCACTGATAACTTGCTCAATCCTTCGAACGCGTCGTCGGGAAGAAAAGTAAAAGAGTTTAGGCCGACGTGAAGTTCGGCCAGACTTCCCAGGACGGGAAACGATGGCGTCGGAACGGAGGTTAGTTGATTATCGTCTAGATAAAGCACCCGCAACGCTAAGAGTCCGTCGAACGCCAACGCATCAATCTTGGATATTCTATTCTGGCCGAGATTTAACTCCTCTAATTTCGAGAGAACTGAAAATAAGCCCCTGGGCAATTCTTCCAGGAAGTTCTCTCTGAGATTCAAAACCGTCAAAGACTTTAGTCCCTGAAAAGTTTTATTTGTAACGGCGGACAATTTGTTTTTATTTAAGTGCAGTTCTTGCAGCTTTTCTTGGTAAATGAAACTTTTTGTCGGAATGTTAACCAAATGGTTGCTGGAAAGGTCCACGTACTGCAGATCCTTGTAGAACTGGAAGGCGGCGTCCACTGTTTTAATTTTGTTATTTCGAAGAACGAGTCTTTGTATAGCAGGGTTCAATGTTATCGGTAGAACATCTAATTTGCTTTTTTCACATTGCACCACGTAAGTGTCGTCGTTGCATACGCATCCTGTGGGACATCCAACGGCTTGCGCGGATGAAATTAGTAATCCTAGGAAGAATAACTGCAACATTGTTGCCGGTGTCCTTAACCACTGCAACGAAAAGAAAAACAAAAATTAGTTTTTCCAACAATCACCCACAAACATACATTTCTGTTACAAATATTAAAATATCTTATAGGGACAACTAAGGAGTGCGACAAGGGAGGAAGATGCTGGTTGGACCAGGTAGGAATTCAAGTATCCATCGATACCATTCAATTTAATTAAACACATTCACGTATCAATTTTAAATTTAAAAATATCAATGGATACGTGAATCCCACGTGGCCTGCTTGTTATCTCCCTTTCTTGTCGTACTCATTAATTGCCCATGCTCGCAGTAAAATAGTGACAGTCTGTCTCCATTCACTTCTACAATAGTCGACTGTACACGAAAATAAAAATTACACATTAGTAACGAAATTAACGACTGCTGTATAAATATAACATAAAATCTATATAAACACTATACCATTAAAATGAACGTTTTGCTTTTAAAAATAATTACTGACATATTGTAAATTCAAACTGACTACAATAACGCCTGTTGAATGTCAACTTTATGTCCGTTTTAATATGGCATTCCTGTTTCTTTCTCGAACATGGTAAATGAAATTTCTCACGTCTTTCAATATAAATAATTCAAGGTGAAGTGCTTTCGATTTTATTGATACCACTTTTGTCCATTTAAACTTTTTCTTTTAAAGTTTACAGTTTTACACGCATTGGATGTTTCGTTTTTGTTTGCATCGTTATGTCCTAAATGATATATTTTTTCAATTTTAAGTAATGGTTTTTGTACAAAAAACAACAACAAACCTGGCTGGCTTTTTTTCGTTGATGTGTTATTGGTGGAGAAAAAAATGTGTAAATCGGAAATTATTTTCAAAAGAATCTAGATCATGTGGTGTTATAAATTAGTGCGTTCGGGTTCGATTCCTGAGCAGGGCGACCGTGGCAGTTGTGCCCCTAAAAAATTTCAAAAATTGAAAAAATGTTAAATTTTATAATTAAATAACAAGAGAATTTTTGGACGTTTCCAATCGTTATAAAGTTGCGCTTTTGGGTTCGCTTCCCCAGCAGGGTGACCCTGGCCGTTGGGCCCCTACAAATGTTGGATAAATTATTTTTTTATTAATAAAACTCAAAAATTGTAACATTTTTGGAAACTTTTGAACGTTATTTAAGCTTTATAAATTAAAGCGTTTGGGTTCAATTCCCTAACAGTGTCAGACTGGCAGTTGTGCCCCTTATAAGTGTTTACTATAATTATTAATTTCAGAAATTTTGAAAATTGTGAAAATGTATAAAACATTTTGGATTACCGGCAACTTTAAAAAATTTTAATATTATTTGAATATAAATAAAATTTCACAATTTCATAGCCCACCCTGTACTACGCTTGAAACATGAATCGGCCCTATAAGTATAACGCTATAACTACTGTCATTTCATTAAGTCTTATTTTAAGAGAAATCTTCGGATAATATTTTAAAACCGTTATGAATTTTTGAATATGGTTGCAAATGTTAACCCTCTGTCGCATTCCGTTCCCAATCGGGAACTTAATTTTCAAGGTTACCGTATTATTCTCCTATTGCATATCTTGACATTTTATTCATGTTGTTCCCTTCCGGGAACATTTTATATTCGTGTACGGTCGGGTAACCTTCGTAGATTTAAGAAATTGCAATATATTTTGATAGTCATTTGACGACAGGTGCAGTAAGCGTAACCGTAGAAATTAATGCAAAATAGAACTGTTGTTATTTATTGTGGCGATGTTTGACAGTGTTGCAAATAATATTTTGCAGTATCGGTGGTAGTGTATTATTGTTTTTTGTTGATAATTCGTTTTAGGGAAGAAAATTCACTTTGAAGGCAAGGTACCGATTGGGTACGAAATACACTGTGTAGTTACAAAAGAAACTTTGTTATATATGGCTTGTTCCAATATAATCATAGGCTCTCAGTACCTCGCTGTTTTGTTGAAATAAATAATACAATGGGTGGTTGCAACCGAAAATCACGTGTTATGTCTCAAAAATGTAAAGTTCACATCTGCTGTTACAAAAAAAATTGCTTGCTGAACTTCCATAAATAAGTACCATTAATGTAATGCATTTTGTACCTATTTGGGAACACATTTGAAAAACAATAAGAAATAAGTTTAAACAATTGTTATTATATTCTTTTTATTGATTTGTTTTTTTTTGACCAAATTAACATAAGATATTTTTTTTAGAAATTCCCGTACATCATTAGCGAGTTATTGGATGTTTTGTTGGCAGAAGTAGCGTCATCGGTAGAAGCAGTGGAAATGTAGATCTACCCCCTAAGAAATTATTTGGAAGTACGTAGAACTTTGAAGAAGTTTAATTAAAAACAAAATTTCGATAATTTTTGTAATTATGTACATTTTGAAATATTGAACACATTAGTAATAATTTCTGTAATTTTTAGTATTTTCATAATTTTACCAATTCAAAAATATGTAAATATAAAAATTATAAAAAACATTTTGAAAATTTATTAATAATATAAAAATTTAAGAAAATCAAAAATTTTGAAAAAAAAATGGGATAATTTTTGAAAAAGTAGGTAAGAATTTTTGAAAAATTTTGATCTTTGAATTATTTGAAAAAATCTAGAAGTCTGGGATATCCTTAAATTAAAACTATCGAAAATTTTTGTGATGTTCTTAAGTTTCAGAATTATCAAAATTTTGAGTTTTCGAAGTTTAGAAAAATCATCGCAATTTTAAAATTTTGATAATTTTGAAATTGTTAGAAATTTCCGAAATTTAAAAAAAGTGAGGTAGATTCAAAAGACTTAAAATTTTTTTGAAAATTTTTATAAACCGTAATTTTTAAAACCGAAATAAGTGACGATCAAATCAAAATTTTCTAAAACTTTTCTAAATTTATGAAACTATGATTTGTTTCTTAATGAAAACAATATTTATCCGTTAAAATATCAAAATCTAATTTCCAATTTGTTTTTACTATTATTTAATTAAACTGTTCTGCTTAGCGACCAGAAGGAAACCTACCAGAAGGTTTTCCTTTTTCATGAAAAGATGTTCCTGTTGTCATTTAACACCTTCATACGGGAGTATGCAGTCGAAATCCCTAAATTTTTTAAAACAGGAAATCTTTCGGTAGAATAGTGCACAATAAAAACAAATGTAATCGAAAATATAATTTAATAGGGAGTACTATATCAAATTTGATAATGATGCAGATGAGGTAATGGTTATGTGTAATCGAGTGAAAATAAAATATCTCTAGGAACAGACTCTTTCTCTCGGCGAAATTTATCACATCTAGTTGTCTCGCTAACTCGGGGAGAGTAATATGTCACAAATGAATGTAAAATGCAAATTGCGCAAAGTCTCGCTCCGACAGCAAAGTTAAATTTGCCTTAACTTTGTTCGAAACAATTGTTCTGTAAAACTGTGTAAAATTATCAACAAAGTCGTTATAATTAATATCTGGCAACTCAAGCGGAAGTAATTTTTATCTCCTGAAGAAATAAAAACGAATTTTCAACACTGCTAAAAAGTTTTGCAGCGAGGGACACATTCAAATAGCACTAAGCGCCCGTGGATAAGAGAGAAAAATAATAGTTCGGATGCGTGGGGTCTCGGGCCAATCATCGTGGCGGCCGTGTAAGCTGCTTACCGGCCCGCTGGGGGACATTACACAGATTGCTGCGGAGGCACGCACCCGCTAACATTGCGGGAAATTGGAATTATAATGATTTTCGAGTCCGCTAGATTATAATGACGATGTTGGGGACGATGAGGAACAAATAACAAGAAGCGAATGGAATTGATAATATCAAAACAATTTACCTACCCGCTCGCGTTTTCCCTACTTCTATTTTCTCCTCACATGACCCCAATCGCTCTTGTAACGCTTACCAACTAATAAAAAAAGGATAGCGTCCTAATGCAGCACCCAATAATTGTACGACAACCCTAACAGCTCGCACACCTTATTACCGTTTACTGGGACTGCAACGGGGTTTACGCGGAGAGGAGGGAGAAAATGGATTAAAAGTAAAATTAGACAGCGCAAATATAACGTAGATAAGACAAACAACATTATCGAATAGAGGCACGAACTTTCCAAAAAATTACCTCTCCAGTTGTCCCTTATCAGACCTTCTGAAACTTTTTAATTTCCCAAAGGCCAAAAGTGTCAGCAACACGAACCCTTCAGACTTTCACTCCAAGTATTACAACTACCGCATAAGGAGACTCGTTTTAGGTGCTTTAATGATCTTTTCACCAAGCAAAAATCACATCATTATATTATATATTTCATTATCACTACTACGGAGTTAACCCTCTTCCACCGAAAGGCATCTTCAGGTTGTTAAAGTCTTCTAGTTAACGCAGTAGATAGGTAGCCGCTACCGGTGACGGAATTCGGAGCCGGTAGTCTCTTAGGATTGGTTTAGAACAGAAAATCGGAACTACCGGCTGCATCAAAAAGTGCCGGTACCGGTACCGATGTTCGGAGCCTGTAATCCCCTAAAGTATAATGTGTTTTTATGAATTTTGTCTTCACAAACCTGGTGGCGCTGGTGTAACAGTAGCTTGCACCGCGTGAGACCTACTTTGTCGCTGGTTCCAATCTCCGTTCCGGCAACTTTTATCTTTAATCTGCTTTTTTAATTATTGGGTACATGGTGGCCTGCTACTGTTTATCCCCCCTCGGGTGTTTTTATCGATAGGTGTAGCGCCGTCAGGCGCTACAAGTGTGGACGGTCTGAATAGAGCGTTCCGAAACTGGTCGGAGAGTGCCGAAGGAGACTATCGGTTACGAACACCGTCACCGGTACAGGCTACGTATCACCAGCCTTAAGTTAGTTATACGGAGAGTGATGCAAAGAACAAAGTAACGCATTCTTCTGCTGCAAGTATGTATGAGTTAGACTTGGAAGACATTTTTAATATGAAGTGGGATGATGATACGATGTTGCCAAACTAGTGACCGTATGTACCATGGCAACTAAATAATAACTATTGTCGAAAAGCTTGAATAATATATTAGAATCAAAGTAAATATTGTAATTATAGCTACATCGTACATAACAGTTGTAACATACATGCAAACCTCATGATAAGATCAAAAGTTTGAAGAAGCCGTTGGTTGTAGGGAAGTGTCGTGGCTGCTGCAGGAGTATCAGTTACTAATTAACTGAGATCATTTTTTTATTGGGCAATGCAGCACTTGATTATTAGGTCATGTCCTCAGTACCCTGCAATTACCACACGCAATAGTATATAGACCAGGAATCAATGCTTTCCTGTATAGCCTACCTGCCTACATACAATTCGATGAATTATAACATTCTAGGAATAAGCTCACGGAAAATCAATAAGTTGCTGTCGTTTTGTGACAAGATTGGTGCGGTATTTATCAAACACCCCTAAAGATATCCCCAGCCTCCTACAGATTTTCAGATGAGTTTTAGAACTTTTGGATATTCATTTTAACTACTTCTGCTAAAAAAACTTTGGACGCTAATGACCTACAAGCATTTCTTTTTTTTTAATCATGAGGCCGTCATTCCCATCCCACCCCCTTACCCGGGCTCAGAGCACATAGAGCTATACACCGGTCTAACATGCCCCACCCCGAAAAGATATGCAACCCAACATACACCACACACACCGTCCATGGACACGCCGGGTTTAACTTATTCAGAAAAATTTCCGACGGGCAGAGGATTCAAACCTACTGCCGTTGGAAGTCTAGTTCTAGCGGTTGGGACTCTAACCACTAGACCACCCGCTGACCCACAAACATTTCTTAACATTTACAACGGTTTCCTAAAATTCATAACGGTTTTTTTGGCATTATAGTGAGAACAAACTTATACCCAACATTTATGACATGGTTACCAACGTTTAAAGATTACGATGAAAAATGAGATTTAGCCTCGTTTGCAGCGAAAGGGATTCGACATAAACACACAATGGTTTATGCAGGGCGGAGCGACACCTCACATTGCAAGGAATGTTTTTGACTTTTCTTCACAAGACTTTTAAACATCGTATGATTTGGAATAAATTTATGGGAATTCCATAATTGTGGAAGCTTTGGTCAGCTTGTGGTGAAGACTTCAATCCCTAAGAACGTGAGAACTTTAGGGTAATATTTTTCACAGGCTCGAGCAAAGCTCGAAAAAAAAGTGCAACAATATTGGCTGTCGCAGAGTAGTCAATAACTTAATAATCAATCCAGTGGTTCCGTTAGATTCGTTAGAAGAGCAAAATGGTTGACATCATGAAGATGTAAGAAATGCAAAGTCTCTTAATATTTTGGTTATCAAAGCGATGGTGTTGAGAGAGGAGGACAACCGACATCCGAATAATTCCAAGAACTAATCAGACCAAGAACTGCTGTGGCTGTTGTTGCAACGGTCGTGCGAGACGAAAGGTAGTTAAGCTGTATAGTGCTAAATAGGTATACGAATCTGTTTGTTCACAAGCCTTATTCCCATAGATTGTTGCAACTTTTAAAATCAAAGGCTGAGTGGTTGTATGTAAAAATGGTTGATCTTCATTACGACAAAAATTAGTTAGTCGTATAAGGTGAAGAACATATTGAACGCCGCATCTACCTAAAGAATCGTTCTGCCTTAGCAAAATTGCCGTTATGCTCTACCAGAAGAGCCATTATGTTTTACCAAAAGGGTCGTTCTGTACTATCAAAAGAGCTGTTCTGCCCCACCAAAAAGGCTTTCTGCCATGCACGATGTTTGTTCTGCCCTGTAATGAAAGCCGTTCTGTGTCGTACGAGCCACCGTTTTGTCCTCCCTATAATGAAGGCCGTTCTGCCTTGTACGACAAGTCTTTTTGTTCTGCAATGAACGCCGTTATGCTTTGTTTGAAGAGCCGTTCTGCCCTTTATAAAGAATTAAAATAACGGCGTCGATATGAAATTGTTGTCTCTATTATTACTCATACTCTCATAAATTTTAACAAAATTGGTTGGGCTGCAGAGTTGTCTAGAACAGATTATCAGGGTACATGTAAGTTCATAAGGAAAGGTCATCCTGACTGTTTTCCCGACGAGATCTAGAGACAGATGATTATGCGAATTGTATGTAAAATAGTTTATTTAGAACAATGGTCAGGACTGACGATCAAGATTGATCATCAGTCGCATGTGAAACGGGTTTATTAAGGCCGTTCTACTTGTAGGAAGAGCCCTGTATTCCTGTAATAAACGCCGTTATGTCTTGTACGAGGGAAGTACTGTTCTTCCTTGTAGATAAGGCCGTTTTGGCTTACATCGAAAATTTTTATACTATGTTTCTTTTTTCCGTTACAACATTACTGGTGGTCACGCGGACTTAGGAAAGCCCACAATACAGAATGGCCGAATGTAAAAAAACACTTAAAGACTCCGGATGCTTTGGCTTTCAATGCAGTGGCGTTGAGCGGAGACGAGCCGACACCCGAAAAATTGCGAAATATCGCGGTAACTGTTCAGATCAAGAAGTGTTGTGACTATTGTTGGAACGAGCGTGTGACACGAATAAAGTTAAGTTTGCTTTAATCAAGGTAATGACCGCTGTAACATGTAACACATTAAGATCTTATTATAAAAATTTTGTTTTAATAAAATATAATTATAATCCATTATTTAAAACAAAATCGTTCATCATCTTGCGGTTTTCGCTGTAAATAGAAGAAATGTTTATTTCAAACGAATGTTATTGACGTGTTATGTTTTTATACTGTTACTGTAGGCCGGAAACGAGCAAAGAAAGCATAAAGGATTGGAGCTGAATCAAGAATGGCGAGAAGGTAGCTTTCAAACCTTGGTTAAAAACACCATAAAGATGTTAAAATCTTGTGGTTGTTATGTCTGGCAATTTTATTATCAGATGCACGCTGTATCAATTACGCTTTGACCTATACACATGTACCTACAAACAAGGTAGAACCGGATGAGACTGTTATTCTCGATGTTGTCGTTCTTCGACTTGTTCTGCCAGCGTTTTTATTTTGCTTAGTCACAAAACATATGGGCAAAAATAGCAAAAACCGTGGATTATATAAAGTTACTAAGGGGCATGTAAATGTGAGAAAGGCGTTCACGTCAAAACCAGGAACTGTAAGAAGTGAAGCAAACACATATTTCACATATAAAATTAATTATTAAAAAACAACAAACATCATCTTGAAGAGCGATACATTTTTATCCAATTTTGTACCAGTGCTTGCATTATTCCATTGGTACAGCAGTATTTGTCGTTTTTTTGAGCTCATCTTCCTATCCTATCAAAATCAACTTCCTTCTAGACCATTTTTCAGTATTTCTAACAAAAAGAAATCTAAAGCCACTAAGTCTGGATTATGAGGAAGGTGGGGCAGATATTTCAAATAAATATTTTCAGTAGTTCTTTAGTTTTATCTTTCCTTCCAACTTTAGCTAGTAACATCATCAAGCACCATACCGAAACTAATAATCGACATGATATCCAAAATTAGTAATGATACTAACTGGTAAAGCCTTCGATCCACCTCTGCCCCATCATTGTCACCAGCACTCACTCATGCCCGTTTTAGAAACGGTTACACCAACCTAGTCATTATACTCTTTATAAAGATATGTAGATGGTTTTGAAAAATATGAAAACGAATCGCCTGAGAAAAAAAACCAAATCACATAGATAAGAAGATTCTGTTGAGACTCGCGAAGTTTTTGCTAAAAGATTCATTCATTGATGTGCAAAGGTCTGAAAAAACTTGCCGGCAAATAAACTAGCCCGATCTAGCGTTGCAATTTCTCTAGCGGGCAGTATTTCAGTTTGGGCAACGTCAAACTGCCGACGCGCCATTTAGCAAAGATGTTTGTTTGAGATTAGCGTCTTTATCTGGGGGGTAAAATGCGAGGCAAAAGACGCATCTAATCAGTATTTGTAACACACAATTTAGTAGGGCGCATAATGTATTCTATGTGCGCGCTAAGCCACGAAAAATACGGGTAATAAAAAATAAACCAGCCACACCGCACACAAAATAAATTTACGGTGGCGCTCTCAGGATTCGTGTACAAAAACAGTTCATATATCTCTTAGCAAGTAGTTCTCAGAGAGTATTCCGGCGACTAAAAACCGATCCGGTGGAGCTCTTGTATAAATACATACGAAACAGAACAATAACAAGCCGCCCATTTATACTGCCGCAGCCTGGGCTGCCAGGAGTGCTGATAAATGCCCCGACAATATTTTACAAAACGGGCCGGATTTTTATATTGTTTATAATAACGCCTCTAGGCGATAAAAATGGCCGCTGGTTTGCATGATAACGTCAGTCCTATATAAACAAAACGGAGCGAAGACAATAGGCGGATGTAAATTGGGCAGCAAGAAGAGGGCACTCCGCAAGTTGCTCTGTGTTTTTGAAAGTAAAATACGCCATCTAGGGAAATCTAGCGGCCGGATATATGAATACGTTATGCGAGATGGAGATCACGTTTAACTCGAGATTTTTTTATAGTCCGACTGAGTTTTTGGGGGAAAGGAACTGTCTTTATGCTACATGCTGCAATAAAAAATCATTGTAACGACGAAAACACGTTCCTTATTGTGTTATCAGCTTGAAATGTGAGTAGAATTTTATGTTTCCCTCGAATATTATGGATCCTGAGGCTCATTTCTTATGCCAGAAATACCAAGTCAGGAAATACTTTCTACAAACGCGATGGAAGAATCGAAGCCACCACATTTATCTCACGGATCATGTTAAAATACTTCAGCCCCAGAACCGGACAAATCGTTTGATATCACGACAATGTCGATAACAAGTTCATCTAGGGTTATAAATCAAAACTGTTATGCGATCGAAACTTCAGACAAAATATTTATTTATGATATTATGAAAATTTTAAAATCCTACGAATTTTAAGTATGTACCTATTCTTTAGAGGGTCTGCAGAACTTGAACATTTTGAAACTTTTGTAAGCTGTATAGTTATTGAGGATAATTCTATGAATTTTAAAGGGGGGGGGGGGGGGATCCGCTATTTGTAAATAAGAGGCGATTATCGACACTTATACCAATCTTTTTATTTTAAAGATTGGGATGTACTAGGGGATGCTTAGGGAGTGGTGTTGGTAAAAATAGAATGATTTTAGATGTTTCCCCTTAACGCTACTGGTAACAAATTGGAGCCTATTACGTGTGGCTATCTTCTCCGACTAAGAAGACGAACATCCAGCCGTCCACGTGCTCTACGTCTACCACCGGGGTCTGCTGCCGCCCTTGGACACCATTTCCGCGAAGGGTCAAGAAGCGCCATGTCCAGCCCTCCAAGTTACTTGATTTGCATAGGAAACACATACAGTAAACTCCAAAATAAGTGGAACATTGCAGATTAGCATGTAAAAAATGAAATAGCCCTATTTTTTTTTTTTTTTTTTTAATAATTGTTCTTCCGGATCAGCTATAATAGCTATACACAGAAATGTTCACATTGATTACACTTTTCACAATATTAACGTAGAGAGGTCAGCTCCATTGGAGATCCTCAATCGCTGAGTTCCTCATCATCAGACGAGAGCAGGTCTTGGGGCAGTTTACGCTTTAAGCGCTTGTGAATTAGCCCTATTTTATGACTCTAGAAGAATTTCATTACTTG
This sequence comes from Ctenicera cuprea, assembly GCA_958336395.1. Taxonomy (NCBI): domain Eukaryota; kingdom Metazoa; phylum Arthropoda; class Insecta; order Coleoptera; family Elateridae; genus Ctenicera; species Ctenicera cuprea. Next base: position 62,078,239 of record OY284487.1, read on the forward strand.
TAGTCACCCAAAATAGAAATAACATTTTTTGCATCACCCGATGACACTTTTTATTAAAAAATTCATTATTATATTTATATCAATGCACTTGTGGCTTGACTTTTATTTAATAATTTATTTAAACCATTATTTAATGAGTTTTTAAATAAAATGCAATCAAGCCATGTAAATAAATGTTATATTTCCATTTAGGATGAGTGTATGTAATACAATTTTTCTGGGGACATAAAATACAGCTATTTCACTTTTTGCATGTTAATCTGCCATGTTCCAACTAAATTAGAATTCACTATATATGTCTGTCGGAGTCTATCATAAACTATTTGTACTAAACAGTATCCCTTTGTAACGAAATTTTCTACAATTATTCCTACATGTGTCTCATATCATATGCTAAGTTTGAAAATAGAAAACACACGTCAAAAGAAAATTCCAGAAATTATGTTTTTGTTGGAAACGTGCGACCGCAGACACACACGCAGTTACTCCCCCCCCCACAGTTCGATGAATTTGACAAAAATGCATAAGACCACATACACAACTATGTGTAGCTCTACAAAGGAACTTACTTGCATTTTTAGCTTTCAAATTTAATTCAACTCGGACACCCCCAATCTACAACACTTCCAATCTATGTATCCCATTGTTTATTGTTTCTATAGTTTATAACTCATTACAGTTACTAAAGGACTTCCCTTACTTTCCATGTACTTCCCTTGGACTCTCCCTTTCCCCCTGATTTCCTTTGGGCTTCCCCTACAAATAGGCATGCGCAGACCGAAGAAATTGTTGTAAGATTCTCCTTTCTTCCATGGACTTTCCGGGGATTTTCCTCAACGTGTGCACCAAACTTTGCCTGCGGTAATTCCTCGATATTAAGCAAATGTCGCAGAATATTTAACAAAAAAAATCAGTAATAGTCCAGTCACTAGAGCTTCAAAAATGGCCACCCTAAACTTCTCACAAAAACTAAAAGACAAAATCATTAGTGGGGACTGACGAATGTAATGCCCTCTATGTATGGCAAGGAATGTTTGCAAAGAAGCAAATCGGAATAACCGAAAAAACCCTATTTAGTAGGTATCTACAATCAAACCGACCTCTGTGCATAAGCACAAAAACGCTTGTTACTGCAGTGGCAATAACTAAGATTTTCTTTCAAGTGGCTAGAATAGTCCGCGACGCGTTTCGTTCTTATTAGAATACATAAAGCGGACACAACCCTATCCATAATTCAAACCATAAGAGACAGCAGCAATATGGCGGAAAGACAAAATCATCGGTAGGAACTTTACAAAAAATACAATGCCCTCGAATGAAATACGTCGCGGACTATCCAAAAAGATCACCTAGTTGTTTAAACCACCATTTTGGGCCAAAGGTCACAAAACGGTTTTTCGCGAATAAGTTGACAGCGGTTGCACCTACAACAAAAGTTTTCCGTTAAAATTGAAGAGCACTAAATTATCAAAATTTTCATTAATAAAGTCAAAAACGTAATAATTTTCAAAGTTAGAAGATCCCAAAACAATTTCAACGTTTTCAAAAATTCTAACCTCTGCTATTCAAAAGATTATAAATTATAGAAACCGTATATACAATACTTTTGGGGCTTGTAGATCGAAAGTGTTCAAAATGATTTTTGTAGATTGAGTGTCCGAATTTAATTAATAATTTAATACAAGCAATCTATGACAGCCACAAACATACATATACAGTAAATTCTAATTTAGGTGGAACATGGTACATGAACATGCAAAAAGTAAAATAGCTCTATTTTATGTCCCCAAAAAAATTTTATTACTTGTAGCCACCCTAAATAGAAAGATAACATTTTTTACATCACTTGATTGCATCTTATTAAAAATTCATTACAAATAATAGCTTAAATCAATTATTAAATCAAAGTCAAGCCACAAGTGCATTGATATAAATATAATAGTGAATTTTCAAATAAAAAATGCCATCAGGTGATACAAAAAATGTTACATTTCCATTTAGGGTGACTGCAAGTACTGAAATTCTCCTAGGGACATAAAATACAGCTATTTCATAGTTTGCATGTTAATCTGCAATGTACCACCTATTCTGGAATTCACTGTATGTATGTATTTCCTATGCAAACTAAGTAACTTAACTTTGAAGATTTCCATAGTTTTTAAAATTATTATTATTAAGCAACCATAGCGGAACAGCGGTGGTTCCTTATGCTGAACTAAAAGTCTCCTCAATAATTTAGCTCATTATTTTCTTCGAACAAAAATTGTAATATTTCCTAACGGCAATGATTGAAATAATTTTTTTGATATGTATCTAATCATTTCAAATTATATCGGTTGCTTTTAGATACATGTCAATCACAATTTAGTCATTTTGACGATTTTACTATAACCAATTTTCTCTCCAGAATTTCAGGCAATTCAAACGTAGTAGCATGGCGGGATTCACTTGATCGAGGGGGGGGGGGATTCAGTTGAATGGTATTATTCTGATCGATTGATTCAAAAAAATGCTAAAGTAATTTGTGGCTACTAGCATCGGGTGACCATTCGTCCCGATTTTCCCGGGACAGTCTCGGATTTTAAGACTCTGTCCCGCATCCGTAAGTGTTCGGAAAACGTTTGTAAAATTTCGTGTTTTATTCTTTGAAATTGCCGTGTGAAAGTCGAGTTATATTTGGCACCATTGCTCGAAACACTCGTCCATTCTCCACTGTCGTCAGTTGCCGGCAGACGCGAAAAGTTATATTATGCTTAAGTGTTTTGACTTGCTGACATCAATGATTCGAGGGTTATATTAACTTGTTAGGGTAAGAAGCATCGAAAGAGTTGAATGACGTAAATACTTTAAACACGGGGCGTCCTACGTACTAGAAGAGAGACGATGGGGCTTTGCTATGATTTTTTGAAGATTTAGGATTTTTGTGCACATGTACACAGTAATAGTTTTCATTTATAAAATGATTAAAATCGGCTTAGTTAGAACTCTGGAAATAGATGTCGAAAGAAATTTAAATATACGCCTGATTATAAATTCAGGACCAGTTGATTTAGCCCATTTATTATTGGCGATAAGAAAAAAATGTATTAGTAAACGTTATGCAGTTTATGGTGACGAGTATTTTGGGCATACAAAACAAAAGGGCCAACTTCCGGTTTAAACGGAAGCGACTATATCTTAATGTTTTTTAATGTAACACTATTTTTTAGGCTAATTCTATTGCAAGATAAATTCTGTTTAAAAAACTATAATACAACTGTAGGCCTAAAGCTAATAACAAGCAAGATATTTTAATTTAAAGCAACGTAAGCAATCAATGGTAATGGTGATTATAAATACATTGCAATGGATCGTATGAAGCTGTTGTTAAGAAAATAATAAAAGCGATTAAAAAATGTGTAACATATGTCACTATAACGTTTGTGAATAAACTAAGGGACTATTCTTTTAATTTGGCAATCAAGGCGCTTTTTGTTGTCAACCTAGCTCGCCTGACCTAACTCCTATGGATTTTTGTTTGGAGATTCATAAAATATAATAACTAGCGGATGCTTAATAAGATGATTTGTACGTTTGTTTATTGCTTTTATCATACTCTTACTAACAGCCTCTTAAGATCACTTTATTTATAATCATTACCATACTTGATATGCCCAAAATACTCGTAACCATAAACTGTATAACTTATACGTTTTTCCAATCGGCAATAAATGGGTAAATCAACTGGCCCTGAATTTATAATCAACCTGTATTATAGATAATGAAGATGATTTCTGTTGATGTTATATGGAAGTTCGTCGCAGCAGACAATTTTTGTTAGAACTTATGTATTTTACAACAATTTTAGGACAATTGTTTTTCATAAATGTAGGTCAACGGGAAACCCTTGTAACATGCTTATCTGTTGTAGCTACCTCATCTAAAATGTTTATTGTGACCTGAGAAATCCTCGCTTAATGGCGGTTACGAGCTTAACGGCTTGGCCAACAGTAGTTAACATCTATTCCGGAATTATAATCTCCAACGGCAATTAATCCCACTACTCGTACAATAGCACTTCGCTAACCAACCTATCCTGAGTGTACCTAGTCAGAGGCAAAGGGCACTTGGAGCAATGAATAAATGTTTTTGTATTGTGCGGGAAGTGCATATGCATTCCGCTTGCATCCTGCTTGAGGAAAACCAGCTCTGCATAGTAAACAGCATGCATCCATCACTTCACTGACTGTTTGTGCAATATACTATTTACGCTGACGATGCATCAAGGTTTTAAAATATTTACATTGCTCTTACACGATTCTCTAAAAGAATTGCTTGATTCATTATTTATAAACTGTTTACGTAAGTTTAAAACTATTCTTTTGTGCGTACGAATGCGACTTTAATGCATCCACGTCATTTCTATCAGAATGCGCAATAAATTCAATTAACTGAATAATTGACAGTTATATTCTACACTTGACGTCTTAATGGAGATTCCGTTTCGACATTTATAATGAGGAACTTGCACATTTTAAAACTATTATAGAAAATAATAGTACTTAAAAAATAAACAAAATTTTTCAGTTGTCTTGTCGTGGAAGTAAAGTAATTTTCCTAAAAATTTAAAATTTGTAAGTTGCAACTATAATATGACATGTAAAAAATTGGGGTTAAAGTCTGGTGACCTAGGTGGCAATAGCCGCATCACGTCAAATCCAATGAGCTTGATATTAATTGCCATCGTTCTTGTGTTCATGAACCAAAGTTCGACCAAAAGTTATTGAAGTTAATCTGAGTTAAAATCTTACCTAGGCGGCAAATGCCTCAATACTAATCTGGCCATGTTTTCTTATTTTTAAGACCTCGTATAATAAAAATATAATATAAAATTATAACTCATTCAAATTTAAAAAACAGCGTTCGATGAAGAGATAAATCCAGAGGAACTATTAACATTCCTCGCCAACAATCGTTAATATGAAAATTACAACAAATTAAATTTGGAAGATCATTTTAAGAGAAAAACTAACCATGAAGATACTTCCTTACAGAGTTACAGCCTTCCGAGGATGCAATAGTTGCACAAACAACTTTTCAATTAATATTTCGTGTAACTGTGTTTCAAAGAAAACACAATATTTAAAAGTTTTATTGTACAAATTATTACGAACAACTTGGTACATAACTTTTACTTAAAAAAAACCAGGCCACAAAATCAGCCAACTCAAAGTCTTATTATACACAACATCTCAGGTATAAATTGAGATATTTGATTCATATTTTGAAAAGTTCATTAGAAATAATTTGATTTGTAAGCTAATTAAAATATTGCATTAAACAATTGAGGGTAAAATCAGGTGACCTAGGTGGCCATGCAATAGCCTCATTGCGTCTAATTCAATGATATTGGTATCAATTTATTTAAAAACTCCCTCATTCTTGTGTGCATGCACCAAGTTCTTGTAAATTTAAAATTTCACTGTTGCAACTGCAATATTACGTTTAAAAATTAAGGTTAAAATCTGGTGACATAGGTGACCATGCCTCATTACGTCAAGTTCAATGATGTCGATATAGTCTAGATATTAATTGTTTAAGAACTCCATCATTCTTGAGTACATGATTTTAAGTTCCGACAAAATTTTTAATTTGCCAGTTGCGACCACAATATAAAATATAAACTCAGGGTTAAAATCTAGAGATCTAGGTGGCTATGCAATAGCCTCATTCCGTCCAATTCAATGATCTCAATGTCATTCCCATATTAACTGTTTAGGAACTCCCTAATGTTTCTGTGCATGAATGAAAGTTTTTGCAAAATTAAAAATTTATAAATTGCATCTACAATATTACATTAAAAAATAATGGTTAAAATCATGTCACCTAGGTCACCATTACGCCCAATTCAATATCGCCTTGATATTAATTATTTAATTATTGCGTGCACGCACCAAAGTTCTTCCAAAATATAAAATTTGGAAGTTGCACCTACAATGTTACATTCGTAATATCTGGGTTACAATCTGGTGATATAGGTAGCCTAATTAGGTCGAATTTAATGATCTCGATATTAGTTGTTTAAAAACTTCCTCATTCTTGTGTGCATAAACAAAGTTTGCGCAAAATTCTTGCGAGTTGCAACTACAATTTTACATTTAAAAAATAGGGGTTAAAATCTGGCGACCTAGGTGGCCATGCAATAGCCTCATTATGTTCATTCAATATTGCCTAGATATTAATTATTTAATTCTTGTGTGCAGGAACTAAAAGTTCTTGTGAGTTGACAAGTGTAATGCAATAAATTGTATTTAAATAAACTATTAATAACAGAGAAGTCTTGGTGGTTTTGTGACCTGACCAATCGTTTCTCCTAAAATATTGATACCGAACTTGAATCGTCTCATTTTTGAGATAGTCCATACAATTTGAAAAATTGTCATATTTTATTAAATCAGCACTACAAATAACATGGCCGTAGACAAACTTCTAACGGGAAATTCATAATTACAGCTGGTTTACCCAAAATTGCCAACAGTTTGTACTTTGAAGTTTGGTTTTGTTTGTGTCTTCTTTACTCGTTTACTCATCAAAGACCATGTGGTACTTATTAAACCAAAGCAATTATGTCGTTAAGTTCAAGACTGTTTGGTGCAACCACGAATGTACAAAACAAACACTTTTGTCATCGTTAGTCAACTCAAAGGACATACATACGTACATGCTTTTGTAGATACTTTGTAAGTACATTTTAAATTTAGCACCTTGTTAATGGTATTCTCGTTAACAGTGCAAAAACATGAAAAAATTCAGAATATGAGCTACTATTTCTCGAAATTGGATAGTTGCGAGTATACAATGTTGGAATAAACGTGGTCGACGCCCTCCATAAGCCATTGAAAGCAGACAACGTCTCATATTTTTGCAAACATGGAAAAAAGCGAATTTCGTGTGTTAATTAAACATTTTGTTTGCGTGAAAAAATCATTACGCAAACCAAAACCAAGGCTGATAAATATTACGGGGACTCTTCACCATCGATTAAAATGATTCACAAGTGGTTTACTGATCACTGAGGACGCCCATATGAGGTCACCGCACCAGAAATGATTGACAAAATTCATGATATTGCATTGCAGAGTGAAATGCGCGAGATAGTTGAGATAGGACGCATCTAAGATGAAATTGTGCGCAATATATTACAAAAACGTTTGGATATGAAAAAGCTATCCGCGCGATGGGTGCCGCGTTTGCTCACAATCAACCAAAAACGCACAAGTGTGACAACTTCAGAGGCAAGTTTGGCGATGTTCAAACGCAATAAAAAGGAGTTTTTGCGTCGTTTCATAACTGTGGACAAACCATGGATCCATCACTACACACCGGAGACCAAGAAACAGTCTAAACAGTGGATTTCTACTGGCGAACCTGCGCCAAAGAAGGCTAAGGCGGTTTAATCGGCCTACAAGGTTACAGCCACAGTTTTTGGGATGCACGCGACAATCCACATCGATTATCTTGAAAAAATAAAAACAATCAACGGTGAATATTATTGCAACTTATTGGACCGTTTCAATGACATCGAGAAAAAAAAACGACCGCATTTGGCGAAGAAAAAAGTTCTCTTTCATCAAGACAATGCACGGGTGCACGAGTGTGTAGTTGCTATAGCCAAAATCCATGCATTACGCGTTAAATTACTTCCACATCTACCATATTCTCCAGACTTAGCTTCCTGCGACTATCTCCGGTTTCCGAACTTGAAGAAATGGCTCGGCGGAAAGAAATTCGTCTCTAATGAGGACATCATCGATGCAACAAACGCCTATTTTGAAGTGTTGGAGAAATCGTATTATTCGGAAGGAATAGAAAAATTGGAAAAACGTTGGACTAAGTGTATCGACCTAAAAAAACGACTCCGTACGTTGCAAAATAAATTGTTTTTAGCCGAAAAAATTATTCCTTGTTTCATTTTTACCAGACTTCTCACTCTCCCTCATATTATGTATAATATACTCTACTTTTTAAAAAAGTATAATACCGTCTAGGTTTTACTACAGGAGGGCAATGTTTTTGTAATACATTGTATGGTGACAACACTTCGGACGTGCGCCTGTCGAGAGACTGCGGCTATGTAAAACAACCAAAACGTCACAAACAAAAACCCCCAGCAGGGGGATTTGTGCCATAATAGTGTGGGTCAGAATACTGCCGTTCTTATCATATTCTTATGTTATCGCATAAGAAAAACCCTTTTGCGCAATGACAAATGGTCACGAGGCGCCACTGCTAGTAGATAGATATTTCATGTTGATATTTGCACCGAAGGGAGTTTTTCATAATGAGGAGATTGAATAAAAACCGGCGGCGTATTGCAAATTGTCCTCATACAGAGTGGTCATTAGTGAGACAGTTAAGCTCTAGTACAGGAAAATATTCCAATCTGTTCAAAAAATAGGCGAACGTGTGTAAATATACCATATAAATATTTATACACATTGAAATTCAATTACCTGAATAACGCAATACATTCCAAATTGGTTAAAGCGAAAAGCCAAGGCCACGAACTCGAATTGTTGATTATAATCCGAAGTAAGCTATGTGTAAACCAAATACTGTTGGAAATTATTGTGGGAACTTTGATTTTTGATGAAGGCTGCCATCAATTTCATTAATTTATAGTTATTGTTGTCTGTGGTTTATGGTTGGAATGCACGAGGCATTTGATAAATTTCCGTACGCTTCGTGGTTTATGTCGCAATTTCAAAGATCGTACACGGATTACTATAATCGGCTTCCCCTATACCTTTCACCATGAATAACACAAATCGCTTATTTTTTACGGTTAAGTTATACGTATTGCGTCAACCATGTATAAATAGGCTTTCAAGTTTTGTGTTTTTCCCCTTTGTTTGCAAAGAGGTATTAATTAATTAATATTGCGGGTAGCTACAATCTTTGTTATTCTGCCGAATTCCAAGAGTAGGAGAACTCGAACTTTCGTTTCCACAGTAACAACACATTCCTGCGTCAGACAATTTGCTATTATAAGCGTTTTAATTGACTAGCACCCCTGCTAACGCACTAGGAACTTTAACCCTTTCTCACCTTCGGCAAATTCTCCGATTTTCGGGAGGTTGCTTGCCATTGCATCATTAAGTGTTCGAGAAATAATGACTATATAAAAAGCGAATCTCAAGCATGAGAAAGTATTTGTACTGTTTTCTAAGAAAAAAGTTTGTAAATTTGATTTGCCATAATTATTCGTTCGAGATTCTGTAAAAATTTTCGCTATAAACCGGCTCCGAGGGGAAGAACAGGTAGCGCAGCCAGAAATAAATAGAAACGTCAAATCATTCAAATAAATTAAATGATGGCAAGACGGAAAGAAAGCAGGAAGAAGTACAAGTAGGAATGGGAAACGGCGAAACGCATATCTTAAAAATAGAATTCGAAGAGCACGGTTCATTGGTTTAATGGGTTTAGTATTGTTGGCAAATTATGTTGTTTCCCACCAATAAAGGGAGTTTGTAATACAAATTATGGTACGCCGATTTACCTTTCAGTAGCAGCGATTAAGGCAAAATAACAGTATAAATTGGCATGATTTGTAAATTTTCCACGCGCATTTTTAAATAATTAAAAAAAACCTTAGATACTGTGAATTATTTAAATCTATCGTCCATACTGATAAATATTTTAATAACTCCCATAAAGTTTTAGTTCTCTAAGATATTGCTTTGTACTTAGAAATGCATAAATTATTCTCCGGTTATTTGCAGGAAAAATATCGAATCGCGAAGCTCTGCTAGTGCGTTTACCGTCCTCGGTAGTTCAGTTGGTAGAAAGCTGCGTCTCGGCTTCAAATCCCGGGTGGGAAAGATATTTTTCCACTAGTTTTCAAATATGACCGTAAAGGAAAAAATTCTATTAATTTGGAAATATCTTATACCTATATTTCTAAATAAATAAATTAATAATATCTTAAATATTTTTCTGATTTAACAATATTTGTTTATCTCGCAGATCTTTGAGATCAATTAAAAATAATTTTTGTCGTTTCTTCATTACGATTAAAATACGTTCAGGGGAGGTTCCGAATCATTAAAAATATCTTAGATATTTCTAAATAATTTATAATCATGAAGTATATTTTAAAACACGTCTTAAGACATAATACTTGCTTTAAAAGAATCTATGTGAATTGAAAAATAATTCAAAACATCTTCCGGATATTATCAAATAATTAACATCTCTAGGATATTTAAAATTCAGATATACGTTAACGTCTAAGAGATATTTTTATTAATTACATAAATCTTACGACATTTCAAATAGTTTTAGAAATATAAAAGTCCGAGATATTTTATTCATAAATCATAAATAATTAACAACGTCCGAGATATTTTTAATTCGACAATTAAATTATCTTGGATATTTTGAATAATTTTAAAGCACATCCGTGATATATTTTATGAATGTACATATATTAAGCACGGCACTTGAATTTAAAACATCCGTAAAAAATTGTTTTGTATTTAAAAATAGCTCTTACATATTTGCAAATGAACAATTTAAGGTCTTAGATATTATCATTATTTAACAGTATCTTAAATATATTTTATTATACTAATTATCTCTGGGATGTTAGGAAACGAATGAATTAAACGTATGTTTTCTACATTATTAATAAAATAAGTTGAGAAGTAGTAGGGAATCATTAAAGATATCTCAGAAAATTATAATTAATGCAAAGTCACAAATACATCTTAATATATTCTTTGGAAGAATCTTCATGAACTTTAAAATAATTAAAATTATCTCAGATATTGTTAAAACAATTAAAAACATTTCTAGGGTATTTTAATTTCAATTATTTGCGAATATCTAAGATATATTTTTATTAATTAAATATATCTAAAAACATGTGAAATAAGTTTATATCTAAAATTATCTTAAATATCTGCAGATAATTCTACTGACATGACTGACATGACATGAAAATGTTTGTTGTCAGGAAAAATATAAATAAATTTCCTATTTAATTTAAAAATGATTGTTCACACGTCGTTGCTAGATGTAGTTTGATTAAGCTGTAGTACAAACCTTAGAAATAGCAGTAATTATCAAATATCTTAGATATGCCACGACTTCTTTAGTTTAAAATGTCTTAAATGTCTAATACATCAGCAATTAAGATATCTAAAATATTTTAAATTAAAATTATTTAAAATGTCAACGATATTTTTAATTGCAAGATTATTTAACATATCTAAGACATGTATTTAATTCATAAAAATATCTCAGATATTCACAAGTAATAGAAATCGAAATAGATATATGTAAATATTTTAATATGTTCGGAGATTCTTTCAAATCAAATATTATTATCTAACATTGTTCTAATATATTTTATGAATATATATGTTTATTCAAAATATCTCATGCATTTTTATGATTCCAAACAACCCCTTAGTTTATGTTAGGAATAATTAAGACATTTCAATAATACTATTAATTCATTTATTTATAGATATCTACGAGATTATTTAAAAAAATATCCAAGATACTGTTAAGTATTAATAATATCTAAGATATTTATAATAACAATTTTTTTTAAATATCTGAGATATTGTTAATTATTTAAAAATATCTTACAGATATTTCTTAATAAATAAACAAAAAATATCTAAGACGTATTTTTACATAATTAATAATATCTGAAGATATATTTAATTCACATGTACTTACAGCACAGACCACAAAATACGTAAGATATTTTTAATTAGATATAAATATATCTCGGAGACATTATTAAATCACGTAAATCTATATTTTTATATTCACGGAAATCGCGGCCACTAAAATGTGAAACGGCGGGCGTTTCATAATAAATTTGAAATAAATGTGCCGGCATGATTTAAATTTAAATAAATAACGAAAATGGTCTAAACTGGGAGCTTTCTGTCATATGAAATTTTAGTAAACGTGCACCAAATGCATCTGTTTGAATTGCAAAATAACGAATTAACGAGATTATAATATATGAAACCAGTGAAATATATTCGCAATGTGCATAATTTCGCATTACGCCCGGTAAAGCAGAAATCTGCCGGTGCACCTGCTGCAGTCTCACGGCCATAAACAATAAAACAATTATGGAATAATAGTCAGGCAGATTGTTATGTCTAGACTCGAAACGAATATATATGGAGCGAGTTTAAAAACTCGTTTGCTTCCATATAATATTAATAAACTCGGGACAATTTTTGCAAAATGTCCGATAAGGTTTCTAGTCCAACAACTCTTTGTTACAAACAAGTACTAGGTACAACTTTCAAGGAAACTAAATTGGTTTAAATCGATAAACAAGGAAATATTTATAATGCCACTTTTTAGACAGGCGCTCATTAGAACAAACTCGAACTGCCGCTTTTTACAGCATCAATTATTTATGTATAAACACCTTGAAACGATAATTATGGAACAAAAGAAAAACTTGTTAACGAAGAAAACTTTCAGTTCTTCAGCCCTTTTTACAACGTACCTAATCGCAGTTTAAGTCTGCGGAGAGATATTCGTAGAATTGAATCTGATGGCGTCAAGAAAATAGCAAAATTAGAAATGTAAAAGTTTTCAGGAATAAAACGAACGTTCATAAATTGTGACCGCAAAGTGAAGAGCAGAAACAAGAGGGCAACGAGCTGAAAGCTCTAACCGACACGTGCAAATGTGTAATTGTGGAATAGCGCCTGGTTATGTGAGTGAACCTGATGGGTAACAATCCGCAACGAGGATTACGTCATACAGTTGATTAATACAGTGATAAGCGCATGATGAATGGTGCACAGTGGCGGTACTAACGAAAGGTCGAAACTGGTTTTATTCCTTATTGTCGGAGAAATTCTGGAAAATAAACTAAAAAAATTGATATTCATTTTAGGGCTTTGGGCGCAATAAAAGGGGTCATACAAATGGAAAAAATTCCGAAACATTCTCACAAACTCTAACGAAAATATACTGAAAAATCGCAAGAAAATAGAAATACCATAGATAGGAGAAGCGGACTACTTTATCATGCTTGCAGATGTTGTGTACTTGGGTTCTAGCTAGTACGGTGGGACTGGACCTGGTTCATTTAAATAAGTGGTCGCAGAAAGTATATCTTGGGGTGGCTGGGGTTACTCACACTGGATTTATGCAATTCTGTCGCTATGCCAAAGTAAATAGGTTTTCACCCATTCTACAATACTGATGGACTTACAACGGGAAGTTTACCGAAAACAGAAAGGAAATACGAAAAACTATGCGAAATATTAGATAACTTTCATATCTGTAAAGGAACAACATAAAATTTAAAATAATTTTTTATCGTTCATCTAAGCAGTTTTCTACGTTTTTTTCCACATTTATTTAACTTACAACACTTGAGCATTTTAAAAGGTCAAAAAACCTAGTTTGTTATTAGGGTTTTACCAAAACGAAGTTTAAACTGCAAATGTACAGCTAATTAACTTCAACGTACCTTTTCACTTTTGCACCGCCTCCCCAGCGTGATATTTGTGCTAAAAGGCAGTTCAAGTCAGCTTTTTCAACTCAGATGCAGTTTTTGTCCCATAGGCACTTAGATTCATATCCGCGTCCCCCTCGGTGTCAAACAAGCCCTGCACGTTACTTTTATTATTATTTGCGACCCACCAACAACTTTTTGTGTTCCACTCGAACTTGCACGAGTAGAAAAGTGGTCGAAGAATCGATTTAAACGGCCATTTCTCATTGAAACTGAATTGCAATGACTAATACTTTAAAGTTTTCTTAAACTACCATTAAAAAGGTTCTTTCAAATAGTATTCAAGCTTAAAAAACTAGTTTTGAAGTACGTCAAAGTTCCTCTTTTCAATTTGTAACGACGCAGATGGGTCCGCTATTCCTAAAAGATCTGCTTAGGTGGAAAAATTGAAGTAGCGCTTTTGATGCATCCTTCGCATAATAATTCAAGAGTGCAACCAAAAGTAAACGTGTATATCCTGCGTTATCCGCGTTTAATTCTAACATGACACGTTGATGCTTTTGTTTTGAGAGGCAATTTATTTTCGGTGACAACTAAATGCTGTGTATATTTAAACGGATTGAACTCCGGGGCTTTCGTGCCGTTTGTATAAAACACGAGACGCTCTGAATATATATGTCACAAACAGACACAACCTATATTTTATTTTAAATCGACCATAATTATAAGATTCCGGTACTTAATACGACATTTTTGTGAAATAAAAAGATTTCTCATTGTTGGTTTCGTGCTATTCGAATATAGTCTTATATCAGAACATGTTAGTACAGAACTAATGTAGCGTTAGCACATCATAAAAGTGAAATATAACCTCATTTAATTTAAATTTCAAAATGAAACATTCTTGTTATGAAAATAAAATAAAAGGATTTACATATTTTACAATTTAAAAAAAAAATATTTAACCGCAGATTTGCTTTAGTGGGTCATCTGAATATTGTCCTAAGTAAAGACTTTTGGTTTGCAATATTGGCTTTAGCCATAGACGTCGATGCAATTCCCTAAACGCACACTGCGAGTTCAGGTCAACGCCACAGGCTGCTAGTTTACTACAACAAAGTTTAATTACAGGCTGCTAGTTTAACACAACTTTGGCTTAAACCACAGGCGTTTATATGATTTTATCTACGACACAGACTACCAGTGTACTACCATTGTGACCTAAACCATAAGCTGCTACTTTACTGCAATTTTTTCATGAACGGCCTATGTTACAAGCTGCTGATGTGTAACACAATTTTAGCTTAAGCCACAGGCCTTTACATTAATTGATCTACGACACACATTGCTAGTTTACTACAGTTTTGGTCTACGTCACATACTGCTAGTTTAATACAATTTGGGTATAAGCCTCAGGTTTACAACTGATGGCATAAGCCTAAGCTACAGGCTGCTGGTTTAACACAATTTTGGTTTACGCAATAAGCGTTTATATAATTTCATCTACGACACAAACTACCAGTTAACTACGCTTTGGTCTAAGCCATAAAGTTGCTAGAATTACTATGATTGTAGTCTAAATCAGGTTTTCGATTTTGATAACCCAAGCTTGAGCTACAGGCTGCTGCTTTAACACAGTTTTGACTTAAACCACAATCGTTGATATTATTTGTTAAAAGACACAGACTGCTAATTTACTACAGTTTTGGTCTTAGCGACACTCATGGGCTGCTAATTTACTACAATTTTGATACAACTCTCAGGTTACAATAATGGATGACCTTAGCCTAAGCTACATGCTGACCTATTTCCATAATTTAAATATAAGGCATTGAAATAATTTAGCCTATGTTGCGTACTACTAGTTTACTATAGTTTTGATCTACGTCTCAAACTACAATTGCTACAATTTTGGTTCAAGCCGCAGGTTTCCTATAATTCATAGGTTACGCCCAAGCTACAGGCTACAGGTGTGGTTTAAGCCAAAGGAGTTGATAATATTTAGTTTGACATACAAACTACTAGTTTACTACAGTTTCGATCCAAGCCACAGGCCGCTAGTTTACTACAATATATTTATCTAAGCCGCAGGTTTCATACAATTGATGGCTTAAGCCTAAGCAAGAAGCTACAGGTGTGCCTTAAGCCAAAGGAGTTGATAGTATCAGGTCCGAGATACAAACAAGTTTACTACAGTTTAGGATCAAGCCACATGCTGCTTATTTACTACAAGTTTGGTCTAAGCCGCAGGTTTCCTATAATTGATACCTTAAGCCTAAGCTGGAGGCTACAAGTGTGCCTTAAGCCAAAGGAATTGCTAGTATTAGGTCTGAGATACAAACAAGTTTAGTACAGTTTAGGTCCAAGCCACACGCTGCTTACTTATTACAAGTTTGGCCTAAGCCGCAGGTTTCCTATAATTGATGGCTTAAGCCTAAGCTGGAGGCTACAAGTGTGCCTTAAGCCAAAGGAATTGTGATAGTATTAGGTCTGAGATACAAACAAGTTTAGTACAGTTTAGGTCCAAGCCACACGCTGCTTACTTATTACAAGTTTGGTCTAAGCCGCAGGTTTCCTATAATTGATGGCTTAAGCCTAAGCTACAGGCGTCACAGGAGTTGATATTATTTGGTATGAGATACAAACTACTAGTTTACTGCAGTTTCAATCCAAGCCACAGGCTACTAGTGTACTACAATATATTTATCTAAGCCACAGGTTTCCTAGAATTTATGGCTTAAGCTGCAGGTGTTGATATTATTTGGTCTTAAATACAAACTACTAGTTTACTACAGTTTAGGTCGAAGCCACACGCTGCTTATTTAATGCATATTTGATCTAAGCCGCCGGTTTTCTATAATTGATGGTTTAAGCCTAAGTTACATGCTGCTGGTTTATCATAATTTGGGCTTAATACACAGGAGTTGGCATTATTTGGGTTAAGATACAAACTGCTATTTCGGTACAAGTAACATGCTGCTAGTTTACTACAATTTTGGTTCTTGTTCTAAGCCGTAGGTTTACGATAATTGACGATCTAAGTCTAAGCTGCCGGTTTAAAACAATTTTGATTTAACGTTTACTGCATTTTGGTCTACGCTGTAAGTTTACGATAATTTACAATGCAAGCCTAAGGTACAGGTTGCTGGTTTAACAAAAACTTTGGCATAAGCCACAGGTGATGACATAATGTGGGATACTTGCTAATTTACTAAAGGATTGGTCTAAGCCCAACCACGGCTTTTGCTTCAACACTATTTTGGCTTCGGTCGAAGCGTTTAAATAATTTGCTCTAAGGCAGAGAATGTTAGTTTACTATATTATTTGCGCCACGGACTGCTGATCTAAGCGACAAGCTTACGGTAACTTTTGATCGAAGTCTACGTTACAGGTGTAACATAATTTTGACGTAACTCAAAAGCTGTCAATTTACATTAATATTTGAGCTACGTCAGGGTGCTAGATTACGATAATTTTGAACTAAATCACAGGCTGCTGGTATACAATCAGATTATGATCTAAGCCATGGGTTGCTTAATTTACAACAACTTTGATCTAGCCAGAAAATGTTAATTTACGATGATTTTAACATAAGGCAGTGGCTGTTAGTTTACTACAATTTTTGCAGTAAGCCACAGGCCGCTCTAGATTTAACCTTAGCCACAGGTTGCTAATTTAAGCAAAAACCCGATGACTAACTAATTTCAATTTAAAAAATAATGTACATAATCCCGAATTGATTCATGCAAACTGAACGACATAATCATAATCCGAGCTAATGAACCTTTATTCCAAATTCAATATGTGCACTTGTGATGCATATAAATCACTCGACTTTGGCATAACCATCGATTTTCCCGAGATTTTGAGGTAAACCACGTTGACGAGTGATGTTCGCCGCAAGGGAAAAAAACTAACTTAATTTAGATGCAGATGCACACGGTAATGTGACTTGGAAAGTGCCAAGACTTCCAACCTCAGGGTTCACCTTATAATCCGCAAACTCATCAGCGAGGCCGATCACTTACCGTAGTCGGATGTATTCCGCCTCCGTGATAAATTTATTCTCATCCACGTGCTATACCCACGTAGTAGTCTCCATGCCATTGCATAACTTTTCCTAGTTATGTGCATTCGGAATAATTTTGCGGTCTGAAGGTTTAAACAGGTGCAAAAACAAGATTGGTTTTTATGATGATGCGGGAAGGTTGCTTCTTTGAAAATTCGTAAGAAGTCGTTTTCTAAAGACAAAAAAAAATGAAAGCGGAAGACCCAAAAATTACTGAAAATGTACACATTGTGCTTGCGGAAAAAACTCTAACTTGTGCCTAGCAGGAATATCTGAACGAGCCTCCAAATAAAAGGAGAAAAAAAGCTTCGAAAAAAATACATACCGGGTACCAATATTTCAATTATTTTTCAAGATAACACAATTAAATTGTACATGTGTTAATGGTACTTGGTACTGATACGCATATTCGAATGATTTTTATAATCGAATGATTGCCATTTGAAAGAATGATTCAGGTAAAATCATTCGCATGTTTCTATGCGGTAAAAAGTAGTAAAAACACTCTCCGATTGCTTCTCCAATGCTCTTATGAATGAATTTTCGTTCTCGTTGTCTTTTCTCGGACCGCTTGGCAAAACAGCGTAAACCTTCAGTCTTGAATAGTATTTTTATTAACTTCATCACATTTCTTTGCTAATTTCTAATTAAGTAATAATATCAAAATAAACAGCAACAGTGGATTATTTTTCTGTTTTATTAATCAATTATTGTTTTGAAACCAGGGACAAAAACAATATCCGATTATTAGTTCACATTTTTTATTTATACTTTTTGGAGCAATTTAAAATTTTCAAACTCGACCCTGCGTTGAATTGACCACAAGAAACAAAACAGTGCATTAGAAACTGCTGTGCTTGGTATCCCTAATAAGTAGTTATGTTCAAGACATAACAATATTATCTCGCTGTACTTGCGCGGGACAGACACGGCGAAGGTAGTCTTTATGCAATTGTATTCCAGAAATTCTGTCTCCATTTCTATTTTCGCATCATAATACCACGACTGGTGTTAATCTTCGTATCATGCATCTGCATTGCGTTTTTGCAATTGCCTACTGTAAGCGGGTATTGCTTCAACGCCAGTTTCCGAAATGGACAAACACTAAAATTTTAAGATCGCAATATCATTCGAATGGTTTTCTGTAACCTCTCGAGATATCTCGAGATATTTCGATAATCGAATGGTAAATTATTATCATTCGAAATATCCCATTAATAGTACTTAAAAACCTTAAAACTTTATTTATAAACAACATGTCGTTATTTCCGGTTACACCGGAAGTGAGGCAAACTTTTTATTAAATATTTTTTTCTGGTAGATTTTGATAGAGGGCGTTAAGTAATAATTTAAATTGGGCATGAACTTCATATTTAAATCTGCTTAAAATGTGTTAAAGCGGCCAGAGTCATCAAAAATTTAATATTTCCTACAATTTTATTTTCTATAAAGAAACAAACCATAAGAAATTTCAAACTAAGTGGAATAGTAGTACTACAATGTTAAAATATGTATTTGAACACTTCCTCTGTTTTTCGAACCTTCACTTATTTATTTATTTATTCGGTAGTGTCAGCAACTGTGTTCATCGTCAATTAACGTAGGAGTAAAGGGAACAGCCTACCAATAGTGTTCTCTCACTCCCTGTCAGCCAGTAAGCCAACACTAATTAACTAAAAATACATATTCAAACTAAAATACAATTTTACGACGGAGATAATTACATAGGTCACTAAACTAACGCACTGGGGTCTTCTCCGCTATTAAAACCCTGAATTATTTAAAATTAGCCAACTAGCTGTTTAGTAATAATTCGAGTACGAAAAGAGAAAAATTACAGCTATCGTTCACAACGAAAAAAAAATTCAACTGCTGAAAAATTCGTTAAACAATTCATGAAAAACTGTCATAGTAATTTGTATGTAATTTTTTGTGAAGTTCTATCCATTTATAATTAGTATGCGTTTTGACAATGCATTAGTAAGCAAAGTGTGTATGCAAGGAAGTTCATCGACTTGTTGCACATGACATTTAGAAGAATAATGGTGATTTTCACTTCCGAATAATGAAAAATTTTAGTGGTTTTATCTGAAACACGATACAATAAAATGTAAAATCTTGCTTAAAGTTGCTGGTAATATGAACGGAGACGTAATATAAATAATCGCATGAATTGCATTATGGTAATGTTGTCATGCATTAAATATGTCTTTAGTAGTGTAAAAATGCAACGAATCATGTAGATGCATACGTGTATTTATTTAAGTCAAAAACTCTTATTTCCTATTTTCACCAGATTGTACATGTTAAATTATGTGTCGTGAAAAACTTACAGAGATAAAAGATTTAAATATTTGAATTGCTACTCCTAAAAATTATGTTGTTGATTCGTACATTCATCTACAATACAGCTATCAAATCCGTTGGTTTGAAATGCCGAATTCAAATTATACGGAATTCGTTAAGTTTTACTAACCGAATAAAGTTCGAAATGCAAATTTGTTGATCCGACAAATCCACTATATGAATATCCGCAAAATCTGATAAGCGGATTTATCCGAAAAACAGATATATCTGGATTTGTCCGAAAAATCAGATATCTGGATTTATACGAATAATTTTGATATGTGCATTTATCCGAATAAATCGATACGCGTACTTATTCGAAAAATCCGATAACCGAATTCAATCGAAAACCGAAAAACCCGATATCCGAATTTATCCGAAAATTCAACATTCGAATATAACCGAACATTCGAATATAACCGAAAATTCGATATCCGCATTTGTCCGAAAATTGTTCTTTTTTTATTCATCAAATCCGCTCTCTAAATTATTGCGAAAAATTCGATTGCCGGATTTGTCCAAAAAATTCAATATCCGGATTTAACCAAAAAATTCGATATCCTGATGTATCCGAAAAATTCGATAATCGTATTTATCCGAAAAATCCAATATGCTAATATATTCGTAATTTTGTATTCGGATTTATAAAAAAATTCTGTTTGGACTGATCAAATCCGGTATCTGAATATATCCTAAAAATCCGATATCCGTATTTATCTGAAAAATTCGATAATCATATTTATCCGAAAATTAGAAAAATCCAAAATGCGGATTTAACCGAAAATTCGATATCCGAAAATGTGATATTCGGATTTCATCGAAAATTATGTTCGGATTTATCAAATCCGCTATATGAATTTATTCGGAAAATCAGATAATCGAATTTATCCGAAAAATCCGATAATCGTATTTATCCGAAAACCCCAATATGCGAATTCATTAGAAAATTCTATATCCGGAAATATCAAAGTTTTCTGTTCGAGTTGATCACATCAAATTTCTAAATATATCTGAAAAATTTGATATACGGATTTATCCGAAAAATCCGATAACCGGATTTAATTGAAAAATCCGATATCCAAATTTATCTCAAAATTCAATGACCGGATTCATCCAAAACTTCTGTTCTTCGGATTGATCATAAAAATTCTATATCTAGAATTCGAACAAAAAATTCGGATTTAACTGATGAACTTTGACGTTGAAGTAATTGGGAAAAGCCATATTCGTCTGGCTATTAGATAAATACGTTGTTATAAGATAATTATCGGAGTAAATATTATACGTTATTCCAGTAAAATCTTTGTTTAAGATACTGCGAATATAAAACTCATACCATCATATAATAATCAAAACCATCTAAACCCAAATTTTAAAATTTTTGAACCACGGAAACGGAATTTGTACCCGTAAAAATATGAAATAAAATGTTATTCGGATAATCTAAAATCCGGATTGAAACTAAAAATATGATATTTGGATCAGAATAAAAATTCGAAATATAAACACCAACTGCTCTTTAGAAAGTTTAATTTTCGAATTATTTATGCGAGTAAGAGTTTTTCCATTTCTGTTTGACAAACGTTTTTCCCAAATAACAGAAAATGCGACGTAATCATCTTGCTTTTTGGCCATATGCTATATTTGTAGCTGTTCGGGTCCGATTGTACTAACCACGATTCTGCAAACTTACATCCTTTTTTCATTATTTTAGAAGATTATTAAAAATGCACCAAATAATCGCATGGACCTAACACCCTGGCTATCGCCGTGCAGCATTTCCTCTTTTAATTGCCACCAAGCACACTGCAAGTGTATTAAAAATGTGGGCATGAAGCTTTAAAATTAAACTTTCAGAATTGTTTCACACTAATTTAGTTTTGCGAAGAAGTATGAAAATGTTTTTTTTTTACAAAAAAAAATGACTTCAACATGATTGACAAAACATGATTTCACTGGAAGTTCTGAAAATTCATTCGAAATAATGACATATTTTTGCAAACTGCCAGAAGTTAGTTTTTAGGTCATTACAAATTTGACTATTTTTTTGTAGAAATAATCTAAACCCAAAAAATCAGAATTCTTGATTTTACAGCTTGCAGTTCTGTAATGCTGCAAAAATTTCCGACTAACATGCAATTATAAATGTTACTGAAAGTGATGTCTATAATTTTTAATTAATGAAGTTTGAAAGAAGCTTTCAGGCAAAAAGCTACTTATTCGTGCTGCTTAAAGTTTTTCAGAACTAATCAATTCCATTAATTAACTACTCCAAACTTTTCTGAAAAAATCTAAAACGTTGACATGTTTAAGAAACTAACTTAAGTTTCTTAAACATGTTGAAAAAAAAACATTAATTGGTAAAAAATTTAACATTAATCAGAAACAACTAGAAGTTCTATTCCGTTTCTCATTTAAAGTCTTTCTTAGCATTCGTTCATTAATTAAGGAGATTTAAAAGTAGATATTCAACTTTTCCGTGTAAAAAATCTTTTTTTTTAGTTTGCAAGATTTTCTTAAATTAAATAAATAGTAATTTCGATGATATTTACTTAAAGGAAGAATTATCACGCACATAAATTATTAGGAAATTGTTATATTTACCCCATTGGATGTAATTTAAGGTGGGTCTAGGTTTACATGTTTTATGAGCGGACACAAGCAGTCATCATTATTTTATCCAGCTTTTGGCAGTTTCGTCCCGACGTTACATACAAACTAGCAATGATCACGAAGATAATTTCACGAACCGCCATAAATCTCAGTTACACCCAAAAATTTCGTATTCCCGCGATTATTAAAATAAAAAAAAAGTAGATTCAACATCAAAACGCACCAGTCTATAAATTTAAATTTAACTTGGATTATATCATCCACGTTGATAAATCTACAGATAAATTTTAATGACTACTGCAGTAGATTGTCGTAATTAGTCGGATAAAGCAAGAGGATTTTTGGTCGGCTGATTAAGGTTGTTCAACCAGATTATAAAGTCAAAATGACAGTTGAGTGTAAAAAACGCAGCCGGAAACTTATATGCATTTGAATTCGTATGTGTACCTTTAGTCGAGAACTTGGTATAGCCAAAACAATACAAATTACTACAATCTGAACTCGATTTGAATAGCGTTACTTTATGTGACTTTAAATTTTCATTAAAATTTTAAGAAAATTATGAAATCATCATCAGACAATGAAGCACCAGTGACGGGCACTTTTCCGGAAAAGAAAAAAGTTTTAGTAAAAAGGTTCCCGGTAAGATTTTCATACATGGGAAACTGAAGGAAACAATAAGCAAGTTTGCCTATGTAAAAAAATTTTGTTCGATAAATTTGATAATTTTATATTAAAAAATTAAACTTACATTACAGTAGTAAGTTAACAATAAAATATAAAATAGAAAAATAGGCGAAACAGGTCACTGGTACTTTTCCATACTGTTTATGTTGTAAATAATCTCGCCACAATAAATGAATCAATATCATTGTTTTAACAAAAATTAAAGCAAGAAAAAAAAGAATTAAAAGAAAGGTAACGCCCCAGTGGTGATTTGAGCTTGTGAAAGCCTGTGCAATACGATGCCACATACCGAACAGGTATAGTAAGCTACGATAACTTCGGTTAAACTGCATGGGAGCACGGTAACGGTTCGCCCCACGACTGATTAGATGCGCTTCAAACTTTGGATCAAAAATCGCTATAAACACTTTACCTCGCCAAAATTCGACGGCAGACTCCGCGTTGACCGACCCGACGAAATGCTAAGTCACGTGATGCATTAGTTCCAATAATGAAACGCGGCGTTAGTGTAGATGTCGCCTCAAGCGAAGCGCGTCTAGCAGACTTTCATATATATTATAAATTAAAGTAATTATTATTGAAAAATCGACGTAGAATAAAAATATAAAAATGTTTCATGTTCCATCTGAGGTTAGAGACCTTTCATTGAAAAAAAATGGTCCAAATTGGTGAAGCGGTAGCCGCTGGAGGAACCGGAGAAAACAATGCTTTGAGCTTTTATATATGTATGGATATTTAAAGAGTTATCAAAAATATGCAAAGATGTATAGCAGCAAACGCCCAGGAAACCCGGCTGAAACAGCACGTGATTTATTACTGCCAAAACAAATAGTGAAGCGACCAATGTTAAGTTATTACTCATTAGGTATAGTTACGTGACAACCGCAAAGAAGATAAAGAAAATTATGATGTTTTTTATTACTAAATAAGTTACAATCAAAATAATTTAATCTTAAATAGCACATTTACATTAATTAAGGCATACATATAACGAGAAAGAAACAACTTTACCGATTTTTAGGAACTTTCCCCATCTATGGGGAATATTCCCGTTCCTCGAGAACGTTTCTCCTGTCCCATCACTGTGAAGCACCAAATATTTGAGGGACCGAATAATTGGCCGAATATTCGCTTATTTTCTGGAACCTATCAAATTATTTTCGAGTCAGCCTAATAATCGGCAATTCGTGCACGCATTGCTTACCCGCAAATATTCGGCAGTTGGCCAAATAATAATTGGCTTTAATGGAAATACTTCGCCAAATAGTTGACCCATACTTGGTGCTTCGCCAAATATGTCCCCGAAAAATTTGTCGAATATTAGCAGAATGTTCGGTGCTTGGCTGAATATTGGCCCGAATATTAGACCGAATAATGAATCACATATTGCACTGAACATTCGTTATTAAGCCGCGAGAGACTAGCCGAATATTCGATAGTGGGCTGAATATTAGGCCGAGTACTGGAGAAAATATTGGATTCAATATTCGGCCGAAAAATTGGCTCGGATTGAAATACTTCGTTGAATAATTAGCCGAATAATTAGCCGAATATTTACAAAATATTCGGTGCTTGGATAAATATTGGGCTGAATATTAGACCGAATTATGTATCACATATTGCACTGAATATTCATTATTAGGCCGCGAGAGACCAGTCAAATATTTGATAGTGGGCTGAATATAAGACTGAATACTGGATAGAATATTGGACGCAGTATTCGTCCAAATAAAATTTGCTCGGATTGAAATACTTCGTTGAATAAGGTCTGTCTGTCTGTCAGTCTGTCTGGCCGAATAATTAACCGAATATTTACAAAATATTAGGTGTTTGAATGAATATTGGGCTGAATATTAGACCGAATAATGTATCACATATTGCACTGAATATTCATTATTAGGCCGCGAGAGACTAGCCGAATATTCGATAGTGGCTGAATATAAGACCGAATACTGGAGAGAATATTGGACTCAATATTCGGCTGAAAAATTGGCTCGGATTGAAATACTTCGTTGAATAATTGGCCGAATAATTAGCAGAATATTTACAAAATATTCGGTGCTTGGATGAATATTGAGTTGAATATTAGGTGGAATAATGGATCATATTGGACCGAATATTTGGCCAACTCGTCGTTATATGCCGTGAGAGACTGGCCAAATATTCGGAATCTACGTATGTCAATTATCATCTCGCGATCAGGTGAAATCACTTGAAATAAACTCGAATTACATCAGAGATCAGACCAATTAAAAGCTCGAATTTGAAACTATTTACCAATCATGTCAAAACTGCAGCGTTAATTTGCACTAGTGCAGATTACCAATAATTTGTATTAGTGCCAAGTTATTGTTGAGTGATCAGAAATTTTACGCGGGGAAATTTATCGAGCAATAGGAAAATTACAGAAAATTTTAGTGAAATAATGGAGAATTTACTTAAAATTAAAATTGTTTTGTATAAATTTACGATTTAAGTTAGCAACAGGCTTTTAGTTAGTTACTTCCTTTTAGTTTTTCTTTTTGACATTTCTGCTATTGTTTTGCCTTACTAACAATTAATTGAACAAATACAAAAAATATTGCTCAGTGCTTCCATACAGCGAGGTAGGTAAAAATGAAAAAAAAAATCGCGAAACTACGGAAATTTTTGAGAAAATTCTTTAATTCTTTGGGAAATTCCCCAATTTTTTTCTTGTTCGGGAATTTAGACCAAACTATACCAAATCAAAATCTTTGGTGCCATTTGATAATTTATCAGTGATGGAATATTTCGAATGAAAATACTTGAACTATTCGATTATAGAAATACCTCGAAAGTTTGCGGAAAATTATTCGAGTTATTTTAAGTTTTATAAATTTTCTGTTTTGGAAGCGAGCGTTAAAGCGAAAACCATTACATTAGCCAGCTTGCTAATGTCCAATGCAGAAAAATTCGCAGAACCCTAATAAATAATGACGGTGGTCATGTATCTGCATCGGGCATTTGCAGTTGCCTACCGTAAGGGAGGATTGCTTCAACGTCCGCTTTAAGCATGGACAAACCCGCAAATTCTAAATCGTAAAATCATTCGAATGATTTTCTGTAGCCCTTCGAGATATTTCGATAATCAAAACGTTCGATTAACTGCATTGGGCTTTTGCAGTTGCCTACCTTGAGGGAGTATTGCTTCAACGTCCACTTCCGGAATGGACAAACCAAACATTTTAAAACTGTAAAATCATTCGAATGATTTTCTGCAACCTTTCGACATATCTCGAGATATTTCGGTAATCAACACGTTCGAAATATCCCATCATCACTTGAGCTTAAAAGCAATCGATGACAATCACACATAATGGAAACCATACGAAATCGTCGAAGCTTATACAAGCCAAAAGAATCGTTACAAAATACAAAAAATCCACTAGCCAATTAAGAAATATCAGAAAACCCATAAACATCATCTAAAAAAGCAGAAACATTCTGGAATTAACTCGACTTTTGCAATGCAAACAATAAAAAAATCTAGCGAACACGCAAGTAGTAGTGATTTGGTTAAACAAGAGCTCTCGTTAAAGATACTAAAAAAAACGAACTAATTCTGCTCATTTCCTGTCGATAATGAAAAAGCCCAATAACGTATAAAGCTGTTTACACACGAGCAATACTTAACAGTCCGCTCCGAGATTAGCAGTAAAATATGGAGTCATTTCCTAGACCGTGTAACGCACGAAAGCCGATAACCATCTGCACCCAACGCTAACTACACACCCCTGACGTTGGGGTCCTATTCACCCTATACGCCGCGTACTCCACAACTTTAGTACGTGTTTCATTTCAGCCCCCTTAAGGCCCGCACCATTCGCTGGGTAGAATAATTACTTCGACCATGAACTGCACTCTCTGGCCGTCCTATTCCTCTCCCTCATTATATATCGTTATCCTAAACAAGACATGCGTATTTTTCAAGTGGGCCGACGATTTTGAACGCTGCTTCACAATACGCATACATCCAGATGGAAAATTGAGATTGTGATTTATTACGGGAGCAGATTTATTTTATCCCTCGCATATATCGGTTCTATATGGATAGATAATGTAGGTTTGTTTGAAAAGCCGGATGGGTGTGTACTAAAACTATAAATAACATAAATGGCACAATACTTCGATTTATTCCCAACATTTGGCATAAATGCTTGTATTTATGGTTATCTTATCGGTCTTTTTTTTAATCAAAATTCAATTTCTCACAGTTCGATGCAACTAACGGCTGCATTTTTGCATAAATGGAATCTGCACTCATGTATGCAATGCAAATAAAAAATTGTGTCTGGTACGTTGGTAGATAACATATTTTCAATACACGTTAGCGGTTGGAAAGGCAAGACGGCTGAAAACACCTTCAGACAAAAAACATTCAAAGTGTTAAATTTCGTTTCGAATTTTCTATTAAAAACGTTTTCAGTATCTGTTCCAAATCAATATCTTTTGTCTTTCAACTAGAAACGGGACGGAACAAATAATTAAAATCATAAATTATAATGGCAATTTTCTTATTAAGTGGCACAAATACTTTAACGCCCCGTATAGCTTGTTACTTTATTTACATCCATATTCTTTCTTGTAAGTAAAAATTCACCACATTTCTACCAAGGAAATCATCTTCCTGTTTGGTGTTGCGTTTACGCCGTAGTACGTCAGGGAGCGTTTATGGAATACTCACCTGAAACAATAAGAAAAATTTGTTAGTTCAATAATAAATAAATACATATCTAAATCTAAACAAACTCTCAGTTTAAATGCATTATATCAATATAATAATTTCTCCGACTATATGGCTTATCACCGACGCCAACGAGTGGAGTGTTTACAATGCTATGAGATGTATAAAGGTGGAGCCAAGAAGAAGTGGAGAAGATCGTTAGAGGGTGTTTTAGTGAAACCTTTTTAAATTTTTGCTTACTATGTGTACCAAAAAATACACGATACAGTATTGTAAAAAGACGTCTTCAACTGCAAAATCCATTAGAACACCCAACAGAAACATCGCAAAAGAGCAGTGATATTTAAAAGAGATCCTATCCAATAAATGATTTATTTTAACTATATATTCTGCAAGATATTTTTTTGTGCCATTTTATACCACATTTAGTTGAATAGCATGCACCGTGACAATTATATAAGTTGAAACTGTTGTGTTTCACTTTAAAAAAGAATGTGTACTGATTTTTTCCCCAATATTTTGGAAGGTTTTGGGTAATTATAGGATAAACGATTATAATCGAGTACCGGGTAACGGTTAATTAGAGGCTAACGGGCAACTTTCAAGTAACCGGTTATAATCGGGTAACGGGTAATAATTGGACAACGGGTAATTATATGGCAACGGGTAATTATCGAGTACCAGGAATTAATAGGGTCACAAGTAATTATCGGCCAGGGGGTAATTATGGGCTAACGGGTAAATATCAGGTACCGGGTAATTATAGGCTAACGGGTAATCATCGGGTAACCGGTCATAATCTGGTACCGAGATATAATATGTTTTGGCTAGGGGTAAATATAGGGAACCAGGTATTATTCGGGTAACAGATAAATATTGGTTGACAGGTAATTATCAAAAAACGGGTAATTATAGAGTACTGTATAATCATTGGGTAACGGGTAATTATCGGCTAAAGGGTAAATATCAAGTACCGGGTAATTATCGGCTAAACAGTTATAACGGGTAATTATCAGGTACTACTTGTAATCGGGTTCCAGGTAATAATCAGGAAATGGGTAATTATCGACTAACGAGAAATGGCCGGGTAATTATCAGTTAACGGGTAATTATCGGGTAACAGCTAATTGATTATTCTCCCCGGGTAGGTTATTATCTGGTACTACCTGAGTACGCGTCGTCATTCTTACTCCCGATCAGTGTTCATATGAGTATTGTGGGGTACTTTTTATCTTTTACGCGTAAAAATTACTAATAATCATAGAAGAAACTATAACTTGAGAAATGAGCACAAGGGATATATTGTAAAAGAAAAGCGCGGGGTGCATGGAAAACTTAAAAAGGGCGACATAATTGGACATTTTTTTTTTACAAAAGCCATATGTTGCGGAAAGTATGGAAAATACTTTTGCGTGGTTGAATATCACCGAAATTCCACACACCGCATTATGTAAAATGACCCGAAGTCATTGAGAAGTTTGAAATCACGCCTTGAATTTTGATTAAACCACGAAAAACATCCACAATTTATTGAAATTAAGTAGCTCCAGAACAGTTAAAAGTTCTTAAAAGTTAAAAGCTCTCCACAGATTTTTCGCGTTTTTGTCAAAAATTTTCGTGCAAATGACCATTAAAAACTTTCCTATACGAAACCACTTCTACAAGTTTTGGTTGATTATTTGAACAGGTTAAGCAATCAATCGCATAAAAGAGTCTGGTGGGTGGGTATAAAGGGTATTAAAAAAATCGATTTTGAGATTTCAACAGATAAACATTGTTAGATTGAGGAATACCAGAAATCCTCTACATTACAGAAAATATCCGCCAAAATGGTATTTTCTTCCATATACGCTGGCTATTATTAGAAATAATGTAAAATGTTTTAGTGTATTTTTAACCATAATTAAAAAGTGAAAAATATGTTCCGCGGTTGGGATTCGAACCCGAGACCTCTAGCGATTTAGGCTAATGTTGTAGCAACTGAACTACCGAGGGCGGTAGAAACATTATTGCATTAATTTTCTCTTATCTTGCGTTTTATAATAATAGATCAGAACCATTTGCGATGCAAATTTTACACTATTTCTCCTACTGCAACTGTTGAAAAATAAAAAAAAACACGTCATTTCAGAATTGATTACTGAAAATGAATTTCCTATACTCCATTACGGCTATCGCGTTCAGTTATCAGGTTCGTGTAAAAAAGAGTAAACGACTTATTTTTGTGTACAATCTCTCCCCGCTAAGCTCGGAGATATGGCATGCAGGAAATTACTTGTCACATTAGTCCCTTGGTGAGTTTTCCCAAACGTCCTAAAAGTAAACCGTAAGGCGTTGTACAGACGGCGGTTCTCACATAATCATACCTGCACGTGCGTGTTTAACGGACACGTGTATTATTGCACGCATGTCGCCAGTAAGGCCTTAGTTGTATTCCGAGGACGAGCCATTTCGACGATTATGGACCTTTGTACGTTTGAAATTGTACTTATCACGCATTAGCTGCGCCCTCTTTTTATTCAACCATAATTTTTCAGTTGTCACTCTAGTAAATGCAGTTTTTACGTTTGATTTAATAAGCAAATTGCCGAACTACGCCCTTTGTTAAATGGAGTACAACGTGACATTTGTTCGGGCACAAAAAAAAACTAGAAATTGTTCAGTTCAGCAATTTTGCCAAGCAATTGCTTAGGTAAATTTTTGATGGGACATTTAAATTTCTTTTATAGACAATTTAATAATTAGGTGGACAAATTTAACACAAAAAATAGTTCGGCTGAGACTTGATGACAATACCCGAAATTTAAACTTATTATTTTACTCAATTTAAAAAAATGCAATTAATATTAGTTGTACTCATGCTTGATAAATGATCATGTCACTGTCAATTACTTAATTACGAGTACCTACGTGTTTTCTAAACATTAGTTATTTTATTCCATTATTCATGTCCCTGCGGATTTTTTCCCCTTTGAAGGGTCTTAATTTCCGCGATTAAAATTACTCGTTTATTAACAAGAAATAATTTTGAAATGCGGAAAACTTGTTTTATGTAACTTATAGAAAGTTGTTTATTTATTAGCGTTTTTAGTGTGGATTAAATAATTAGACTAATGGATTGATGAGCAGCGAAAAAAAAAATCTTGGTAATGAAAAATACATTTGAAATAGGAAAATTATGCTTTCTATTCTAATTATAAGTGTTTAAGATATTATTAATTACTTAAAATTCAACCAATACTTAATATTTTATTATTAAATATCACAGATTGTGTGTTTCACGGAAAATATAATATCTTACGCATTTTTAATATACTTAATGTATATAAGGTAATTACAAATATCTTAGCTATTTTTATTAATTTAGAACTATCTTTGCGATATTCATAAACATTCACAAATACCTCCGAGATATTATTTTTTAACTATTTTAAAACACGCTCGTGATTATTTTCATAATTGTACATATGTTAAGTACTTAAGATTTAAAATATCTCTAATATTTTGCTTTTTATTTAAAAATATCTAAGATACCTGTAGATAAATAAACTTGCATACTATTTTATTAATCAGTTTTAGCTTTACTTCGTTCAAGTTCATTTTAATTTATTGCAAATAAAACGATTCTTAACTTTAACCTGTTGAAGTTAAGAATTGTTTTATTTACAATAAACTACATATTATTATTATTTTACAATATCTAATATTTTTAATTTTTAAAATCATCTCTGAAATCGTTGTAAATAAATTTAGAAAACGTTTTATTTTTTTAATCATTTGAATAAATTTAAAAAAACATTTTATTCTTAATTTTTTTATTAATAATGTAACAAGTTAAGGGGTAGTTAGGAATTTTAAAAAATATCTTAGACATTTATTAGTAATTTATATCCATAAAGTATATTGGAAACATCTTAGATATTAATATTTTTCGTGAAATGTTCTCCATGAATTTCAAAATAAGTAAAAACATCCAAATTATTGTTAAGTAATTAAAAAATATCTCGACTATTTAGAATTAATTATTTGGAAATATCTGAGAGATATTTGTAACTAATTAAATCTATCTGACATATGTGCAATATTTTAATTAAGAAGACTATATCTGAGTTATTGTTTCAGAATTAAAAATATCTAGAAGATTTAGAACTATATTATTTGGGAATATCTGATATAATTAATTAATTAACATCTATCTTAGATGTTACAAATAATTTAATTTAAAAAAATTATTTGAGTTACTGTAGAATAATTAAAGATATCCAAAACATTTAGAATTAAATTAATTGAAAATATTTGTGATTAATTAAACCTATCTTACATATCAGAAGCCATTGAGGTAAAGAAAAATATATCTGAGTTATTGTTGAATAATTGAAATATATCTAGATTATTTAGAAGACCATTATTTGAGAATAACTGAGAGATATTATGTAATTAATTAAATCTTTCTTACATATGTGAAATAATTTAATTAAGAAGAAGATATATGGGTTATTGTTAAATAATTAAAAATATCTAAAAGATTTAGAACTAAATTATTTGTGAATATCTAAATATATTTGTATTTAATTAAAATCTATCTTAGATATTTTAAGTAATATAATTTTGTTAAATATTTAAAATATCTAGAACATTTAGAATTAAATTATTTGGAAACATCCGAGATATTTGTAACTAATTAAATTTATCTTAGATATCTGGAATAATTTAATTAACAAAAATATATCAAAGCCATTGTTAAATAATTAAAAATATCTAGAAAGTTTAGAAAATTATTTAGGAATATCTAAGATATTGTAATTAATTAAAGTTTTTCTTGGATATTTCAAATAAATTAAATTAAAAACAATTAATCTAAGTTTTGTTAATTAATAAAAAATATCTAGGTGAGTAAAATTATGTGAGAATATTCCAGAGATATTTCTAATTAATTAAATGAATTAAAAACGTCTAAAATATTTAGAATGAAATTATTTGGGAATATCTTATGGATATTTATAATTAATTATTTCTCTTAGATATTTGAAGTTTTTCAATTAAGAAAAATAATACAAACTGTATAAGTGGCGGTAATATCCACGTCACTTAGATATTCGACCATTACTTTAAAACATTAAGTCACACGCGCCGACGTGTCTTACATCTCGACGCCATCAAAACAGCGCGAGAACTGAAATATATAGAGAGGGTGCCAACTTTAACTTGTCCATCCTTGTTAACTTTTTTATTTTTAAAGATAGAAAGTTGGTTGAATAGGAAAAAATTCAGCTTTTTCCGGTTTAACCGGAAATGGTATCGACCTTTTTTTTTACCGATTTTTAAATGGACACCCTATATGTTTTTATATGTTTGAATAGGAAAAAGTGAAATATCTTGGTTCTGGACGATTTTAAGCACACCTGTGTATAATGATTTTGTACAGCTAAAATTATTTCCTATCCATAAATGTAAAAATATAAATGGTTTCGTTTAAAAATCAAAAGTTGGTACCGTTTCCGGTCAAACCGGACATACTATAAAAGATTCAATTTGATATTAAAAATGGTTGTAAAAAATACTGAAACTTTTCCTATTTAAGTAACTTTCTATAGTTAACAATAAAAAAGTTTCATGGCAATAGTAAATATTGTTTAAATAACGCAAAATCAAAAAGTGAAATATGTTTTATACGAGTGATTTTAAGCATATACATACATGATGTTCAAAAACTAAAATTATTTACTATCCAAAAATGTAAAAATACACAGGGTGTTCCAAATAAAGATCAAAAGTTGGTACCGTTTTACGATCAAACCGGAAATACTATAAAAGATTTTATTTGATATTTAAAATGGTTGTAAAAAATACTGATACTTTTCCCATTTAACCAACTTTCTATCTTTGGAAATAAAAAAGTTAGCAATGGTGAACAAGTTAAAGTTGGCACCCTGTATACATACACTGGTGAGACGTTCTGTGTTTCTTTCCAATTTTAATATAAGACTATGGAGTAATGGTTCCTTTTTTTAACTACAATTTACTACATTTCTACTGCCAGATTTTGTTTACAGGTTTTCCTGGTCAGAAAATTACTTCTTATATTATTAAGAATTTGAAACATTGAACAAACAACAAACAGCAGCATTTAGCTTTTAGTGTAAGTGCAGTTATCATGATCCCAGTTGGCGTTACATGTTTAATTAGATTTACACAAGCCACACATTCACTGAGATTAATAATGAATAAGGAACTGCAGAGTGCGCTTATGCATTTACATGAAACATAAGATCAAATTACTTGATTAAACCCGTGTAATGCTGGTTTGTTTATTCTACTCTGGTAAGTGCAGGCGAACAATTAATGCACCACCAAACATATCTAACAAAAGTCGATCTTCTCAGTTACATCACAATTCAGAATTATGTTTCATTAGATTTGTTTTGAAATATTAAATATAAAAACTACCACATTTCCTTCTTTTTCCCTTTGAATATAAGCCAAAAAATACATTTAAAATTGCTCAAATTTGATTACTTAGCTCTCATATAAATTTATTCCTATTTCGGCCAATATTTGATCACGCTTCATACTTCATGAGGTTACATCAAAGGAAGTTACAAAATCAATATCTGTTGCGTTACCAAATATCTATAATTTTATCATTTTAAGTAAATTTTACCAAAAAAAAAACAGAAACTCGCTATTGTTTAAGAATAATGCAAGTCTTTCTTAAAAATGGGGAAAACACATCGCTGGTGCTTTCTCATACTTTTTACGTTTTAAATATTCTCGCGTCAATAAATGACTTAATTACAGTGTTTTAATAAAAGTTAAAGAAAGATTACATAAATTCAAAAAATGTAACGCCCCAGCGGGAGTTTGAAATTGCGATAGGCTGAGCAATAGGATTTCGTACCGTAACTGCAAACATAGTAGCAGCGACTAAGCCGCACGGAAGCAAGGTAAGCGCCCTTTGGCTAATTACAAATTGCGCTTGGGACATCGGACGAAAAATCGCTGTAAATAGTTTATTTGAAAAGTTATCAACAATATGCAAACAATGAAAAATATACTCTTTACTAATTAAGACTAGACCAAATTGATAGGCGTACTTAAAACAACGTCATTTAAAAAGTAGATGGACACAAAGACAAACATATAAACCAACAAGAAACGAAGACCGCAATTACAGAATAAAGATGAACCATGAGTCGAACAAACTAATTGAGACAGCAGATGTTCTTAGATCCATAAAGAAACAAAGATTACGCTGGTAAGGGCACATTAAGCCCATAGGCAACGGCTTTTTATATTTCATTAAACATTTATTGACGTCAATAAATATATGACGCCAAAAATTTATTTTCTGACGTCAAAATAATTTTTGATGTCGAAAATTGGTTTATTGACGTGAAAAACTTATTTGAGGCGTCCAAACTGTGTATGTTGTCTTCAAAAATGAACTTGTAATGCCAAAAATTTTTGAGCTCGGAAAATCACTATTTTAATGGTTAAATTAAAAAAAAACTTTGACGTGAATAAATAATTTTTTGACAGAAAATATTGATTTTATGGCGTCAAAAGTTAACAACATTTTACGACGTCAGTTATTACGTTTTACGCCAAAGTACAGTTTTGACGTCAAAAGTATGATATTTTTTTTACATCAATAGATACATTGTTGAATCAAAGAGGATTTTTATTATTTAGTTGTGTAAGCGAGTTTCAGACGGCAATAAATGATTTTTCGACGCGAAACAAATTCATATGTGATGCCAAACAATTATTTATTGCCTTCAAAAGCTTCGTTTCAGTTATTAATATTTAAATAGGTTTTTTTATATTCACATATTAAAATAAAAAACTCATTTTCAGACGTCTAACATTTTAGTTAGCAACAAGTCATTTATTGGCGTCACAAAATAATTGATGACGTCTGCAAATAATTATGAATAAAGAAGAGCATTTCAGTCAATTTTCATTATTTAGTTGTGTAAGCGAATGTCAGACGTCAACAAATGATATTTTACAGCAAAACAAATCAATATTTGATGTCAAAAAGTTATTTACTGCCGTCAAAAGCTACGTTTCATTTATAAATATTTAAATAGGTCTTCTTTAAACTCACATATTATGAAAACACATTTTCAACAGTTACATGTTGACGTCAAAATCTGTATTTGTTACGCCAAAAATTTAATGTTTGACGTCAGAAAATTATCTATTTAACGTGTGAATTAAAAAAAAAACTATTTAAATTTAATATATGAAACTGAGCTTTTGACATTCATTTTTTGACGTCTGAAACTAGCTAACACAACCAAATACTAAAAGTTGATATAAACTCTTTTTCCATAATTAGTTTCAGACGCCATAAAAGATTTTGTGGCGACAATAAATGACTTGCTGACGTCATGTATTGATTGACGTCAAAAAAATCAAAATTTTGACGTCAAAGCTGAATTTTTGTATTTAAAAAACGATTTACTGACGTCGTTAACTATTGTCGTGTAACGACGTCTCAGAAGAATTATTATACGTCCCATCCCGAGGACTATTTTGATGTTGTGATATCATAAATAACGCATTACCCATTCCCACTACTGCATTGCCACAGTATTACCAATTATTGTCCAGTGTGCTTTGACAAGCCGGTGGGGAGGTATGTGCGCCCTCTTTTGGCAGGTAATTCCCCTACCAGTGTGGTTCTAGTCCACGTTACTACCATACGTAGCCCATTGACGTCAAAAACTCAGTTATTATCATCAAAAACTCAATAATTCATCAGAAATGTTTTAGCAACTTGGAGAATATGTGATTTTGTTTTCCATAATTTAGCAAAGAAAGTGAAACGGCGTTACATAAGGGAATGAGTTAGTTGCATGGCGAACTGCGGATGCCGGTCACACGGTATTCCAACTGTCCACTCTGTTCCCCACTCGGATGGAAAACCAATATAGGAGTATATCTGCAACTAACCGTGCTTCGGAGGGCCGTTAAGCCGTCGGTCCCGGTTGCCATTTTAGCATCTTTGGCAATCGTAAACCATTTAGTGGAACTTCCTCCTTTTTCAACGGGTAAGACCAGCTCACAGAACCCGAATTAAGTTTTAAACAGGTCATTGGCCTATAATAAGAGGAAGAAGAAGAGAGATATAGGGGAACGGGTAAACATTAGAAGAAAATTTAACTAGTTGGCATCCAGATAGAAAAACGGCAAAAGCAAACCAGCATAGGTTTTGAGCTAAAAGAACGAAGTATGTGTGCGCTTTACTGCACACTGAAAAATCAATTTAAGCCCAAGGCTGGTAAATCTCTCTGATGAATAAGCAAAAAAAACGAGGTTGGTTCGTTAAAAAATGCAGGTAGGGTTGGTGTCGAGGTGTACGAAAACAACTGCCATCCATGCCTTCCAATTGCATTGTATTAACTGACATCAACATCACCATCAACCGGTAATAATTATATTTAATTTTTTATTTTAACACACGTCATTCTTTGATTGCCCGCCTTGTTTACATCTGAACGCTTAAGGCCTTAAACGAACACCTACACGAAGAAAGCCTCTCCAGGTTTAAAGATATTTATAACAACATACCATAGAATGACGGTTTTAATTTCAATACGCCCAGCACCAGCCAAATTTAGATTGCCTTATCTGAAATTTTTAATCTCCCATTCATGAAAAAGGTTGCACAACAGAATGATTCACTATTATCACATTGTAAACGGATCTTCAGCGGTTCATTTCAATTCTGCGGTACAAGCGACCTGCGGCTAGCATGGCATAACAGATAACGGAATTTTTCTAGTTGTGGAAATAAAATAGTTGCAATATTGGAGAGTTAAATAGGGGGAACTTACGCAATTATTGTCTCAAAATTAAGAAGTCATCATGTAATCATTCTTATATTATTGGAGAAAAAAACCTGCAATTATTCGGAAATACCAATCAATTTCTGTAATAATTTGAAAACGGGCAAGATTTCCATTGCAGAGAAAGCAAATTTCCGTCAACGAAGTAAAAACTCATTAAAACAAAGCGGGTTTTGTTAACAAACAGTAAATTACACAACGCAGAATTTTGAATAATTAACGAGGTGGCGGGAAAAGGCCGGCAAAACATTGGCATTAAGGCAAACAATAAAATTGTATATTCACAGTTTATTATTCCGAAAGGTGAGTAGGAGCTTGTTTTACTCGAACGCCAGAAATTCATGTGAAGAAATGCAGCAGCTTTAGTTCGTCGTATCTGGGTTACATATCACGCTCGTTGAGTGGTAGCATTTCCAGAATAGTAATAAACTGAGAACGCCAAAAACATACAGTGAATACGGTGGAAAACATATAAAAATTCCTTAAGAAACAAGGGAAACGTTCATGACACCGGCCAGCGTCCAGTTTAATAAAAATTCCGCCAAGGAAATGTCCTCTTTTATCTGTCTCCATAACAAAATTACACGCATTATAAACATACCTAAACATAAACCTGTATTTGCCGGTGTCGTTCGAGCCATTTTATGGAAGTTTAATCCAAAATAAAACTGTCTAGCTCGTAAACATGTAATAAAAGGGCGTAACAGTAAACATTTGGCTGCGCAAACACATAAAACGGTGTATGTAGGTACCGTAAATTCTCTTTTTCGATTCGCCTTACTTATGGTCATGGGGGCTGCAGCTTTCGATACCATTATTGGATACCCATTTAGAAACAATTTTTATTGGACGGTTCTTTGTTGCTAATATAAGCTACTTTTTGTTTGCTTTTATATAAACAAATGGAACAGTAAGAAAGTAACTTATTTGGCTGTTCCAATATAACAACAACTTTGAGGAAATTGAAAACACAGTGTTAAATATCCGAATAGAAAATCAAATTTTCCACTTCTTGCGTTTGCGTACCTCGAGAAACGTCTAGCATACTTTTTAACCTCCTGTCCTGCGTGGTGCTTAAAGTGACACAGGACAGTGGAGAAATATTGCTGTAACTACGATAATGATGTAAGAATTGAAGCTAAACCCCACACACCCTCAAAGACCGTTCTACGAGCTACAGGCAACACACATATCAGAGTAGTTTGGTGACTGTCCGAGGCCTTTAAAAAGAGCACGCCGAATTTTAAAATTTCGATGTTACTTCGGCCGAGAATGGAACACTAGTGAGCGCCCAGCAACTAAACCACTACACCAATCAGCGCGGCCAAAACTGCTACTAAACGTGTCAGAAATTATAAGTTGCAATTTTATTTTCTTTGAGAATTGCGACAATTTACCAAAATTCTGGAAAATTACTTGTTAAATATTCATACCACGTATTTGCAAGCACACATCTCTTCTAAATGCTATTTTATAAAGACAGCCCAGTTTTCTTTTAAAAAAATTACAAAAAAAATCAACAACCGCCGCTACTATCTGTAAATTAAAATCTAAAGAAGATTTTCAGTTAATTTAAAAAAAAACGGAAATTATACAGGTGGTCAGTATTTTACTGGAAACATAAGAAATGAGTGCCACAAGGAAGAGGTAATGTATGGGGCCTACTGGGGATTTACGAATCGATTGATACATTTAAATCTTTTTTTACAAATGTATGTATAAATGGACACTTTTAAATTGAATAAAATTATCCATGAATCCCCACTTGGCTTCGTGGTTCTCACTCATGCCAATGTTTCCAGTAAAATAATGTCAATCTGTTTAATCGAAGCCTTTGCGAAGTTTCAAATAAAAAACATCTTCAGTTGTATTTTTCTAGAAGTATCGGAATTTTTCTTAAATTTCTGTTCCGGGTGCGTAAAAATATGGAGCGTTCTTTTACTTTTTAGTAGTAACGATTTTCGGCTAAGTAAAAGTATAATACAAAGTGATTTGCAAATATCTGGAAGATATTTTGAAATATTTAAATATATTTTTAAATATTCAGAAGTATTTTCAATATCCATATTTGATTTATTAAAAAAAACGTCGGTAGAATAATATTATATTTTAGATATTTGTAAATAAAAATTAGATACTTTCTAATTTTAAAAATAATTTACATCCTTTTTTTCATATGTTATTAAAACACCTTCACTGGCAAACGCGGGTGAATATATTCAAAAACATACAATATCCAAAGCGATTGCGAATCAGATATGGGGCGTAGAACTGAAAGCATTAAAGCTACATATATTTTATTGTTCACTTTACTGTAATTGAATGATAACTCCTAGGATACGAGATATGTAAACATGTCCATAACAACCGAGGCGTAATGAGAGGGCGTAATGAATTCATTACGCCCTCAAAAAATTTATTTTTTTAAGAACAACTAGTTCAACTTGTAATACAGAGAATTAAGTGGGAGTGTATTTTCCAGAATAAAAACAAAATTAGACAATAATTTTACATATTAATATATGTGAAACTTACCAATTATTGAAAGTACGCCAATAGTACAGACTCATTTTCGGTCTCTATTTCATGTTTTATTTGCCATATCCTAAAGGTTTCGTACTCTTTTTCATATTTTGCTTTTGATTTAAACGGTAGCAAACTTTCCGTTGCTTTTTGAGCATTTTCTTGTACACATTTTGGTAGCGTATTCATAATTGCAATTCAAAAACAAATTTGACAATTATAAGTAAACAATCTGTTTTTGTTTCATAGGCTACCAGATATTGTATTTATGTAGGTAAAACGTACACAAAGATGTCAATTCTTTGTTTTTCTTTAAAGAACAAAGTGAACAATAAAATCTTGTATGCACCACGGCGTTACCGAATGATTACGCCCATCGAACGATATCCATCGTTCTCCGGGCGTAATCATCGTAGTAACGCACTTGGTGCATAAATAGCTATTAAATTAAATAAACATATCTTAGTTATTTTTAAATCGTGTGAAAATATACTTTTATTTTGGTGATATTTGAAAATGAAAACATTAATATCTTAAAATTTTTATTATTTAACAATATCTTTGATATCTTTTATTATACAAAACTATCTCTTAGCTCTCTATACATAAATGAACTAAGAGTATTCATGAAATTTATTAACTAACATAGTAAGTTAATGGAGAACTCAGAATCATTAAAAACATCTTAGATATTAATACTCTCCGAGAAAATCCTGCATGAAGTTTTAAATAATTAAAAATAGCTTAGAGATATGTTTAAATAATTAAAAATACCTCTGCGATACTTTCAAAATAAAGATAGATATTTTAAAATAATATAATAATATTCAAATATCGAAGATTAAATATTATATTGACATTAGAATATTTGATACTTTAAATGATAATTAGATATTTTAAAACAACAAAAATATTGAAAAATTAAAATCACATACAAATATCTAAGATATTTTAAATTTACATTACATATTTCAAAATATCTAAGATAAGCTGTGCTCAAAAGCTGTGTCGAAATGAAAAAACTTAGTTCGTAGTAGCGTCAAGTTGAGACAATTCCGGATTTAAGATATAGCAGATAGATAGAGGGTTTAAACCCATCACCGCGAAAAAAGACGTCCACGACGCCGCAGCTACCTTGATGTTTGATGCGGCTTCCAGAAACATTGACGCCTGAAGCTGCGCCGCCGATTTTGAGTGCTTTTACGCGGTATTTAGTTATTAATTGCTTAACATTTTCGTATAATCTATTTTCTTATAAATACCGAGTTATTTCTTAGTAATAAAAATATTCGATCTTTAGCCCTTGTTTCATAAAAGACTTTTCTAATTATTCAAACAGACGTTCCAAGTCTACACAATTGCTGCATGCTACTGTGCATAGTATTCAATTTTCTTGTAACTGTTGGGACTAAAAACGATATCATATAAAAATATGTCTAAAAATGTTAATAATTGCAAAAAAGTATGACGAAGTCTAAGTTCTTCTCTCATTTTTCTGTTCGAGTGTTTGGACTTCCAAATAACAAGTTTTGCTACATAAAGTTATCTTAAATAAGTTTGTGTTAACACCGATGCACGTGCGAGTTTCTCGAGGCGCCTTCATTAAAAGAAACAATTTCAACTTCCAACAGTTTCTTCACTATCGAGCCCACAAATCATAATTTCTAATGAATATGCGCAATTACCATCGACCTAGCTTAACTTATGTCACTTTATCCAACAAATGTCGTGTAACGTATTCCAGTCACGACAAACCACAATGAATGCATTGTTCTTATTCAAATTGGCCTATTTTAGATACAATTGGAAAGGGATGCTAGAAGAGCTCGTTTTAAGCTTCCCCGTTCTATTGCACTTGTATTCTAATTCAAGTGTTATGCATAAACATAAGATGCAAAGCAACGCGAAGCATCATTTAAAAGATCGCTTCAAGTTTGAAAATGGAGGTTATTTCCACGTACTAATAAAACTTAGAAGCCCGTTCCAAAATTACCCGCCCTAGGTACGTATCAAATTTAAATTTAATAGTGCGTCTTTGTACTTCCTCGAGCGAAGTTTTAAGCTGGAAAAGCGTGCCGGCGAAAGAAACCAAAAATACGTTGTTTGTAAATTCTGGATTGAGTTGTATCGTAAAATAACCCTACTTGGTGCCCCAAGATTCTCGCTCCCCTCTAAAAACAGACCCTCAAATAAACATCAGCGACGCCCAGACATTAAACCAATTGAAGAAAACCAGATATGCTAATTTTGGTTGGCTTTAATTAAGAAATTAAAGAATTATCTGAACATCTCAATCGCGCCCCTACTAAAATGGAACCGGCAATTTTTATGGTTCACATAGTCGATAAAATAATCGTAGTTTAACTCCGGGAATCAGCCAACTATAGATAAGCATCGGCAGTAGAGAATGGAACTATAAAATACATATTAATCATACTTTAGCTATGGTGGATTATTCCGCGAGCAGCGCGATAAGAGCTCAGCCCTGTAAGTATAAGGTATACGGGATGATGGGGTGGAAGTTAAATGGGGGAGACTGAAAGCTGCTGCTTCAGTTGCAGCAGCTGATCGATGAGGGAATATTACACGATAAGAGTACATAGAGGATATGTTATGTGTACGGTAATAAAATAAGGCAATCTAGAGAGTTACTACGCTCCGATAAAATCAAATAAAAATTTTATTGCAATTCTGGGAATATAAACCAACAGACATGCACTTCCCGAGAAGTTTGTTTATTTTCTAACGATTACTTGATCGCGATGCTATTGTTATTGGTTTTAAAACTTCACTTAACTGACAAACTGAACACAAAGAATGTTAAATAACATCGAGACTTTTCTCCTGCAAAATCGAGGGTTAAATTTCATATTAGGCTGCGTGTTTGACTTTGTCAAATTAAAGTTAACGATCCGAAGCAATTACAATTACCGTTGACAATTTTCCCTACACTAATCAATAGTTTAAAACACTGAGGAGACGAATAATTTGACCAATACAATTAGTACCGAAATACTATATCAGCGATTTAAATCAAGTGATTTTTTTAACGAATCATGATTTGAATCAAGATTCTAAAACCAGAAAACCAAGTGCAAAACTCAGAAATGTACACTCTACAGGCATCCCATACCGTCAGGATGCAAGGGATTATGGATTTAAATGAGTAACTACTAACCCGGGTCAGCTCCTTTAAAGTTACAATGTTTGCTTTGGTCTTTTCATTCCTCAGTAAACATTCCCAGTGCAAGTTTTAAATGCAGCATTAGCATGAAATTTTTGTTATTCAACGTCGATTCGAGAAATAAAAAAAACATTGGCCTGTTAAAAAATATTTTTTAAAGTGCGCCAAATAGGGGAGAGAGACGTGGGTTGCCTCAGGACGCATTTGCAGTATTTCGAGTACTTCAAGTCCGGCAACACTGTAAGTGGTATCATATGAATCAGGGAGCTATCTTTTATCAAAAAATCCTGTTTACTACTGATTTGGAAGATCTTAATAGAAGCAGTACGAGTTTTGTGGTTTTGAAATTGTATAAACAACACATTTGTTTTAATGATTGCCTGACATATACAACCTAAAGGTTTGCTTTTTTTAAGTATTTAAAAAGTAGGCCAACCAATTCCTATTTCGCCTATGTTAGTGTAAATCTATATGAAAATAGTGTGAGTCGACAAACCCGTCATGTGGCTGGTTGGCCCATCGTGGGAGGTTAAAG
The DNA here is from genome assembly GCA_958336395.1 of Ctenicera cuprea. Classification (NCBI taxonomy): domain Eukaryota; kingdom Metazoa; phylum Arthropoda; class Insecta; order Coleoptera; family Elateridae; genus Ctenicera; species Ctenicera cuprea. The sequence continues at coordinate 62,122,247 of OY284487.1, forward strand.
AAAAACGTGCATAACTTAACAAAGTAATAATTTAAAACAAATGTTATTGGAGAAATTATTACCTAATCTAACCTATCAGAGCCTAAAGCTTCGCACAAGTTTACAATAATCCCAAAAAAATTTTAAGTCATATTATAAAAGTGCACCAACTACGTCCCGCACTCCCCTTCTACGATCGAGCTGTAGCTTCTAGTCCACACATCGAGCTTCTCTAGCAACTCGTCTGTAAACGTCATATTTCCAAATTTTTATCCCTGTCTGCTGCTGTCTGCACTAAAGGACATGTACAGTGTACATCTAACAAATGCGTCATGACTATTTCGTAAGGAACAAGTGGTCAGTTACCTGTTAGTATTTTTATCTGTTAATTTTTTGTATGTGCAATAAAAGTCAAAATAAAAGTACAATAAAAACTAATGCAAAATACGAAGTAGCAGAACGAAATATTATAATGATTGTTATGTTTAAACTATGAATTTTTGTATTATTTGTCTAATAGTTCTGCCCATTATTTAGAATTGTCTCCTAATTTGTTGTTGTTTTCCCATGTAATAAAACATCCTTTTGTCCGATATATTTGCTTCTTTTAGTATGATTTTTTTTAAACGATTTAAGTCCTCGGTTTATTTTTTATTTCCAGTTTTACATTTTAGGCATCAGATAAATATGTACATAATATGCTTTAGGGTACAAGAAAACCAAGGAAAATCTTGGAAAATCCAAAGAAATTCCCGCAAATCCGAGGAAATCCAGGAAAAATCCGAAGAAATTCAAAGGAATTCCAGAGGAAATCCAAGGAAATATCGAAAAAATTCAAGGAATGCAGAGGAAATCCAAGGAATTACGAGGAAACCCACGGATATTCGAGGAAATCCAAAAAATTACGAGGAAATCCAAGGAATTTCGAGAAAATCTTAGGAATTCCAAAAATTCTCGTAGTTCTAACAAATTTAATCCCGATCTGATAACTCGTTTTTGAGTAAATAAGCGTTACAAAAACTCGAATTTAACAAAATACTTTTGAAAATTTTAAAAATTTTAAATAATTTGCCCTTCGCAGTTTTCCTATAGCTAATATAATACAAAATTTTAACCCGATCTGTGAACTCGTTTTTTAGTAATAAAGCGCTAAAGTAAAAATTTTCAATAAAACTAGGCGGTCGCCATTTTGAAGCAAAAGCGTTGGATTTACACTAAGGTCTTATATCAGATACGCCTTTAATATTTAATAAATTCAATTCCTGAAAATAATGCAACTAAAAAAAATGTCGAATTTCCGCTATCGGTTTCAGACTATTTAAAACTTATTATCCTGATGAATAAAAATACCGGCTTTTTTTTAAGGCCGAAAATTTTGGGATTGCAATAGCTTCACCCCCGGGATTTTTCACTGCAGAGAATGCAGCTGAGGTATGATTTTTTTATGACAATTCAGCCGACAAGCGTGGAGTCGGAGAGAGCGTTTTTGGTTGCCGGAGTAGTTATCAGCATCAGATCACGACTTGGTGACGCTACTTTGGACGAACTTTTGTTTCTGTGATATTTTCAAATTTCTACAAAAAAAAGAAATTTTTCTATTTTATTTTGCCACCAACAAATTAGTTAACGCGTAACATTGAATTTTCTCTTACAATAGACCAGTCCCGAGATCAGTCCCGAAATCAATACCGAGATTCGAGATTTTTCATTTTCGATCCCGAAATACCGGGATTGAAATTTCTCTCGGGATTGTCTTCCCTATTCATTTCCCGTACTGGAAATACAAGAAAATAAATATATGCTATAGTCATATCAGGCTGCTACAGAATATCACACCGGTGCAAAATGGGAAATAAAAAAAAACAATTTCTGTATTAAGACATTCCGTACAGTTCACTTGAATATAAATTAAATACTGGGAAGACGTCATATATTAGCAAAATTCCAAGAATTCCAAACAACATCCCGTGAATTCCCACTTCGACTTTTCTAAAGAACTAGAATTCCTTAAAGCCTATGTAATCTGCAAAACATTGTAAAATATTTGAAGAATTCTGTAATTTTTAAGCATTGTTGTAACGTTGAAATAAATCCAGCAAAAGTTTGCAGTTTCTGAAAGAAAGTTTCCACTCTTTGTACAACGTACAAGTCAAGCTTCAGATTAAATGTACTTTGATAACGATCTGACATTTTACAAGATTTTTATTTATTTGCCAAAGTATTGTTTTGTACTTAAATTGTCAATTCCTTTGCACCTGCAAAAGAATTTCAGAAATACCTTAGGGTGGTAATTAATTAACGAACAAATTAAAAGGATTTTTTTCAGTTATACATCCAGATATTGTTATTTAACACTTAACGTTGCCAAATTCTCATTAATCACAATCTACTGTGAAGTCGTATAAGCAATCAACAACTGTCAAACTCGTGTTAATTGTTAGTCGGAGGTTCTGCTTCATAATTAAATCACCAAGTCAATATTTCCAAACAGCAACACCCACACCGACTACAAATTAGCAGACGAACTCGTTTTTATTTAGCAATGATCTAATGATGATTGCTTAAAAATATGGACTGAGCAACTTTGAAGACTTCTTCTTCCACTGTCTATTGATTATTTGTAGCACAACAAAACATCGCTTGAAAAACTCTCCACAGCACATCCTCAACATGTGTAAATATTTAAACTTTATATACAATTCTCCAAAGTACAATGACCAAGTTAAAGTCGCCACGGGAAAAAAACTTTTGTTGGTGATGCCTTGTACGTCAATATGTCAATATTGATCAGGTGCTTAACATGAGATAAAGGTGAGGGTACGATGAAACTAAAGAAGTTCAGAATTTTGACCTTTGCACCTTAACAAAAGCTAACACAATAAAACACAAAGGAAGTCGTACTTAACACCAAAATTAATCCTTAATTGGACATCTTCTTCTTGTGTTAACTTGTAATTTATTTATTATTACTGCTTCTGCTTAACACTTCCTTGAAATACATATCTGTTTTAACTTCTTACGTTTTTTCAAAAAACAGGGTGGCCCACCGAAAACGAAACAGGCGTATTTTATCACACTGGACCTAAATTTTTCTAAAAACGCCCGGCCGGGTCAAATTAATTTGTAGGGGGGGCATGTAATATGGCTATTTCCGTTCGCCTACCAGTAACCCCAAAATTGAAGCGATTTCCACCCTAAAAATTCTAAATCGCAAGGAGTATTAAAAGACATACCATTTGAAAGCTCGATGAATTTGCTTTACAGCAGTGTTTTTATTTTTGGATTCCGTGGATTGGTTCCCGCGAAAAGCAGTCCATAGAACTATACCCCTTGCCATTAAAAAATTTTAGGGTGGAAATCGACCCAATTTTGGGGTTAAAGGTAAGCGAATGGAAAAAGCCATATTACATGCCCCCCTTGCAAGTTAATTTGACCCGGCCGGGCGTTTTTAGAAAAATTGAGGTTCAGTGTAATAAAACACGCCTGTTTCGTTTTCGGTGGGCCACCCTGTATGTATAATCGCACTTAGTAATCGTCAGGGTATACCGGGTAATTCAAAACATATGGAATGCGTTTTCAGAATGGATTCAGAATCTAAAAACAATAAAATGCGTTCCCATAAACGTGGACCTGGAAGAGTTTCTTTACGGAGTTACAGCCTCCTGTATATGGAACAGTCCAATCAAATTTTTGTCTATAACTTTCGTAATAGTTGCACTAAAATTTAATTCTATTAATGCTGGGAACAGGATTCAGATTTTTGGATATCCATGTATGGCGTAAGCCAAAATTCCAGTATCCGGATTCATTCTTTTATGTTTAGATCCGAATTTCAGTTTTAACATGGCGATCTAGATTTCGGATTTTTTTATGTCGATTCGGATTTTCTATGGGGATTCAGATTTCCGATTTTTATTCTGATCCGAATGTGGAATTTTTAATTTCGATTCAAATTTTAGATTGTCCGATACCCAGCCCAACTGTCATGTCGTGGTTAAGGGCCTGCACTGGGTTTAACGGCGTCGGATTGTGCTTAGCACATCCGTCAAACCGTGCACTCCTTCTGCTGTCGTGGACAAGTCTCGCGAGCGGAAAAGAGTGTGTGGGGGTCTTGGCTTAACCGCCCGGACCAAGAGGAGACAACCTCAATAAAAACCAGCCTCCAATGGTGGAACAGCTACGCCGGAGGTTGCAAACAAAAATAGCGAACTCTGGATACCGGGGGACCTCCAGTTTTAAGTACCCTTATCACGATAACGCGGGGCTCTGTCGTGATGGACGATTTATTTCCCTTGCGACTCGTGGGAACAATATGGAAGACCAAAATTTATTATTTTTAAATTATTTTTCAGACGAAGGGGAACCTCCAGTTGAGGAAACCCCATCGCCAATGGAGGCAGAGGAAGGCCAAAACAACCAAACCTCTGATCCTACAGCGATGCAGGAGTCGGAACCAGAAGGCAGTGGCAATCCCACAAACCTTACTGGCGCGGCTGATGTACAACATGCTGCCTCAGGGATCAACCGCATGAAACTTGGGAAACCAAGACTATCCGGTGCACAGAAACGGAAGCAAGCAATAGAGGCTGCGAAGGCGGCTGGGGAACCGATCAGACCCAGGAAACCAAGGGCAAACCGGCAAAACCAAGAACCTACAGCAGGCACTTCAACCAGCAAAGATTCTAGGGTAGCTAGTAGCAAGCGACTGAGATCTGAGGGAAGCACTCCGTCTTCGACGAAGAGCCAGCCCCAGAAAAAGTCAAAAAAGTCAGAAGGCGGCGAGCCGCTGCAGGTAAAACCCAGCACGTCCCAGAAAGACGTGTCTGGGGCGACCTACAGCCAAGCTCTAACCGCCTCAAAGATGGCTATCACTCTGGATAACTATCCAGAAGAAAAACTGTCAGAAGAGCAGTCAAAGAAAATACAGATGGCTGTTATGGGAGAGATCTGGAAATGCAAACCAGAAACCGCACCCCAGTTTAAAAACAGCTACGCAGATAAAGGAGTAGTGTACTTCACATGTGCGAACGAAAAGTCAAAGACATGGCTAACGGAGTGGACACCCAAACTCGAGCTGTGGGAAGGCGCAGTCCTCAAAGTGGGGTTGGCGAGGGACATAGTCAAGACCACCAAGGTCGTAGTATGGGTGCCAACAGAACTCCTTGGCGTGACTCAAACACCAAAGATACTCCAATTGCTGGAAACCCAGAATATGGGCCTATCAACAAAGGAGTGGCACGTCGTCACACGAAAAGAGGAACCCAAAGGGACAACTCTCGTAATGAGCATCGACGATGGCTCTTTGAAGACGCTGAGCGGAATGGGCTTCAAACCCTATCTGGGACTAACTCAGCTCAACTTCAAAGTCTTAGGAAGGAAGGAAATGCCTAAAAATGCTGAGGGTAATGCAGATCAACCTTCAGCACAGTAAGGCGGCTTCTGCCTCACTATGCAGACTGCTAGCAGCAGACAACATCGATGTGGCCCTCATACAAGAACCCTGGTTAGTCAAGGGCCGTGTAGCAGGCCTCGGAGAAGCCAAAGGTAATATTATTTATGACTTACACTCTGGCAATGTAAGATCCTGTATCTATGTCAGGAAGAATCTACAGGCTTTAACACTGCTTAATTTCTGTTCTAGAGACCTAGCAGCCATAAGACTGAGCTATCATAAAAACGGAGCCAGCAAGAAGCTAATATTCGCTTCTGCTTACCTCCCATATGACTCACTCAACCCACCACCTTCAGAGCACGTGGAGAGGCTGGAGAAATTCTGTGAGGACTCTAACCTCCAGATGATCATCGGAGCAGATGCAAACGCTCACCATACCGTGTGGGGCAGCACTGACACGAACAACAGAGGTGAGTCACTGTTAGAATTCATAATCTCCAGAGATCTGGTAATCTTGAATAAAGGCAATAAACCAACTTTTGTTACAAGGGTAAGGAAAGAAGTAATTGACATAACCATTAGCTCTCCGTATATCAGCACACAGGTGGCTAAGTGGTATGTGTCTGAGGAGCCATCCCACTCAGATCACAGGTATATACTCCTGGAAATCGTCAATGACGATAAAACATTGGAGATGTACAGAAACCCACGTAAAACCAACTGGCTGAGTTACAGGAGCGAACTGGGCAATAACATTAAGCAGGTTATGCAAAGTCTGAGAAATCCTTATGAAATTGAGGTAGCCTCAGAACAGGTACAAGAGGCAATAATAACCTCTTATCATGAAAGCTGCCCTCAAGTAAGGCGAATCACCAGCAGAACAGTAAACTGGTGGAATGAAAACCTTGCTCAGTTAAGGCAGAAAACCAGGAAATCATACAATAAGGCGAAAAAAACGAATGAGTGGTTGGAATATTCCAAAACACTCACCGAATACAATCGGGAACTAAGAAAAGCCAAAAGAGATTCATGGAGGAAGTTCTGTGAAGATGTAGAATCTACATCTGAAGGAGCAAGACTCTACAAACTCATGGCAAAGGACCCGATAAATCCACTGGGGACACTTATAAAACCCACAGGGGAATATACGAACAATGGTAAGGAAACACTGGAGGTCCTACTCCAAGTGCACTTTCCAGGTTCGATGAACGTAAACCTTGAGCCTATCAATGACCAGCAAAACCTAGAACAACTCTATCGTAGAGCATCTAGGGACAGCTGGCGGATAGCCAATAGGGTAATAACGTACGATAGGGTCATCTGGGCAATTAACTCATTTGAGGCCTATAAATCTCCTGGTCCTGACGGGATATTCCCTGCTCTGCTACAGCAGGGCAAGCAAGACCTAGCACCAATCTTATGTAAAATATATAGAGCCAGCTTGGCACTAGGGTATGTGCCAAAAGCATGGAACCAAGTAAGGGTCGTCTTTATACCAAAACCGGGGCGGAATTCATACGCCCAGGCAAAGGCATATAGACCTATATCCCTATCATCGTTTGTGTTGAAAACAATGGAGAAACTGATTGAAAAGCATCTTAGGGAAACCTGTCTAATAGAGAGGCCACTACACCCTAATCAGCATGCATACCAAGCAGGAAAATCGTGCGAAAGCGCATTACATCAGCTAATCTCAAAAATAGAGACAGCACTGACCAACCAAGAAATAGCATTAACTGCATTTCTTGACATAGAGGGCGCATTTGATAACACCTCATTTGAATCAATGATACTGGCTGCTAGTAACCGTGGAGTTGAAGACACCCTATGCAGGTGGATGAAAGCCATGTTACAAGGCAGACAGATTCAGACGACATTGGCAGGTGAGACAGCACAGGTGTCTGTGGCCAGAGGATGTCCTCAAGGCGGAGTCCTATCTCCCCTGCTCTGGGACTTGGTCGTAGACGAACTGCTAGTCTCACTGAACAAATCTGGCTACTACACACAGGGGTATGCGGATGATATCGTCATACTCATAGTGGGGAAATATGCCAATACAGTATCAGAGCTCATGCAAAGAGCTCTAAAAGCTGTTGAAGGGTGGTGCATAAAGGAAAACCTAAGGGTAAATCCTACAAAAACAACACTAGTCCCCTTCACTAACAAAAGAAAGCTGGATGGGCTACGGCTGCCAACTCTCTTTAACCAAGTTGTACAGATGAGAGGAGAGGTCAAATATTTGGGCGCGTTCCTAGACACCAAGTTGACCTGGAATCAGCATCTAGACAACATAACCAACAAATGTAAAACGGCATTAATGATGTGCCGGAGAACAGTTGGAAAAACCTGGGGATTAAAGCCACACATGGTACACTGGTTATACATTGCAGTGGTAAGACCCATGATAACCTACGGCTGCCTGGTTTGGTGGCCAAAGGTCAAACAAAAGCAGGCAATCGCAAAACTCACAAAAATTCAGAGGCTAGCATGCCTATGCATAACAGGAGCAATGAAAAGCTCACCCACGGCAGCCATGGAAATAATGCTAAACCTACCCCCCCTCGACATTTTCATCAGGGGAGAGGCCAGGATGGCGGCATACAGGCTGACATGTAACATGAACTGGAAAACCCAGAACAACCTTGGGCACACCAGAATCACAAATGATATCGCAAACCCTCTTTTAAACATGGGTAGCGACACTATGATTCCAAAAATTTCATACGACAAACCATTTGAAATCCAAATGGACTGGGATCAATGGCGTCGTAGGGAAGAACAGAATCCGTCAAGAGGGCTGATCTGGTACACAGATGGGTCTAAGATGGATAACGGGTCAGGTGCTGGAATACACGGCGAAACCCCAAGGCACAACATGCATGTCTCACTGGGGCAAAACACCACGGTATTCCAAGCGGAGATATTCGCTCTGGGAACCTGTGTCTGTGAGAATTTGAGAAGGCAAACCAAAGGCAAACCTATCCAAATACTCACTGACAGTCAGGCAGCCCTAAAGGCATTAGCATCAAAGCAGATAAGATCCAAGCTAGTTTGGGAATGCCTGCAAAACCTGAAAACCCTGGCAAAACACAACCAAGTAACACTGGTGTGGGTGCCAGGTCACAAGGGTATAGCAGGCAATGAAAAAGCAGACCAACTAGCGAGGAAAGGATCTGAGGCAACCTTTATTGGTCCTGAACCAGTACTAGGTATCACGAAGGCGACAGCACGTGGGGTAATAACTGAGTGGATTAAACAACAACACCAGCAATATTGGAACCACGTGCAAGGACAAAGACACAGTAAACTGATGATGGGAAGACCATCTCAGACTTTAACAACTGAAATACTGAAACTCAACAGAAATAATCTTAGAATTGCGACGGGGCTACTAACCGGTCATTGCAATCTAAGGAAACACATGCACAGAATGGGCGTATATACAGAAGAACCCATATGCAGACTCTGTAATGAAGAGGAAGAAACTGCCTCTCATGTAATCTTTGAATGTGAAGCATTAAACCGCCGACGTCACAACCTGTTGGGCGAAATAGACCCACAGGTAGGCATACCGGAAAAAGATCTGGTCCACAGGCTACTAAACCTAGTAAAGGGTCTTAACCTGTTCACCTAATTCAAAACGCAAGGGCAGAGAAACACAATAGGCCTTATTGGCCGGGGTGTTCAGGGACTCACAAAACCGTGCTCTGCAATTGCTACTACCAATAACCAATAACCAATAATAGATTGTCCGAAAATTATTTTATTTCATATTATTATGTAAAATTTTAGTTTCGCGGATTCGGATTTTATAATTCGAATTTTCAAAATTCGGTTTGTTATTATTATTATAATTATTATGTAGTAAGTAATTTTGAAATTCTAATCTAAGGCTGGCAACTGGATTCAGATATCCGGATTTTTTGTATACCTTCAACAATATTGAATTAAAAATTGTTTTATTCATACTCAAAAAACATTATTAGATTTTTCATTTTCAAGAGGCTGTAACTCTGCAAAGAAGCGTTTCGGGTCAATATTTATAGAAATGTTTTACATTGTTTTCAAATTCTGAATAAAATAATCGTACTTTTTTTAATATTGGACACGATATTTCTTTCAGAATAAATAAAATTGGTAAATATAAAATACGTTGGATTAAAATTCAAACTTCAATGGGAAACATTTCTCATAACTTTCCAACCGAGAACGAAAGTGATAACTATTACATCTTATTACCGTTGTAAATGAATGAATCACACAATTATTATTGTACTGATGAGAATGAACTAATACACAATACAGGAAGATTATATAAATGGGCGGAAGAAATAGCCCACACTTAGAGAGTGGAAATAATGAAATTAGGTAACACTAGGATCATAACAAGAGTGCTCTTGTATCACAAAGTATTTCCTCAGAAATGGGCGAAACAGGTCGCTGGTACTTTCCCATACGTTTTAAGTTTTAAATGTTCGCGCACCAATAACTGAGTAAACGACATTGTTTTAACAAAGATTAAAGCAAGATAAAAAATAAAAAATAGTAACGCCCCAGCGCAGCGACGGCCTGTGCAATACGATATCGGGTACAGTATAAGAATAGTGCTATGATAACTTCGGCTAGCCACATAGGATAGGAGCACAGTAGCCGACCGTAACTTACAACTGATTAGAAGCGCTTCGGACTTTGGACCAAAATCGCTGTAATAGCTTTATTTTAGGAGTTACCAAAAATATGCAAAGAATGAAAAATATATTTTTTTAATTAGAGCATATTGATAGCTTCTTCTTCTTCCTCTTGTTATAGGCCAATGGCCTGTTTATTACCCGCAACTAGTGCGGGTTCTGTGAGCCCTCTTCGCACGTATGCCGGGCAGGAGGCTGGCCTTACCCGTCGAAAACAGAAGTTCCACTAAATGGTTTACGATTGCCAAAGATGTTAGTACGACATCCGGGACCGACGGATTAACGTGCCCTCCGAAGCACGGTTGGTTGCATACCGTGTGACCGGCATCCGCAGTTCTCCGCCGTGCAACCAACCTTATTGATAGCCGTAGTTAAAATTGCGTAACTTCCCGAAAATGCGTTGTTGAAATTAAAAAGTATGTTTTTTTTTTCCTTTTATTTAATTTAGTTGAAAATTCTAGTTACTTTTAATAAACTACTTCAAATAGGCTGTCAACTTGTTCAAAGTTTGTAACATCTCGGGTTAGCGTTTTTAAATAAAAAATTATTCAATTTAAAATTTTTCAAAAATTCCTGGAGGACGTCAAAGTTAAATTTGGAAGATTAGTAAAAACTGATTTTGTAGTTCATAACAAGCTCTATCGGCCCAGAAAGTTTAAAAAACATGGTATGGGCAGTTTTTGAAGGACAATTTTTTGATGTCCTAAATTTTGAGCCGCTAGTAGTATACATCACTTGATTATACTTATTAAGGGCTATCAAATAATACGACAATTTGTATTGATTGGATATTTTGTTTTTGAGTAATCGGACATTAAATTTAAAAATTTTAAAAATTCGAAGTGGCCTTCGTTTTGAAGATACAGCATTTGAAAACAAAAGCATTTAATTTGTTTTTAGATGCACTACAACTCTTATGTATTCGAAATTTCAAAAAAGAGGGTCTAATTTCCGTTTCCGTTTTTGGTTCCGATAAACGACCTTACAAAGAACCACCTGCAACTAAAAAACTTCCACACACCAAATCTTATAATAATCGGTCAAGGGGGGGTTCCGGCCATACAGAGGAACAAACGCGGTTTCCAATCTCACAATAATTTCTGAATATATCTGTGCTAGTGTAAATAAAACCAATTAAAGCGAATCTATTCACTCCTGCTTCGAAACTACACACTGCTCTCGAAATTAGTGCATATTTTCAAGATGCAATTACAAGTCAGAAACGTGCAAAACTAAATTGTCGTACGTAATTAAGCAATAAACTATTTGTAAACTTATGTAATTGTCTTTTGTATGTTATGCACGAGTTGCTTTGTATTGCACATTGTACACGTTAATAAATCTGCATGATTTATACTGCAGGTAACATAAAGTAGTTCCGATAAAAATTTTAAAGAAAAAGGCTTATCGCACGGTGTGATGTAGTGTAATGGTTGCCTTTTATATGACTCACATTATACGTGAGCGTGAGGCGATAATGACTAATTTATGTTGCATTATTCTGGATTTAACATGGCTTCATTAACGTTTCCTACAATCTAACTAAATTATTCGCCCACTTTTCTAGGAACAATTTTTTTCATTAAAATTGATGTCAATTAGTGCCAGCAAAAAAATCACGTTAATTACACCATTTTTGCATGAAGATTTTATCTTAATGTTCAGATTTGAGGAAATTTCGCTTAAGCGAACAATTCTAGGAACTTTTTAATTTTTTAGAGTACTGCTTGGTACCACAAACACAACACTTTCGTACTGTTTGTTTTAATTACAACATGCAATAGGATAGGCCCATTACTCAACAAAAAACCTTGAAATGTTACTCAAACGAGAGAAAAATTTCCGCTTCTTTATTAAGAAACTGATAAAATCATGAAAAGTTAACAAACCGGTTGATGTTGGTTGATACATCATCAACATTGCAGTCAGCGCTAGGTATGAACGACCTTGATATTGCTGCAAAGGTGCTTATTATAGAAATCATGAGGTAATTCTAAAGAGTATAACATGACTGTTCTCGTTAATTAAAACTGTCTAACACTCCGATAATTATAAACTTCTGTGTATGGTATATATCTGGAACTATCTGTTGGGAAATGATGCTGGTGAAGCATAAAATTTAAAAACATCGTCCATTAGTTTCATGCGACATTCCAAATTTCTTGGTTTTTAATTAATGCCTTTCTTTTACTTTCCCATACTTTCAGTGTTGGAAGGTATTGTGATCGTAAACATTTACAATTCTGAGACCTTGACGGAAATACATGTTTTCGACCCCAAAAATCCAATAATATTGTTTTTAAAAATGTTGGTGTGTGTGTTATGTGTAACGCTCGAAATATCTGCAACTACTGGACCGATCTTAATGAAATTTGGAATACCTAGGTATAACGAAAATTCATTGCGCCAAAAAGTTTTAATTATCGATCGGAACCGGAAACGGCAGTACTTCAAAAGAGGAATTTTAAAACTTTTTGAATAGAAAACTATGTCTTGTAAGGCATATTTTTTTATGGGGAAATCTAATCCCAAATTTTAATGTGTCGGGGAGCTAGTGATTCTATATTCTGCGCGTAGTGATTGAAGTGTGCTCCAGAGCCCGTTTATTTAGGTCCCTTACGCTAGTACTATAAAAGAGTACCGTTTGTTTGGGTCCCTTGCGATAGGTATGATGTATTGTCATTCTAAAGGTCTACATGATTCCCGCGGTCAGCATTGTACCAGCAAGCCTACAACTCAGTTGGTAAGGATGTCTACTAGAATGGGACCGGGAAGGGGGAAGGGGATCCAACCCATTTCTTTGGATCCTTTTCGCTAGTACTATAAAAGAGTACCGTTTGTTTGGGTCCCTTCTGCTAGGTACTATAAGAGAGTACCGTTTGTATGGGTCCATTCCGCTAGCACTATATAAGGGACTACGTTTGTTCGGGTCCCTTTCGTTACTACTATAAGAGGGTACCTTTTGCTTGGGTCCCTTCCGCTAGTATTATAAAGGAGTACTGTTTGTTTGGGTCTCTTCCGCTAGTACTATAACAGAGTAGCGTTTGCTTAGGTCCTTTTCGCTAGTACTATACAAGACTATCGTTTGTTTGGGTCCCTTCCACTAGTACTATAAGGGAGTGCGGTTTGTTTGGGTCCTCCCTTCCGCTAGTACTATAAGGGAATACCGTTTAATTGGATCTCTTCCGCTAGTATTATAAAGGAGTACCGTTTGTTTCGGTCCTTTGAGATAGGTATGATGTGGTGTCATTCTAAAAGTCTACCATATTCCCTGAGTCAGTTGCCCTAGCCGCATTGTACCAGCAAGGGGAGTCAGCCTACAACTCAGCTGGCCAGGGTGTCCACTAGAATGGGACAATGGAGAGGATCCACCTCCCAGGTGAGGTAATTAATTAAAACTGTATAATTATGGATAAGCAAGGTATGCTTTGTTTTGTTTCCATATGAACCTACCTGATGGGGTACGTACAAGGAACGTGATGCTAATTATTTTGTGAAGGGATAGGTGAGTTTTCTGCCAACTAATCACAATTCTCCAAAATGTCTTTCTTAAAATAAATACCCCTTGCAGTTCTGATTTTGGTGGGATAATCCCGATTTTCAAGCCCGTATCCCGATTTCTTCGAAAAATGCGGCGTGACGCCAAAATGTCCCGCTTTTGAGCTAATAATATACAGGGTAATTCAAAAGTAAGGAATAAAATTCGTATTTCTGAAGCGAGTTGGTTTTTGAAAAAATGCTCAGACACTTAAATTGATTTAAATATAACTGCATCTATATGTGATATCTTTTGTAGCAAACTACGTCAACCTCCGCACCCCCAGTTACCTTGACTTTATGTTTTTAAATAGCGACCTATACTATGTGTGAGCTTGTTGGAAAGCTTGCAAAAAACTGCATTCAAATCTACCATCATAAATGAACTGGGATCGTTGGTTTTAAGTTATAGCGATTTAAAGAAAAAATAAACTTTTTTCATATTTTGGTATTAATATGTTACCTACCTACCAATGTTAGGCTGATAAGTGTGCTATTTGGTCATTGGTGTTCTTTAATCCAGAAAAGTTGTTGTTAAAAATAAGTGGTTTTTCTTTTCAGAAAACAACAAAATTATTATAACTATAGTATTACTTAATTGTGCGAGTCAGCACAACCAGTTTATTTAAAATCTCTCTCTGTGGGTTGTGAAAGATATTCCGCAGAACGAAACATAAAGCCTAAACGTGTTTCATTTGTCGGTATGCCAAGGCCAAGGAAGTGTTAAAGGGAGATGGCCTCTGTTCCAGCCCTGTTTTTCTGTCGTATCGTATTTGCGTTTCGTGCGATATGGAGAAAACACTATTTTGTTTGGATTTCGCCGTCACAATTCAAATTTCTTTTACTCTAAAAAAACTAACAGTATAACCAGCTTTACTTAAAATGTATTTGGTCACAAAAAAGGTAGTTATTTTTAAAGTACGGCAAAGTGTATGATGTGCCGCGCTGTTGGGCCAAATCAAAATTTATGAACGAAAAAAATTCCACATAAAAAATAAAACGTATTAAAAAGAAAATAGAAGTTTCGTAAAAGAAAAAAAATTTGGTAAAAATAACGTTTAAAGATTATTTTTTCGTTTTTTATATTTTCCTCTAAATTTGCTTTTTCTTGTGTTAATATTATTTTTAACAAAAAAAAACCGGTATATAAACATTCCAATTCTATGAGCTAAGAGCGCGCGCGACGTCTGCCGTCCATGTCGAGTACCTTCAACGCAACGTTGGCAAATGGTACAGAGGTGAATGACCAGTTACAGAGAAAAAGAAACTGTAACCAAAGAAAAAAAAATAAGAAAAAGGCATATTCAAAGGAAAATGAAAATAACAAAGAAAAATTATAAAGTATTACAACAAAACTTTTTAATTCTTAAACAAAATTTATTTACCTTAAAAAAATATTTCCCTTTACAATTTTTCTTTACAGAATTTATTGATGATTTGCACCGCTTTGTAAACGCTTATAATGTTCTCATGTAATATTATACAAATTTCCACCTAAAAACGTTTTCCGATAATTATATTAATATGAAATCGTCTTTCAAGTGGTGGCTCGAGTTAAGTTAGACGAGTTAATCCGATGTTATTTTGGTTATAACCTGTTTCCGAGGATTGTGAGTATTTTCAGGCGATTTCAGACGGCATGATATAATTTACGAGCATTTCAGGAGTTTCAAATAATTTCAAAGCGCTGCTTGTTAATTGCAATTGGGTTAATCATAGCTTTGAGCAAACTTCAGATATTTTACGTCATCCGAGCCAGTGGCGGCTCTTGTGGGAGGCAACGTGGGCGACGCTCTCCCTAGCAAACAAACAAAGTAAACAATATTATTAGAGGAAATTACATCTACGGTGTTGTTTCATATTTGAGATTGACACATTAAACTTTACATGTTTAAATAAACTATTGCAAATATTTGCCCTCCTAATTATTTTAGGGCAAACCAGCAAAAAAATATTTTTCGTTATTAAAACATGCATCTAAAGCATAACTTATTTTTTCCAAGTATGTGACCTGAAACGGAGAAGGGAGCTAGAGTCGCAAAAAATCGATTTTGTTTTTTGTCGATTCTTATAAAAAAAAAGCTGTAGGGCAACCTCCTCGCATTTATTAAACATTTCGAAAATTTTGACGCAATCTTCAAAAATATAAAAAACTTTCTAAAAATTCTTTAAATTTCAGTAAATAAGAGGAGGGTCTCATGGCGGTCGTCCGACAACTTTTTTCTATAAGAATCGATAAAAAGCAGAAACTCTAGGTCCCTTTCTGCGTTCCAGGTCACATATTAAACTCGCGCCAATTAGCAATTGAAATTTACATCTACACACGGTGCGAATAAGGAATCTGAAACATTTTACTCTTACGATGTAGTAGCATTGTATTTTCTTTCTCTTGCGTGTGTGTGTGTGTGAGACCGCACAAACCGTGAAAGTACAATCACAATGTAAACATGAAACTTGAAAAGATCGTATCGATTGTAAAAAATTTTGATCAGCATAACTCCACGTCGTCCGACAGTGCACGGCACTTGGGATTACCTACTCACGTAAGACGGTAGACATCGCACCAAAGTCGCTGTAAATAGTTTACTTAAAAAGTTATAAAAAATATGCAAAGAATAAAAAACACATTTTTTAACAAGGGCTAATTGATATAGGCGTAGTTAAAATCACGCATTTTCCTGGCAAAAGTTCAGATACAAGCGGCTCAGACTGGCACTGTTGTTTTTAAAACGAGACAGCAGCTATGTAAACAAACAAAATAAAACATGCAGTAATGCCATGGAAGACCATTTTTGAGATATTTTTACACATTAAAAATAATTTTTTTTTAAATTTGCTTTATTTAAAAATATGACAAAAAAATAAAAACAATTCTAGAAAAAAATTTAATTTTTTACGGACAAAAATAAAATATTTATTGAAAACAAGTTTGTCGTTATAATGAGTATACCTTCGGCGCAATTTTTTCTTATTATAGACTCCGAATTCCGAAATTATTATTGCAACAACCTATGTCCTTTGATCACCACAAAATTGTTATTCATAAACATTAAATGAATCAACCGTATATGGAAACCACAATTTTGCATGAATTTCACATCTTCCATCGAATTAAACGACTTCTGCCGGCGACCATCACATTTCATCGCGTACTCTCTCATCATACTTTTAAATTAGTATAATAACTTACGCATATGTTTTTAACTCATTCAGTAGACTCATTTCGGCTCATTCTGTTTATATTTTATCGGCGAGAAACGGGATTGCACACAATACCGCAAACTTCCAACTAAAAGTTTATAAATGCTTCGTATAAAGGGAGATAGTGTAATCTCCAGTCCGAGACTGGGAGAGTTGGGTAACCACGAGCAGGTGACGACCGCCGCCGTGGGCAGATAACCGCACCAGCTCCCACAAGGCTGCTTTTAAAAGAAAATATCCGATAAAAGGGAGCGAACTTCTCAGCGAAGGCAAAGCGAAAGTCGCAGATTAAAAGATCTGCTGAAATACGTTGGTTTTCATCAACAATATTAAATGTTTTATTGTAAACAAAATTTTTGTATTAACCGAATAATAAAAAAATGTGTGCTGAACAAGCAAATTCAAAGTGAAACTTCTTTACGTGTTCTCACTGAAAGCGTTTTACCATTCAAACCTTAAGACATTTATTAGCTGTTTACCGCAAAGACGGTACCTGCACTAGCAAACAGTGCATTTGGGTTGAAGAAGGTGTAAAATGTTAAAGGGGTGTAGATGTAAAAATTGTAACGACGTGCAAGTAGACATATTAGAAGAAAATTTTGAATTTTGATTTCTTTGTCAGGATCTTGTCCGTTTGTAGTTCCCAATGTAACATTATTTTAATTTGTAGCATTTTTAGTATTTTTTACAGCTAAATGTTTAATGCAATAATTAAATAATTGCTGCTCTGCACGGTTAAGTTTGCTGAACAAATATTCGCATCACGTGAATGATTTCATGTTACAGGAAGATAACATTATACGTACAATTCTTACTCTTTCAACGGCAACGCCCAGCAAACTGTATTAGTTTATCCTTCTCGCACCCATGCTTTAAGTTTGCACAATATGGACTAGTCCAATGATTAAGGGGTTTAGCAAGATTAATTTTGAAACACGACTATACATTTGAGACGAAATGTCCCTTAGATTGTTACGAAATTTAGTATGTAACAAAAAAAATCGATATCTTGAAAAAAAAAAAAAAGATATCGATATCTAAAATTAACAGAATTAGTTGCGAGTTCGTAAAAGTGTACAACAAAATTTTTGTAACATACATGTATGTATATATTTATACCTACCTTGAAAATGTAGAATACTAAGCCCTTTCTCTGCATTTTCTGCATGTACAATAATACAGATTTAAAATCAAACAGTTTAAACGTAAATAAACACGTAAACAACTATAAACAAAAGCTTCCGTCTACATCTAAGTAAAATAAATATTACTAGCAAAACCCGCGGGCTACGCCTCACGCGTTTGTTGATAATTTTTTCTAAAATAGGCAAACTTTTGATATCAAATAACGCACCGCCGCCGTACGTGACTGTTACTTAAACATCGGTACCGGCAAACAACAATAAATAAACTTTGTCGAGATGTAAGAAAAGTCTGTCGTCTTCAAAAAATGAGACAGGGTAAAGGGATTCCGATTTAATTTGTTCATTGGGTGCCTAAGACGCAAGTGCTTACTTCAATGTTGTAAGGACCTGAATCTAGAAAAGAAGAAAAAAAGTGGAAAAAAATTTCCCGTAATGGAAATCCCGTAAAAAACAAAAAAACCGCACTGAAGAAAGATTTTAAGAAAAGGAAACTCCCAGTAAAAAACTGCAGGAAAAAACAAAACAATTCTAGAAAATCCCCAGAAAACTTACCTGTGAAAAAGGCGAGATAAAAATTAAACTTAGCACTTTTCCCCATTTCCAGGGAAGTGCCTTGACAAAAGGTTTTAAATTTTTTTTGGAACTATCAAACACGTACTAAAAAATTAGGCTCGCAATAAGCTAACATCTTCTGTGAACCTGAATTTACTGATTTGCATTGAAAGGGATCCGGATTTATTACAGATTATTTCATTAAAAATATAAAATCTCAGAATAGTAGAAACCTAAAAAATAAAAATCAAAAATAATAGCAACCTATGCCGACAGAGTGAGGCGAAAAGGGCTTCTGCCCCAGACGTTGCGTTTTAAAGGGCGCAATTTTTATTGTATGATTTTTTAAAGATCCGACGTCATTGTCGTTTGATAGTTGCCGACTGATATTTAAAAGTTTTAGGCAGTGCGGTACGACTGAATAGGAAAGGTAGCGCGTTCGTACCGTTGGATAGTGAGTTTCCCCCGCCGATATCATGCACACATGCGTGTTTTTCTAGAATTTATCGTACATATTTTAAATATTCTACATATTTTACATGTATAATATGTAGAAAAAGGTAGATATACCAGTTTTATTTAACATACATATTCTATACATTCTTTGTATTCTACATACTTTTCTAAGTGTGTAAATGTATAAATAATATTGAACGTGTTACAATCCTGGCTACATGTTGCCAATAGGTAGTTTAATTATCAATCTACAGGTTTGACAGTTCAACAACAAAGTATCCTTTATTCCTTTCTTCGGCCTACGTAAACGCATACAACCCACTTCGCGATTATCTGCATACTGACGGACGGATGCTAGAAGATTGAACAGCTGGTTACCAGGAAAGATAACCGTGACTGCATACGCGTTACATTACATTACAGCTATTTCCGTTATGGTGCGTAAGAAGTTTCACTTCAAAAATAAAACTAATACTTGTGTACTGCAAAAACTGATACGCAACAAATCAGCTCATTTTAACTCAGCAAGACATTTCCTAGTGCCATCATTTTTGGTTAATTTTAAGAATTGATACGAAAAACTAGTGAAACAAGGCATTCATTAATAAATTAATGCATTTTTATACAGATACAGTTATTTTGTTTGAAATTTTAAAACTGCCAAGTATTGTATTCCTCAAGGTTAATTTGAAGCATCAAACTGTCTTCGGCGGCATTTTTGAAGTGCCAAAACGTAACTCGAACAAAAGACTTTCCTATTTTCACTTTACTTGAACATCAAAGACGTCTACTATAAAGTCGGCAAATTGTAAATGTCCGGGAAATGACTGTGAAATCGTCACGAAGGTTTGCCGTGCTATAAACGAGCAAAGGTATCTGACAATCACATGCTTGCAATGCAAATTTGAATGTTGGGTGAATAATGCTCGGCGAGTCGTCGAAAGGGTCTCCCCTCATCCCCTAAAGATTGGTAGCAGGAACGCAATATCAAGATACGAAAAGTGCGGGAAGCTAATATTAAAACTGGAGAGAAAATAGAGCGATACAATAACGAAGCCTGACTGATGACACGAAGATGTGGGGGATCAGATAATACGAAATATTTATTTGATTCCGTTTTCGAAGGTTTTCTTTTATCCCGAATTCAGCTTTTGACTGGGATTCTACGTTATGGCCTCTGAAATCGTAATTATTTATATATCGCTTTCATATTTCCCACTCGGTTTGTGATATGAAATTCTCTTCCAGCTTTTAATCAAACGTGTATGACAAAGCTTTGTTATTCTACGGTATTATCACAGAACTTAATTTAATAATTAAAACGTTTCAAGCAATACACCTTTCTTACCTTGCTGAAATTTGTCACGAACTCTGATAATGATTGGGATAAGGAACTTACCTGAAACAAATAAATTTAATTAATAACAAGATATTAGTAATAGTAATTATAGAAACATATGTTAATATGGTGGAGAAAAGCAAATTTTCTTAAATAATTCGCATTTAACTGAATTAAAATTACTGTTGCAACTAGCCTCGTCTTGTCCCAAAATAGTAAAAATTCATCTTCTGGGTGGTATTTTCGAGGCAAGACGAGACCAAAAGTTATATCGCCTTGAAAGTGGTACTGTAGCAACCTGGTTGTATGAATGTTGTATGAGTTTTTTTCTTCTGCAAAGTTGGGGGGGGGGGGGGGGGGGTACTAATGTAGCAACCTGGTTGTATGAATTTTATTTAGTAACTTAGCGACTTGGTTGCTATTTATATTAATATAAAACAATTCAATAAAAGATTATTCTGTAAAAGCTAACACATAAAAAGTTCCTCTAAAATAGTGTTTTATTTCCTACTACCTAACCAAACATTACATTATTGCCGCGAGTCTCGTCTCAAAACTTCAAGACGGGACGGTATGAGAATGAGAAATTTCTTGTTTCGGCAGTAGTTTCAAAATGAGATCAATACTTTTCTTTCCAATATATTCGTGTTGTTCTTCTCAATATGTCTCGATTGTCGCGAGTCTCGTCCCGTCTCGAATATTTGAAACTCAACTACAATTTTCGTCTCCAAACTCAAACCGAGACAAGACTGGATCGAGATTTTATAGTCGTACTTAAAGTAGTACTGCTGCGAGTCTCATCATAAAATGACCGACTCTTGTCTCGTCTCAAAACTTCCAAGATTAGAAAACTACTTCCTCAAACGAGATGAGAATGAAAAATTTCTTGTATCGGCAGTAGTGTTGACGTCTACCAGAAAAATGAAGCAAACTTGTGATTGACGTCTCGAATTTTCAAAACGAGACGAGATAGAAACATTTCTAGTCAGTATAATTGGTGTTGCCACGAGTCTCGGTGCAAAATGCACCGACTCTCGTTTCGCGAAAATTGAAACGTCTCGCCTCCAATCTCCAAAACGAGTCCAGTAAACACGAGATCAAGAAATTTCGGATTTTGACAGTAATATTACCACAAATCTCGTCACTTACTGTTTTGTCTCAAAACTACAAAATACGTGAATATTCCCGTATAGAATATTCAAGAGGAAACAATATGAGTTCGAGAAATTTCTCTTCTCGACAGTAGCGTTGCCACGAGTCTCGTCGCAAAATTATTGATAAAATTCAAAACGCCTCGTCCCCAATCTTCAAACGACACGAGACAATACGAGATAGATACATTTCTGATCTTGACAATAGCATTGCCGCGAATCTTGTCGGAAAATCAACGCTTCGGAATTCCAAATTGGACAAACTGCTAT
Source organism: Ctenicera cuprea (assembly GCA_958336395.1). Lineage (NCBI taxonomy): Eukaryota > Metazoa > Arthropoda > Insecta > Coleoptera > Elateridae > Ctenicera > Ctenicera cuprea. The sequence goes on from OY284487.1 coordinate 62,143,957, forward strand.
TATCGTCTCAAAAATTCAAAACAAGACGATATACGAATTTTCTTGTCTCGACAGAAGTAATGCGTTGAATTTCGCAAAATAACCGTGCGAAAAAACTGCCACTGTCATCTAGAATTTTAAAAAAAGGACGATTTATTGAATTATTTTCTGTCAATATAGTAGTGCGGCTAAGAGTCTCGTCGCCCCGTCTCTAATCTCCAAAACGAAACACCAGACAAGAGCAAAGAATTTCCAGTCTTAATAGTTGTATTGCCGCACAGTGACAGACCGCGTCCTGTGCTGTATCAAAAATTCAAAATCAAAAAAACTGTTACTCTTGTCTCGAATATTCAAGACGAAAGGATATGAGATACAAACATTTCCGTCTCGACAGCAGTGCTGCCCTGAATATCGTCGCAAAACCACCTGCAAATTAAGAAAACTAATATACTCGTTTGCAACCTCCAAAATTGCCGTCAGGCGTTGTGTCCCAAAAATTTAAATTCAAAAAACTGCTATTCTCATATAGAATTTTCCGGAATTTTCAAAACAAAATGAGATCGAAACATAAATATTTCTTATCAATATAACTCGTCGCCATATGATCGACTCTCGTCTCGAAATTTCAAAATCAGAAAAACTCGGAGTTAATCTCCAAAACGAGAAGAGACGAGAAATTTGTCGTTACGACAGTAGTGCCGCCGTGAGTCTCGTTACAAGAGAGTCGCGTCTCGAAATTTCAATACTAGAAAACCGATACTTTCGTTTCGAATCCTAAGACATAAGAACGACAAATCTCTTGTCTCGATAGTGGTGTCGATGTGAATCTCGACGTAAAATTACCGTCGGTTGTCTCCAAAATTAAAACTCCTAAAAACTGCTAATCTCGTACAAAATTTTCAAAGCGAGACGAAATCGAAATATAAATATTTCATGTACATATATCAGTGTTACCAGGAGTTTTTTTCGCTCTAGTCTCTACAATTCAAAACCAGAAATACTGGTGTTCACGTCTCCAATCTTAAAATTGATACGATACAAGATCAAAATTACGAGACTTTTAGTGACGCCGCAAATCTCACAAAATAATCAACCCTCTGCACGTTTCATTAATTCAAGACCAAAAAGATACTATTGCTGTCTCAAATCTTTAAGACGAGAAAAGTTTCGCCTCGACAACAGTGTCTCGTCGCACAATGACTGGCACGCTCGTTTCAAGAATTCAAAACGACTCAAATTTCCAAAACGAGACGAGTCAAGACAAGATCCAGAAATGCCTGGTCTCGATTGTAGTATTGCCATGAATCTGATCGTTAACATAAGCGCTTCCTGTTTTATTTTAAAATTTAAATCAGAGAAACTGCTATTCTTGTCTCGAATCTTTAATATTCAAGACGAGAAGAGAGAAAACAAAATCAAAAACTTCGTGTCAGTATATTGGCAAGACTCTCTTCTCGCCTCAAAATTTAAGACCAGAAAAAATGCTGAAAAATCGAGAACACACCTAATAGCTACACCTAATAGCGAACATTTGATAACAAAAGCTAGACCAAAAACTTTCGCATTTTGGCAGCATCGCTAATAAAAATGTAAATAAATTCCTCAAAATGTTCTCAGGTTAGGTTAAATTAGGCACGTCCGCCAGGTGACCTTGAAATGCCATAGATCGCAAACGACCCAAGACATCGCAATGTGAATGATTTTGTTGTAACCGCCTAGTTTTAGCTAACACCATGAAAAATTCAGTTTACAATAATCATTATTATTATTATTATTGTAAAACCTGTGTAAGGTTTGTACAACATTAACAATGTTTTAACATATTGATAATAATAATACTGTAAGATTTCTATAACTAAATTTTATAAATCGAATGGAAATTTGGGCATGATTGTAGATTTTGGGTTTTATTCGAACTTAAAAAATATTAGAGTTAAATTTGCTACTAATACAAAAATTAGTTACTAGGGCTATTAACCTCTTTTTATAATTAACAACTGTTTACATTTTGCAAACGCAAAAAACACCACACACCTATGTAATAACTTAATTAAAATTTAAATTAATAAATGAAAGGTTGTTGTCCTCCAAATTTCAGAGAAAATAGGCGTATAAAATTATAATGCAACTGCGGGCAATACATGAAATACTCGCATCAATATAATGGTTTGTTTTATCTAAAAATTTGTATCTTATTACAATCACGCAACGCAGTGGCGTAACAATTTTTGGCACATTTAAAAATAAAACCATGCCCCACTTACAGAAAGCGCGATATAAATAATTCGAGTGTCCAATTTAAAATAAAATAAGAGCCAGTTTGGTGGTGGTTGCAGCTGGATACTTAATTAAAGCGAATCATGTAAGATAAAGCCTCTTTTATAAGCGACATCAAATCATTTAACATGACACATCCTGTGTTTGTCTAAAAAGCCGCCAACATTTCCAGTTTATAAATTAAACATCACAGCCTTCTAAATTTAATTCAGATCTAATCTCAAATCTTAATAATTATAATAGTTATTACGCTGTAAATAAAAACAGGAAACTGTCTAAATTGCTTCTTGTATAATCAACGCATTCAGTAACAAAATTGTTGAATTTTTGAAAAATTACTGAAAATTTAATCGCGCAGCTTTCTTGGGAGTTACTTCCGATCAGGACCTTATCGAAAAATGTCGGAGCTTAATAACAGGCGATAAAAGTAATTGGTTCGTGGCTAATGAAATGAAGTTCAGAATTTGATCGAAAGTTGGCCAAGAAGGAAGGTGCGGCGACGCCTGGGCGGACCGGACCTGGGACTTGAGACTTGTAAACGGTAACCACTTTACAAATTAAAATTTTATCTCCGTCGGTAGCAAAGCAATTTTCATAATTATCCTGTGCTCAAAACGGTTTTTTACAATGTACTCTTATTAATATTCTGATTAAAAGCGTGTGTTTTCTGATCGAATGTATTCAGAAACGCTGCAATTTTTTGCGATATTGCAAAACTCGTTGCAGGATTTCTCGAAGAGATACGTTGTAAATAAAAGGAAAAATAAGAAAAATTGCTTTTCTGAATATCTCGAATAGAAATGTGCTCTTGCCGATTAAATATATAACGATAACCTTTCCATGCACATGTTGCTAAGGAGGATTTTAAAATGCAAGCAAGCTTTCTATCGTAAAGAACTTTTAAATAACAGCAGTAATGGAGAAAATCTACAGTTCAAATATGCCATCCTCTAATCAAATAAAAATCCGTAGAAATCTGTGAAAACTAGATATAATAATTTAAAAAATCTCTAACCACATTCCTAAAAATAATGGGACACGATTTGGAAATTCTGAAAATCAGAGATAATTTTCAGGAAAACGTGTGAACATTATTTTCGGCAAAATAGAAGTTTACTTGAAGGTTGTGATGGTTTCTGAGAAGTCTTTTCTAAAATTTCTATGAGAAGATTTTTTTGATGGGTTGCAGTAATTTTTAAAATATTTTTATCAAAAGATACCAGAGAAAAAAATTAATATTATCTTTAATAGTTTTAGTACTTCTTTGGCAATTTACACACATATTTAAAAAAAAGTTGAATTAACAAATAGATAAAATCTTTAAAACAATCTAAGTTGCAGGTTTCCGCGGCCGTTGTTAATAACAGCTAGGCTTCCGCTTTCCGGGTTGGAGCCGCGTCATCGGTGCATGAACTGCCGACGTTTTGTCCTCGGTTGCACGGGACATCTTCAGGGCTGTGGTCACTTTGGGATCTGGAACACAACTGACAGTTGTGTGTGTGTGTGCAACCGAGGACGAAACATCGGCAGTTCATGCACCGATGACGCGGCTCCGACCCGGAAGCCTAGATGTTATCTTTATAACACTCCAGAAATTTTTAATACTCTTCGGAAATAGTAATTTCTAGCACCAAGTAAAATCATCCGACTCTTGCATTTTACTTTCTTTCCTACACTTTCAATATGGGCCATTAGGGAAGTATTGAATTCATAAAAATGTTCGATTTTGATAGAAATATATGTTGTGGCCAGCAGGACTCAAAAATGTAGTTTTAAAAAAATATCTGTCTGTGAGTGGATGTGTCGGTTACGCCGAAATAGACCCATTTCGGTAAAAATGTTTTTTAAAAGAAGTTTCACTTCAAAAGTATTCCGAGATTTCGGTAAGAGCTTCGTTTCGCTTAGCTTAGGTGACTAGAGTAGAGTACAAGGTAATTCTTCTGAAAACTAATACTATTTAGCTCAATTTTGCAAAAAACAATGATAATCTATTTTTTTAATGAAGTGTAAACAAAGATTTCAAAAACATGATATGGAAGTTTGGGTCCCCCAAAACGCCCTGTGAGGAAATAGCTGTGTTAATTCATAAAAACATGAAGATGTTTATGATGGTCCTTACTAGGTTGATTAAATAATATAATTTCAAAAATAAACAAAATTTAACTTACATTTTTTTATAGGACATGTTTTGGCGATAAACAAATTGTAATCTTATAGAATTTTAAAAAAGAAACAAAAAGAGATGTGATTAGCGCCAGCACCCTCCTCGCGGCGAATCCTGGAAAAATAAAAAATATCTGACTAATGTAGTTCGAACGTACTTATTATCTAAGACAGACCATTTCAGTGCCATGCCATGCTTATGACATATTCTTTCAGTACGGTTATCTTGAAATCTTTAAAATAAATCGAAAATTCGATTTATACGTTTTTTGTACAGCTTTTTTAGATCTACAAATTCGATTAGATGAAAAATTTTCGTATCTCGTTTAGTTTCAAAGATAATCTATCTTTCACTTATTTTTGACGTTTAGTTTAAAAAAAACATTTAACAGGCGCGGATTTTGAATATGTTGTTAGGTACATTTTTCTGAACATTTTGACGTGTAAAACGCTCATGTTGCAATTTTGTCTCGGTCCGCCCCCATTTTTGCGTATTTTGACTGGACTATTTGCCAAAATTGGGAGAAGTTAAGGCGACAGTGAAGAAACGGAGGAGGATGAAGAGGAGCGGAGTGGATGAAGTAAGAAAGGAAGGACAAAAATCAAACATTTCAAAAGACTTTCAAATATTACTTTAGTACTAAATAACTAGATTCGCCCTACACAGTCATGGAACGCCGTTTTACTTTAGTGGAAGCGAATTTCAACAAAATAAAAATATATATTGACATGTTTTAAACATAATTTAGACCTCTTATTAATTTACTATAAGTATCCTAAAACATGATAGATTTATGCTGTAAATATGTTTGTATTAAAAATATCTCAGATATGTTTAATTATTTAAAAATATCTTCGAGATTTTTTTAAATTATTTAATAAAATCTCCAAGATATTTTCAATTATCTATTAAAAAATATCATTCCTATAGATATTTTAAAATATTTAAACCCCAATTAAATTAAAAACATTTTAAATATTTTTAAGTAAATTTATTTTCCCAGTATCTTAGATATTTAAAAATTATTCTATTTCAAATATCTTAAGATATTTTAAACTACATAAAAAATGTAATTTAAATATCTTAAATATTTTTAAATGAGCTATGTCTGGCAACGTTGCGACTTGCGTGGTTATACTATAACTTCATTTAACAATGCATTTATGTATGTGATACCTCTAGCAAACTGGGCTGGTAACTAATAGACAATAGACTAATAGTATATGTTTTGTAAATGCAACAACAATTTACAACGATCTTGTTTTGCATGTGTAAACTTAAAACAAACCTTATATTTTCATCAGCGTGCAGTGTTCAAGTCTGCAGCTGTTCACTGTTGCCAGATTTAAGATTGAATGTTTGCGTATGCACACACTTTATAGATGGCGTAATTTCTAAATATCCTAGATATTCAATAATTATTTCTATACGTTTTAAAATATCTAGGATACAAACAGTTCATGTATTTTTGTAATATTTAAGATGTTTTAAATTGTAATTGTTTTAAAATACCTACAATATATTAAAATATAAAACTTTTTTAAAATATCGATAAGAATAATAAAATTCCGTAACAGTAAGTATCTTTAAGATAGTCCTGACTAGTTAAAATCAAAATATTCTAAACACATTTTTAATAATTTATTGATATCCTACAAGTATTTTTAAAACATTAAAAATTTACAAAAGTTTTTTCAAGTAAAATATTAATATCTAAGATATTTGTAATATAATGAACAGAAACAAATTTGTTGCAAAAACGTTGAAGACATTTTTAGAAGAGTATTTTTAATTAATTAATTTACAAATATCTTAAAGATATTAAATTTTGTTGTAAATAACTAAACCATTGTTAAAATTCAAATAAATCTAAGATATTGCTAATATGTTTATTTACACAATTCCGAATAAAAGTTTTAAACAAACAAAATGTCTTAAGAGATATTTTAAATTGAAGTACCATAATAAACACACGTCGACTATTATATTACAACACGAGAGTGGTTTAAAATGATTTTAAATTATCTCCTAAATATTTTCAAATAGGCGATGCGATTTAAAAATATTTCAGAAATATTTTAAATATTTATGAATATCGACGACAAATTAGAATAATTAGAAATATCAAATACTAATATCTATGAAATATTTTTAAATTGTGTAAATTTTTGTCTTTATTTTGCAAGAATGGCCGCCAAAAAAAAGAAAACGGCGTTCTATAGAACTTCTGCGCATGTGCCGGATTCCAATCGTGTGTACATGGTTGCGAAATAGCTCGCGTCCTTGCAGACCCGTCCATTCCATTAAAAACATCACAGGAAGCGTGAGTAGTAGCATTCATCCATGTACAACAAAAATTTGTAAAAACCATGACCGTCATAAAAAAGTAGCCGGCACGGGGATTTGATCCCACAACCACATACAACCTTAAATTCCCGTACACGCATTTTTCACCTGCGCCAGCACGCATCTAAAGACAAAATGTCATACAATACCTACATTGGTTATATACAAAGTACTAAATTATTGAGTTTGTTCCTGCGTATCATAAAAATAGTTTTATATTCAGAACTCACATTACACAACATTAAAATTACCGCTCATGATAGGTTAGTGCGAACCATCATTACTAATGATTGCAATAATAACACACTTAAACCAGTTAAATTTTACAGCGCATTATTATGAATGAGACCCTGCTGCCCACTAAAAAAGCAACACTCCCAAGATATGTAGAAACGCAGTTCACTAAAGTTCAGCATCGTGCTATGAAAAATTACAGGTTTCCACTTTGATTCGAATGATAACATGCCATACTTAGTATCTACCTGTAATTATTATTACGCTTGTAAAGAAAATACATAATCATGCATGACTTTGTATTTCCTAACTAAGATGTTCATAACTGACACCTGCAAGGTAATTTGTGCCAAAACATGGAGAAATCCAAAGAGAATAATTTGAAAAAAAGTGGCTTCGCTATGATGAATTGATTGCATTTAAAAAATATTTAACGTGAATAATGCAACTGGCTTGATTAATACATCAACATTAAAATTATCCAACATTAATAATAGTAATAAATAAATGTGTGGACTGTCTGTTGACCTTCAGTCTTACAATTATGGTGCGTGTTATTCAACGACGCATTTCAAGTGGTTATTCTTATTTGCGCAACAGTAACAATAATAAAACGGAGGCATAATAGTTCATAAAAGTAGATACCTTGATTGCATTAACAATAAAGTAAATGTTTTCTTTTAATAAACATTCAGACGCGATATTTATCCGACACATCGATAGGTGCAACTGTAAAACCTGACGGCTCTGGGGTTCATTGTACAATAAGAAGAAAACCGAATCCCATTTACCGTTCTAACGTGTCAAAAGCCAATCGCTGGAGCTTAGCCTTCGCAGGAAACTCATATCGTTTTATTTATTTCATTTCGGTCTAGTTTGCCCCATAGAAAATATGGCCGCGATGGGGTGCTGTAATAAATTTTAGATTAAGGCTTCTAAAATTCGTTTCTGATGTGTATTCGGGTGGTTTGTAACAAATGCAAACGTCAACACTTCCTATTATTCGATTTGAATTATGGATTGTATTCAGGCGGTATCAGATGACGAGACTTGATTCAAGAACTTCCTTCAAACTTAGATTAGTTTTACCCAGCATTGTGCAGTCCGGGACGTATTGTGATTTGTTATTATTGGTTTACTTTTAAGTGCTCTCTCTTTTCACTTGCTGAACAACACCAGCAGTCTCGTTGCAATTGTGTTTTATCTAGAATAGGTCAATGTTCTTGTTTTGTTGAGACTGAAATCGAGTTACATACTAGATGTGTATGAGGCATCATTACATATTCGCAATATTAGTAAAACTTAATAAGAAAAGAAAATAGAAACGAGATGTGTAAAGTAGATGCAAACAAACAGTTCTTCGGGCACCTCATTAGACAATGGAAATATCCAAAAGTAAAATAAACGCTTCCTATCAGTGCCGTAACGAGAAGTAGGGCGTCTACAGCCCCCTCCCAGTAGCAGATAAATATATAACCTTTCGTTTTGCTGCACGTACTTTTCGAACTGCTTTTGCCTAACATTTCACTTCAAACGTTGTTATTGAAGCGATTCCAACGGTCTTGCAAACCGTATCTAACAGCAAAACGTACCCCCATGCTCGTCCGAATGTTCAACATGGATACTCGGAAGAAAAAAATGTCATATATCAAGATGTTCGTCGGAAGACAGTCGTTGAAAAAAATAATTTATCTTGAAACAAAAAAAAATTAGCTTATTTTTAAAGGGAGGAAGCTGTAAAAGAACGGGTCTTTGGCGGACTCCACGACTCACGGGCCCTGGTTACGTGAAACCCGCGGAACCCTGGTAGTTACGCCAATGTTTCTTGTACGTTACGCAAGTTAATTAAAAGTTTTAGTAATATCTGACAACATGGGAAACTTACGGAGGGGGAAGGGCAAGCGAATGGGGAAGGGGCAAGCGGATCGGGGACGGGCAAACAGATGGGGGTGTGGCAAGCGGATGGGAGAGCGGAGGCAAGCCAGGAGGAATTTCTCCCACCAACAATGTGCACAGGCCACTTCTTATGCACACAAGCAGTCCGCCGTAGACAGCCCTGCTTGTATTTTTTTAGTAATTTTCTAATTAGAAATTACTAGAATAGTGGAATATAGAAGAAAACTGCCATGTGCCTACACAACAATAAATACAGCGCTTCACTCACATTGCAATGGTGCTGTGTGCTATGTCTGCGGATTGCAGGTGTTAGTAACAATAATATGTATAAAAAAGCCACCTTTGATAAAATAAAGAAAAGCAATGCCACTAGATATGGGATATTTCAAATAAAAATAATCGAACCTTTCGATTATTATAATTTTCCGAGAGATTACGGAAAATCATTCAAGTGATTTTGCGATTTAATGTTTTGGTTTCGTCTACTTCGGAGGCGAGCTTTTAAGCGATAGCCAATCTGAGCAAACCCGATGGACAACTAGACGCGAATAATTCGATTTGAAGATTAGAAACAAGCAAATGATTTACGCTCGCATAGTAAATTCGAAAGTAGCACAGTTTTGCGAATATTTCAAAGGAATCTGTTATTGTCGAGCCGTCCCACGAAATGGTGGAAATGCGCACATTAAATTAACAACGGTAAATATAGCTACATCTAATTAAACTGTGAATCTTATTCTACTATCACTCATAAGCAATTTAGCTTAAACGTAAATTGTTTATGGTTCCCTGTTGATTATATCAAATGAAATAAATTTTCGATTTTCAAAAACTTATAACAAGCGTCACCATTAACGAACGAGGGGAGGCAAAAAATTTCTAGCTCATTATTAACTATACTACCCTATTGGATTTAAATTGTATGGCTAATATTCGAAAAATATTTTTTCGAAAACTTCTAAAAGTTTGAAAATATTTTTATATTCACAGCTTGTTTCTCAAAATTTTCCTACATTGTAAAATTGTGCTTCCCTGGCGGTATTACAATTTTTAAAGTTTATGCCGACCTGTGCACTCGTTTCTTGAGTAATAAGCGAGCAGTAAATAATAAATTGTGTATACTACCTCTATTACCCTTTATAATGGTTCTCTCTTGTTATTATTAAAGTTTCTTTAATTTTCTATGATATCCTTGGCTTTCCTAGTAAATTTTTGGATTTCCACGAGAGTTCTTCGAAATTCCTTGGATTCCTTGATATTTCTTTTAGAGGTTTCTTCGGAATTCCTTAAAATACTTCTAATTTCTAGGATTTCGTGGAGATTTCCACGAAATTCCTAGCAATTTTCTTAGAATTACTTAAAATTCGTTGAATTTCTTTGGTTTCTCCCAATTTCTCAATTTCCTCGGAATTCCGTGAAGTTCCTCGAGAATTTCTCGGATTTTCATACAATTCCTTGGATCTTTTGGAAACTTCGTTATGTCCTTGGACTGTTTCGATTTCCTTTGGATTTTCTTGAAATTCCTCGAGTTTCTGCAGGTTTTCTCGTGATTGTTTGAATTTCCTCAAATTTCTTGCATTTCCTCGGAATTCCTTAGATTTCTTCGAAATTTCTGTGATTTCCTTGAGTGTTCCTCAGATTTCCCCAAGATGTCTGTCTTACACCAGGCCCCCACTTTCTACACGGCAATAAAGCGTTAGTCAAATTTGAAACAAATCATTGAGGCCTCCATTTTGAAGCTGATTATCAGGAGATTTGCCTTGGATTTGCTCAAAAATTACTCAAATTTCATTGAAATCCCTCGAATTTTGTCAAGAAACCTTTAGAATTACCTCAAATTTATTCGATTTCCTCAATATTTTTCACTGTTTTCTCCAAATTCCTGGGAGTTCCTTAAAATTTGTTGAATTTCTTCGAGATTTTATGGAATTCCTTGAATTTCATCGAAATTTCTATGATTTCCTCGAATGTTTCTTGGATTTCCGCAAGATTTCCTATGCCGTGTATACTAGAAGAACACAAATTTAAAGAATATTTCTGTTAAGGTTTATTCTTTATTCCCAAAATTAAAACTTTACCCCGCTTCGAAGTTAAATAGTTTTAAATAGTGGGGTAAAAAAGTTTTAGCCTAAATTTTGTTAGTAGAAAGTTCCACAAGAATAGAAAGCATGTTTGAACGTAGAAGAAACAAATATTGGATGAAAATAATCATAGCAAAAAATGAATAAAACAAAAGAGTCCACTGGACATAATTAATAGGCCGACATGTACAATCTCGCAAGTCATTTCCCTATTAATTGCTAATAAGGCCCCCCAAATATACCCCTTCAAGGGTAGATTTTACAATAAATTCGATTTTTGTAGCATGACTTTCTGTGCAAAACTTAAGGAACATTCCTGATGTGATTTTAAGAAGAAAATGTCTAAGAAATATGGGTCCGGAAAAGCTTAAGAAAATGTCTAAGAAATATGGGTCCGGAAAAGCTTACTTACGGAGTTACAGCCTTCCGAAGATGGAATAGCCTTATATTTAATTAGTTTCTCCGCAGTAAATCGAGATATTCGATTCAAATTTTGTAGAAATATTTTAACAATAATGATTTACAATTACGTCTGTTTTTGTTCAAATCCATCGACCAGGGGCGGAGAAGTAGGGGATGCTCGACGTAACTCATTGTATTTTTTAGACGTTCAAGATTAGTTATCAGTTTTGATTTTAAAACTTTATTGTTCATAAAAGAATATAGAAAATTGTACTCCTAAATCCAGCGGTTGTCAAGCTAAATCAATCTTTTTGAAAAAAACTGTCTTTTTTAAAATTCTCTAATTTGCATAATGCTAATTCCACGGACAAACTCGGTACGAGTATCGTGATGAAATCTACACAATTTTTCATGCTAATGTACATTTTAACACAGAAAACCGTAAGAATAATTAAACACCAAGATAGCAGCGTTCATCTTCCGAAAAAAATATTCAAATTGGTAACGTACGATAAAGACTCATTTTTTTGTAAATTTAAATTCTGGACTGTGTTTGTGCTTTATCGTCATCTGTATCGTGATGAATAAAATATAAAATACCAGTCATGCCAATGTATTAAATTCAAACACACGGCGCGGTTCAAGATACGTCCTTGAACGAATGCAAGTGCACGATAAATGAGGTTACCGTATAACATAACAGAGCGAACTGATTTTATCAACGTTTAATTTAGTTTTATTAAGCACCACTAATAGTGGAGCAACAAATAGGTACGTCAAATCCACTTTCAAATTTAAGATATCAAGACCTACCAGAAGCTCAAGGTCTCTACTATTTTCATTCGATATATGCAATATCATTACGAATTCTGTATGCATGATTTGCAAAACGATCCATGAATGAAATTTTTAATTTTAATTCACGCAGAGCAACAAAGACGCATAATTTAGTTCATCACACACTTTTACCTAAACAAACATATTTGATCGCAGTAAGAAATTGCTTCTCGGGAACGCCTAACCTTCAGAACTTGTAAAAAGTTATAAAATTTTAATGGGAATTTTAATTCCAATTCATAAATATTTAATGTGGAACGCCTACACAATTTCTTGCCAGCTTAATACTAAACACCGTTCGGAATTGAAGGATCAAAACCTTTCCTTAGAATGACACAAAATGCACATTTACGTCGTATAAAATTAGGTGACAGGCATTAAGAAATCGTACGTGCTTGTTAAACTTGAAATTACAGTTACGCGAAGGTGTCTCTCCGAGAGATTAATTCCAGTTCAAAACTACTAAGTCAAATTTTAATGGTTGAAGTACGGAGAGTAATAAAGCCTTGAATTAAAAACACCAACTTCGATATACGAAATACCAGGCATTAATCACTTTTCAAACTTGATTTAGAGATAACAACTGAATACTTTTAATATAAATTAAAAGAGAACATGCTAAAGTTCAAATTCGGTCAGCGACCGAAAAAATTTAATGGTTCAATTAGTGCCAATGGTTCATCTATAATCTATGATAAACTCTACATTTATTATTACGAATATGCGGTAATAACCAAAAATGAAACATTCACTTTTTAGGATACTTTCTAATTCATAACTATGTGAGTAGTATCAGCAAATTAGTAAATTGCTATAAACATTACAGAATTTATAATAGTTACAGCCAATTTTTCAGGTGCTTTGAAGTAAGCATACCTTACTTAAGACAAGCTCAAAATTTTTCAGTTTTTCAATTTAAAAAAAAACATTCAATTGTTTCTCGTTTTGGACCCAATTTTAACGATTTGAGAAGCTAAACAATAAATCAGTATTATCTGTAAAATAACGATAGCTGTTAGTCGATTATTTAATTAAATAAAAAATAAGCACATAAATAAGAGATGGGCGAGCGATGCTCTACTTGAATATAGAAGCAAGCGGTCGAAAAAGAATGTCGGTTTCGTATTCTACACATGTGCAGATTTGCGTAAGCGCGATCTGGCTGCCACCTCCTCAGTATTCATCGCCAACGATTTTTAATACTATAAAATTTTACGAATTGTGGCTACAAAATCGTTATGGTAATGTTAAAAAAATTCAAAATTACAATAAAATTTCAAAAAAATCATATTGTCAGAAAATTGCTTAAAATTTCAAAACTTGCAAAATTATAAAAAAAATGATGTTCTAATTTTCATTAATTACCCAATATTCAAAATTTTCCGTGATTTGAAATAACCAAAATTTTCACAAAATGTGAATATAATTTTCAAAAGTTTTTCAAATTTTTCGCAATTTTCATAAATTTTCGAATATTCAAAATTTTAGGTTAAGTATCTAAAAAAAATAATTTTCGGAACATTTAAATATTGCAACATTTTTAGGTTTTATTAAAAATTTTCAGGTATTTCAAAAAACCAAATTTTTCAGAAAATGTGAGAATATATTTCGAAACTTTCGAAATGTTCAAAACTTTTTCAAATTTTTTACAATAGGTATGTATGTTCTATTTTCTCACATTTTTTATAAATTTTCTAATATACAAAATTTTCAGTTGGGTATCTAAAAAAATTTTAATTATCAAAATATTGAAATATTGCAAAATTTTCAGTTTATTTAAAAGCAAATCATAAATATTTAAATTGCTGTAAACTTTTACAAATTTTTCACAATATGCTCTACGTCTAATTTTCTACAATTCTAATTAATTTTCAAGGGTTAAAAATTTTCAGTTATTTCAAAGCTCCAAATTTTTCAAAAAATGGAAAATAAAATGTATAAATTGCAAAATTATTTAAAATGTTCAAAATGTTACACTTTTTCAAATCTTTCACAATATTTTCTATTTTCTCATCATTTTCATAAATTTTTAAATATTCAAATTTTCAGTAAGATATGTCAGAAAAATTTTAAGATATTAAAATTTTGAAATATTGCAATATTTACAATTTATTAAAAAAAAATAAAATTTCCATAAAATGTAAAAAAAACTCAAAACATTAATTTTCGTATATTCAAAATTTTTAAAAATGCGACTGTTTGCATATTTTTAACTTTGTTTTGTTTAACTAATTTTTAAAACCCTAAAATATTTTCAATTTCAAAATTTCTAGCAATTTCAAAACTTCTCGTAAATTCTAAATTTTTTAAACATTGTAGATGCTTTCAAAAATTCTACATTTCATAAAATTTAAGATTTTCAATAAAATTTAAATATTGTAAGAAATGTAAAGAGAACAAAAACCTCGATCGAACTATAGGTATAAAAATATACACATAGTGTTATTTGTGGAAAAAAATTGAGTTATGACACCTTACTTAGAAATGCTTACACCGTTGTAACAAACACCCTGTAAAACCAAATTCAACAATAAAATATGTGAAGGATAATGTATAATTAAGCTGATGCGTATCTTGTTCGAAAAGTCTGCAAATGTTGAATAAGTTAGCAATTCCGCAACGGAAACTCAAAACCAAAATATATTCAAAACGGCAAATGCAAATATGCCCTAATATACGGGGTGTTCTAAAAAAAACATTAAGTTTAGTATGCCACTATTTATGGATTTTTTAATAGTAAAAAAGATATCGACCACTTGTTAACTCACCCTGTACATAAATCAAATTTTAGTAAAAAAAAAAGTTAACTTTATTTTAATAAAGGGGCCACAGAAGAACAAATTTTGCCAAATGTCGACAGAAAAGAGCAATCAATTAAAAATAAAAACTTATTAAAATTTAGGAAATTAAGTAACTTGCAAAAAAATTAAATCAAAATTTAAAGACGGTCAAAATTTTAAGGTTCGGAAATTGACCAAATTTCAAACATTTTAAAATTTCGAATATTAAAAAATTCAAAAATCTTCCTGAAATTTTCAAATTCTACAAGTTGGATGGTTTTTGATTGCAACAGTTTTTACACAATTCAAACTATTCAAAATTGAAAGTTTGAGAAAGTTTCAATATTTAAATTTCAATATTGCCACTAAATTTTAACCAAATTTTGCTTATTGAATCTGTAAAATTTGAATATTCGTAATTTTGTTAATTTATACGAATTTTAGTGTTTCGGTATTTTCAAAATTGTTAAATTTTAATAATAATCATAATCTTTGTCAAATATTTAATAGATTGACAAAAATTTAAAATTTGTCAAGATTTCGAAAATTAGAAGTTCTTGAATTTTAGGACATTTCCATATTTTTGAAACTACATTCAAAATCTTTAAAATGTTATTAATTTCTTTTCAAAATTTTTGATATTTTTAAACTTTACAAGATTTTCAAACCATTTGGGCAATTTAAAAATTTTCAAAGTAATGTAAAAGTTTGAATGTGAGATTTTTGTACACACAAGTTAAAGGTTCATTCCTTAGCACAAGAAGAATGACTTGGAAGACACCTCTTGGCATAAACGATTTATGGAAATATTTATAGCCATGTTTACAATAAATTGTGAGATTTAAAGAGATAATTCATTTTCTCTAATTCAAGTTTTGCAAATAACGGAGAAAATCTCAATAATTATACCTGTCTGTGATTCAAAAGAAATCATGTGGCAGCGAGCGTCTGGTGAATTTGTGTAGGTATTATTAGAGATATTTGCAAGTCTTTATGGAAAAACAAGTTCCACTTAGCAACGCAACAGGAAAAGTTTTAATCGTTTACTTTTAATGATTTGAGGACGACTACTTATTGCTGAATTATTATTATCCAATTTGCCAAGTTTACACTTGTTATTTTTTTAAACCCGATTAAATTACTGGGTTATTTCAAAACTATAATAATTGTGAACTTCTAATCAAGGCCTGTAATCAAAGCAAGAATTACGTCTTGGGCTAATTACAGAGCGTGACTGGTTGTACCATTGTTATTGCATTATTTGCGTCAATGCAGTGTTATTTCCTCGTAGCACATACATGGGTTGTTTTAATGGCTATATGTGGGTTTTTATCCCGTAAGAACTTTTTATCCTTTTTCGCGCAATTCGATTTCCTTGCTGGTGCAGTACTGGTTTCCTAGTATGTTGTGGGCTATTAAAAATTGCTAATTTTCTGAGAAGCATTTATTGAAATGTTATTAAAGTTTTGAGAGCATTAAAATGGACACTTCAGGATTTAACCGAAATGTAGAAGTTTCGGAATTTCATTTCTCGGTTAATGGATGTATGCGGATGCAATTTTAAGTGGTGCTTTATTAAACCCCAAGCTCCTATTTTTAGACAATTTAGTTACAGGAAATTAAACAAAAGGAAGTTTAAGCGGCCTTGGCTGATCAAAGCAATTAAAACTTCATTAGTAAATTCGTATTTAATTGCATAGTAGTATTAAAATTATACTAAAAACAAGCATAAAAAAATATTTTTGCATGAAAATGTGTAACGCAAATTACCAAGTATTTTTTTTCTGTATATTTATTGACTGCGTGGCTACTCAGCAAAAAATACGTCTGGATAACAAGCAAAAGTGTTATTTTGGTATGTTTTCAGAGTTTCTATCTGACGAAAATAAAAAAAAAGAAATATTTCTATGATTGGCAACATTTTGTAACTTACGTCAAAATTTCGGAAATTGAGATTTTGACAGATATGCACGTTCTAGCGCTCGAGAAAACTGAAAAACTAGTTTTCGTCATAGTGTCTGTGTGTGTATGTCTGTAATACACTTGACAGCCCACGCGCCTTAACCGAGAAAACCCAATTTGGGTTTAAAAGATTGGTAATCATACTGGGATGAAATCGCAAAGTAGCAACATTGGTCCACCCAAAAGGGAAGGGTGTTATACTTAAATATTGGCGCGCTCGAAATAGAAGCTTAGATTCGTATTCTACGCAAGTCGAATAGCTGATCTGCGCAAGCGCGATTTTCTTACAACCACCCTCAGTAAAAGCTACAACAGAAATTTAATTTTCAAAAATTTTTTAAACATTCAAACATTTTCTACATTTTTTAAAAATTTTCAAGCATTCAAAATGATAAAAAAATTAAAATTCGCTCAAATTTCCGGAATTTTAATAGTATCCAATTACTTATAAAATTTCACAATAACCAAAATTTTTTAAATTTTCAAAAACATTCGGCATAACATATACTTCAAATTTTTTACGAAACTTATAAAAATTTTCGATGTACCCATAAAAGTGTTAACATTTTCGAATTATTTTATTTTCAATAATTTAAATACATAGAAAGAAGTTCCAGTGTCGATTTTAAACTTTAAACAAGTTGCACAATAATCAAAAATTTTTAATTAAAAAAAACAAAATCAAAAATTTTCAACATTATTCAAGTTTGCAAAATTATAAAAAAATTCAAAATTTACTCAAATTTCAAAAATTTCAAACATCTATAAATTTCCCAAAAATTAAAAAAAATTTTGTATCAGTTATTTGTTACGGTTTTATTTTCATTTATTTATTTAATTAAAAATGTTTGAAAGGTATTTAGTCCCTAGAAGTTTGCAACCCAGAATGCAGATAGAATTTTGTGTTAGAAATATTTCCACTTGATAAGAGTCTTGAATGTTCCAAGTGATAATAGCTTTTTGTTTCTTTTTATAAATTCTTGGGTTGTGATAGATTATTCTTTTATTCTGCCCTTCTGCTCCAAGTCTTCGACCAAGTAAGGTGTGGTTTTTAAAATAATTTAGTTGCAGTGACGAAATTCTTCCTGTAAATTAATTTGTCAGTTATTGGATTAATTAGAAATATAATTTTCTACCTTGTTGGATTAATTTCTTGAAGAGTGGAGTTTTTGGTGTGTTGCTCACGTTTCGTAAACGGATTTTAAGTCGTGTAACTAATTTATCAGTATATTGGATCTTGAAAACCACTGGAAATTGGGAAGAAGCTGTAAATTTTGTATATATTTGATTATTATTCTTTACCGATTATTTTGGAAAGCTCCTTGGAGGTTCGTATACGTTTTTCTTTGTTGTAGAGGAAGTTACATTTGATTTTATTTTCAGCTCCTATTATATGGTGGGTTAAATTCTATTGTATGGTAGTTAAATCCTATTGTATGGTAGTTAAATTCTATTATTTGGTATTGAACGTCTTATTGGATGGTATTTAACGTCCTATTGTACTGTAGTGATCGCTCTAGTGTATGGTATCTAAAAATTGATGCATCGTTCGTATTGGAGTTTTGTTTTACCTTATTTGGAATTCCTGGAATACCGTTATATAACTTCCGATGGTATCGTAACTACAACCAAAGTGTTTGCTACATAATTAGAAGCTGTTCTGCTGCCGAGGGTACTTCAACCGCAACATCCAGTTATCTTCGTGGGAGGTCAGGTTAGCGGAGACAATCCATTTTAATATCTTGTCTACAAACCAATGTTATTAATTTTCGTAACTTGTTAATTAAACATATTTACTCACCAGCTATTGGTTTGGTTAATAATTTGCTTCAATATTATTGTTAATAAGGATTCCATCTTTGAATTTATTAATTTGGGTCTTTTCTGTGATCTGTAATTTAACAATTTAAAACGTTGTTAAGAATTACTGTTTAAATTAGTAATATTACTGCATACTTACCTTAATTTGTGTGATATTATTTAAGTCTTGAACGAACTTGTTGCACAAATGCACACGTGATAACCTAACCTATGAACTTGTATTTATTTTTCATTATAGCCCAATTTTGATTGTCGGTATTACTCAGGCAATTTTTAATGTTTCGTTTTTGGTAGCAATATTGGATTTTGTACAGAAAAGTTCAGTAAAGTACGCCGGTTGTTCTGATACATTAGTGTTTATTAATGCAAGGTTACATTAATTGTTTTATATCTACCTGAACTAAACTACAAACTAAGCAAGTTATATTAAAGATTTTTATAACTTAGTATTCGCTGCGTTCCCTTATCGAAAGATACAAGCTTGAATCTTCGTAGGAATTAATGCTGCAGATTTTCTATTAAATTATCATTACGTATGGTTACTATCTACGATACTTGTGAAGTTTCATTTAGGGTGGGAGGTTTCAATATTAGTTTGAAATATTTTCAAATTACTGAATTTTTTTTTAAGCATTTAATTGGGTATTTAATTTATTGTATGTACATTACATTTGGTATTATAATTAATATTTGGTATTATTTAATGTTATTAATCTTTCATAACGCATAACCAAATAAACCGTTATTTTTGTGTCTTTATGTATATTGCATTTAATTTTATTTCCTTGTGTTTGATTCCTGAATATAGCAGTTTGTTTGAATTCGACAAAGTGAACTCATTATTGGTAGTGAATTCTGGCGCCCTTAAAATACTTAAGTCTACCCACACCCTTCTCGCAATTCAGAGCTAGTAGGTTGATACGAAGATCTTATTATAGGAATCATTCAGCGTATCATTATTTATTATTATTTTTTTTTGGTAACAAATTTTTGGCGCCCAACGTGGGGCTACGCTGGCTATTTGGAGTGTTGCGCCCCTGGCTATTTGAAGCGTTGCGTTGTGTCAGAGGAATTTAGGTTTTGTTTTTGTGATTTTGGTAGTTTTAGGATTTATTTTAGGGAGTTTTAGTTAGCATCATTATTATCAACACCATGGACGTCGGAAGGTTGCTGAACGACGAATTGACGTACGAACTGATAATCCGAGGATGTCCCGTGGGTT
Organism: Ctenicera cuprea; assembly: GCA_958336395.1. Taxonomy (NCBI): domain Eukaryota; kingdom Metazoa; phylum Arthropoda; class Insecta; order Coleoptera; family Elateridae; genus Ctenicera; species Ctenicera cuprea. The sequence continues at coordinate 62,163,958 of OY284487.1, forward strand.
CGAATGTAGTGGAGAAGCGATCTATACTGAGAGACGCATTATACCGCGAACGGTCCGAAAACTTAAGCGTAGTTTCAGGCATATATCTGGAGCCAGAGTCTGAACTTACTGTTTGTGCTAATAAATTGCAAGAACTGACCAATGCGGTTGAACAGTTTGATTCCGCAAACCGAGACAACGAAGTCCAAAGAATTAGAGCACGCATGTATCATGTTATGGGACGACTACGAAACATTATACCTGAAGGTGATTCCCAGCGTTGTCAACAACAATTATTAACGGAAAAATTAAGGTTACTATCACAAGCCATCGATTTAGCTTACTTAGGCTACCAACATGAACCAATCACTCAGCATGAGCAGTTAACACAGCCTGAACAACAGACATCCAAGATACAACAACAAAGATCAATTATAGATGAGCCACTTATGTTAATTCCAGATACAGTTACCCAGAGTTATCCTACAGCTTCTGCGGTGGAAAAATTGATTATAGAGCCGCCAGTTAGTCAGCTGATTGACCATGAAATGAAAGCGTCACCGTCACATTCTAGAATTACGAGTCGTAGAGTGAGCTTCCATGAGTCAACACCGGAACATGAAGTTAGTTTTCGCAGGAAAGGATCTCATCTTGCTGACCGAATAAAGGATATGGAGTTAAGTCAAATACCTGAACCTACAAAAAGAAAAAGTCAAATATATAACAATGTGTACATACCTACCTCAGAGAAGACTGCATATTCAGATCAATCTCGAACAGTTTATAAGAATTATATCCCCGTAAGTAAGTGGAATGTTCACTACGATGGTGAATCCTCCAGCTTAACTAGTTTCCTGGTACGCATAGAAGAACTGAGAGAAGCCCGTGGTATTTCTAAAGCTCAATTACTTCAGTCGATAGTAGAAATTCTTACCGGTGATGCACTCATTTGGTATCGTGCCGTTAGACACACAGTCCTTGATTGGGATGATCTCGTGAAAAAGTTAAAAGAAAACTTCCTTCCTCATGACTATGAAATGTGTCTGTGGGATGAGATTCGTAATCGAACTCAACATCAATCTGAGCGAGTTGCTGTTTTCATCGCCGTGATGGAAAATCTTTTTAGCCGATTACCAAGAATGCCATCTGAAATCACGAGATTAGGAATCATACGTAGAAACCTACAACCATATTATACGACGCAGTTAGCATTACATCCAGTTTATTCCATTGCTAGTCTGATTCACACCTGTAGAGCGTTAGAAGATGCAAAGATAGCTTCGAATAAATTTAAAGCGCCATCTACTACCACTTCATTATTTGAACCTGATTTAGGATGGAGAAGACGTACTTTGAGACAACCTATTTGTGCAGTGGGAGAAAATCTTCTGGGAGAATTTGTTGATTCCGAAACTTCAGAAAATTATCCATCACGAATGCAACCCAACCATGAGATTAGTCAAACTTCAGCTACTGCAGAGATTTTAGCCATCAAGTGCTGGAATTGTTCCGCAACTGGACACCGCGCTACCCAGTGTACTGCTCCAAAACGAATGTACTGTTACAGATGTGGACAAGTTGGAGTCACAAGCCGTACTTGCAAAAATTGTTCGGGAAACGAGCGAGGAGCACAGTAGAAGACCGGACGTCGTGCTCTGGAATAATACAAGGAACGGTCAACAATTTTAAAAATTTTTTTTGGGATGACGACGTATTAAACCCAATGATCAATTATATATTCGACCAATGTCAGGGAGATAATAGGCCATACCTAACCGTAAATATTTTAGGAATAAAGATCAAAGGTTTACTTGACACCGGCGCATCTTGCACTATATTGGGTAATCCCGGTTGGAAATTGTTACAGCATATGGGCATATCTTTATTAACATCACGTACGAAGTCTTGCACAGTAGCCAATAATGCAGCATGTGAAATATTAGGAACTGTTACCCTTCCTGTACATCTTGAAAACAAAACAAGAACCATTTCATTCTTGGTTGTACCCGAATTGCCTCAAACCTTGATTCTTGGCATAGACTTTTGGACTACTATGGGTATTATTCCAAATCTACAACAAGGACAGTGGTCATTTAGTTTAGAAGAAGAAGCCTTACCTAACATAACTGCAGTGGTACCCCGAGAATTTCTTGACTTGAATCAACAAATACAACTGGACCAACTGATTCAACCCTACTTTAAAGAGGTCAACAATAAAATTGGACATACCTCGCTAGTCGAACATCAAATTAAGCTTACTACTTCAGAACCAGTGAGACAAAGATCATACCGAGTGTCACCATTTATTCAGTGTAAAATTGACGAGGAAGTACAGCACATGTTAGACAATGATATCATCGAGAGGTCCAATTCAGCTTGGTCTTCCCCTGTGTTGCTAGTGCCTAAGAAAGATGGTAAATATAGATTTTGTGTGGATTATCGAAAAGTTAATAGTCTTACCGTCAAAGATGCTTACCCGCTTCCTTTTTTATCTACTATACTGGATCGTCTTAGAAACGCCAAGTACTTAAGTTCGATGGATATAAAATCTGCCTATTGGCAAGTGTCTGTAGCAAAAGAATCTAGAGAGTATACCGCGTTTGCAGTTCCTGGAAGAGGATTATTCCAGTTTAAAAGGATGCCTTTTGGGCTCACCAATAGTCCAGCAACATGGCAAAGGTTAATTGATCGAATTATAGGGCCCGATCTAGAGCCTCATGTATTTGTGTACTTAGATGACATAATTGTCACAACTGAAAATTTTGACACTCATCTGCAGGTCCTAAAAGAAATATTTCAGCGTCTTCAAAAATCTGGACTCACCTTATCAGCCGAGAAATGTAATTTTTGTCGTCCGACACTTCAATATCTTGGATTCGTAGTGGATCAATATGGTCTCCACGTAGATCCAGAGAAAATTAAGGCCATCATCGAAATTCCATCCCCAAAGAATGTCACTGAGGTACGTAGAATTACTGGAACTGCCTCATGGTACCGTAGATTTATTCCGAACTTCTCAACTGTGATTGCTCCCATGACGGATTTATTGCGTAAGAACAAAAGTTGGTGTTGGACAGAAGAGTGTGAAGCATCGTTCCAATATGTTAAAGATTGTCTGGTAACAGCCCCGATCCTGAATTGTCCTGATTTTTCAAAGCCATTCGTTGTACAAACAGATGCGTCAGCCGTGGGTATTGGAGCTGTGCTGTCTCAGCAGAATGAAGATGGAGCAGAGCATGTTATATGTTACATCAGCAGGTCATTGAGCCGTCAAGAACGTCAGTATTCAACTACTGAACGAGAGTGCTTAGCAGTCATCTGGTCTATCGAGAAGTTACGTCCATATTTAGAAGGTTATGTGTTTACAGTGATAACGGATCATCATTCATTGGTGTGGCTTAATAACCTGAAGGAGCCGACAGGAAGACTCACACGTTGGATTTTACGCTTACAACAGTATACTTTTAACATAGTGCATCGTAAGGGCAAGGATCATGTTGTCCCAGATTTATTATCTAGAGCTGTTTCCGAAGTTAATCACATTATAATAACCATAGATCTACCAGAGCCAATTCGAGATCCTTGGTATTTAAATCTAAAACGAAAAATTCAATCTCATCCTTTACAGTTTCCACAGTGGCGTGTTGAAGAAGACATAATTTATAAATATATTAAATGTAATTACCCAGAATTAAGAGAAAATCATGAAGCATGGAAACAGGTTATTCCCAAAGAAAAGCGTAGAGAACTTATCAGTGAGCACCATGACACAACAAAAGCATGCCATGCAGGTGTATACAAAACCTATGAACGACTGAAGACCCGTTTTTACTGGCCAAAAATGCGTCATGACGTAACTAGCTATGTTCGAAGGTGTACGATATGCGTTTCGATGAAACCTGATCAGAATAGACCAGCCGGACTTATGGGAACTCGTCCAGACATCACGAAACCTTGGCAAATGATAGCTGTAGACATCTGTGGTCCGCTACCTAGATCAACAAAAGGTTATAGTTATATTTTGGTTATATCCGATTATTTAACAAAGTTTGTTTTACTGTTTCCACTTCGGAAAGCTACAGCCGCTGCCGTAACCAGAATAGTAGAAGAAAACGTCTTTTTATTCTTCGGATGTCCGCAATTCCTGGTTTGCGATAACGGTGTGCAATTCAAGGCCCATGAATTTACTAAACTGTGTGAGAGTTACCACGTCAAGATAATTTTTACTCCAGCCTATCATGCACAAGCCAATTTTGTAGAGAGAGTGAATCGTGTACTCAAGACCATGCTTGCATCTTATGTCACTGATAATCATAAAAAGTGGGACCAATATCTACCTAAAGTAGCATGTGCTATCAGGACGTCTGTTCATGAAGCTACCAAAGTAACACCTTTCTTCGCTAATTTTGCTAGAGAACACGTAGCACGAGGCGACGAATTTAAAGGAATCATATCTGAAAAAGAAAAACTTAAAACCATTGACAGGGCACAAGAATTTAAAAAGTTACATTCAGACATAAACAAAAGATTAGCTACTGCTCACGCCAAGTCTAAACAACGGTATGATTTAAGACATAGAGAAATAACTTATGCTGTCGGAGATCGAGTCTACAGACGTAACTATGTGATATCGGACGCTAGTAAGAATTTTACCGCTAAACTAGCACCCAAGTTTATAGGACCACTGATTGTAAAAAGAAAGCTTTCGCCTATTACATACGAGCTCCAAGATGAGCACGGTAAATCCAAAGGTGTATGGCACGTCAAAGACATTAAGCAACATCCCCCAGATGAAGAAGAAAACGGCCGTTAATGTTATAATGATGTTATGCTATGAATTGTTCTTTATGAATTTTATTTTTTTTTTTTTGTTAGATTTAGGAAAATTGTGGGCAATTTCCCTTAAGTGGGAGGGGAGTTGTTACGGTTTTATTTTCATTTATTTATTTAATTAAAAATGTTTGAAAGGTATTTAGTCCCTAGAAGTTTGCAACCCAGAATGCAGATAGAATTTTGTGTTAGAAATATTTCCACTTGATAAGAGTCTTGAATGTTCCAAGTGATAATAGCTTTTTGTTTCTTTTTATAAATTCTTGGGTTGTGATAGATTATTCTTTTATTCTGCCCTTCTGCTCCAAGTCTTCGACCAAGTAAGGTGTGGTTTTTAAAATAATTTAGTTGCAGTGACGAAATTCTTCCTGTAAATTAATTTGTCAGTTATTGGATTAATTAGAAATATAATTTTCTACCTTGTTGGATTAATTTCTTGAAGAGTGGAGTTTTTGGTGTGTTGCTCACGTTTCGTAAACGGATTTTAAGTCGTGTAACTAATTTATCAGTATATTGGATCTTGAAAACCACTGGAAATTGGGAAGAAGCTGTAAATTTTGTATATATTTGATTATTATTCTTTACCGATTATTTTGGAAAGCTCCTTGGAGGTTCGTATACGTTTTTCTTTGTTGTAGAGGAAGTTACATTTGATTTTATTTTCAGCTCCTATTATATGGTGGGTTAAATTCTATTGTATGGTAGTTAAATCCTATTGTATGGTAGTTAAATTCTATTATTTGGTATTGAACGTCTTATTGGATGGTATTTAACGTCCTATTGTACTGTAGTGATCGCTCTAGTGTATGGTATCTAAAAATTGATGCATCGTTCGTATTGGAGTTTTGTTTTACCTTATTTGGAATTCCTGGAATACCGTTATATAACTTCCGATGGTATCGTAACTACAACCAAAGTGTTTGCTACATAATTAGAAGCTGTTCTGCTGCCGAGGGTACTTCAACCGCAACATCCAGTTATCTTCGTGGGAGGTCAGGTTAGCGGAGACAATCCATTTTAATATCTTGTCTACAAACCAATGTTATTAATTTTCGTAACTTGTTAATTAAACATATTTACTCACCAGCTATTGGTTTGGTTAATAATTTGCTTCAATATTATTGTTAATAAGGATTCCATCTTTGAATTTATTAATTTGGGTCTTTTCTGTGATCTGTAATTTAACAATTTAAAACGTTGTTAAGAATTACTGTTTAAATTAGTAATATTACTGCATACTTACCTTAATTTGTGTGATATTATTTAAGTCTTGAACGAACTTGTTGCACAAATGCACACGTGATAACCTAACCTATGAACTTGTATTTATTTTTCATTATAGCCCAATTTTGATTGTCGGTATTACTCAGGCAATTTTTAATGTTTCGTTTTTGGTAGCAATATTGGATTTTGTACAGAAAAGTTCAGTAAAGTACGCCGGTTGTTCTGATACATTAGTGTTTATTAATGCAAGGTTACATTAATTGTTTTATATCTACCTGAACTAAACTACAAACTAAGCAAGTTATATTAAAGATTTTTATAACTTAGTATTCGCTGCGTTCCCTTATCGAAAGATACAAGCTTGAATCTTCGTAGGAATTAATGCTGCAGATTTTCTATTAAATTATCATTACGTATGGTTACTATCTACGATACTTGTGAAGTTTCATTTAGGGTGGGAGGTTTCAATATTAGTTTGAAATATTTTCAAATTACTGAATTTTTTTTTAAGCATTTAATTGGGTATTTAATTTATTGTATGTACATTACATTTGGTATTATAATTAATATTTGGTATTATTTAATGTTATTAATCTTTCATAACGCATAACCAAATAAACCGTTATTTTTGTGTCTTTATGTATATTGCATTTAATTTTATTTCCTTGTGTTTGATTCCTGAATATAGCAGTTTGTTTGAATTCGACAAAGTGAACTCATTATTGGTAGTGAATTCTGGCGCCCTTAAAATACTTAAGTCTACCCACACCCTTCTCGCAATTCAGAGCTAGTAGGTTGATACGAAGATCTTATTATAGGAATCATTCAGCGTATCATTATTTATTATTATTTTTTTTTGGTAACATATTCATAAAACTTCACAATAATTAACATTTAAAAATATTTATGAAATTTTGAAAATGATCCGGTATAAAAGAAACTTGGAATTTCTTCTTTATTTTTAAAATTTTTTCGAAATTTCCATAAAATTGTTAAAATTTTCGAAATATTTTAGAAATTTTCTAAAATTAAAATAATTTTTTCTGATTCGGTAAAGAGAAAAAACAAACCAACCTATGTAGAATACCTTGCTTTTTTATGAAGAGGTGAATTCCATTGTGTTTACTCATTATACTTCATTATGCCAAGTTTCCGAATTTTATTGAATAGTTGTCTAAAAGCGTGTTAAAAGTTTATTTGACCGACTACAAAACCGTTATGGTCCGTTGGCGAGGGTGTTAAAAAGTAGACTTAGATTGGTGCAGAAATAGAGACAGGTGCTGTTATGTAAATATTTGGACTGTAAGAAATTAGGAGTCGGAAACCGCGGTCGTAGATGTGTTTCCGTACTAAGAAAGTCGGTTCGAACTTAAACTTAAAGTTGCGGCATTGCCACGCGGGTAAAGGTGTTGTGATTTGTGTATTTATTTGTTTAATCATGATATCTGTGTGTAAGGTATTGGTGCAGCGTAGATACGATGCTACTGTTAATTAATGCAATTGTTGCGTGTTAATATTATTGTTGATGTGTTGATATTAGTGCTGTTATGTTGATATTATTGTTGATTGTTCTTCTTTATTATTGAAGTTGTTGTTGAAAATTGATTAAGTTCGAATATACAACTAGTTGTGTTCTTGCCGCCTAGCTAGTACGGTGAGACTAGTTGAGATCCTTTGATCTGCTCAAGTAAAAAAGTGGCCTATCAGAACGAACATATTGGAGTGGCCAGGAAGGCCCACAGTCCCGTTGAATTGCTTGTGCGTCATGTTTTCCGCGGCACCTGCATATGGTGAGCGCAACGACATGAATTAAAACTCCATTCATCGGGTTAACAATCGGTTAACCTGCTTCTATTTTTCTCTTGCACTTTTTTTTAGGTTAGTACTGAAGATGGATGTAATACGATAAAAGAGAACTACTAGAGATTACTTGGGAGTTCCGCAAGGAAGAAACCGACCCCCTCCCCCGCCTAAGTAACATATTTTGGTATATCCGCTTCCTTTTCGTAGTAATACTGATTATGTTCAGAATGATGAATGTTTAATGTGTCTAAGAGCAAGACATTTACAAGAAGTACGTAACGAGGGTAGGCCTGCACGGGTTGTTTCATGGTGATGGGATATTTCGAATGAAAATAATCAAACCATTCTATTATCAAAAATCTCGTGATATTTCGAGAGGTTACTATAAATCGCTCGAATAATTTTACGATTAAAAACTTTTCGGTTTTGTTCATTTCGGAAGCGGTACCTATCACATTAACCAGCAGCGAATGCCAAATGCGATTACATGATACCATAACACTACGAGTCGTCAAGGTTTGTGTAGATATGACTCGTGGGATCATGATCGGCACAAATTATTTTGTGATTATGCGAATGCGCAAACGGAATTCGAATAAATCAATATATTATTAAGACTATTCGAAAGGCAATCATTCGATTATGAAAAACATTCGATTATGCGCATCATTAGTTTCTCGGGAATGCAAGTAAGCCCTAAGCGAGTAAATCGAGGGGTTAATCATTTACGTATTCAGGTGTACACTAGCAGAGCATTCGAATACATATTCATCTGCATTCACATCTTCCTGTGTATTCAGCCATATTCGCGTGAATTCCTAGTGTACTCGCGTATTCATCGTGCATTCTCTTGTATTCGTGCAACCTTGGTTAATCCAATCATAACTTTTCCGGCCGATTTTAGCAGATTAGACTAGACTAGTTCTGAAGAAATTGAGCATAGTCAGCCCTTACATCAGTTGCAATTGTGAGTAGAGGGAGTAGAGTGAGCAACAATGCAGTGAAGACTCGAGTGAACAACAAGCAGTAAAAACCGAGTTAAAAGCATTAAAACCGTAATATGCGAAGTATCTATAAATCGTAAATGAAATGTCGGACTATGAAAATATTAGAGATAAGGCGAGCTACTGGCAAGCTTTCTGTAAAAGAAAATCATTATTAATATATTTTGTTTTATGTAATTGGATTAGTGTACAACTCGAGGTATAGCACCCTTATCTGAGGACAGTTGCGAGCGTCATCTTAATAAAGCCAATAATAATGATTCAGAAAATGACTTCTGGAAGCGTCTCCAATATTATTTAAAGTGCACGTTTCCAAGGTATGTGATCAATTTAATGAGATTTTGCGGATTTGATACACCCGTATCGACAAAGCAATAGAAAATCACGACATCGAAGCCATGGAAGGGTTAAGCAGAAAAGTCTTTCCTTCAGGAAAATGCATCTCCGCCGAACTTTTATGGGATTTATCAGCAAAATATAATTAATTTCAAAATTTTGCCAGGTCATATAAAACTTACTAGTGTTACCCCAGCGCACAATGCACTGACAGACTGAGCGTTGACTGAGCCGGCTAAATGCTAAGTTATGTGATGCATTAGTTCCATGAGGAAACGCGGCGTTGGTGTAGATGTCGCCTCAAGTAAAGCGCGTTTAGCAGACTTTCATATATAAATTAAAATAATTATTATTAAAAAATCGACGTAGAATAAAAAATATAAAAATGTTTCATGTTCCATCTGAGGATAGAGACCTTTCATTGAAAAAAAAAATGGTCCAAATTGGTGAAGCGGTAACCGCTTGAGGAACCGGAGAGAAATACCCTTTCAGCTTTTATATATGTATGGATATTTGGTATGAAAAACTATTTGCTACATAATTCATTTGATTCATTGCCCAAGTCTGTTGCAACAGCGTCAAAAACGCTATTGAATCTGCCAAAAAATCTGCTGAAGAAATGTTTCTTCAGTTAAAAGTGAAGATATTTGAAAGTGACTTTATATCGCAAATAAATACATGTGATAATCATGATTCAGAGGTCTCTGATGTAGGCTTGGAGGAGATTGATGATGACCAAGCCCACAACGAAGACTGTGATTTTCCCGACAGGGAAAGCAGCAGTGATAACTTAAAATTAAATACACCTAATGATATCGGTAATGTTTTTCGAGAAGTTTTTCATACACATTTTTGTGTTTGTTTTATTTGTTTTTTATTTTTTTTTGTAGGATCTATAATTTATTTTTTGTTTAATAAATATATAATACACATTGTGACAACTTTAAGTTATATTGCCAAGTTTTATTTATTTCTTTGCAGAATGTATAATTTATTTTTTGTTCAATAAATATATATAAAATATTGTTACAACTATATTGTACTACAGCATTTACCTGTACCTAATAAATATTAATACATAAATGTTTATCGTGATTGTAACTTTATTGCAGTAATTTCTGCTCTCGTATTTAGGCGTACTCTATCCAATATTTGTATGTATTCTCTTGTATTCCCATATATTCACGAGTATTCATAGGTATTCTTGAGTACACAAACGAATTCTTTGCTGTGTATGTACTTAGTCAGGTATTCGGTCGTACTCATTATGTACTTGCTGTATTCATGTGAAATCTGTATTCGGTGTACACTCATTTTTGAAATGATTAACCCCTCGGAGTAAATATTAATTTATATTTTTGTATATTTATATTTATGTCAAAGTAAATCGGTTTTCACTCATCCCACACCGTATTGTTTAAACAGTGAAATTATTGTAATATAACCAAGAGTTCAGGAAACAAACCAATAGGAACCAAATTCGTTAAATAACGTATGAATACGAACAGTACAATTGTTCTGTAATACTAGGAATGGGGGAGAATTTTCCCCAAAATATGGCTGCTTAAATGTATAACACACACGCAATTTACTCTTTGCTCTTTTTTGTCGTTGTATTCGGGGACACGACGACCTCTGAAAGGGTATCTACCAATTTAATCATTTTTATCAATATATCACTAACAGGGTAATATGTTTTTATTTAAATAATCCCATAAAAATAGCAAAGCCGCAGGACAACGAATTAATGTGTCACACACAACAGCTATCATTGTACAGACGAAATTAGAAATTGAATACGGTTGGCTTGTGGTAAAAACACGGTTAATTTAATAATAGTGCCCGAACCACAAAGCTTGTAAAGCTTGTAATTGATAAAGGCGGTTTTTGACAGAGAACTCGCCACGAGGCAATTAGTTGGATTGTGTGACTGTGTAATTTTGAAATTTTATTCTTTTCGGGCGAGTTGTTAAAATTCGTTAAAAGGTTTTTTTAATTTTTTAATTAAACGTGTTTTTTTTTTCGTAAAAACCTTACGTTATTGATCAAATTTATGTAGTTGTTATAGTTAATAAAAACAGAAAGTTCCACTTGTATGCAATTTACTTTAAAGCTTTCGTGTATCCATTAGTACTAGACAAAGATCTTCATTTCGGTTAAAATACGTGAAAAATATTTCAATAAATTAAGAAAAAATAGAGAAAATATAACTAACTTTGCTGCTGTTACATAACCACAGAATGTTACAACTAAATTAGTACATGCTATATAAAAGCTATCAGTCTGGAAGAGTTAAGTCAAGTTAAATATGTTGACATAATTGACATCGTTCCAGCCGCAGTCGGTCTCACTCTCTCTCACATAGCAGTAGAAAAAATTACAAATTCTAAATAAGTGAAGACCAAACCTTATTTATTAAATTGTGCATGTTTGTATTGTGTGTGTGCATTGCTAAGCAACAGGAAACTTTGAAATTGTATACAAACCGCGCCCTAAGGCCGCAAAAGTAAGTATATTTTTAAATAATGTGAATCTTACTTATCCGTCCGAATACAGATCGCGCAGAAGCTATCGGGGCAAGCCAATACAACACAGCAAGCTCCTTCTAGAGCCCTGCTTCCCGATCATGCATAAGCATCTGGTCCGGAGTAACGCACAACTCTGCAAGCTCCTGCTAGAGTCCTGCAGCAGCTCGCTCCTTCTAGAACCCCGTAGAACTTTCTAAGGCCCTGCACCGCCCCAACAAAACCAAGCCCACACGAAAAGGTTCCGGACCAGCAAGAACGTTGCCTGTTGTCTACGCTGATCCCGACAATTCCAAAAAAAAATTGAGAAGTTTTATATTAAAATATTGCAAGTCTTTGAAAATTCAGAAAAATTAAAAATTCATTACAAAATATGTAAACAGTTGGAATCTAGAATAAAATAACCCTGGAAAAAATGGCCCGAAACACTATCTCCGGAAAAAACCTCAAATTACTGGAAGTCCGAGAAGTCCTTTTTACCGAGAATTTTTTTTGAAAAAACAAATTTCTTTAATCTGACAACGGAATTTGATAGAAGGCCTTAGGATAAATCCAACTCTTTTTTATCTAACTTTCTAGCTTCAAAATAGCGACCGCTACGATTTTTTAATAATTTTCACTTTTAACGCCGTATTACTCAAAATAGAGTTCATAGATCGGGATGAAAATAGCCCTAAAATATTGGCAAATATTGATTTAAATTAATTAAGTTTTTCGAAATTCGGACAAAAAGAGTACTCGTTAAAAAACATCAAGATATATGGAAAAATTGTGGGAAAATTAAAGAAAACTTTCTAAAACAATGACGATCGTCCAGGAAATTTTTGAAAATCTAAATTTGCTAAGAAACCACAAAATGATTGATACGCTAGAAACTAGAGAAACCTCGTAGGAAAATGTTGAATACAGTTTGTGGAATCTTGAGCCATGTTTCAGGAAAACTTTCAAAATTTAGTAAAATTGGAAAATATTACGCAATGCTAGAAAATCGTGGGAAATTGTGAATTAAATTCTTGAAAGTCTTTGAAAAATTTAGAATGAATAAGAAATCATTACGAAATATATATTGAGAAATGTAGCAAAATCTTGGAAAACTACCAAAAAAAATTCCGTTATTTACTTATGCTTTCAGAAATATTGAGTAATATTCGAAGAAATATAAGTCGAAAAATCGGAAAATCGTTCAGAAATATTTTGAAATCTTTAGATATTTACACAAAATGGAGAACTCGTTAAGAAATACTACGAAATCTTCGAAAATTTAATGAAACTTTCAGAAATATTACACAATCCTCTGGGAAAGGTTTTAAAATGAAAAACAAAATAAAGCAATCACTAAGAATCACGAAATCATTGCTATGATAGAGAATCGACTAGAAAATCAAGATATATCTTACGGCGACATCTAAAGAAATCTTAAAAATTAATATAAACTGAAATCTTTAGCCAGGTTTTAAAGAAATTTGGAAAATTTAGTAAAATTGGGAGACCATTACTCAATGCTAGAAAATCTTAAGAAATCGTAAATTAAATTCCTGATCTACGAAAATTCGTAAAAAATAAGAAAAAGCAAAACTTTGGATAATTTAAAGAAAGCTTTCAGTTCCTTAGTTTGTGCTTTTAGAAATTTTAAGCGTTGAAAAAGATTTTTAAAAATAAAAAAATTGGGAAATGATTTTCAAATACTGAAAATTATTAAATAAATATTTCTAAGTTTTCACGTAAAAAATGCAGAAATCTACCAAAATTTTTGAAAAATTTTGGAAATTTTTGAAAAATTTTGAAAAACTTTTAAAATATTCAACAAACTTACAAGAAATTTTCGAAATTTTAGAATTAAAAAAAAATATTAAGATGTCACTAAATCATTTTATGCTGAAAATCATCTAACGAAATCTTGGAAAATTTTATAGACACTTGGTGAAATCTTCAGCAAACGTTTCAGATAAACGTTTTGTAAACTCAGAAAAATTGGGAAATGATTAAGCAACGCTACAAACACTTAAAAATCATAAATAAAATTCTTGAAAGTCTGAAAATTTAGTAAAAATAAGAACTAATTACGAAATACATACCGAGAGGTTAGTATCTTATGTATTCAGAATTGTTGGGTAATATTCAAAGAAATTTTTTGAAATCATAAAGATATACTGAAGAATGTTAAATTAAATCTTTAGAAAAATATACAAAATGAGAACTCGCTACAAAATACTAAAAACTCTAGCGGCGAAATCTGGGAAACATTAAGGAAACTTTTAGAAATTTTTTTTTGTAAATATACAAATAAATTTAAAAATGCGCAAATCACTAATATGCTGAATAATAGAAGAAACCTTTCAAGAATTGGTTAAAACTTGTGAAAAAAAATAAAAAAAATAAGAATTAGCGAAAAAACGAACAAAATCGGTCCAAATAATAATATTTTTGGGAATTTTAAGCATAAATTCTAGACTTGCGGAAAAGTTATTAGAAAAGTTCGGAAAAAATAGTAAATGTGGAAACAACAATTTAAAAATAAATAATTTTGGTTTACTTCTGTTAAGGATCAAAATCGTTATTAGGTACATGCTTACAATTTCCTTCCGCTTTTCCACTCAGGCACGCGTTTTATGAAAGAGCTGTAGCCCCCCTACGAAAAAAACACTAAACTTTTGCATTTGTATCTATTAATATTTAACTCAGCCGAAAAATAGAAAATGCGTTGGGATTTAGGAGGAATCCTTGAAAAGTGAACTCGACAAAGAAATTTTCATAAATATATCGTCGGCTACTCGAGCCTCTCATCCCACTACGTTATGCTCATAACAGATAAAACCGATAAGAGTAGGAGTAGCAGTAATTATTAATTTTTTACCAGTTCCTGTAAAATGTCTATACACTTTGACAGGGTGGCCACTTAAAACTCTTTTTCAAATTCCCTGACTGATAAACTTCAGTTTTCCCTGACATTTTATAGTACAAAAGCCAATTTCAACTGTTTTTTTTTAATAAAAATTGTAACCCAACATAAAAAATAGCAAAGTAAACTTAAATTACTTTATAGCAAATGGAAATGTTTCAACAAGCACAAGAAAATGCAACATCTAAACTTTAAGGAATAACAAAATGAAATAAATATAAATTTTATAAACATATACATATAGGTAACAAAATTTTCGTTTTGCACGGCAAAAATAAAAATATTTAAATAATTGCATTTTACAAAATTTCCCTTACTATTTCGTGAAATTCCCTGACTTTACGTTGAAATTGGCACAATTCCCCGATTTCCCTGGCCAAAATAAAAAAATTCTAAATTCCCTGACTTTTCCC
Source organism: Ctenicera cuprea (assembly GCA_958336395.1). Taxonomy (NCBI): domain Eukaryota; kingdom Metazoa; phylum Arthropoda; class Insecta; order Coleoptera; family Elateridae; genus Ctenicera; species Ctenicera cuprea. Next base: position 62,178,971 of record OY284487.1, read on the forward strand.
GGTTTTCCCTGTTTTACAGAAAAGTGGCCACCCTGTTTGAGATTTTTGTGTTGGCCCTAAAATTATCGGATGCTTTTAAAACGCGTGTTAATTGGTCACGCCTACTTTAGAAAAAAAATTGCGGTGATATTACTTGCTCGTTTTCTGTGAACTACAGCCCCCCTTCCCCATTATCAAATCCTGAAACCGCGACTACGTCTAAGTATGTTCCTATAACCTCTTCAAATTATGTAATTGTGAAGAATATTTTACTAACAATTACATCTTCACGAAAAGAAGTACCCGATATGAAATGCATTTTTTATAACTGTAATTATAAAGCTTTAAAATTTAAGCGTTTATAAAAATGCTCTAGAAGTGTTAGAAAATACCGTCTGCAACTCGGCAAAAATTGCTCTCAATTTAAACAAGAAATTCTCTAAAAACACATCCAAGGTAATCTGATTAGTTTCAAGAAAAACCATGGGCAATTGCCCTGTTCTCGACTTTAGCTCATTGTCTTTGTTGTGGTTCCGGTTCTTTAATATCACTATTAGTAGACCGTAAATGTAATTCGATGCTAAGCAAGCAGATAAACTGCAGCTTACTTCTTGTCAGAGATTCTGTTTCAGTACAAAGTTACGTTTCTGGTTCATTGACCAAACCACTGTTCTGTGATATAGAGATTGTATTTTTGTATTCTGGATGTATAGGCCGTATTCTAGTCATACATCAGGTAAATTAAATGTCGGAGAATTATCTGGTTACCTGAATACATGTCTGGGATATTTCGGCTTATGTTACTTTGTACGTGGCTTGGTTCGTAATGCATCTTTTTTCAGGATTCCTCGTATCTGCACTGTAGTTGATGAACGTACAGGGGTTTCGTTTCTGCCCGTTTTAATGGGCGAGACAAGACGATAATTATCCGTTAATTCCGATTGCTTAAATGTAACTCTCGTGTTTTTCTGAAGGCGCTATTAATTATCCGAAACGTGCAATTTTTTTTTAAAAGAACAACATGTTCCTGTTTTTATTTTTCCTCTTTTAATACACATAAAACATATTTTAAAGAAACTCTGTATAAACACATCCGTGTAAATTTATTCGGGAGTTTTCACATTATGCCGAGCAATTTTCACAAGTTTTGCCACATCTGATCCTCTTTCATTGTATCATCATCATAAAGAATTCATGTTGTTGTTGGGAAAGTCGGACCTTTCTCCTTTTTTTGTTAGAAAACTTAGTATGCATTCTTCATGAAGGATTATTTTCGGGGTAACAGTTTTGAATAAAAAGTATACCCATATGTTTGGATTAATATTCCACTAGCAGAAGGCCGGTAGTGACCACGAATTTAGAATTTATATTAGTAACGTGGTGGTGGTTTACTTGAATTTTGGCGTTCTCTTTCAAATATTTATTAGATTCTTTGTCTTATGTATCGTGAAGCGCCTTTGGTTGCCTTTAATTTTGAAGTTTCGAGGTTCATAATAATTATTTATTCAGATAGTTCTAAAAAAAATTTGTTTGCTTTTAGGTAGGATTGCGGAACGTTCTCATCTTTAAATAAGCTGAATATTACTGTTAATTGTTACTTTACTTAACAACTTTGGTCGTCTTTGTATTGTTCTTTTACACTTTATTTTTCCTCTAGTTAACAATTAATTTGTGATTGTAATTATTGATTAGTTATCATAAGTTGGCTTCGCCGACATACACATACTTTATGCTTGCGATCCAATTTTTTCAGAGCAGTGCCGTATTAGGTATTACCCACTAGGCTGAGCAGGCTGTAGACGTGTAGAGTGTAGGCTACAGCCTCAACCCGCAGTATCAATATCAATATCAGTATTTATTAGATTCTGTATGCGAATTTTCAACATCACAAAATGAATTTTTGACGTCAATGGTTACTTGACGTCAATAAATCAATTTTGACGTCAAAATTATTTATTGGCGTCAACTATTCTTTTTCTTTATAAATAATTAAATAGTTTGTCTCTAAATTCCTACATTAAAGAAAAATACGTTCAGACGTTAATAATAATTAATTTGTGATGACACAGAATTAAATTTGGACGTCAAAATTAATTGTTGACGTCTTAAATGGTGTTTTGATTTCAAAAAACTAATCACTGACGTCAAAACAAATTTTTCGAAATCAGCAAGAAACTGGCGTTACAAAAATATATTTTGACGTCAAAAAATTATTTATTGGCGTCAAACAATCCGTTTTTCGAAAATTTAATTTTTTTGACGTCAAAGAAATGAATTTTGGCGTCTAAAATGAATATTAGACGTCTTGAATGATGTTTTGACGTCAAAAAACTAATTATAGATGTTAAAAAAATATATTTCAGCGTTGGCAAGAAATTGAAATTTTGACATCAATAAAACAATTTAAAAAAATCAATTTTGGTGCATAATGTTTTGACGTCAGAAAAAAACTAATTTTTGACGTTGAAATATAGTTCGATGCCGGCCACAAATTGACGCTGCAAACATATTATTTGACGTCAATAAATCAATTATCTGACGTCAAAAAATTATTTATCGGCGTCAAGCAATCCGTTCTCTTCATAAATAATCAAATAACTTATAAATGTTACACGTCTTGAAAATGTTTTGACGTCAAAAAAATTATGACGTTAAAAAATATAATTTTGTGTCAGCCAGGTACAGGTCAACTTTCCTTTATCTGGTCGTCGCCGGCGCTTGACTCGTGCAACTGCCTCTGAGAGAAAGCATTCAATAAATCTGTGCTATTATGTTCATACAGTTCAGCTGCTTTAGATTGCGAGCCTGTTACTACAAAAATAATACAACATACTACAAAAGGCCATAACGCTACGAATCCCAACAAAACTAGTAATGCTCATAATCGAATGATTGCCGTTATAAATGATTGCCGTTCGAATGGATTTAATAATAGAACAATTCATTCCGATAAAACGATTCGGATGTACCTATGCAGTAAAAAGAAGTAAAAAACGCTCTCAGCTTACTTTTCAATTTCTCTGATGAATGAATTCTCGTTCTCATCGTCTTTCTTCGGGGCGCTTGGCACAAACAAGGTAAACCGTCGGTTTCGAATAGTTCGCAATTCGGATGCCCTAATGCACATGCACTGCTGCAGCGCGCTAGTCGTAACTCGTAGTAGTCGCTATGGCTATCGTCTTCTTTAAAACAACATTAATTTCATACAGAATTTTCAATTTTACTACATTTCGTTGGCCTGTTTTTGAGTAATATTTCTATAAACCGTAAAAGTAGATACATTTTACTGTTATGTAAATCAATTATTTTGTAAAAATAAGACCAGGGACAAAAATGTCTGTTAATGTTTAGAACTGTTTCACAAAACACAAAATCTTCAGACAATAACTTTGCAACATGCAATTTGTGTATAAAATATAAAAAGTTTTTCTAAAAATACAACCAATTTAAGAGGGTCTTGATAGAACTATAAGTACGATTATCGATGAATATATAATGAATCAATTTTTATTTTATGTTGCAAAGTGTTCCACTTGCATTTACATTTTTGTAGTGTAAACTATTAGAGCAATAATAAAATTTTCAAACATGACCCTGCGCTGAAATGCAAAACAGTGCGGTGCTAACTGCTGTGTCTGCTATTCCTAGTATCAATATTATCCAAATGTTTAAATCAAATCATTTAAATCTGGTTGCCCCCGTAATTGCCCGGCGCAGAACGCCGTCCTTTTCATTCGGATTCCGTGAATTCTCGCTGCATTCGTATCGTGATACTACGACCCGTAGTATCATGCATTCGCGTTGGGTTTTAGCAACCAGCTAATGCAATAATGGCTATCGCTTCAACGCTCGCTTCGGAATCAGAGAAAAAAAATATACTTTAAAAAGTTCGAATGATTTACTGCAACCTTTCGATAAGTGGGATTTTAAATAAATCAAATGGTTCGATTATGTTCATTCAAAATATCCCATCACTAAACGAAACGTATAATACACTAGGGTCTGCGGCGTTACAGGATTTCAAACATAACAGACAATTTTTAAATCGTGTAATCATTGGAATGATTTTCTGTAACATCTCGATTTGTTGGGATATTTCGATAACTCGATTATTGGCTGAATTAATCTCATTCAAAATATTCTATCATTAAGCAAACCGAATAATATTCTGGGATGTGCAGCGTTACAAAATTTTAGGACATGATCCAAAATGTTTTAAGTTTGTACCTTTTTTTATTGTTGTAGGCTTGACTGACGTCCTGTCCCGTAGGAATTTTAACTATGCTGATGAACTTTTAAACGATCGATTTAATCTAGAACAATTGATTACTGCTGCACTTAACTAACCGCCGCATCTTTAAATAGAAGTACATTGCAGACATAATTAATTACTCATAGGTAAGATCGTCATTACTGAAACTTAATGAGTTTCATGAAAAATTAATTACTTCAGCCGGTATTATATTAAAACAGAAACGATATTAAGTTGGTGATTGACAATGAACTTTTTTTTTCAAAGAGCGCTTTCAAATTAGTCCAGAGAATGAATTAAGGCGAGTTTTAGATAATCATGGTTGAATATAAAGTTTGAGTTCATAACATGAAGTTTTTTTTCCTTATTCTTTCATTTAACACAACAAAAAAAAAGCAAAAATTAAAATTTAATTCATGTCCTCTATTCTTTTTCTAATTCATTTTTCATTATGTACCGAGAAAAATGGCCCCCGCGGTTAACGCGTCCGCCTTTCATTCGGGAGGCCTGGGCTCGATTCCCGGTTCAGCCGATTGCCCTGGTTCAGTGTTTTTCCGTGGTTTTTCTCGCTAAAATGAAACAATACTTTCCGCAAAAATCCTCCTTTTATCCTATGGCCTTGTTCTAATTCTAACCCATCGTTACCATCCTTTCTCGGCTGAAGAGGGGCGGAGGACTTCGGTGTGGAGTCTGAAAGACTCCTATAGCGGCCCGCGCTTTCAGGGGGAATGAAGCAGCGCCGATTTTCCTAATTCAGATATTGAAAGGTTAGTTTACTTACCTGAAACAAACGAAAAAATATTTTAAAAATTCATAAAGCTTTAAAAATACGTTAGTGCATATAACAAGCTTCGTTATTGTTATACAAGGTGTTTCACAGAGTGCGTGCCGTAGAGTAATTTAATCATTTTAAAATTTGGTTAAAATCAAAGTAGAAAATGGTCTTGAGGTAGATAGAGCACTAGCTTATCAATGCAAAGATTCCGGTTTATATCCAATAAAATTACAACTTTCTACAAAGTAATCGAACATTTTTTAATTTTTTTTTTACACAAAATTATACGAGTAACAACCTAATAAAGAATTTTGAGGAACATGTTCGGGGAATTTAAAAGTAATTCTATGACTTGTATATCACAAAAATTTCAAAAGACTATAAATAAAAAAAATAATAAAAAAAATTGAGAATTAAACCCGGGATCCTCGCAGTGGTAAGCGAGTACTCCACCTACACTTGTGAAACATCGTGTAAAATATAATAATAATTTGTATAGTAGTAAATTTTACAGTAAGTTTTAAGAAAAACATAACTAATTTATAACTACAATAAGTTGATTTTAAGAATTTGTAACTAATTGCTATGAATTTATAATTTCAAGCAAATTTCGCGCATTAACAACAAAAACTAATTAATTAAAAATGAAAGGCATTTCACATTAAATAATTTCATGATAAAACAATTAATTACAAGAAGATTGCACAAATTTTTAATAATTTTCGTGAAATCTATGTATATATTAAATCCGAATCTCTTCCTTCTGGCTCTAGAAGCTGTATCTATAGACAACAATTAAATAAGGCACATATTCGTATGTGCTGCTGTACAACGGCCCAGTACAGTTTTCGATGCAAATAAGAAAATTGGCTTTATACAGTTTCAAGTCGATAATTTTTAATAATTCTCAAAATTCGCAAAACTATGTTTTTTAAAATCGCTAGATAATACCAAAAATTTAAAAGATTATCCACAAACTGTAGAATTTTCAAAAATTTTAAAAATGTATAAATTTTCAAAAATTCCAATATGTACTTCCAAAATGTAAAAAAATTAAAATAATGGCATGATTTTTATCAAATATATTCGGTATAAAATAATCCACGTTAGAAATTTTTCAAAAATATACAAAATAGGTAATCAAAATTTTAACCATTTGGAATGAATATGTTCCAAATATTTTCAAAGTTTTAGAATACTTTGAAGTATTAAAAAATAAGAAAAATTTATAAAAAATTTTTAGATTTAAAAAAAAAATTCTAAATTATCAAATTTTTCAAAAACTCCAAATTTTGACAAAATTTAAAAAATCTACAAAACTGCAGAATTTATAAATTTTCAGAATCAGCATTTTTCAGAAATTGTCAAAAATGAAAACAATTGCCAAAAATTTTGCCGGACACCTGTTTAAAAAGAGTTACAACACCCGTGGGACGTAGTCCACGGGTTTTGCTAGTTTCGTATTAATTTCACTCATTAAAACAAATTAATTAAGACATTTTTCAACTAATTCCACTATTTTATTTAACACATATCAACGTCGCCAATTCTTACTTAATTGTTGCAAAACGTATTTGTAACAATTAACAATCTAACTATATGACTGATATGACATTATTACACAGTAAATAAACTAGAATTTAAGAGATAACAGTTTCCTGCTATCACTATCAATTATCTTGACCTGGAAAATCCAACAATAAGTAATTCATGGTTGCCAAACCCAAATGTAGTAAATATTTATGTCACCACTTTATTTTTCGCTTAATAATCATAAACTAGCAAACCTACCCACCTTTACATTATTAATTAGTGGTAGAGAGGCCATTTCTTAGAAAAGTGAGGCAAGCAAACCACAAATTCTAACCTGAACTAACGGCAATTTAAATATAAATGCAAACAAAGCACGTCCCACTAAGCAGGCAGGTAAATCGTTCGTTGACAGAACGGACAGAATTTTAATGTTTTTAAAATACACGAAAAACAAACCGCTTTAAAAAATAAAAGTAATTCCATTTATAATTAGAAATTAAGCATAGAAATTCCAAGCAGATTTATCGTTTTTGTCTCATTCTCTGATTACAGCATAATTACACTAATTTTGAGTTCATTCGTTAATATCTAAAATATGAGCTTGTGAAAATAAGTAAAATTATTAGAAAATCCTTACCTACATTATGGGTCTCACCCTTAGAAAATTTTTACATACCTACAGTTTGAGATTTTTTTACTTTCCTACACTTTCACTATAAGGGAAGTATTTAGTTCATGAAAATTTGCGATTTGAGTATTTAACGTCAACTAACATAACCCGTGGGCTACGCCCCCTTGTAGCGCTTTTTTTTGTATACTCCGGAAAGAATATTAAGAAAAAAAGAACGTAAAACAATTCCAGAAAAAAAATCCGCAGAAACAAATTCTATAAAAGCTGCAGAGCAAATTTGTTCTGAGACTTCTTTTCACCCTAACCGAAATTAGCCTCTATGAACAAAAGCAAGGTTAGGCGCCGCTAATAAAATATAAATATACTATACCGATGTTTATACTTCCCCATACTTATATTTGTTCTTTTTATTATTAAATATTAGTCGTATAGACTGCACAACTGGATGAAATATAACGTAAGTTGTAATCCAGAACATGACGCGGTTGCGCCGCCTCGTTTGCAGTTGACGATGCGAGGTATGAGCGAAATATCTAGCGCGAACCTAACTTTGCTTAGCTGCATCGAAAACCGTAGCGGCCCGCTGAACAAACAAATATGCGCCTTATATATAAGGCGCGTAAACATGTGGCATCTAGCAGCGGGAACTCCTCACGACTAAAAATACGCGCTTTAGAAGATGGACATGTATAAAAAATTCATCGATAAAATAAGCTTTTATGAAAAATCCAAAACAAGAACCAGATGTTCGGCCTATGTTTTGGTAGCACTTTCTTCACAATATGAATTTTCTAAACTGACCACAGAATCTGAAAATTTTATGCAAATCTAAGGCTTGTTTTTGCGGAAGAAGTCTATAGTTTCAAAATGGCAGCAGCTGCGATAGTTTTTTGAAAATTTTGTCTTACAAGACGAAGTGGAATTGACACTTTGACAGATTGGAATGAAATTTGGTACTGTAATTAATACCCCTAGCGGACCAAAATTATGCTATGCATAAGAATTTTCGAGAGAATGAAAACTGTGAAATTTCAAAAAAAATACAACTCTAACACTACGCTACATAATTTGTTTTTAAATGCTGTAGGTTGTACGAATGCGAATTTCTGTGACGCCTTCTATGAATTTTTGAAAATAATAATTTCCTGTCTGTGTATTTTATTACAAAAAAAACTAATATTTCGGTTAAGCTACGTTGCCCATGCAACAGCAAAACAAGATTCTGGTTTTAATTTTTAGATAATTTATAACTTAAGGGGGCTACCCCCCCCCCCCCATTAGTTTTTGGCCGACGATTATACTCTCCGGTGTTATTTAATCCTTTTTTCACCCTTGCTTCTAGCAATAATATTTTTCTTATGTAGACCATGCTGTGAGGTGCAAATTTTTTCATTTATTTCTTGCTTCATAACAACTTAATTGTTTTATATTTTATATTGCCAAAATGGGTTATTTTTATCTACTATATTTTACCATAGAATATTACAATTATACAAAAAAGGTAATCAACACGCAGCACTATTGAATATTAACGAAACATAGAGCACAGTGTGGTTAATAAAAAATTTAAACTAAAATTCGTAGCGGCCGCCATTTTAACTCTACAAAGTTCGGAAAAAGCCGTTTGATTTGCCCTAAAGTCTTCTATTAGATTCCGTTTTAAAATTTATAAAATTTAAAATTTAATGCTACCGAAAAACATGTTTAACATCCGCTTCCGGTTTCGAATTTTTTTGAAAGCTTTTTTTTTCGGTGGAGTTGTTATACCCTCCGATTCTAAAGCTTATCAGAATCCGAGCATCTGTTCGATATTTATGATGCACTACACACACCCCTACCCATAGACAAGACATTTTTCAAATTTTTGGCTACATGGTGGTACACCAAAACATGTATTTTCGTCAAAATTACGATTTTGAACATTTTCAGTATAGGAAAGTAAAAACTCTCAGAAATAGTATAGAATTACTTTTTTGGAATAGCAGCTAATCTTTGAATATTTGTGAAACCCACAAAAATTTAATTTTTCATGGATTTTTCGAAATTTTTATCTCTTTGAATTGGACATGTATTTAAGGATACATAAAAATATTTGTTAAATTCCTGCAATATTTTGTTGGAGCAACTCCAATAAAATAAAGTTTTGAAAAGTTTGAAATTACAAAAATTTTAAAATATTTTTTTAATTTTCATATATTTCAGATTCAAAATCTCCCATTTTAAAAATTTTAAAACATCAATTTTCAAACGTTTCAATGTTTAAAATAATTTCATTTCCAAAGCTTCGAAAAGTTGCATAATTTCAAATGTTTCAGATTCAGAATTTTCTAAATATTTTGAAAATTTTCAGTGATTTCAAAATGTTGAAACTTTATTTACATTTATAACATTTTCAAAATGTTAATTTTCAGATATTTAAATTATTTTTTTTTTGAAAATTTATTGGTTATATAACCGTAAATAGTGATAAAATAAAAAAATCGCATTTTAATTTATTTTCTCCAAACCCGCTAATTTTGTTTTGGATACGACTGAAAATCTTCATACCAACCAGTTTTTTGGGTCTTCCTAATTAATACATAAATGCAACATAAAAAGTGATAACGTCCATGTAAGAAAAAAACATCTTAAAACACTAGTAAAAGTTAAAATGTTACGGTTCTCATAGAACATGCATGACCCGTGTTGCATTCTATAAAGTTTACACATAGTTTAAATATTACGTAATTTGCCTGGAGCTTTCATTTGCATTTAAAAGGTATTACATTCAAGAATCTTGGGCAGGTTTATGCCATTTAATATTTTAACAGACTGCAGGAATACGTTCAATAGGTTAATAGTCGGGGTTACATTCGTGTTTTCGCGTGCTATTCTCCCGGAACGGAAATTACTGTTATTATTCTTATAAATAAGCTTGGCGTTATTTAATATATACACACTTCACTTCGTGTACGTGTCAAAGGAATGCCCTGCACGTTATTGCATATAGAGTACCTACGGTTCGTGACTGCACAGTGTAAAGAGCGTAAAGAACTTACGCCGTAACCTGCCTGCATGCTCGAGATGCAGCTTTCAACGCACAACATATGTGTTTAGAAACACGTCAGACTGCTTTGTTTGCAACCCTAGTACATGTCGGAGCTGATGGTAATTCGGTTTACTTTATAGTCTGGCATACCTGAACAGTGACGCGACCTGCAAACATTTTTACCTTACATTTTCGCTTCGCCGACTTCAATTCGTTCATCCATTTTAAAATTTCTACGGGATTGGGTGCCTGCAGTTTGAGCGAAATTATGGTTGATTTAATGGCAAACTTTACTCGAACTGTCTTGTTTGGTTTTTACTATTTCCGTGCCTTCGCTGCTAGAACCCTTATTGCAATAAATTGGAAATGTGCTTTATCTAACATCATTGGTCATATCCGTGCCCCAGGGTGCTTAACTTAATTGCAATTTATGCTGTTGCCATAGGCTGCAGCACAAAATTATCAAGATTTATACTGAAAGTTATCGATTCTGCCCATAGAAATTCGAACTGCTGGATTAGAAATATTGCTCGTTGGCTTGGAAAATGAAGCAATTGGGTGCTTTATAGAACTGTGCTTTTATGCTCTAGTTTTTGAGCTTTAAACATTTCATAAACTATGCACATATTTGCATTTAAAATGATAAAACGTTGCTTTTTGTTAATGTTGGCCCAATTTCGACTAATTAAAAGAATGTTTCGCATGTGTCAAATTTATGTATTTTTACTAATAAAAGTATTTTTTATTAATCTATGCTACAGTTGGGAAAAACTATATCAGTAACAATAAATGTTAAATTTGAAGTTGTGAGCCAAATCTCCTAATCATTTTTAAAACTATAAGACACACCATTATGTCTTTCCCAAGATTCCAGTATGCAAATATATTGTGATAGTGAAATTTTCACGGAAATACATGTTTCGGGGCTCTGGGAACCAAAAGAAATTTACAAACGCGTTTGTCCGTATGTATTGTGTGTGACATTTCAAGAACTACTGGATGTTAATAAAATGAGTACTGGGAACGACAAAACTTAACCAAACAAAATTTTTTAAACAAATCGAAAAGTCCGATAGGAGCCGCTAAACCAAATCCACTAGCTACAGAACACCGCTTGCTACAAATATTTAAAATTGAATAAATGATAATTTGTTCATGGGAAACCTTAAAACAATTCTGTACCTAATTGCTAGAAGTAATAATATTTAAATTCATTAAACCTCTTTCTTTTCCTGGTTTTCGACTGACGTCAGCGTCGTTTCGGAACCTTTGGAAAATTATAATTAATAAATTTATGACGAAAGACTAACAATTTATTTATCTCGTAAGCCGTCGCATTTAGCGACTTCAATCAGCTGTATTTTATAGTGGTATTTTTGTATGGAAAATAACATTCCGCATAAAAAAATAAAAATTTACAGAAAAATGTTTTTTACAATATAGTGGTGTTTCACTGGAACAAATATTAGGTTCTAGGGCACATAAACACGCGACACATACTCATAGGACATTTAATCAAGGACAGTTAAACACGCCGACAATTAATCACACAGACATTTAAACACTGACGCACATTATCACATGGACATATAAACACACTTGCGTATAAACACATTGTGTTTGAATTCTTTTATGACTGCAATAAAAATAAAATATAAAAAAAAAGATGGCCAATGAAGCTTTATTGCAATCTAGATTCTAGAAACATCTTAAACACTTTGTTTAATGGAAAATCAAAAACAGACGATTTGCCAAAATCAGTCATTTACAAATTGTTCGCATTGTAATTCGGTTTATATAGGCCAGACAATTAGAAATTTTGATATTAGGTATAAAGAACACGTACGTTGTTACAAACACAAATACCCACATAAATCCAATTACGCTAAACACTTACTAGAACACAATCATTCAATGACATCTAATAACACCATAAAATGTTTACACTTTTGTGGTGATAAACGTAAATTAGATATACTACAAGCTTTTGAAATTCACAAAACAATTAAAAACTGTACCGTTAATGAATGAGCAGATTGATCTCTTAAATTCTCCTCTATTAGACATTTTGGAATAAGAAATCAAGTCATCTGCAGACGATTACCGAGATCAAGTCACCAAGTTCTATTGCTATAACAACACTAACTGTTTACTTTTTCATATAACCTCTGACAATGTAAACATGCCGAAATACGTATAAGGTTAAAAGAAACAAATATTGTTAAAGTAATTGAGTATTTTATATACAGATAATCATTAAATATGGACTTTAACAAAGTAAAGCCATGTGATAATGTGCGTCAGTGTTTAAATGTCTATGTGTTTAAATGTCCGTGTGATGAATTGTCGGCGTGTTTAACTGTCCGTGATTAAATGTCCTATGATAATGTGTCGCGTGATGTGTCCAGACACCTAAATATTAGTACACACAAATTTTATTTATAATATTTTGTAAGTTTTCAGGTTATAAACAGGTAACGGGTAATTATCAGGTACCGGGTTATTATCGGATACCGTGTAATTATCGGGTACTAATTACCGGATAACGAACAGCTATCGGGTACCAGGCAATAATGGAGTAACAGGTAATTAACTAATTACCAGGTAATTAACTAATTACCAGGTAACGAGTAATAATCGGTTTACAGGTAATAATCAGTTACTAGGTAATAATCAGGTAACAGGCTAGTATCTGATAATAGGTAATTATCAGATACCAGGTAATAAACGGGTAGAATTGGGTAATTATCGGGTAAAGGACATTTATTGGGTAACGGGTAATAATCGGGTGCTGGTTAACAATTTGTTTGGGGAACATTATCTGGTAACGAGCAATAAGCGGGTAACTGGTATTAATCGGGTACTGGGTAATAATATTGAAATAGGTATTTATCGAATAACAAGTAATTATCAGGTACCAGGTAGTAATCGGGTAACGGGTAATTAGTGATGGGTAATGATCGGGTAATGGGTAATTCTACCAGTATATGATATTGTCGAGTACTACCCAGATACCCGTCGTCATTCCTAATCCAATTTGTAACAAAGTTTTTAATATTACCGTTAAACAAGCATTTCGCAAAGTTAAATAATTAATTTAAATTTAGTTCATTATTAAAATTCCAGTTCTCGTTTCAAGGTGTGACCTTTTTTAATCTAATATGCATTTTTGCAAAATAATAGTCGCGTAACAAGTAATAATTGTGTAATCGGTAATAATCGGGTAACAAGTAATTATCGGGTACCAGGTACTAATCTAGTAACAGATAATTATTGAATAATAGAAAATTACCGGGTACCAGATAATAATCGGACAATGGTTATTATCGGTTAACGGGCATTTATCGGGTTACGGGTACCGGTTAATAATTTGGTTGCAGGTAATTATCAGCTAACGGGCCATAATTGGGTAACGGTTGGTAATCGAGTAACAAGTAATTATTGGGTACCAGGTAATAATCGGTTAAATGATAATTATCGGATAACAGATAATTATCGTATACCAGGTAATAATCGGGCAATGGTTAACGGACATTTATCAGGTAACGGGTACCGGTGAATAATTTGGTTACATGTAATTATCGGATAACGGGCAATAATTGGGTAACAGGTGATAATCGGCTACCAAGTAATTATTGGGTACCGGGTAATAACGGTTAACGGGTAATTATCAGATAACAGATAATTATCGAATATCAGGTTATTACCGGGTACCAGGTAACTTCTGGATGACGGGCGTCATCGGGTGACAGGTAATTATCGAATACCAGGTAATAATCGGGTACCAGGCAATAATCTGGTAACGAGAAATTATCAGTCAGCGGGTAATTATCGGGTAGCGGGTAATCACCAAGTAGCGGGTAATTATTGCGTAACGGGTAATTATTGGGTAACGGGTAATTGATTATTTTACCCGAGTAGAGTATTGTCGGGCACTAGCCGGGTATCCATTGTCATTCCTAATCTGATTTGAAAACAAAATTTTTAATATTACCATTAAACAAGCAATTTTACATAATTACTTAAAATTTGGTTCAATATTAAAATTAGTTTTTGTTTCAAGGCGTGACCTTTTTCAATCTAATATGCATTTTTAGAAAAAATCGTTTTAACTATAATTTTAATTTTTAATTGGAGAATTGCAACTTCAAAATTACATAACATAAATGTAGGAAGCGAATTACTTTATACTAAGCCATGTTGTACTCTTTATACAAAATGTGTCAAAAATTCAATTGGCCGACTACAAAACAGTTACGCTCCATTGCTGAGGGTGCAGAAAATAAACATGGTACGTAACTAAGGAAGGAGATCTTGCTATTTTTAAGCGTAATGTCTGGAGGGGGAAGGGTAGTAATTTAAAAATAGACAAAGACGACGATGGCAACGTGTTTTAGTCAGCAACCCAAAACGGTCGGAGTTGAAAAGTGTTGCTAGCATGCAAACGACATGGTTGTATGTATTTAATTGTTTACTGATAACTGGTGATACCTGTGTAAAAAACCATATTAAGTAGTATTTGTGATTACTGCTAATGATTTTATTATTACTGATATTACAGTTGTTGTTCTGCTTGTTATTGTCATTATTGAAAATTGGCTAAATACGGCTGCTTTTACGGAATCACGGAATCTCATAACTAGACTACTCTTTTTGGTTAATTGAAACTTGCAACAGTAATAACCAGTAACCTACGGAACATACATCTCAGGGTGGTCCGGAATGTCCACATTCCCATTCAATTATTTGTGGGTTGCGTACTTTAGAGGTCTCCAACAGCTGAGCACATTGAAAAAGAGCAACCCCCATTGATCGAGTTGCAAACGGTTAATTGGTATCGGGTGTAATATGAGTCCGATTCTGTTACAGGTTTTTAGGTACCTCATATTAGTGTACTAAAGATAATGTTGTACGACTGAAGCAGTTAACCACTAGAGGCTGGGATTTCCACAATGGAAATATGTTTTGATCATTTTGCTTTGATAGCGCAGTAATGTATATCTGCATGCTTTTTATGCTTATTAATAATGGCAATAGTCTGAAAACTGAATGTTTGGTGCGACTCAGATTGACACATTCACGAAAACTACATAACTTAAATAGGTGTGCGCGGAACTCTTCGAAAATGCGACTTGATTGCATCGGCCGAACTGTTGAAGACCTTCAGCGAGTGAATATTAATTTGTTTTTATACAATGCGTCCGTTATATTTTGAAATTAAATAGCTCTGTTAAGTAAATCTGTTCTTACCACCATGCACAAGCTTATTTTCACATTAATCAGAAAACAAGCAACGGAAACCTAGACCTAGTAGTACAAGAAATAAATTGACCGGTAGTAATGAATGAAACATGATATTGCCTTCATTATCATTTTGGCCAAGGCTGTTTAAGTTCAAATTATGCATGTATTATGTCAGCCTCTGACGCCAAAACGATTACTACGAGTTATTTGATACCGAACATACATGAACTTTGGACAAGCATCTTTTTAAATTTGTATTACTCATTTTTAAATTTGCACGAATGCTGTTACGATAAAATCGCGTTTTGCTGAATTCTCACTAAGCGTTTCAGAAAAATCCGGAATGCACCTTTAAATTTATTATTAGATTCTTAGTTTTGTATTTTCCGTTTATTTTTATATGCTCCATGCATTTTACAACTGCAATTGAAGTCTGCGCTTGCACAACAATTTTAATAAAATCGCAATTTACGATTCTCATGTACACATTCGTGGTAATTCCATTCCCTGGGCAGCTTTGTCTTGTTAGTTGCACTCGCTACAGGTTTCTAGATTAAAACAGGAAGCAAATTTTACTCACTTGTGTCAGTTACAGAGAAACAAATGCTTGCATGCATGCAAACATGTAGAAAACCGTTGGGAAAACGGAACATCCTGAAAATTAGTCGGTGAGCAAGTTAATACTTTTATACGAAAAATTAATTCCTACGATTATTAACAACTACATAGATAAAAATTCTGTAATTAAATTACCATAATAATAATATAAAGATTTTTAATTTATTACTATTCGTAATTGGAGTAAATTAAACACGAGCAAAGTGGAATAGCGAGTACCTACGCGTTCTACAACAAAGATATCTAACCAAAATGCCACATACCACGTATTTTACCTTATGTAATAATATCCAGGCCACCAATTTCGTTTAAACTACCTGTTAAAATACTAACAGTAGGCGGCGAAAGCGTTTGAAGTCGAAACGTGAACTACAATTTAAACCCTAATTTTAAAATTAAGGTGCGCTTAGTTAAAAATACAGTTCGCGAGCATTTGACTAAATACATAACACATACCTTTATATTTTAATGTTATCTATAAAAAAGTTATGAAAATAACAGTGTTAAAAAAGAACGAAGCAGTTCGCCTGGACTATACTTTAAAAATAGTTAATTATCATTCAAGCCCGAAAGGCCAGGAACTAAAAATTTCTACACTAGGCAGCCTTGTAGGCAGTCTAATAACTAAAAAAAAGGCACCAAAAATTCAAAATTCGCATTTATTTTTAATTAATTTGAACTAGTCTCAGGATTCCGGACCGGGATCGTCACGAGATCACACCCAAAAAATCTGGTCGCCGGACTACACAGGAAAATTTCCGGGTCCTTAAAAGTTGATTTTCTTATAGCCCAGTCCCTCTAGGTGCTGCGCTACAAAATACTTTTTTCGGAATTTACAGTTTTGTCACACAACTTACACAACAGTACCACTCCATCACTTGTGAAAATATCACTGCCAAATTCTTTTAGTAATTTTTGTAATTTACTGTTTAGCGAACAAGTACTTTAGGCATTATAAAACGATGTGAAGAGGAATAAGTTTAAAATAAAACAGATATTACTTAAAATTATAATGTGCGGGTCACGCGTTGAATCCTTTCGCATGGGAGTCAGACAGAGAAAAAGCCAGTGATATTGTAAAGTAAACTGTGAAGAAAATCGATTTTTTGGAAACGATTCCTTGGAATTAAAGAAATCCAAAAACGGAAGGACAAATTTGTCCACCAAAAATTAGGTGAGAGAGGAGAAATTAGCAGCCCCAAATATTAACGTATATAAAATTGAGTTGGGAACATTATTCTACTATCACTCGTTAACGTTTTAGTCTAAACAGAGATTTTTATCGCCCCCCTCCCCCTTTATTAAATAAGGAGGTTCGAATTTTTAAAAATTCATAGAAGGGGTCACAACGAAGTTAGCGGACTGAGACACGAACCAAATTGTAGCTGATCCATAGCTCTATGTCTACAAAACTGCGTGATGTGGTAACAACACGTCATCCGTCCGCCACATTTAAATTGCCTCTAAACTACGTTGCATGTTATCCGATGACGGTATACTGTTACCGGCAAAATGTAGCCAGCCGGCACCGGCCGGCTAGTCATTGCGATATAGCTTTGATTGTCGGTGACATTTTGATATGCCCCCAAGGTTCCAAAGCTCATCGAAACCCGACCATCTGTTGGCAGTTATGATGCACCACACACATACCCACATACATACGTACATACATACAGACATACACACGTACACGTACACGCCTACACACGTACACGCCAACACGCGTACACGCCTACACGCGCACACGCCTACACGCGCACACGCCTACACGCGCACACGCCTACACGCGCCCGCGCGCGCACGCACACGTCCACGCCCACCCAGGAATATACCGCAATTTTTCCGTTCCGACAAATGTAGGACCGACATTAGTATTTACTATTTAATCTTCACATTTCACATGTTCAGCCCTTTTGCTTGACCCTTAAGATTGTAGCCAAAACGATGATTAGAGTTATTAATGTTTCCCAAACGCGAATGCAAAATTTTTGCCGGCATGACGTCATCGCATAACATAATGTGAATACTTTACCAGCAGGATACACTTTTCCTTTTTACTCCCAAGTACAGAATATTTGTGTTATTGGTTGTCAGTGGTGATCCGACAGTGTGCACATTTCCACGCCCGCGGCTGCCACTATCGCTAAAAATTCCCGGGAACATAAACAGTAGCTTGTCACCATGTACACAATAACAAGACATAATGATAATCATATACCCATTTTCATATAGTATCGTATTCAAAATTTTTAAAATGTAACCCACACGAACTCTCTACCAACCTATGCCTCACAACGCGGTATACGCATTATGGCACGGCGTGTGTTTTATAGCCAGAGTATAGAACACATACACAAACAACACGTCATCCGTCCGCCACATTTAAATTGCCTCTAAACTACGTTGCATGTTATCCGATGACGGTATACTGTTACCGGCAAAATGTAGCCAGCCGGCACCGGCCGGCTAGTCATTGCGATATATCGTAAGGAAATAGTGTAATTGAGCATTTCATGAAAACCCCAGGCATAATTTTTTAAACAGTGTCGTCATGTTTCCAGAATTTGTGTTTTTAAATTATTGTCAATAATTCAAAAACATTATCTGTTCATTTCGCGAAAAGACAGATTTGTTTTTTGAATAAAGCCGAAGGTAGCTACCTAATTTTTGATTTAAATCCCCGGGCAGCTGGTTTTCAACACTTCGACAAAAACAGAAAATTTTTTTAGTGCCACCAATTTTTCGTGATAACTTCAACATTTTTCCATAAAAATCTTGTCGAGAATTTCCTTTACTTATCATAAAAATACAAAAATACCGGTAACCGTAACCGACTATTTTAGTAGCACTAAACCATACCCGAAATTTTAAAAAATTTGAACCGTAACCGAAAACTGAAACGTTATTTTTTTTTGGTTCCCGTCCCTGCCTGGAAGTCCAAAACGTGTATTTCTGTCAAAATCTCCATTTCGAAAATTTTCATGAAAGCAATACTGAATGTATAGGAAGGTTGTTACTTTCTAATCTTCATTATTTGCAATGCGAACTGTAATAAAAAAATTTAATTTTAAATTCAAAATGACGTTTACTTTCAGAAACTTTTCAACCCAATTAAAGATTTTTCGACATAGAAAGTTAATATTTAATTACGTTTTTAATTTTAAGTTATAAAGTTTTAGATAATACCGTTGAAATTAAAAATGTAAAGGGAAAGAGGAGGCTTCAAGTACGAATTTATAGGTCAAATCGTAGACGATGTCGGAACCTGGAGTGCCAACATGGTTTGTTTCATACAAGAAATGCGAGAATATCCATAAATATTGCTGTCGCCAAAAATAAAACTTTTTAACCGTCTGACTAGATATGTATGTATATACTACAATGTCGGGAGACGGAGAAAAATATGAAGTTATCATTTCTTACAGTGGTAGCAATCTTTGGCTTAGCAATTTTAGTTCTAAATTCTTTATATGTTAGTTATACTAAGTCCTTAATTAGATTACTTTATCAAATTTATGGAAAAAATATTTAATAATTTCCAAAACATCAGAAATTTCTAAAAAATATTGCTCAAAAACTGGCCACACAATTTTCTTTAAATTTTGTAAGCTTATAGAGCTGAAGATGAACTACAATTGGGTTTGTGTCGCAGCTCGCAAATTTGTCTCTCACGCCTTCTATGAATTTTCAAAAATTTGAGATTTAACGTCTGTTTACTCAAAAACAAGTTTTCAGATTGTAATGAAATTTGATACTGCAAATGTTTTACAGAGTGGCCACTTAAAACTGCTTTTCAGATTCCTTGACTTTTCCCTGACTGATAAACTTCAGTTTTCCCCGACCCATTTTTATGGTACAAAAGCCAATTTCAACTGTTTTTTTTTAATAAAAATTAGAACCCAACATAAAAATTAGCCAACTTAAATTACTTTATAGCAAATGGAAATTTTTCAACAAGCCGTAACAAAATACAACATCTAAACTTTAAAGAAAAACCAAATGAAATAAATATAAATTTTATAAACATATACCCGAGTAACAAAATTTTCGTTTTGCAGGCAAAAATAAAAATATTGAAATAATTGCATTTTTCAGAATTTTCCCCGACTATTTCGTGATATTCCCTGACTTTATGTTGAAACTGGTACAATTCCCGATTTCTAGACCAAAATAAAAAAATTCTAAATTCCCTGACTTTTCCCGGTTTTCCCTGTTTTCCAGAAAAGTGGCCACCCTGTTTTAAGAATACACAATGATACAAGATACTAGAACTTTTGGAATACTAAAACTGTGTAGTAAAAGAATATCAAAATTTTGACTTTTTTAAAAGCATTCTGCTCAAAAACTGCCCACACGATTTTGTTTTGATTTTGTAGGCTAGACCTATGGATCAGCTACATTTTGGTTTGTGTCCCAGTCCGCTAACTTCTATGTAACACTTTCTATGAATTTTTAAAAATCGAAAATTCCCGCTCCCTTATTAAATAAACGGGAGCCGATAAAAACTTTCTGTTAAGAAATTGCACGAGTGATAGTATAATAAATGTTTCAACTAAATTTTTAAATACGACAATATTTTGTGGGGGGAGGAGGGGTCATTATCCCCCTTCCAGCAAATTTGTAGTGGATGAATTTGTCATTTCGGTTTTGGGTTTCTTTAATTCCAAGCAATCTTATTCCAAAAATTTAATAAACAATTTCCTACACAAAAAAATCAGCAATCAATTCAAAATATCACTTCCTTTGTCTTTCTTTATCTGACGCCCATGCTTTGACGGAAATCTTTCGGCGCGCAGACAGCTACCTGTCGACCTTTGCTTCACTATTGTCTTAATGTTGGGGCGTAACACAATAATAATAAGATACTTTTGAATATATGATAAGTAACAAACAATATCTAAACTCTAAAGCAGTAGCGTAACAAACACCCTCGTAAGCCCCGTATTGCGGAGGGGACAAGCCTTTTAGAAGCTGTCAGCAACTAAAAAAAAAAATTTTTTTAAATATGTGTACTGTCATTGTACTTCATAACATATAAACATAAAGTCAGTCAGCTCGAAAATCTGTAGCCTAAATAAAAGCATAAAACCCCATGGCAGAGAAATAACTAGATACTTGAATTTAGAAATAATTACTTTAACTTCGGTTTCAATCGTGAACGTACAAGTATATTAAAAAATAAAACAATTGTTTTGTATTGATAAATTTTTAATTATATGCTTATCAAATACGAATCTAGCTAAACCACTAGGTAGCACTCAGAAGAGAATATTGAGCCAGAAAAAGGTTAAAAAACCTAAAATACTTCTAAAAGTTAACAGTTTCCTTAGTATTTCTGCATATGGAAGTAGATAATACTAAAACGTTAAGCATCCACGAAATCAAATAAATTCGCCATAAAAAATACCCGGATGGAAGTCGTTTTCTATAAACTAAGATTGTAAATAGACAATATTGTGTTTGTACCGCACGAGATTATCACCAACGAAAATAGGGTAAGGCTTTGCTGGGCTGTTATAGTATACAGGATGTATTAAATTGCGTGTTAACTATAGGGATCTCGCTTATTTGAAGAGATACGACGATGGTTAAATTAGAGAAAAGTTGTGGAATTGTATGCCCATTAATAGTCTAAAAAGATATTCGGCCTATTTTGCTTAGTTTCTGAATGAACTGGAAAAAAATGAAATTTTGGATTTTTTGTTTTCGGCTATAACTCATTTGTCATTTATATTACGTATTATTAGTTAACACATTATTAGGACACTTTTTCATGCTGAATCAAAATTTTTTGTTAGATTTGGTGTAACTGCTACCATTGCTCATTTTCGACTGTCAGCTATTTTTTCTAATGATCGGCATTTTAAATTTTTTTATATTTGAATAGAGTTTTTAAATCTGATTTCAACGATGTGTCACACTTTGCACTTTGTTTAAGTTTTAAACATTTTATTACATAAAACAAAAATTTCATAAGAGTGCCATGGAAAGACCACGTCATTTAATTTATTTTGAAAACATGCTGGTAGGCCATGAACTGATGGAAGTAAAATAAAACATTACTTTTATTTACTTTTACTTTTAGATACATTAGGGACGCTAAAATTTCAGCAAACTTTGTTTTGAGCGTAGGCAGCAAGTTATCCTATTTTTTATAAAAACAAATAAATTTTCATAGGTACACATTTTACTGAAAATTTTACTTGCAGTTTGTACGTTTGTAACTGACATAACAAATTTGAATAACAGGTTAAATAAATACAATAGATAACACTAGAACTGCACTAATTCAATCAATTATTAAATAAATGTTCAAAACATGTGACACCTTTGCACAGGTTCAGAAGCTCGTAGAAAATAATCTCTCTAATCTGTGTGTTAGTAACTAGGTCATTTATTTGTTTTTGTAAAAAATAACTTAACCTGCTGCCTACGCTCAAAACAATGTTTCCTGAAATTTGCGCCTACCTAATGTATCTAAAGTAAATAAAAGTGGTGTTTTGTTTCACTTCCATCAGTTCATGGCCAACTAGAATTTTTTCAAAATAAATTAAATGACGTGGTCCTTTCATGGCACACTTATGGAATTTTTATTTTCTGTAATAAAATGTTCAAAACTTAAACAAAATGCAAAGTGTGACACATCGTTGAAATCAGAATTAAAAACTCTACTTAAATATGAAAAAATTTAAAATGCCGACCATAAGAAAAAAAAATGACATTTGGAAATGAGCAATGATAACAGTTATACCAAATCTGATTAAAAATTTAGATTCAGCATAAAAAAGTGTCCTAATAATGCGTTAACTAAAAATATATAAATGACAAATGAGTTATAGCCGAAAACAAAATATCCAAAATTTCAGTTGTTTTTTTTCGTTTAATCAGAAACTAAGCAAGATCGCTCCAGTTTCTTCAGATTATTAGTGGGCATAAAATTGCACAACTTTTCTCTAAAATAACCATCGCCGTATCTCTTCAAATAAGCGAGATCCCCATAGTTAACACGCAATTTGATACATCCTGTATAGAGCGTGGGGCCTTTTATCAAAGTATGCAGGGGTGTCCCTGGTTTGCGTTACGCCACTGTTCTAAAGTATAGGAAAGTCCAGACGAAGTGCTTCGCTCATTTTTAGCTCCGTTTTCAAGACATCACGTCCACTGTGTTTACTTTCGTTGCTGTGATTTATTGCTACGACAATATATTTTCTTAACATACAACTCGGAGAAATAAACATTAAAGTACATTTCTTTTACAAAGTTTTTTAATTACTATGTTGTTTGTATATTGGGTGCCGTATTTATTTAATTTCATAATTAACACTAAATGGTAAGAACCATACAGCTGTACAAACTTAACAATTTTGTAATGTTGTAAAATAATAAACCATTATTTTCCT
The DNA here is from genome assembly GCA_958336395.1 of Ctenicera cuprea. Lineage (NCBI taxonomy): Eukaryota > Metazoa > Arthropoda > Insecta > Coleoptera > Elateridae > Ctenicera > Ctenicera cuprea. The sequence continues at coordinate 62,202,431 of OY284487.1, forward strand.
TCCAACGTTATGAACAAATTCTTGGAAAACACATTTTTACCTGGTACTTTTAATACAGTATTACGTATCTATTAACGGTGTGAATGACAACAGCAATCAACTGTAATGCAAATGGATTAGCATAATTCAAAAACGATTAGGAATTAATTATTAAAGCTAATAAAAGATGCAGAACGACAAGCGGCATTAGTTTGTAATTAAACCATATGAATCAAGCCATCAACTTCGCTCGCCTCAATGATTGCCTTCCATACACGAACTTTTTTTTTATTGGGCACATTAAAATACGATAGGCTCATTTTGATTGGTTTAAAATTGGATATTTTCCGGCGTGTTTGACCCAAATTCAAAAATTAATTTGGCGAACTCTTCCGAAAGCAACAAAAACAAATACGAACAAAACGAAAGATCAAACAAAGCCTTGTTGGAACAATCAAATAACTCAAGAATGGTACGTTTTTTGCCTCTCCAGAGACAAATAGCGGACAACTACAAACAGACATAATGTAAACAATGATAACCTTATCGCACAATGAACTCACGTGTGTGTGCGATTGGGTAATCGTGTTTCCCCAGGTTATACTTTTCATTGCGGGTTACTGAAACTTCTGTCAAAGTTTTATGTTTGTTTTTCACATACTTTAATCCAGTAAATTCTCTCAGTTGCACCGTTTTAGTTGTGAAACTTGGTATTGTTACCGGTATGTGACAAATAAAAGTTGATAAAATTGCTTTTAAAACCAGCTGTGGTTAACCGTTAACTATTTCTACATGTCAGTAAAAATTGATATCTGAAATGTTTAGTTGATAGTTATATGTGCAATACAGGGTGAGTCATTTAAGTGTCAACCTAACTATTATTTCCTGAACTATTAGCAATATCAAATATTTTTCTTAATAAAAGTTGGTGATAACTAACTACTGCATAACATACAATTATTATCAGTTTTACGGGGGTGTTTAGTTATATCCGTACAGCACATTGCTTTGTTATTTTAAATGGAACATCCTGTATATTATTAGTTATTTAAATTATACGCTTGATTTTAGATATAAGTGTTGAGGTACCATGATCTTAAAATTAGTTGTTTTCGAGTTATTAGCATTTGTCAGAAAAAATCGACATGATTGTTATTTAATATTAAAAAATTATATTTTAGTTACCAAAAATGTGGAGGGGGTAACCACGAAGAAAATCTGGTGTACACGGCATAGAAAATCTTTGGGAAATTCAAGGAAATCCCGAGTAAATCCTAAGGAAACCCAAGGGAATCCAAAGGAATCCGAGAAAATCCTGAGGAAATCCAAGAAAATTTCTAGATATTACAGAAATTATTCGCGCATTTAAAATTCGCAGCCCTCTCTAAAGTAAAATAGTAATTACGCCACTACCTCGAATTGTATTAAAACGCCTGCATGAAAATGCTCGTTGAAACACGACTTGAAACGTCATATGTCGCAAATTTTCATCCGTCTGCTGCTGTCTGCACATAAACACATGTCTACAGTGTAAACCTGACAAATGCGTCAGCAGTTTTAGCCTATTTCTTAGGGAACAAGTGGTCAGTTATCTGTTAGTGCTTTTATCTGCTAATTCTTTGTAAGTGCAATAAAAGTTAAAAATAAGAGTGCAATAAAAGTTAAAAATAAGAGTGCAATAAAAACTAATGCAAAATATAAAGCAGCAGGAAGAAATATAATGATTGTTATGTTTAAACTAAGAAATTTGTATTATTTGTTTAATGTTTTTATCCATGATTTAGAATTGTCTCATCATTTGCTTGCTTCCCCATGTAGTAAAACATTCTTTTGTACGATGTATTTGCTTCTTTTAATATGATTTTTCGAACCATTTAAGACCTCTTTTATTTTTTTTGTTTTATATTTCAGGCATCAGATAAATGTGTACATAATATGCCTTAGAGTACAAGAAAACAAAAAAACTTTATGGGAAATCCAAGTAAATCCAAGGAAATCCAAATAATTACCGAAGTAGTCCGAAGGAATCCCGAGGAAATCCAAGGAAATCTTGGAAAATCCAAGAAATTCCGAGAAAATCCAAGAAATTCCAAGAAATATTAAGGAAATCCAGGAAAACCTCGGGAAAATCTAAAGAAATCTCGGGGACTTTATAAAGGGAAATACGGTGTACACAATTTACAGCCGTGATTTACTCGTCGTTACCAAACATATAAAGCACCGTTTGAGTCAGTCAAAGAAATAAAATTACCTTAAAAAATTTCTACAAAAAGAGATATTTTTATGCAGGCAAAAATATAAAGCCCGTTTGAGGCAGTTAAAGAATTAAAAATTATTTTGTAACTCAAAAATGTTTTTCAAATAAATATTTTATTTTAATCCGCATAAATACTTTTTTAATTTTTTTTTTCGAGATTTTCCGCCAGTAATTAATTATTTGTCCGCACAAATATTTTTTTAATAAAAATAAAATGTTAGTATACAAAAAAATTTGAAGTCAATTAAATTTATTTTAGTGAAGTTTGAAATAGTATATTATAGACCACGGTAGAGAAGACATTTTTCTCAGCCGGGCAGAATTATTTCCCGAGATGCGAAGCATCGAGGGAAATAAGTTGCGAGGCTGATAAGTCTTCTCTACCGTGGTTTATATATTATTTTTTCCACTACTAACACCTTTATTCCTTTTATAATTAATTGATTTTACATTAATAAAAAATAAAATTACAAATGCAAATATGCACAAAAATAAAGTAGCCTTGCTTGAAAACAAGAGAATAGTTAATTTCAATTGACATTTATATAAAATATATATTTTATAATAGTGGTTATAAAATGTCCAATTTTGATGATTTGCGTGAAAACTGCACTCCTCCTGAAATTAGGGAAGGCGCAGAAAGTGTTGGTGAAATTACCAGTAAAATCAAAAGATTTTTACATGAAAGTTTATGGTGAATTTAAAGATTGGTAGCAATTGTTTTCATTATTAACCAGTAGTTAATAATGAAATATTATTAACCACTAGGAAAGAAATTCAGCTTCTTGGCTCTAAAACAAAGTAAATAATGATATCGTTTAATGCTAGTAGTGGAAAACATAATGTTTGTAAACAGAAAAGCTTCTATTCGTTCACACGAGGTGGCGCGGTCACGTTAGCAGCTAAAATTAAGATGATGGTACCTTAACAATCGTACATCTAGAATTAAATGTAGAACCTAAAAATGCTGCAACAATGTACAGGGTGTTTCATTTAAATTAACACGGTAATGTGCTGTATAGGCATAACTAAACACCCACTGTAATTAGTAATCATTTTAGGTTATACTGCCGTTAATTATCAACAACTTTTATTAAAAAGTAGTTCGCTTTGGGAATTTAAAGCGCCGCGTCCAATAGTTAATAAAATTACTGGAGTAATTTCAATAAAATTATTTAATCAAATTAAATGAAAGCCTGAAGTTTGATTCTTTAAAAAATATATAAATTCTTTGGAAACACAATTACAGTGTAACTTTGGTATTACCACAAACTATTTTAATAAAGCAAGTTAGGGTTAAGAAACTTCAAAATTACTGGGATTATTGATGAACTTCAGCATAATACCCCAAGTTTGTAACAGAGTTTCTCTCTATTCTATAAGCAGCGTTAAATGTCAAACAAATGATGACCTAATTCTGATTCCTAAGCTCAAATATACAACTTGAGTTGGGAAAATTATCAGGAATATTTACTTTATTATATGATTCAACGAGCTGTTTTTTTTTTATTTTCCTAAGATAGTACAGTGACGCACATGTACACACATCATATCTAAATTTTTCTCTAGGCACGTCACAATTAATTAATAATATTAAAAGCCTAGACTGAAATTACAAAAATAAGGGGACTACAAGGATTAGAATCTTGGGTGGTCTATTTTGAAGAAAACAACCTAACACATCGTCAAGTGTCTTTCTACAACAGTTTTAACTCCTACAACTTCACACAAGTATCCATATTTCTTAAAATAAGTGTCGAGGACACAATTTTTGTAGGTCGGAAATGTGTGCAGGTTTTTAGTCAATTTCTCAATCATGTAGGTGTAACAATTCGTTTTACTCTTTCATCACCGGCAATTTAACAAAGAAAAATGTTGGTATATTTTTTTATCAAATTTTTTTAGATAGAAGTGGAAGTTCTTCCATTACACATTTCCGTTCCTTTTCTTATTTTTCATAATTTCGAAATTTCCTAAAAATTTGTAAGCGGTAAGATTTGCGTAGAAACCCTGAGAACATTTGCTTGAAAATTTGTAAGTGAAAATTTCCTGAAAATTTGTAAGTTAAAACTTTCCTGAAAATTTGTAGGGCTAAATTTTGCATAAAAACGTTAGGAAAATTTTCCAGCACATTTGTAAGCCGAAATTTTCCTGAAAATTTTTAAGCGCTAAAATTTGCGTAAAAACAGAAAATTTTTCCGCAAATTTGTAAGCAGAAATTTTCCTGAAAATTTGTAAGCGGTAAATTTTGCGTAAAAACCCTGAGACAATTTTCCTGAAAACTTGTAATGAAAAATTTCCTGAAAATTCCTAAGTGAAAATATTCCTGTAAATTTAAAATAGAAAATTTCTTAAAAATTTGTAAGAGGGGTCGTTCAGAAAACTTGTAAAGGCTAAATTCCTGCATAAAAACGCTAGGGAAAAATTCCTGCAAATTTGTAAGCAGAAATTTTCCCGAAAATTTGTAAGCGGAAATTTTCCTGAATATTATAAGCTGTAAATTCTGCGTAAAAGCCCTGGGAAAATTTTCCTAAAACTTTTTAGCGGAAATTTTCCTGAAAATTCTTAAGTGGAAATTTTCCTGAAAATTTGTAAGCGTAAATAAGCTTGAAAATTTTTAGCGGTAAATTTTACGTTAACATCTTAGGAACATTTTCCTGAAAATTTGTAAACGGTAAATTTTGCGTAAAAACCCTACGAAGCGTTTCCTGAAAATTTCCCCATGCAGAAACTTTTTTATCCCACATCACTGATTGGCACAATATTAAAGGCCTCTTCTTCATATTCATTACATAATCATACAGGAATCTAAGGCAGGTAAAGAATAATTTGTTTAATATGAATCAATTAAATAGAAAACCAGAAAAAAAATTAGGTATGAACTTCAAACAAACACCATTAAATCAAATTATTTAAAAACATTTTCCTATTGCGCCTTCAGAGAAGAAAATTGATAATTTCTTTGTCCTTACCCTAGTGTGTACAGGGTGCTTCATAAAATGTGAGACCAAATGATTCCTTGTACGAGAAACAAGACGAAAACTCTATACCTTTAAACATATACAGTGCGACCTCGATAATCCGGACCTTCATTATACCGGATTCTTCAATAATCCGGCCAAGCATTTCAATTGCATTGTGTATTTTATAATCCGGATTTGATAGTACTCGGTAATCCGGACCTGCGTTTATAGACGTCTCCGTCATCGATCGTGAGGGATTCCCCTAACTTCTTAAATTCGGCTGGATCTGATATATGGGGTTTCACATAAGCAGTGTGTGCCTTCGTTTTAACTGCTACGTATCGCGTCTGAGGATTAATAATTGCTTAGCTGTTGGTTGTTACATAGTTGTCTGCACATAAGTGTTATTTTATGTGCTACATAAGTATATAAACATTTTTTATACATACACATATTAAAATGCCTTCTAAAAGAAAACATACTACGTTGTCAATAAAACAAAAATCCGATATAATAGAAAGACTAGTCCGTGGTGAAAGTGGAAAAGTGTTGGCAAATGAATACGGGGTAGGAACATCAACAATTTCCGATATAAAAAAGAACAAAGACAAAATCAAAAGGTATGATTTATTTTAAAGATCATTTTGTACTTTTACTATGTATATGTGTCACTTCTTTTAGATTTATTGGCAAATGTGATTCCGGTCCCGGCGCCAGAAAAATCTTACGAAAAGCCGAATATCCAGAAATGGAAACTGTATGCATGGTTTAGTACACAACGATCAAGGCATGTCCCAATTTCCTATGAAATTTTATCTGCCAAAGCAAAACAGATTTATACCGAAACCTATGGAAATGATAATTTTAGCGCTAGCAGGGGCTGGATTTCTAACTTCAGAAAAAGGCATGGTCTGCGTGTTTTAAAAGTGTGTGGCGAAAAACTATCCAATGATCAAAGTGCCGTCAATCCTTTCAGAACTGAATTTGCAGAGAAGATAAAACAATTAAACCTCGCACCTACTCAAATATACAATGCAGATGAATCTGCTCTGTATTGGAAAATGTTGCCTGAAAAAACGCTGGTTCGTTCTCAGGAGAAGACCGCACCAGGTCGAAAAATAAGCAAAGAACGCTTTACATTTCTAGCATGTTCCAATGCTGATGGTTCACAAAAATTAAAGCTGTTAGTGATAGGAAAGGCAAAAAATCCAAGGGCATTTAAAAATGTGAACATACCTGTTGAATACAAATCATCTGCCAATGCATGGATGACTACAGCAATTTTTTTAGACTGGTTTCATTCCTCATTTATTCGTCAAGTTAGAAGTCATTTAAGAAGTCTCAATTTGCCTGAACGAGCCCTGTTAATCGTCGATAACGCCTCGAGCCATGGAACTATAGAAGAGCTGACTAGTGAGGATGGACAATTTACAACATTATTTCTTCCACCAAATTGTACAGCACTTTTGCAACCTATGGATCAAAATGCCATCAGACTGACGAAATTATTTTATCGGAAAAGTCTTTTAGCCCATATTTTATCTAATAACGAAGAGAACGTTGTTAAGTTATTAAAAACCATTAACTTGAAGGACGCTGTATGTCTACTATGCAATGCTTGGGAAAAAGTCTACCCCGAAGTCTTGCAGAAGTGCTGGCACAAAATTATGGCTCGTGGGGCAAATAACGACCCAGACACTGAATATGAGGCTGAAGATCTAATTCCTCTGAGTCAATTGCGGCGCAATCTGCTTTCCTTGGATGAAGAGATGACAGGTAAATAACGTACATTTGTTAAGCGCGAAATTTTTCGTTGAGTATTTTTTTTGTTAATCCATAAATATTTATCAGATGTTTCAGATATGCTCAATGTTCTCACTGAGCAAAATCTCACGAACGTGGAAATACGTAACTGGCTTGCAAATGATGAAGATTTGTTACCACTGGAAGACATAGATGCTACAGACGAAGGTCATGATAGTAGTGACAATGAAGGTCCAGAGTTAAATAATACAAACCAGACTGTTAAGAATGACGAGGCAGTTAAAAGTTTCAATGTGTGCATAAAGTGGGCAGAAGAAACTAATATTCCACTACATGATGTTCTTGTACTTCAAAGATTAAAAGAAACGGCTTTTATAATGAACCAGCAAAGGATCAAGCAAACAAAAATTACAAAGTACTTCAAAAAATAATATATAATTTAATAAGTATGCTTCTGTTTTAAATAATTTTTGTTTATGTTTCATTTTCTACTTGATTTGTATTAAATATTTCTCTTTTCAATAAAAAAACTGACTCGCTTCAGTAATCCGAATTATTTACTTATCCGGATCACCGCGGTTTTAATTAGTCCGGATTATCGAGGTCGCACTGTACTACAATTTTACCTAACGGTTAAGGAGATACAGGGTGTTGAAATTTAATCTTTTGTTACCGGTTGGATGAAATTTTCAGGATAAATATTACTCAGAAGTAAGCACGTTTAACAATTAAATAAACTGTAAATATTATAATTCAGTGGCGCAGAAACTAAAAGAGATGATCCCTTGTTCAGAAAAATTTAATACAGACGTTTTAAAAATATTTCAATAATTTTTATTTACGGTTAACTTTTTAATAATAGTGTATTGTTGATTTTAAATTGTCTTATATATCACAGCCTTCTCAGTTAATTGAAAGTGCAAGCATTTTTTAAATGTAAAATTACTGCAAAACTGTTAATCGTATGCAAATATTACAAGACTGCTTTATTATTAACAATTAAATGTAGAGTTAAAAATTTAGCACAAGATTCACTTTCTGCGTAACTGAATTATACATTATGAGATGTGTGATTGCGTAATATTTACCCTGAAAATTTCAAAATAAAATTTCAACACCCTGTATCTCGGTAACCGTTAAGTCAAGTACATACATATGTTTACATAAACATTTCGTTTTGTGTTCACTTGAAGAATCTACCCTATCATTTATTATCATATTTTTCGTAACACTGTGTAGGAATGAAAATAAATGGAGAGTGAGCTTATTTTTATAATGGCATACCAACCATACAAGCAAAAGAAAACAAGCAAGGTTTTTAAAACAATCACGATAAGAATATTAATATAATTAATTGTTTACAACTTGATGGCTCACTAACGGCTTTACAAAATAAAACAATTTTAATTAATTCTTTGAAATAGTATATAACACATCGTAAATATTTTGCTTTGCTGTTTATGGTTAAACAATTACAATTTTGTTGTAAGTGAAAACTGCCTGAACTTAATTATATACTCGAAATTAATTCAACCAAACCCTACATGAACCGTAAACATTCTGAATTTACTTGAAAGTTGATGTATTTTTGCTCGCCAAACAAAATTTACCCCCAAAGTTTGTTAAAAAAAGACAGGAGAAAACAACAAAATAAGAAATAACACAAAATCTACGTTTATTTTCAGAAAACACAAATAGGATGTAATTTTCTGCGAAAATAAACTTTTGAAGTTGAAAATATTCTTAGGAGATAAAACGTAAATTTATGGGTTGCAGATTTTTTCAGAATTACTTCAGGCTAAGCTTCAGTTTATTAGGAGCAGTGTAAATATAGTAAAATGTTATATTTTGAAATGATCTCCATTTATCGTATTTTATCCACATAATATAAAGTTTTTGCGTTTTTTTTGCGTTATTGGCACAAAAATAATTTTTCATAAGAATTGCTAACTAATTATGATACAAAAACTTCAGTATTTCAAAAATACAACGTTGCCATCTTTAATATTTCGTAAATAGGAAACCAAAGTCCAACAATTTGTTATTGTAATATTAATCATTTCAAGTTGTAAATAACCCCAACCCAAACTTCATGTTATAATTTTATTCAAATAGAAAACCAAACAAAAACCTTTTAACTTCAATAACATTTGCTGCTTCACATTTGAAAAAATAAACAATAAGCAATTAAATTAACATAACGTTGCTTATCCTTATCGCCATGAGCCCATGAGGTAAACACTTTGCATTTTGCACTACATGTACATACGTAATCGTTCGAAAATAAACGACCTTCATTGAAACAAACACAATTTCTTCACAGAGAACAAGAAACATAAAATATTTCCTTATTTAATAATCAAAAGATATCTAAAACTCACATCTTGTTTTCTCCTTGCAGTACAAATTCCAAAAAACCTGCCCATGTTCACTGGGATGGGACTAATCCAAAAAAACTCACTCTTCAAATAAGAGCACTTAATCCAAACGGTAAAACCATATAAAACAACGATAAACTGTTCTAAATCATAATATGAAATTTTAATCCGTATTCACAACTACGTGTGCGAGCGACGTCTCTACATTCATGTGCACTAAACGAACGCTCCAAACCGACTGCCACTACGTCCGAACACCAAGCTGAGCAAACGCTCTCTAGATCCCAGTTTGGTGGAGAGAAAACGCTACCGAACAATTCCGACCAAAGGCCCCGACTAATAAAAGAGGAGAATATCCCACTGGATGAAGGATAAATGTGCGAGTTGTGCCGTCGACCACTAGTCAGGGAGGGAATTTACAGTCAGGACGAACAGGATTAGAAACAGGATCAAAAATATGGGGTTGAATTGGGTTTTGGTGGGTTTGGAAATTCCGACTCATGTGTGTAATAAGAAGGTATTAATCGGCTGATTAAATTGGAAGCTAAAATACCAAATCTGATAAATTTAGTCAGAAGTACAAAATTAATATAAAACGAAAGGGAGTTACCTACCGTACAATTTCATCCGATTGTGGGAAACAACTTTGCGCGAATCACATTTCATTGGGCAGCTAACAGCTATCAATTTTCTTAAAGATATTGTACCCTTTCTTTAAGCGTAATGTGTGAGAAGAAAATGAGAAAATGCAAATAAAACCTAACCCATCAGGGATACATGGCAGTGGCGTAATTAGGAATGCGAAGGCCCGTGGTTAAAACTGTGTAGGTAATGGGCGCTCTTAGAAAAAAAACTGTAAAAAGTGTCTTTATTTTCAACCTAGCACGTCTATACAGAGGAATGTTTTAACTGGAGGTTTTAAATCTGTTTTTTAATTACACAATAAAATTCGCCCTTCTTCGTGCCAGCAAGAGAAAGCAATTGTTTTTGATTAGGGGAATTGTTTCGGAAGCTGTTGTTTATTGGGATATGTTTTCATCGTTTTTTTTTTCCAGGGGATTTTAGTCCGGGTATTTCTACTGAAGTATGCTTTTACCGAAGCATTATATCCGCAGGTGATATTTTTTCAGGTATGTTTTGTGTAGGAATGTTTTTTTAAGCGATTTTTTCAGGAATTCTTTTCAGGTATAATTGTCGCGAACAGTTTTTTTTGAGCTGTGTTTTCATCGCTTTTTTAGATCTTTGTTTCGGGGTTTTGATTCTGGGGTATTTTTTTGGGATCGTTTTTTTAAACGTTTTTTTTTTTAATTCTTTTCAAGGTTTTTTCCAGGAACTCTTTCATAAACCGAATCTAGCCACCATCCCGAAAAAACAGCTTTGGAAAAAAGAAAGAATTCCAGGAAAAATCCCCAGATAAAACTTCATCAAAAAAACCCAGAAATATTCCTTGAAAAATAGCTGAAAAAAGTGTATTTATTGTAAACCCATCACACGTGTCTTTCCAGGTGAATGCTTAAAAACATTTATTGAACTAAAAATTTGCACTAAAGAAATGTGTTTAAACATGTACGTTTAATTCTAACATAAATTTCTCCCTTAGTAGTGCAAAATTTACAAGACAGAGAAAACAATTGTTTTTGTTTAGGGGAGTTTTTCGGGAACTGTTGTTTTATTGGGATATGGTTTTATCAGTTTTTTCCCAAGAATTTTTTTTCGACCCCCCCCCCCACCCCCGAGGTATTTTTACCGGGATCGTTTTATTCCTGAAAATATTTTTACCGAAGCATTATTCCTCATTCCCGCACGTAATTTGTTTTTGGGATGTTTTTTCTGGGAATTTTCTTAAACAAATTAATTGAGGAATACTTTTCGGGAATCTTTGTCGCGCGCTGTTTTTTAAGGCTATGTTTTCGTCGATTTGTTTTAAGGAGTTTTTACTTCGGGGGTTTCATTCCGGTATATTTTTACCGGGATCGTTTCTTTCCGAAAAATGTTTTTACTGGTGCGTTATTTTCGCAGGTGATTTTTTTCCTGGACTGGTTTTTCTAGAAATTTTTGTTAAGCAATTTTTTCAGGAATTCTTATCAAAGTTTTTTGTCGCGAACTGTTTGTTTGAACTCGGTTGTTCTTTCCGACGTTTTTTTTTTCGTTTTCTTTCCATGTTCTTTTTATCGGAATAGTTTTTAATGTTTTAATCGAAGTAGGTTTTTACCAGGGTATTATTTACGCGGATGATTTTTTTCCAGGAACGTTTTCTTAATGCAGTCGAAGCGATTTTTTCGAATTTTTTTTCCGAGGATTTTTTCAGGGACGCTAATTCCGTAAACCAAATCTAGCCCTCATAAGCAAATCCAAGTTCGAAACCGGAATTCCGGAAAAACAGCTCCGGAAAAAAGTCCCCAGCAAAGTGTTCCAGGAAAAATCCCCAGAAAAAAATCCATCAAAACTCCCAGAAAAATTACTTGGTAGAAAGCGGACAAAATTGAACTAATTTTAAAGATAGCACGTCTATCCGTGGAAATTTTCTAAGTAGATATTCTCAAAATGTATTTTAAACTAAAAAATTTGCTATAAAGAAATCTGATTAGAATTCACATATCATTCTAAAATGAAATTCGTCCTTATTCGTACAAATTAACCAGCAACAGAAAACAATTGTTTTTACTAGGGGATAATTCTGCTAAATTATTGTTATTTCTTTCGGAGAATGTTTATTCCTAGAGATGTTCTTTTGCAGCGATTTTTGCAGGAAAACTTTTTGGGGATTTTTCAGGAACGTTTCCTTTGCAAACCTAACCGGGCCCCCATAAGCAAACCCAAAGAAAACATCTTCCTGAAAAACAAATTGAGAAAGTGTAAGTAATTCCCCTGTTAATAGTTTACATATTTTATTACAACCACCCTCCTTTCGCTTTAATTTTATTCCAATCATAAAGAAAAAATGTGTAAAAAGTAAAAGTAATGTGTAATATACGCAAGTAATTACACTGAAGTGAAGGAATTTACGAGAAAAATAATCGAACTAATCGAAATAATCCCGGAAAAACAGCCCGGTGTAAATTCCGAGGAAAAAGTTCCAGCACAAATCTCCGTAAAAAATTCCATCTTAAATCCCCAAAACCAATAACTTGGAAAAAAAAAGTTGAAAAAGTGTCTTTATTTTAAACGTAGCATGTCTATCGAGAGGAATACTTTAACTGAAGGTTTTTAAATTGCTTTTAAAATAAATATGCACTAAAGAAATCAGGTTAGATTTTTACATATAATTCCACATTGAAATTCGCCCTTATTTCTGCAAATTGACCAGCAAGATAAAACTCGTGTTTTTGTTTAGGGAACTTTTTTCGGGAGTATTTTTACGAGGATTGTTTTTACAGGAGAATGTTTTTACCTCGATTTTTACCGAAGTATGTTTTTACGGGGGCATTATTTTTTCAGATGATTTTTTCCGGGGATGTTTTTTCCAGGAAATTGTTTTGGAAGCCAATTATTCATCTGACCCGCATAAGTAAACCCGAAGTTCGAAAACCTCTCCCTGAAAAACAATCGAGAAAGAGTAAGTAATTCCCCTGTTAACAGTTTAGGTCTGTGATTACATTAAAGTGGGGAAATCTACGAAACACAATGACTGAAAAAATCCAAATATGAAATATCCGGAAAAACAGCTCTGGAACAAAATCCCCGGGAAAGAGTACCGGGAAAAGTTCCCAGGAAATATTTCCAGCGAAAATCACTAGAAAAATCCATTGGAAAACAGCTCAAAACAGTGACACAAAGAATCTATTTTCCTACAACAAAAAAAACAGCAAATTCTTGGGCGAAAAGAAGAATTTACACAAAATGAAGTTGTATTAGTAAGTATTATTATTATTGCCTAATCTTCTATACAAGGTTAAGTGGCACATTCTTGATGTCACTTTAAGTCGAAACTGTCTGGTGACCATAAATCCGGAAACGCTTCCTTACGGAGTTACAGTCTTTTGAAGATCTGTAAACGTAACTGTGCTCAGCTTTAATTAATATCTCTGCAAAAATTCCAGATATTTGATTTACATTTTGTGTGAGTATTTTACTATCGATGGTTTTTACATAACACTTTTACTTATTTTCGTTAAAATCTATTAACGTTCAGCGGCGTAGACGTAGGGGGCGCTCAAATAAAGTTACTTCGAGTACCCCCTTCATATACGCCTCTGGTTGATGGATTAAAACGAAAACTAACAAAAATGTAAATTATCATTGGTACAATATTTACACCAAATTTGCATCAAATATCTCAATTTACGGCTGAGTTATTGATTAAAGCGTGATTAGACTATTTCATCGTCGAGAGGCTGATGAATGATTTCAAAACCCATCAGATCTATTAGACATTTTCTGCTTAAAATGATGTCAGAAATGTGCTCCTTGAGTTTGTCAACCACGACTTGACTGTTATAAATATTGATTAATATAATTTTTGTCGTCTTTTCGATCATAATTTAAAAATAGTTGGGTAAATATCTTTTACGGTTGGTATTCGAATCAGATCAGCTGAAGTGCTCGGTTTTGAATTTCGATCCAGGAATTTTAACAATACAAAATCGTAAATCCATCCCTTATTGCTTTAAATAATTTATTTAATATTTTCAGTACGATATTGATACTATTCTTACACATAGTTTATGGTCTCGTTTCGTGTACCTCTGCATTAGAGAAACCCTAGAACTTCCCATCTAATAATAGGAGGCGTGACATAATCCATAGAATTCCATATTAATGGTATATCGAATTTTGCCAGATATTTCTCCTATGAAGTGAATCCACTACACATGCATGATTTCCTAGAAAACCTACAAACCCTTAGGTTGAAAAAGGGGCGATGCGAATATATGAACCCACCTCTTGAAAATAATTGAAGAAATTAATGTATTCAAAATTTCCACTCTTGGTGAACCTTAGCTTCAAATCTTTTACATTTCCAATCGGAAGTCAACCATGGGCGTCCGCCGGGGGAGACAATTAAGGGATGTCGTCCCCTCCGGAAAAGAATTACACTTTTGATGCAAACATGGCCCTATTGTGTACCTATTGCTAATTTTTATTATATTAAATTTATAAGAATGCACTTACTCTTCCCACTTTTTTTCAATCGATCAGTTAAAACTCCAAGGTAAGAAGCAATACCATAGTAATATTTAATTATGCAAATCGTAGTAAGAAATTCTTAAAAGGATAATTTAAATTTTTCTATTTTATTTTACCCAAAGTCTCGCAATATAATAAAGCAATTTTTTTAAAGAATCTTAATGTAAATTCAGATTTTAAAACCAGCAAACCAATTATAAAACTTTAATTTGGTTTTTGCATCCATTATGAAAATCACCACTAAAAGTTTGAAATGCAGCACTGAGATGAAATTTTGTTCGATTATTCGCGAAATCAAAAAAATATACTTAAACTGCAAACTAATCATGTAAATTAAAAAATCAAGGTAATAAATGTGAATTAAGAATTCAATTAAAATTAAAAAATCCAAGTAAATCAAAAAAAATCGAGTTCTTTTTTTTTAAAAATTGATTTCTTGATACCCTGACCGAAATACACCTAATCAATATTTCATACAGTGTGTTTCTAATTCTGTTCTTAGAAAGAACTTTGGGTCCTTCGGGACAGATGACACTGGTTGCATTATGTCGATTAATAACCAATCACTTCAATTAATCGATTATTTGAACAATCAATTGATTACATGTCGATTAATCAAATAATTAAATAAGCATTTAAGCAAATAATCAAATGATCGATTAATAAATTAATCTCTTAATAAAATATCAATGAATCAAAAGATGGATTAGTCAAAAAATCGGTGAAACAATTATAGTGTAATCAAATCATCAGTTAATCAAATAATCGAATAATCAAACAACCGATTAATAAAATAATCTATTAAATAACTATTCGTTTGATAAAATAGTTGGCTAATTAAATAATAGAGTATTTAAATAATCTATTAATCAAATAATAAACTAATCAAACAATCTAACAATCAAATAATCGATTACTGAAATAATCTATTAATCAAATAATCGATTACTTAAATATTCAATTAATCAATTACTTAATAAACCAAATACTGGACTAAGTAGTTAGTCATTTGATTCAATAACTTGTTAATCAAGTAATCGATTACTTAAATAATTTATTCATCGAGTTATCAATAAATCAAATAATCTATAATCAAAAAATCGTATAATCAATGTACTAAATAATCGATTATTTGCTTGATTGCTAATTTGGACAGGAGAAAACTGGAATTGGGGCTAGTTATTTTCTGTAAATAATCTTTTAATCAATTATTCAATTAACCAAATAATTAATTAATTATTCATTTATAATATAATTGATTAATCAAATGAACGATTACTTAAATAATTTATTGATCAAATAATCAGAGAATCAATTAATCAAATATTCAAATAATCGATTAATCAAATAATCAATGCATCAAATAATCGATTATACTATTACTCAATGAACCAAATAAACGATCAATTAATTAGTCATTTGATCAAATAATTGGTTAATCAAGTGAACGATTACTTAGATAATCTATTGATCAAATAATCAAATAATCAAATAATCGGTTAATCAAATAAACAGTAAATTAAATATTCTACATTTAAAAATATCGATTAATCAAATAGTCACTGCATCAAATAATCGATTACATAAATAATCGAATTGTCATTACTCAATAAACCAAATAACTGATTAATAAATTGTTCATTTAATCTAAAAATTGGCAATGGAACAATCGAATAATCAAATAATCGATTAATCAATAATATTCAAATCATTAACTAATCATTTACTTAAATCAAGATTAATCAAATATTTAATAAAATAAATAGTCGATTAATTAATTTATCAATCTAATTAATCTTAATTGGTTAATTAAGTAATCAATCGGTTAAATAACCCTTTCTTTAAATAAAATATCAATGAATAAATTACTCAATGAAAAAAATAACTGAGTAATTAATTAATCGCCTGATCGAATAATCGACTAATCAAAGAGTTGATTAATTAAATAATCAGTTACTTAAATAATCATTTTTCTAAATAATCAATTACTTTTAAAATAGGCGATTAATCAGTTACTCAATGAACCAAATAATAAATTAATTAATAAATTGTTTGATCAAATTATTGATTAAATAAATAGTCAATTAGTTAAATTATCGATTAATCAAATCATCAATGCTTCAAATAATCAATGAATCAAATAATGAAGTCATTAATTAATCATTTGATCAAATATTTAATTCAGCTAAAAGTTGGTTACTTAAATAGTCGATTAGTCAAATAACAATAAACCAAATAATGGAATAATCGATTAATAAATTCGTCACAAAATCGATATATCGATTATTTTACACAGTCTACTTGGAAGCAGGGTATGCTTGATTTAATCACTGACTTATTTAAAAAATCATTGTTTAAATTAAAATTCTAAAAGCAGTAAACCAAGTACAAAATTCAGAAATGTACACACTATGACTCTACAGACTCTACATGAAGCTATAGACTGTACATGGCGCCAGAGATGCAAAGGATTATGGATTTAAATTAATAACTGACCCTGGCTACCTTACTTAAAATTTACAGATTTACTTAAAAAATTTTTTAATCAGTCAGTAAACATCCCAAGTTTGCAATGCAGCACTAGCAGACAATATTTCTTGTTTATCACCGGCTCGTGAAATGGAAATGTCTGGAATCATAGCATGCAATGTATGTCGTTACACATTGCAGTTTTAGCCTTTGCGTTTTGTGTTTTTAAAAAACACAAAAAAACTGTTATAGTGTTCAATAACGAGTAAATAAATTATATTAAATGTTAAATTTTAAGTTTCAGTAAATTCCAGTCCTAAACATTATATAATTTAAACATTTATATCAACAAAATATAATAGACAAAAAATCATTTAAATAATGAATTTTTTTGGAAAATTTAATTTAAATAAAAAAAATAATTTAAAATCAAAAAAAATTGTTTAAAACCAAAAAATAAAATTTTTTTGGAAAACGATTTTTCATTTCCTTTCCAATTCCAGACACCTCAATCTAGTAGTCAAGAACATCCTTCAATTTATCTAATTTATAAAAAAATGTTCACGTCATGTTCGAAATATCTAATCAAGTTTTAATACGTATTTTTTATTTTTGAAAATTAAAGTAAAACCACTCTAGAATATTATACCTAAACTAATTGTTCTAAACCATTTTTATTTTTTTTCAAAGGATCGAAAACTTTGGCACACGTTGGAGTTTATTATGTATATACTCTGAATAAACAAGCAAAACGGAAGTGTTTAAAATTCAAATACCCCGGTCCATTCTGACAAAAGTGATTGATAGCATCCTGTATTATTCCTGTGTATAAAAAATAATCATATTTAATTATTCTTTTTTTTATCAGCTTACAATAAACACAAACGTATTATACAGGATGATTCACAATATATGGGGCGCGCTTTCAAGACGGTTTCAGAATATGAAAACAATGAAAATAGTTCCCATAAAAATAAGTCCGTAAACGCTTCTTTACGGAGTTACAGCGTCCTGAAGATGGTACAGTTTTTGTCAATGCCGTTCACAGAAGTTGCAGTAAAATTTTCACATTCTATCTGAACAAGACTCCTTTGGCTTACTATTTCTAGTAATTTTTGTTTGAATATTTAAACCAGTGGTGGCTCATAGGGGAGGAGACGGAAGGTCACCTAATGTTTTTGTTTAGGAGAAAAGTACAGTTTGTGCCAAGAGCTCTATCTTTAAATAAAATTTGTAATTTTGGTTAAAAATAAGTACTTTACCTGTAGATAAGCTACTGGAAAGGATTACTGAGGGTAAGGGTTACAAAGATGTAAAGAAATTTAATCACATCTGTAAGTTGTAAATTTTCGGTAGTTTTCTTGTACTTGAAAGGCTGCCGTTACTTGACAGGTGTACAAATAATTTTAAACACAGTTAGCAGGTATCTGGAAAAATATGAAGTGACTCATTGAGACTTTTTCGTTTAAACTGACACGAAATGAAATAAGGCAAAATGTTTCACTGAAAAATTGTTTGCCCTGCAAATTACTATTGATTTGAAGTAATTGGATTTTAGAGTGTTTTGATATCGCATTCACATCTGTCACATTGTTGGAAATCGATCAATACTAACGAAGGGTCATAACCTGCCGAGAGCTCACAAAGGGCGGCTTCCAAAATTAAGTTTTGAAAATGTAATTTTTAAAAATAATGCAAAAGTAGCTAATTTTTTCAATAAACGGGTTGGTGCTTAATAGAAGTTGGTTTCTTTAGGAGTTTGGGACCGATGCTATTTGTAAATTTTTAAGACAGGAATTGGCAATACTTTACAACTTAGGCTGCGGATCGAAATTTATGAATAAATTTATGTAGCAATATATCAAAAGCAAGACAGTGTACGCTGGGTTGTATTTTGCCGCAGACTAGTCAATACCGCATTCCCGAGGGTGCAAAATGTATCTGATATGGGGTTAGATTAGGTCCCTACACAGTAATGTATTTCCAATGGGGCGCTTGGAGTAGCGCGTGTAGGCTATGTTAGTTTACGCTCACCCCTTATCCAGATCTGTTAGACATACACCCTTTCTCTACAGTCACAAAGCTTCAGGTGAACAATTTGTATTGCTTTAGTCTAATTCTACATTATGGGGTTGTGTTTGTAGCGAACGTTTTATTGTTTCATTCCCTACGTAAATGTAACAAATATCAAGTTGAATAGACACTAAATGCAGTTGGAACTTTTACAAAGCGGATTGTTTAACCATTTTCAGTTTAAGTATTGCAAAAATGGCAAGAAACAATGTAGCAAATGTAAAAACTTTCATAATCTATAGAGGGCGTCACAAATTTCTATTAAAAATTAATTTTTTGTAAGTCGTTTTAAGTTTGAATCTAATTAAAATAATCTAAAGCAAAAAAATCTACGGATAAGAATCAAGGAAAAACATTCCAGAGGAAAAATAATTTACGGAAAAAATTTAAAATATAACAAAATTATTATTTAAATATTGATTTTTAAGTCAGCAAACTAAATACAGACACCCCAGGAAGCCAGGATGCAAAGGATTATGGACTGAAATAGGTAACAGACTCTTGTTAGCTCTTTTAAAATTTCCAATTTTACCTCATTATGTGCCTTAATTCGTCAACCAGCATTAAACATCCTAATTCAAATATTTAGAAGGTTGGACTGGAATGAAATTTTTGTTAGTCATCACCTATTCGCGAAAAAAAAAACTCAAATTGTAAATAAATACGTAAATAAAAACTTAAATAAAAAAGATAGATTGTTCTAAATTAGATAAATTTTTTTCATACCCTGTTTCTGTTTAAATTGTTTTTATTTTTTGGGTATGCATGTAAAATATTTCGGCCTAATTCAAAATAAGAATTTCTACATCCTATATAACGTCTTTTTGTATTTTGTATGTTTGTAATTAAAAGTAGGTATTGAAAGTCAGTAGTTAATTTGTTTCTAAATTAAGTCTCCATTTTAAACATGACTATGATTCAGTCAAAAAGTGCGTTAAATAACATATTAAAGTCTCTCTTTACAGCATATTTATCCAACTGTAGTAATAATAATGAAATAAACAACTACATTTCATATTTTGGATTTTTTCCTTGGATTATTTTACCATTTAAGTTTTAGTACAGCCTAATTTGATCATTTTTTTCAGAGCAACTAGAGACAGTGTACCAATGATATACCGTTTCAAAAATCCAGAAGAGGCGTTACAGTTCCTTTGAAAGAAAAGTTTACGTACTATAAATTATATTTACCTAAAATGAAAAGCAGCCTTAGAATGTGTTTTAGAGAGTACAACCTCCAATATGGCGCCGCAAATAGAAAAAAATATTGAAGGGGTCTGCGAATATTTCTGACTTTTAAGGCGGTTTGCGAATACTTATTATTTGTATAGTCAATACATATAAATCAAAGATTTTTTGTCAGCTAAAACGATAAGCAGCACCAATTCACCGCAAAGGAAAAGGGGGAAGTGGTGAATATTTTTGTTAAATATTAAGGCATTTGTGAGTACTTTTGCAGTCAATAGAACTAAATGCAAGATGAATTTTTATTAGCTAAAACTGCCAGTTCCAGAATGTATTTTTTAAGGGGTACAACACTTAGTATGGCACCGCAAATAGATAGAAGAATATTGGAAGGAGAGGAGGGATCTGTGAATATCTTTCAAAGTTGAATGCATTTTAAGAGTACTTTTTCTAAGTGTTTACCATCAATACAACTAAATGAAAGTAGAATTATTATCAGCTGCAACAACAGGCGACTCTAGAATTTTTTCAGGAGGTACAACGGTCAATAGGGCGCCGCAAAACGTAACGAATATTTAGGAGAGGGGGAGCTGTTTGCAGTCAATACAAGGAAATGAAAGATGCATTTTGTAGGACACGAATCCAAAACGTTTTTTCAAGCGGCACAGCCGCCAATAAGGTGCCCTAAAAAGCAAAACTATTAAGGGGGGAAGTACAAATATTCGTCTAATTTT
This sequence comes from Ctenicera cuprea, assembly GCA_958336395.1. Classification (NCBI taxonomy): domain Eukaryota; kingdom Metazoa; phylum Arthropoda; class Insecta; order Coleoptera; family Elateridae; genus Ctenicera; species Ctenicera cuprea. The sequence continues at coordinate 62,223,360 of OY284487.1, forward strand.
AAGGCAATTTGCGTGCACTACTTCTTAGTGTTTGCAGTCACTATAAGTGGCTGAAACATGAATCTTTGTTAGCTAAAACCACAAACGGCTAGAGACTATTTTTTAAAGTAGTACAACCGCTAATTTGGCGCCGCAAAGGGAAAAGAATATCGAGGGGTGCTGTTAATATTTGTTAAATTTTAAGGCAGTTTCCGAGCATTGCTTCTTAGTTTTTGTAGTAAATACATGTAAATGAAAGTTGGATGATTATCAGTTAAAACTACAACATCTTGAAAGTGTTTTTCAGGGGATACAACCACCAATATGGCGCCACAAAGGGAAAACTTGGAGAACGGGGAGGGGGGCGGTCAATATTTTTGTCAAATTTTAAGGTATTTGTGAATACTTTTGCAATCAATAGAAGTAAATGCAAAATGCATTTTCAAGAGCTAAAACTGCCAGTTCCAGAATGTATTTTTCAAAAAGCACAACCGTCAGTATAGCACCGCAAATAGAGAAAAGGAATATTGGAGGGAAAGAGGACCTGTAAATATTTTTTTAATACATTTTGAAAAATGTTTGCAATCGATACAACTAAATGAAATAGAATTATTATCGGCTAAAACTACAGGCGGCTCTAGAATTTTTTATGGGATACAACCGTCAATACGGCGCAGCAACGCAAAGTAAATAAAGGATACCGAAGGAAGGGGAAGCAGTTTCAAGTCAATACCAGTAAATAAAAGCTATGCATTTTTCAGCTACAAACACACAATAAGGGTCCAAAAAGTTTCTTCGGGGGCACAACCGCCAATATGGTACCGTGAAGGGAAAACATATTAAAGGGGGGGGGAGAAATTCCAATGTTTGTCAAATTTTAAAGCATTTTGTGATTACTTTTTCTTTACTTCTTTACTTCATTTTAGCAGTCAGTATAAGTGAATGAAAGATGAATTTTTACTAGCTAAAATTACAGGCAGTTCCAGAATGCTGTTTCAAGTTACACAACCGCCAATATAGCGCCGCAATGAAGAAAGAATTTTAAGGGGTGCTGTGAATATTTGTCAATTTTTAAGGCAGTTTGCGAGTCCTATTTCGTAGTGTTTGTAGTCAATACATGTAAATGAAAGATGAATTGTATTAGCTGAAACCAAAGCAGCTCCAGATTGTTTTTTCAGGACACAACTCCAAATATAGCGCCGCAAAGAAAAAACTATTAGAGGAGGAGGTGAGCTAAGAATATTTGTGAACTTTAAGGGATTTTGCAAGTACTTTTACTTAGTGAGCGTTTGCGTTCAATAGAGGTAAATGAAAGTTTTTTGTCAGCTATAAAACTACAAGCGCCCCAGATTTTTTTGCGGTTTCAACCGCCAACACGGCGCCGTAAACGGTAAAAAATATTAGAGGGAGCTAATATGGCGGCTTAAAAAGAAAATAATGTTGGAAGACAATTTTGAATATTTGTCAAATTTTTAGACATTTTGGTAGTACTTTTCTTAGAGGTGGTCAATTCATTTAAATGAATAATACATTTTTATCAGCTACAACCACAGGCGGCCCCAAAATGTTTTTAGGAGGTAGAACCGCCAATATAGCGCCGCTGGTGGGTTGAGGGAGGAGTGCAAAAATTTGTTTGAGAACTTTTTCTTAGTGTTTTCAGTCAGTTGACGTAAAAGAAAGATGAATTTTTATCAGCTAAAACCATTAACCCTATGCGGCTCCAGTAGATTTTTCACAGTGGTTAACCTCTAATATGGCGCGGCGCGGCGCCGCAAAAGAAAAAGAATATTAAGGGAGCATAGCACCGTGAAAATTTGTCAAATTTTAAGGCATTTCGCTATTACTTCTTCTTAGCTTTTGCACTTAATTCAATTAAATGAAAGATGAATTTTTATCAGCTACAACGAGAGGCGGATCTAGAATGTCTTTTCAAGGGGGGGCACAAACACCAATATGGTGCCGCAAAAAGAAAAGAATATTGGAGGAAGGGGGAGCTGTGAATATTTGTCAGAACTTAAAGTATTTTAAGAGCACTTTTGTGTTTGCAGTCAATAGAAGCAAATAAAAAATGATTACACCTTAAAGTAGAGGTACAGGGTGTTCATTTAGATCTCCACCATTGCTATCTTCTTTATTAGCGGAGCTACAATGTCGCTTGTCGTTTTGCCCTGCTTATTTTTACGGTGTTTGCAAAGAAACCAATAAACATGTAATTTAACGATACAAACAGCTACAGCTGCTAAACTTTTGTTAATAACATTGTTGTCTATCTTCGCTAATAAACCGCCAAAATAAGTTTGAATTTCGGATACATCGAAACATTAAGAGTCTGTAAACAAATCTTTTATTTTTGGTTTTAGAAGCATTGTTGATATAAACTTTTTTATTTGACGTTGTCTTTCGATTATACTAAAATGTACAAGGTGTTTGATTGAAAAACTGGTACGTTTTCAAGCTTTTGGTGTAAACAGAAGTTAAATTGTTGTTCTACAAGCACCATAAAAAAGACCAAAACAAATAAAAATTGCTTTCTCATTAAAGCGATGACGCTGTAGCTCCAACAATATCAAATATATCAATGGTAGACATCTCTAGATGAACACCCTTTATAAGTTTATTAAAATGAGATAGGTTACATTAACCTATTTTATAGAATAGAAGTCTGCTTGATCCATACAAGAAACTTTTTATAAAATTGTATGGCTGATTTGTAAAGTATTTCCACATGCGGTTTCGCCATTTAATTTCTGAATAAATATTAATTGCAACAATTTAAACTTTCAAATTTGTTTAGAATCGTGCGAAAACGTTTCACAATTCATGAAAATCAATTAGTCAACTGAAATCGGTTTAATGGTAGCCGAGAAAAGGTGTAAACGTTTAAAGTTAACAAACTCGTCGAAAACTTAAATTTGCTAGAATCTGTTGGTGTTAAACTTTTAGAAATTGATTACCTAAGTTGTAACTACTTGTAACAAAATCAGTCCAAAGTCGAAGTTAGTTGAAGCAAACCTAACGAATTCTGAAACCGCGCCAAGAATTTACCATGCAGGTTAATCGTAAAATAAATTAGAAAAATTGATAATTTCAATTATTAAAAGTAATATGATAGTTTTGTGGGTCCAAAGTTCACTTGCACATATTTTGTTCAAATAAGTTTTGATTACATTACAATATTATTAGTAAAATTAACACGAATTTCCTTGTTAATTCAGGAAAGTTGTTTCGAAACCAGATAAGGTCGTTTGCTGCCTAAAATACCAATAGCAATAATTCAAACGGAGGCGCTTATAGTGTTGTTTAAACGACACACCTCTGGAATTTACATTGTTTGTAATGTATGTAAATCGTCTGAAACAATCACATTTCGAAATATCTTCACTTAACGTGAGCTGACTCTAAAATATAAGCATACATAAAGTTTGTTTTTACTTTAGAACATTCGTTTATTACATAATTTATTCAAATTTCGTATATTCAATAATTATTCCGTGATTACAAGCATCAAACAGTAATTTATTACCTAACCATAATGCGATATAATATACAAGCAAGTGTAAAAATTACAAAGGCTCTATGAGCCTACACATAAACTAAAATAAATCATTTGCCATTTTTTGAGCAACATTTTATAGAATAATTTTAAAATTTTGAAATAATTTTTACTTTACAGTTTTCATGAGTTTAACAAATTCTCGTACATAGTAATATTGTATCTCCTTAGAGCTAATACAACACCAAATTTGCTCGCGATCTGATTACTCGTATTTGAGTAATAAGGCGTTATAGAAAAATTAAGAAAAAATCGTAGCGGCCACCATTCTGAACCTAAAAAATTCGAAAAACATACACGGGATTTGCCCTAAAGTCTTCTATCAGATTTCATTTTCAAATTTAGAAAACATATTTTTCTGAAAAAAAAATGCTACCAAGAAACCATATCTAACTTCTGCCCCCGGTTTCGGATTTTTTAAAAGCTTTTGTTACCCAATGAATTTTTAAAATACCCCTACATTCCAAAGCGCCTCAGAACCAACCTACACTTTCAGGGGATATAAGTCGCAGTTACATACCCACATACATACATAAATACTCACCCACAGACAGACTTTTTCTAAAAATACACTTTTTTCGGTTCCTGGAGGTCCAAAACATGTATTTCCGTCAAAATAATGAATTCAAATATACGATGCGCGTTTATAACGAACATAGCCACGCTCCACGCTTTTTTACTAACTTCTTTTCAAAAAATAATAAATAAGCTTTTTTGAGATGTGTGGCATATACTTAAGGCATCCAGCAGTCTTTTAGTAACTTTAGCTATGCTGAACCTCGCCTTGTGTATTCTGTATCCTTTCTTCATTTTGTATAAAGAATAAAAGACTATTTTTATTATTATTATTATTAACATACGCAACTATAAACTAATGACGTTAATGTTTATCTTTTAAGACTAAATTACAACCCCGCGTGATGGACATCAAATAATCGGTAAAGTCAATGCGCCCACTTTTCCTTTAACTCCTTGTCTCCCAGCGCAAAAAATAACCTTTAGTCTACCCGCGCAGTGGCATTTATTTCCATATAATATTAACTGCTTAAATTATGTGGCATCGTAGTTTTAAGGCAAATTCTTAATCTGTTTTCGCTTATACTCCAAACCAATCTATATACTTATTATGGATCCCTTCCACCTGTCTCGACTTATAGTGGCGACGGGTTCCTGCTACGCCAGATTTGTACGCGTCTATTATATAAGACGCATATTCGCATGTACTGCTGTGTATCGGACCAGTACAGTCTTCGATGCAAATAAGAATATTGGGGTCACATCGTATATTTGTATTATTGAATCGCATTCGGCTGCTAGCTCTCATCTCTTTATCAACACAAAATCCATGGACGAAACATTACATAATATTTATTTCTTTTGTTGAAATATTCAATTCTCATTTCTTTCATTGTGTAAGCTAATATAAATTTTCTTTAAATTTTGAATTTAAAGCATTATTACTGAGGAATTTTACAAACCGAGATCACTTTTCGTATTGTAGTAGCCCTAGAGAGATTTAATGTTACTATATAAAAGAGTTTTTGCACGAATAAAAACTGCAAAGTGATAATTATTTGAAGAATTTTGGACATTTTCTAAAACTTATTGCTTAAAGTGTGGTCACACAATGAGCTACAATTTAGTTCATCTCTCAGTCTGCTACTTTTTCTGTGACTTTTTTCTGTGAATTTTTAAAATCGAAAATTTGGGTCTTTCTCCCCCCCCCCCCCAATTTTCTATGATAATTTGGTTCTTCCGTTAAATTGTCAAAAATTCTAAACTTTGTTTGCACCACACGGGATCAAACGCAAACAGCCGGGAGCGCTTAGGGTGAAAATGGTTTTTAGTCGAGATTCAAAATCGGAGTGGGGTGATTGGTAGACGTGGGCTCGGGCATTTTGAGCCATGCTAGCGCTTCGTAGTGGGGCTGTAAATTGTCAAAAATTCTAAATTTTGCTTGCGCCACACGAAGTCGAAAACCAACGGCCTGTAGCGGTGGGGGAGTAAAATGGTTTTTAGTCGACATTAAAATCGGAGTGGGGTGATCGGTAGACCTGGGCTGGGACTTTTCAACGGTTTACGATTTTTTGTGGTCAGCTTTTCCGTTCGGCCACTAGAGGGCGCCAAACTTTTTACTCTGCTTTTGTCAAGTTGCTTAAGAAAACTGAACCTACACCATGCGTCCACGCGTCCAGGTTGTAAATATTTTAGAGCACGTCTGACCAAAACAACTTTTATATTCAAAGTCAACAGTCGACATTTATTAAAGGAGATATTTCAAACTTGGAGAAGGTATAGCCCCAAATCTATGACTATAACATATCGAAAGCGGAACCCGGTTAGTTGACCCGCTCACGAACGGCAGTGATTTGAACGAAGCACCCTAAATGGGACCTTCGGATGAACATATTTCGGCTCAAGATTGAGCTATCGGGGTCAACATTTCTTTGTTGGCAAGGCAATCGAATGGTATGATTGTTATATAAAAAATATAATCATTTAAATCAGTCTGGAACATTTTTTAGCGTCGCCAAACGCCCGCCGTCCAAAAAAAGGATTTAAATTCACCATGATTAGCGCCCAACTACGGCTATTTTTATGTTACGGATGGCCCCGACGAGGGTATGACGTCTGATAAAGCTTTTTTTGCTGAACAATTTTTGTAAGTGTAAAACTATTTATTTGGGATGAAGAACATATACACTTGAGGTAGTTGATAAGCTTCTTCGAAATATTACAAGAATAAATGAACCAATCAAAGGAACGTTTCAACAAGTACTACCTATTAGTACCTCACGGTGGCAGAAAAGCAGAAGAGATTATTTATTATTTTATTAAGAAAAGTTATGAAAAAAGTGGGGCGTAGCCCACAAGTTCAGCTAGTTAAATGATTAAACTGTGATCAGTCTCATTGTTTTGTGTTTCGTTCCCGACTTGTGTACAGCAAATTCAGATAATATTAAAATTAATTGGTTTAATTTACCGTGAACTATTAACAATAACATACAACCATCATCTTAATTCAATTATAATTTAACAGAAGAATTAAGTTGATTAGGTTAAAATTGTGCTATATCATAAAATGATTGAAGTAATTAATGGAAATATGTTGAATGCAGAACTTAATCAATTTTATTTATTTTTTTTACTTGAGAGATTTGATCACGTCGCGTCGCTTAAGTGCGGATCAAAATTCAATTTGTTAAATAAACGACGAATATGAAGTTAATTATCAAATAACTTAATTGTTTTTAATTATACAGTTAAAGAGCTTTTATTGATGAATTTTCAAAAAGTAAACAGCATTGATCAGTCAAATTAGATTAAATTAGTGTAATTAGACTAATAATTATGTAGGTAATTAAAAACAAATTACGTGAAATCATATGTATATTATTAATTACAGAGTGTAAAGTGTGACAATTGACTTCATAGATTTTGAGCCAATAATATCACTGCATTTTAAACACGTCAACCAATCAAAATTTGATTATGCTGAAAATTACATCCTATTAGGGTGATTTTTGGTGTAATCAGTCCTAATGGCTATTGAGTAGGTACAAAAAAGATAATCAAAACGCAATAACCGCACTACTACCATAGCAACCGTAGTTAATTACTAGAAACCTATTTTGCAAAATACAAAAATTATTTTTTTCCACAACTGTCAAAAAAAAGTAACATTATCCGGTTAGTTTTTGTTTGTCAAAACACGTGTTTTTTTAACGATGGCTATTTTTTACGGAATGGGACGTTTCGCCGTCGCCGTTTCGCCGTCGCCGTTTCGTTATCGCCGTCGCCGTTCTGCCGTCGCTGTTTCGCCGCCGCTGTTTCGCCGCCGTCGTTTCGCCGTCGGCCGTTTCGCTGTCAAATATTTCCTCTTCCAGTTAATAATTTTATACATTTCTTCAAATATCAAAAACCACTTATAACATTAAGTGTTCTGTGCGAAGCCATTAAACAATTGTCGTTAGCTTATATATTTGGGCATTTTCATAATATAGTAATTAATTGTTTAGTTAATAAATGCATTCAAGCGCTTAGTGTTGAAATTTGAAATTTTATTTTTTTAAGGTTAGGTTAGGTTAGGTTAATATTAAAATTGATAAATATGTATTTATAACTTTTATAAAGAGTAAAGGTTTTTGAGAAACTAATAATAAAGAACTTTCCCATTTGTTGCATACTTTTTGAGAAACATTGTATATTGGGTTGACGGCGAAATAGTCGACGGCGAAACGGCGACGGAGACAGCGAAACGGTCGACGGCGAAACGGCGACGGCGGAACAGTCGACGGCGAAACGACCGACGGCGAAACGGCGACGGCGAAACGGCGACGGCGAAACGTTCTAGGCCGTGCTTTTTAACGTTGCCCAGAGCATCGCCTCCTATACTTTGGATATTGTTACTTATCATTAAGACCCGAATATCTAGACACTAAAAAAATCCAAAATATACAGGCAAATAAGCTAAAAAAATAAAATATGAGAAATAAATGTGTAGCAAACAGCTAAAATATGTCAAAAATACATTTAAAAGTTTAACAACATTGTTAATAATATATTTTATTGAAGTACTGTAGATTATTCAGTAGTAATACTAAACAGCCTGGATTTTTTGCCAAAAGAGGTTTTAGCAGCAAAGACATTATCTTTGCAGTTTTTCCTGAAGCTTCTTTGAATTGTTTTTGTAATTTTTCTATTCCATTGATATTAACACATTAAGGTTGTCCTAATGTTTGCTATGTTTCCATTATGGTCAGTGAACTAATTTTAAAATAAGAGACAATGTGGGCTAAATCGGCCTTAACAGTAAAATGTGGAAATGCCTCTTGGAGCTTTATTTAAAGATAAAGTAAGCTCTCCGTAATAAGCCCTTTATAAGATGCCGATGGCAATTCAGCGTGGTTTTAGCTACCTGCTTATGCAAATTCCAAGCATTATTATCTACAAATATTCTGCATTTAAAATTGGGATTAAACGTTTGGTCTACAAATATCCAAAGTTAATAAAAAGGTAAACTATAGGTGTGAAAAAAACAAAATGTACCAATTGAGCAGCTTAAAACAGGCACCAAATGTGCAAAATGGCAGTTTAGGCAAATTAAAATCCGGCTTAAAATTATCAGTAGCTTGAGAAACGGATTTTAGTTTAAAGATTATTTAGTTACTTGTACGAAATCAAAGTAGGCATATGCCTAGAAATCCGAGCCTTACTTATCATATATTACTACATGATGCTTACTAAAGCATTCATTTTAAAATAATAATATAAACTTAGTGCATTTCCAATATAAAATTTGATACAGACCTGATAATTCGTTTTTGAGTGTATAAATAGGCGTTAAAACTCAAATCTTCAAAAATTGATAGAAGGCGTCAAAGAAAAAATTGTGAGCTGGGATACGAACCAAACTGTTGCTCATCTTTATCTCTATGAGAGTAGCAAATTTAAAAAAAATCGTCTCACCAGTTTTTGAGTAATATATTTTTTTAAATTTCCAAAATTTTGGAAAAACTTTACACTTCATAGCTTTTAACTTTTTGAAACTTTTTGAGCACAGTGACATTGTGTCTCTATAGGGATATTAAAAGCGCCGGATTTGCCCTAAAGTCTTACTTTGGATTCAATTTTCAAATTAGTAAATTTTAGTTTCGGAAAAAAATGCTAGCAAAATACATGTCTAACTTCCACTTCCGGTTTCGGATGTTCCTGGTAAATTATCAATACTTTAAGTAATAGTACATTATACACTTAGGGAGAGAAATGTCTTATTTTTCCTGAGGTGTAATTGGAAGCCCGAGGGCTACAAATACATCGAGGGAAAAATGGTGGTCTCTCCCGAGGTGTATATACTATTTTTCCACGATCGGGAGTAGAAACGCTTAATTTCATAAATAAAGAATTATAATAAATCGGAGCGAAATTACAATGTTTAGAAGCCTTTGGGATGTTTCCATGCAACGGACCATGACAACAGACATTTGTTTACAAAAATAAATATGAAATGAAATAAAAACTCCCCTAGGGAAATTGTTGTCTTATTTCGTCCCTAGAGAGTAAATGCTTTACTTCTGTCACAATTTTGATGGCATAGAAACCGACTTCTACTCCCGGTCGTGGTAAAACTATATTTTTCTATTTTGGTTCTTTACTGACTACTTTATGAAACTCATTTGGGTTTCATAAAGCCACTCCTTAAAGAATTCGAAATTTTATTTTGCTAGGTTGGTGACAACCATGTGACAACAAAACCTTCACGCGTTATAAACATAACCTTCAAATTGCAAGTTCTAAAAATTACGATTATTTAGCGTATTTTCCGCTACTTTGCGTAGCTCGTTTGGGGTGCAAGATAATTCTTCTTCCATCTTATCTTCAAATCGTAGGTATTTTAAAAATTAAATCACTTTCAAACACAGTTTGTCTCAATTTTAATTTGACAGTAGTTTGAATTGTTTGAAATTATTTTAAATGTCACCAACAGCCACAAAACCAAAACAAAATACAAAAAATTTTCCTATCGATTATATTTTTAAATTGAAATATAAAATAAGGTAATTTTTAACTTTTTTGGGCCAAAATAGAAAAAATAGTATAAAATACACGTTTCATGACATTTAAGTGCACTTGTCCATTAGAAAACTCGCCGCAAGCGGCTCGTTTTCTAACTTGGACGCGTGCTCTAAAATCATGTCTTATGAAACTTGTTTTTTAATATACTATTTTCTACGCGCATCTCAAAAGTGACAGTTTTTGACACACTTTTTAGTGTCAAAAATGGCCAATACAGTTTCTTCAGAAAAGTATATGCAAAATGCGTGGAAATCATGTTTTTCCAGATTTTATGTCCCCAGTGTTATTGTTATTAGTGTTTATTAGCGCTGTTTAGTCAAAAAATATTAATTTCTAATATAAAATTAAGCAAAAATGTCTTTTTAATCCGAAAGTAACAATATTTTCTAATGTCTCGGTAGCGACGCGGCTAATGCCGCTGGCTTTTAAAGTCTTTTTTGTTATTTATTAAATTTTTACATCAGTTCTACAATCAAATAGCTAAAAAAACACAGCAATTTCTAATTTTACTACTTCAGGTAATGAAATTCATATCAATTTTATTATTGAGTATTACATAATTAAACATTGAGACTTTATTTATGAGAAGACGAAAACAGTTTAAAAATTAAATAATTAAATTTTTTTTAAATAAGTTCTTCCCAGGATTAGAACCCGGGACTTCTACTTAGAAGCTATCAGCCTTAGATGTGTCTAATGTTAGTTAATAGTAAGCCGCGTCGGTACCAAGACATTAGAAAGTATTGCTGTTACTGCCGGATAAAGCACATCCTGAGATGATAAAATCTGGAAAAATACAATTTTATATGCATTTCGCTTACTTTCCTGAAAACTCCCGTGAAATATGTACTAAACACAAAAAAATCAAGCACGTTTATTTATACTTATCGGCTTCTCGCCATCCCCCCCCCCGCCCCCACTGTCGTCCACAGCCACCCTAGACCGACAGAATTATAACATCTGACTGTAACTGACTGAATATTTTATGTTCTGCAGGTGCAAATGAGTCAGGGATTCTCCGACTTACTTACAATAGTACTTTTAGCATATTCGCGCGTTCAAGTACTCTACTGAACATGCCGAACACATGAAAATACACGGTGATAAATGTCACCATTTATTTAAAAATGGTAACTTTTCAAGGCATACATTAGATTAGATTTCAAACATTGACTTGTTATTTCATTTGTTAGATTAGTGATGATAACAAATACAAGCCATGAATGTGCAGTTATTATTGAAAGCGTCTTCATGAAATTTAGAATTATAGGTATATCCTAATTACAACTAATTTCAGTTATACCAACTACAAGCAAATTATCGATCTTTAAATAAAAAATAATAAATTAATGTATAATAATTAATTAATTATATCGCGAAATTACTTTGTTATCAAAAATTGACCTGTCTTGCTTTCAGTGGTGAGGGCCCTCACTATGAAATCCTAGATATTTACGAGTCTATTATATAAGGAGAATTTTCCTTTGTACAGCTATCCGATACAGTCATGGAAATAGCAAATTTGGAAGTCTACTATTTATTTGTTTGTATAATTAAAATATAATCTGCTGACAGCGATAGCGCCATTACAAAAACAAACTCCACGAACATTGCATCAGCCGCAAAGCTGAAAATAACGGCGGCAGATCACCACGGCTTTTGGGCCCCAACGCATTAGGAATTTAGGTTAAGTTTTATTAAGTTATGCTACGAAAGACGGTAATCTTCATATTAAATCCAAAAATATGTAGAAGTAAAAGCAGTAATTGGACAAATAGATACCGAACAATTACATTACAAGCGATCTCTGCTCTTAAATTAGTAAAATAAACGCGGCCAACTTTACAAGTAAATAGGCTAAGAATTAAAAAATAGAAACCAAATATTAGTTCGCGTTGCTAAAACTGCTGCGTTTACACTAACAGCTCGAAATTAAGACAAACTAGCTCCACCCATGGACTACGCCCTGCGGTGTTTTTAGTAACTTTAAATAAAAATAGACTAGGCCAGCTGCAGCGCCATTCCTATCAAATTGAGACAGGTGAAAGGGATCGCAATCGCTGTACAGTTGATAAAACTAGGACTTCGATCCGCAGTCCGCTGCATCACCTACTTAATTAGCTTGTTTATTATAAAACAAAAAATCGTGAGGCATGGCCCACCGTTTTCGCTAGTTATAATGCTTGATGTGGTCTGAAAATGATTTTTGGTTTGAATGCATTTTTAAACAAATGCAGTGTTTAAAAATTATTTGGTTAATTACTTCAACCACACATCACTAATTAACTAAAGTGCGTCGATAATCTCATAAGTTTTCTAATAATAAAAATGGGAGCATAAAATAATTACAATTGCGAGATTAACAAAGCCCCGCAAAACGAGAAGGACTTGTATATGTACATACCATTCTGTCCCACTTGTCAGCTCCCTTTATAACCTGCAACAAAACGGAGTTGTTAATATTCATATTTCACAAAACGTTTAATTAGGACGTGTTATAACATGTATGTTATAAACGTAGGTTATATTGGCCATTTTATTCGCACAAAGAGGTTGTTCGTTTGTTAAGAAGAAAAATTAATAAAAAACACATAACCTTCTCCATGCAACGTTTAATTTAAAATTGATTATGATTAAAAGTGGTAACATGTTTCGCCATCAATTGATGGCATCTTCGGGCCAAAGTTAGTAATTAAAAAACATCATGGGTTTTGGCTCAAACATGATGACGAAACGTGTAGCCACGATTAATCAGTTCTGAGTTTTTATTGCAGGCATGTTCGAATGATTTACATTCGAACGAAGTTGATAATCGATTGATTCATTCGAACAAAATTGTTCGGATGTTTCTATGCGGAATAAATTAGTAAAAAAATTTAAAATCTCTATCACTTGCTTCTCAAATGCTCTTATGAAGAAATTCTCGTTCTCATCATCTTTCCTCAGGCCGCTCGGTAAAACAATGTAAACATTCAGCTTTGAAGAGTATTTTAATACTATTTTTATTAATTTCATCACATTTCATTGCTAATTCCAGCCTGCTTTTTGAGTAACATTTCAATAAACCGCGAAAGTGGGTTAATTTTTCTGTTTGTAAGCCAATTATTTTTTTTAAATGAGACCAGTGGCAAAAATAATATCGGACGTTTAAAAAATCAAATCATTCGTATCTCGTCGTCTTCCGTGTTTGCATAAAAACGCTCGTACTCCGTCGACTACTTCGGAATTCGGAATCGTGTAGTTGGAATGATCTGAATCCTGATGCACAGCTAGTCTTCGCGCTATATCGCTGTTATTAGTGATGGGCATAATTGAATAATTTTCTTAATAGAATAATTTTCACAATCAAATGATTGCCTTCGAATGGTTTTAGTAATCGAATGATTCGTTCGAATAAAATTATACAGATGTACCGTATATGCGTTGGCAAGTAGTAAAGAAGCTTTCCGCTTACTTCTCGAATACTCTTATGAATTAATAATTCGCGTTCTCATTGTCTTTTCTCGGGTATGGTGGGCAGCAGTTACGCTTTATGTGACCTCGGGCTTAGTGCTTAGTAGATTAAGCGCAATTTTGTTTATTCACCTACGCATAATAAATTTTCGGCTTCTCCTTTAAAATTAAAACAACATTAATTTCTTACAATATTTTAGATTTTATTACATTTCACTGCTACTATTTCTATATACCGCGAGAGTGGATAAATTTGTATTTTCTAGAAATCAACTATTTTCATGAAATGAAACCAGAGACAAAAACATTCGTTTGGAACTATTTCACGGAATCTTCTAACAATAACTTTGAAACTAGCAATTTATTCAAAAGAAAGTTGAAGTTCTTAAAGAATACAATCAATTTAAGAGAGCGTTTGCATCCCGTCCAAATGCAAGGGAATTAGTATTAGTCAAAATATTAATAAATTTATTCATATTTTTATAGTTTTCATTTTTTAGAGCAATATTAAAATTTTCATTTACGACCTTACTTGGAATGACCACGAGAAACAATACAGTGTAGTGAAAACTGCTTTGTTTGCTATGCTTAATATCAATCAATAGTAACCGTATCATGAATTTGCATTCGGCATTTGCAGTAGGCTACTGTACGGGGTATCGCTTCAACGCTCGCTTCTGAAATGAAACAAATAGAAAATTTAAAATCGTAAAATCATTTTAATGATTTTCTGTAACTTTTCGAGGTGTATTGTAATTTTATAAATCATTTCTTACTAGTAGATATTTATATATAGTTAATGAGCTTCGTCTAATCCGTTCATCCATTTTTTGGCACTACCCTTAAAGTGGTGTTAAGAATATAATTAACTCCATTAACTTTATGATTTTCATACAAAAAGAAACACATTTCAAACGTAGGGTAGTTGTTATAATGCCCTTGCAAAAAGGCAGGTTTACATTGGTGCTTACCTACAGGATTAGTGAAGGGGATATAATTGGTGCCGATCGTGACGGTGCCTTACCGCATTTTGCTCTTTTATCCATACCGACGTGGGGTTGCTGGAAAGTTTTTAATTGCGAAACGAATGTGGAAATATTATAGTATAACGGCTATATAAGACAAATTCGCGCAACATAAAATGAATTATTGCGTTCAGAAATATTTTAGTGTAGGAAATTTGAAAATTGAAAAATTATAACGTCGTATGAAAAAATTTTCTAAAATATTATCTTGGCAAAAAGCTTCCAAGTAAATGGTCTTAAAAAGGCTTGGATATCACTTCGATAACGGTGGAAAACGCATCAGAAAACATTGCAGCGCGGAAAATTACAATGACCAAGTTACAGCCACCACGGAGAAAAAAAAAGCTATTGTTGGTGATGCGTTGAACGTCAATATTGATAAAGTGCTTAACATGAGATAAAGGTGAGGGTACGCTGAAACTAAAGAAGTTCAGATTTTTGACCTTTGCACCTTAACAAAAGCTAACGGAGAGAACACAATAAAACACAAAGGAAGTCGTACTTAACACGAAAATTAATCCTTAATTGGACATCTTATTGTGTTAACTTGTAATTTAGTTATTATTTTTGCTTCTTCTAAAAACCTCTTTAAATTATTTTCCTTTCAAATTTCGAGTTCTTTTTAAATGTAAAATCACACATAACAATCCTCGGGATATACAGAGTAATTCAAAACATGTGGGACGCACTTTCCGGGTGGATTCAGAATGTGAAAACAATGAAAAGCGTTTTCATAAACTAGGGTCCGAAAATGCTTCCTTACGGAGTTACAGCCTCCTGAAGATAGAACAGCCTAATCAAATTTTTTCGGATTATTTATATGTCGACCCGGATTTCAGATTATTTTATTTCGATTCGAATTTTCTATGCGGATTCAGATTTCGAATTTTTGTACTGATTCGGATGTTAATTTTTAATTTTCGATCAAAAAATTAGAATATCTAAAAATTAGTTTATTTCGTTTATTCTGAGGATCCGGATTTCGGATTTTACTGATAAATTCGATTATTAGATTTTTCGGATAATACAGATATCGACTTTTTCGGATAGTGGTCTAAATCTTAGTATTTTTACTAATATGTATTTAAATTGGTTCATTGGAAGTGTCTCAATATTTTCTTCTAAATATTTTAGATCACAAAATAAATAGAAGTCGCTAAATCTAACAATTTTCGAAATAATTCAATTTTTGCCAAAGATCAAGTTGCCATGAAGGTTTGAATGTTTCTTGAAGATGCGAAAATAGGTCGTACAAACTGCGAGGACAAATTCAACAAATCTAAGCAATAACAATACTCCCATAAGCGTAGACCCGGAATTTTTTTTAATTGTGTGAAAATTTTGGGAATACTGTTTTATAACCAAAATTAAGAAATTTTAAAAATTTAAAATATTAAGAAGAAAATATTACGTGACGCCTCATATCAGACCCCTCTGGTCCATTTATTCAAACAAAAATTAGTAGTAAGCTAAAAGAGCACTGCTAAGACATACAACGCCCAAAATTTAGTGTTACTACCACCACATTTTTCTCGCACAATCCCACTTAGTCCAGTCGCATTAGCATCCGCCTGCCGAAAAAATCCAAGTGAGCTGAAATTTTGCATACAGCTTTATTTTGACATTACAAATAATGTCTCAAAAGCCTTCATTTTTTGTAATAACTAAAAAAGTCATACGACCCATAGGAAGCGAGATATTGGCAAAAAACTGATTTCTGTGACCTTTGACCTTGAATAACTGAAAACGCAAGCGCGATATCGATGGGGACTTTTGAGACATTATTTGTAATGTCAAAATAAAGGTGTATACAAAATTTCAGCTCACTTCGATTTTTTCGGCAGATGCTGCTTTTTTTCGCCTAATGTAACTGGACTACACTGGTTTCTTTCTATTCCTCGATTACAAATTTTGCATTAGTTTTAAAATTCTAAAAGTTTACAAAAATTATGAATATTTTAAAAATTTTGAAGATAGTCGTAGCTACAAATTTTTAAAAATTTTATTGTTAAAAGTCCCTTTTGATAATTTAGAAAAATTTTAAAATTTATTATTTCCGAAATGCTTAATAATTTTTATAATTTTTAAATTTCCGAAAAGCTGTAAAATTGTGAAAATATTGAAACTCGAAAGTTTCATATATTTCGAAATAATCGCAAATTACGGAGGTTTCAAAATTTTTAGGAAATTTGAATCTGAAAAATGTAACTTCTAAAATATTCGAAATATAAAAGTTCAGAAAGTTTTAGAAATGTTTGTAACTTTTAAATTTGAAAGAAATGTTGCTACAAGTATGTTACGTATTAAAACCATGGGAACCATGCAATTTTAGATTAGACAATCTTAGGCTTTCAATCAAAAAAACAAATATTCTGGTATTGCGTCGGAATAATACATAAAATATCACAATTTTCTAAGCAACAAAATTATGGTATTAAAAAAATCGAATATATTTGTGTTGCGTTCATTGTTTACCATAATTTTGATACGCTTCTTGCTTCACATTTTTTGATTAAAATCAGGTACGTTTTGAGCTTCCAAAAATATTCAAACCAAAAAAGCCTTTGAATACTAACGATTAGTGATATTATTAGAAAAAACACCCTTCCAGAATTGCATATGTTGATACTCATGACTCGGAACTATGACATCCCCAACTCCCAGACTTTTCTAATCGGAAATCGCATCAAAAATGTAGGGCAAACAATAATTTTTGCGTCAACAACTGCTGAACTATGTAATAACAGTAATTGTGTGTTTTGACACTTAACTACGTATAAACATGCATTGGGTTGTGGTAAAGGTTAACTGCTTTTTCAAACGTAAAATCAATTCCGCAAGTGTTTTTGCTTCAGAATTCCCACATATTTATTAATGAAATTTTTAAATTTCCCATTTCAAATATCACGTAGACCACCCACTTACGACAGATTTAATATTAGAATTAATAATTCACAATATTGAACAGGTATCAAGGGATCGCAACTGATGACAAAGCATTTATCTAATTCAATAAGATTAATGGAAAAAATTATACACGCTTATATATTTCTCATATCTCCATAACGATCATAATGGCAAGCAACATCGGTTCGAATCTTCGCAGATTGATGTATATGCCCAGAGTTATTTTTAGAAATAACAAACGATTCCGATCGTTAAAACCATTAAATCTATGGAAGTCAGTACAATAGCTTGGCAACTAAAAGAATAAACCATTCTTTATTTCCTTTCTCGACACTATCGAATCATCAAGAACATCACCACAATCGGCCGAAGCCTAACAACCCCCATAATTTATTTTATTTGCCACATTCCGTCAGATTTCAATAGATCAAGCCATCATAACTATAAATATTTATTCTTTTCTACGAATACACCTGTTGAAGGAGCAGAAATGGGATAGCTAATTGTTTTCAGGTAAATTTTTTAGCGTTAGGGAATTTCTTTGAAACTACCGAATGTCAACCCAAATTGATACCTACTTTACTTGCATTTTTGCTATCCCATACCTTCGGTATAGGGAAGTATTGACTTTGTGAAAATTTTCAAAATCTTGATTTTGACGAAAAAAGTTCAAGGAACCCAAAAAAGTGGTTTTATAAAATGTCGGTCTGTGGGTGAGTGGGTGGGTGCGTGTGCGGTTGTGTGGATGTGTGCGACGCCTCTAAAGGAGAAAGTATTGGACCGATTTTGATGAAATTTTAAATCAAGAGGTATAATAATAATTGTAGTTTTAGTCAAAATTTTCAAAAAAAAAATCCGAAACCGAAAACGGAAACGGAAGTTAAACACGTTATTTTAATAGCATTTTTTATTAAACTAAACTTTGGAAATTTTTAAGTACAGGATCTGAGAGAAGAAGTTAATGAAAATCGAAAGTTTTTTGACTGAATTCTCTAGCTTTAAAATGGCTGCCGTTGCAACTTTTTGAAAATCTCGACTTGAACGCCCATTTACTCAAAAGTAGTTGTTTGACCGGCATTAACTACAACTTGTTTGAGAGTCCTTTGTAGGTGGTACACGATGAAACAAAATTAATTTCGAAAATCTAAAAACCATCCCAATGGCACTTCTCTAAAATATAAAAAATTTTCAAAAAAATATTATTTAAAAACTTTGTAGGCTGCTAGACTGGAATATTGACTACAATCTGATTTTTTTCTGAAAGCTATAATTGTACTGTGGCGCTTTCTATGAATTTTTGAAAATCTAAGATAGGTACCTTTTTATTTATTAAAAGGGGTTTGGCAAAAAAATGGTGTTAAGCAGAACTGCTGATCATGACTAGTAGAATCAAAATCTTAAAATAAATGCATGAATTTTATTCCATAGTCTTGAAGCACGCTGTAATAAAGTTACAATGTTTCATCCTATAGAAAATCAAATTTGAAAAACACTGGAAACACCGTGACATGTGTATAACCGTAAAAGCTCAGCACATACCTTTAACATGCTTTAACCTGTCAGCTAATCTTAGGTAAATTATTTTTCATTAGTTGTTCTTGTTAATAAAAAATTATTCACGTCGAAAGTTATTTTAGTTTCCTTAAACAATTGTGAGGGAAACTACAGCAATTTGGCATCGGAAATAAGTTCAGCAAACTCAGTTTTATTTACATCACAGTATTTAATCGAAAGGGCTGAAAAAATTTATGTTTGTTGGGCTGTGTTATCAATTATCATGCAGCGTAGACCCCATCAGACAAACTTTAGGCGCCTAACAATTAAAAAAAAATTATCTTATCACATTGTCTGCAGAACCACATTTAAAAAAAAAATGTAATTCGTTTTGGATTAAACAGTCTAAGATAAAAATACTTTTAAAAAAAGAACTTCTTATCATAGATAAGTAAACATTGTTTAACTGTTCATGTGTGCTCTATCACAAAATTAGTAAAAGCTTCTTAGGAGATTTGCTCAGGTTAAGCCCTGGGATCTGTGGGTGGCTGTGTGTGACGGCTCTAAAGGCGAAAGTACGTAACCGATTATGAAGAAATTTTAAATAAAGAGGCATATCCAAAATTGTAAACTTTTCAAAAAATTCCGAAATCGGAAGCGGAAGTTAGACATGTTTTCTTGATAACTTTTTTTAGAAGCCGAATTTTGAAAATTTGAAAGGCGGATCTGATAGAAGAGCACAAGGCAAATGCAACGCTTTATTACCGAACTCTAGTTTCAAAACGGCGCCTGCTACTTCTTTTTTGAAAATTTTTATTTTAACGCCTCATTACTTAAAAATATGTTGGTAGATCGAGTTGAATTTTTTATGGAAATAGTCCTAAGAAAGCACAATATTAACATTTTCAAGAAGTTTTTAAAATTTAAAAAATATAAAAAAAATAAAACATGTAAGATGTCGGCGAACTGTACAACGTTAAAATTATAAAAAATTACAGCTTTGCAAATACGGCAAGTTTTAATATCTAGTATGAGAAAGACCACTCGTAGTTAACACTCCAGCTTTTTTAATTCTTAATATTGGTCAAAAATCTAAATATTCCTCCACCAATTACGGCACACTGCTCAACTCTTCTCCTAAATTAATTATTAATTATAACTAACTTATTTTTTTAATTAATTTTTTGCTAGGTTTGAATCACCCCCCAAAATTGGTTAAAATCTGTTTTACACCAAGTAGGGCGATTTGACAAAATATCATTTCTGGATATAAAAAAAAAGGGTTTTTGATACCTGTCATTCAATCAATCTGGGAAGAACTCTCTTCTGACATCCAAAGACAAAGGGAGTAGATTGTTCGACCAACATTAACCTTCAGCAAAGCGACGTCAATTTGAAGATATTAAAATTTGCATTTTCAATGTCGACCGTTATTTTCAGACCAAGAAGGCGTTATTATCTGCTAATGTTACGTATTTGGCGAGCCAATTTGGAGTGATCTTGCAATTTCAAGGTCATGCACTAATCTGAAGTCATTTAATTGTGCATTGCTAGACGAGAAAGTATACAATGGCAATCATTGCCAATGACATCTTGAAGATTTAGCTTCGGATACCAGGGCACAATCAAAGTAAGTGTTATTTCCATTCATTAACTGTTAAAAACATTATAAATGGTTAAATAACATCAACAAGCATTTTAAGAACTTAATCTTCCTGTTAGAATCTAATAATACATTCTCGCTTATGAAGCAAAAACTGCAAATCTTAGTCATAGCATGTAATATTGCGTGCAAAGAAATCTTAATATCATCATTTTTCGCACAAGAAACATAAAAAAATTAATAACTAAATTATTTTCCAATTAAAATAGATTGCAATTTAAAGCATGCAAAGAACTACCTTTTTTACACTAAAACCATTAGAAATCCAAACTTAGTGCCTTGGGTTATATAATTATTAATTTACTAACTTCTATAATTTGTAGGATTTTTTCAAGGCCTGATCTGCGCATAGTGAAACTGTCTGCGTTCGGTCTTCGTCTTCCCTGGAGGCACAAAGCACAATTTACTTCCCATTCTCTGTGAGCGCTGCGGTCTTTCGGTCACACGAATTAAGATTTCAAAAGATACACCTGGAAGGTGTCATCTCATTTATGGATTTGAGCGCAGGTACGAAGCTTTGCCAAATCGTACTGCAAAGGGCCGTAGGAGTGATTATTCTCTGTGAGAACACGAAGAATAAATCACTGGCAGGGTCTCTGAGTTTGAATGCTGGTGGAAGTGTGATTTCCTGACCATTTTCCAGGTGTCTGGATTAGTTTATGGTAGGCTCATAAACGGGTAGTTTGCCAGGGGTTTATTATTTTATTATTTTGACGTTGTAAAAGTGAAATCTCGTCAATGACAAACGCAAGGTTTATGACTTTCGAGCTTTGCGTACCATGGATACGTTTTTCGAAATAGCTGTAAATCCCAAATTCTATTCAAGGGTGAAGTGCGACTTCTTTACTGTAATATCCTTGTTTATGGCATATTGTAAAAAAATCGGATTGAAGGATAAAGTTGTTTCTTGTTAGCTTTTGTAGCGCTTCTTTTAGGCTTACCGACCGAAAACAGAAACGTGAGATTTCAATTTGCTTCGAACGACGTAATTGATTTAACGTAAGCTGTTTTTTCGTTTCTTAGCTAATTTTAAAGATATTTAAATTAGTGCTCGGACGTTTTCTATAATTATAAAACCAATGTCAGTTGAATATTTATTTTATAAAAACTCTTGTATTTTACGTAAGGCAAAAAATGACATAAACTATAAGCAAAAGGCAAAAAAATTAAATTTTTATCTTCCTTACTATATGACGTATAGCTATAAAAGGAGGTATTACGATCGCCAGGTTAGATTTGAAGCGAACGCATTAATTCAGTGAAGTGTTTTTCGCTTTGAGTTTAGTGGCCGATATACGAGTTATGCCTAAAAGAAAGGTACTATAAGAAAGGCCAAACATTTTGACTAATAGCCAAATTTTAGGACCTTGGGAGACCGATAAAGCGGACTGAGGTTTCTGTGTGCAGGCGCCTTGCCGCAGAAAACCCAAATTTGGCTAAAATATCGTAAAGTAAACTGATAGTATGCTAAATTTTTTCAAAGCTTTGTAAAGAAAATTGATGTTTTCTTTTTTTGTGAAAATATTACTTAGAATTAAAGAAACCCAAAAACGGAAGGGCATATTTGTCCACCAAAACTTGGGTGAGAAGATAAAAATTACCTCCCTTCCTAAATATTGCCGTATTTAAAAATTACCTTGAGAACATTATTCTACTATCACTCATGATCAATTTGCCCTTAAATTAACAGAGGTTTTTGATCGGCTCCCGTTTAATAAAAAAAGGACTCGGAATCTTTGATTTTCGAAAATTCATAAAAGGTGTCACAAAGAAGTTAGCAAACTGGGACATGAACAAAAATGATCCATAGCTTTATAAGAAATATCTATATACTTAAACAAAACCGCGTTGTCAGTTTTCAGCAGTATGTTTTTGACTCGTTTTTTGATAAAGTCAAAACTTTGATATTTTTTGCATTTTTATTTAAAAATTCATCCCGATCTGATAACTCGTTTTAGAGTAAATAGGCGTTAAAACTCAAATTTTCAAAAATTTATAGTAGGCGTCAGAAAGCAGTTTGCGAACTGGAACATAATAGTACATTATACACTAAGGGAGAGAAACGTCTTGTTTTTCCTGAGGTGTAATTTGAACTACAAATACATCGAGGGAAAAATGGCGGTATCTCCCGAGGTAAAGTAAAGTAAAAAAGTCGGTGGCACTACACTCCAATGAGGAGTTTGGCCTGCAATGCGGTGGGTCAGGGCCACCGAACCATCGCTTCCGATACTCGCACTCTTATATAAAGTACGGGGTGGTGTGGTAAACACCACGCCTTAGACGGCTGCCTTACTTCCTTCACCACTCGAGGGGTTGGTTCCCAATTTGTAAAAAGCGACTGGGTAGGCCGCCCGCCAAGCATCCAGTCTCAGATTTGAACCCAAGACCTTCCGCGTAGCAGCCAAGTGCTGTAACCACTCGATCACTCTGGCGCCTCTCTCCCGAGGTGTATATACTATTTTTTCCACGATCGGGAGTAGAAACACTTAATTTCATACATAAAGAATTATAATAAATCGGAGCGAAGTTACAATATTTAAAGGCCCTTGGGATGTTTCCATGCAATGTACCGTGACAACAGACATTTGTTTACAAAAATAAATATGAAATGAAATAAAAACTCCCCTAGAGAAATTGTTGTCTTATTTCGTCCCTAGAGAGTAAATGCTTTACTTCTGTCACAATTTTAATGCCATAGAAACCGACTTCTACTTCCGGTCGTGGAAAAACAAAATTATAGCTCAGTTTTAGCTCTATAAGCTTACAAAATTTAAAAAAAATCATTTTGCCTGTTCGAAATATTGGAAATTGTTTCACTTTATAACTTTGAACTTTTCGAAAATTCATGTGCGCAGTAATAGGGTGTCTCTGTAGGGATATTACGATAAAATATTTAAACGCGATCTGCCAGCCTGTTTTTGAGTAACAAGGTTCTATTTACAAAATTTTCAAAAATTCGTAGCGGCAGCCATTTTAAAGCTAGAAAGTTCGATAAAAATGTTGAATTTGAAAAAAAAAGGTATTGTATCAGATTCCGTGTTCAAATTTATAAAATTTGATTTCGGAACAAAAACGCTACCAAAAAAACATGTCTACCTTCCGCTTCTGGTTTGGAATTTTTTAAAAGCTTATTTTGTCGGTGAATTTTTGATATAGCCCAATATTCTTATTATCTGCTTATCGAAATCTGACCGTCCGTTCGGTAGATATGATACACCACACAGATATCCACATACGTACTCACATAGATACATACCCTTCTGCCCACAGACAGACATTTTTTAAAAACAACTTGTTTGGTTTTTTGGAAGTTCAAAACTTGTATTTCCATTTTTTTCATACTGTATCGCTTTTCTAAATATTTAAATAAAGGATAATATTGTAATCAAGCAAATTATTAAGGATAATCTGGTTGCCTTATTTAGAGTAACGATAGCAACCAAATGTTTGAAAATTTGTCTTGTTTTCAAAACTGTTGCCAAAAATGTACGCTGCGTGTTCTTCTGGTGATTTTTCGAGCGAAATAGCTTCAAAATGTGCCGAGGCTACGGAGAAGCTTATTCCCACGAAGTCCATCGGAAGATACGAAAAAGAATACCAGTTATTTTGTGATTGGCGAAAGGTCTACAAGTTGGAAAAGAATGTTAACGAAAACATCATGCGAGGCAACACTTCCCGGCCTAGTACTGTAATGTGTCATTTCCCGGACTCAGATTAATGACGTAAAGTAGTGTATGGTGGACAGTATGAAATAGAATGTATTACATATCTGTGCTAGATGATAATGTTTAGTCATTTTGAAATAACTTTTAAATTTGCATTATTAAGGTAATGCGGTGGATAAATATTGTTACATAAACAAAATGCGAAGTTAAAAAACCGACAAATCAAAGTGACCTTGAAATTAGCACTTTCAAGGTCACAAAGAATTTGGATTTGCAGAATAAAAACTTGTTATTATGCGTCAATTCTAGGTAATTGGAAAAATGGTGGGGAGTGATCTTGAGACAATTTTTTTTTGATCATGCAGTCAGTTCGAAGTCGTTTAAATGTACAGCAGTTAATAGAAGAATTGTGTACGCAAAAATAGTGGTAATTGGGTATCGATAGATAGATATTTTTATAAAGATGTGCAAATAGTTGCCCCTCGAATAAACCCTGCTTTAGTATTAAACAATTATTTAAATTGCTTGCTAGACAATCTTTTGTAAAATCAGAGCGACGCAGACACACACACACAAGTCTAAACGACTTAAAAAAGTTAAAACAAAAACGGCGAGTTACGGCGCAGAAATAACAAAGGGGACGTGAAAGAAGAAGAGTTGCATCAGATAATTCTTTGATGTTACACTCACGCATTTACAATACATCAAGCGGCACCAGAAATTGTTTATTTATTTATTTTTAGTGGTCGCAAGGGCGCCGTGCCCGATCCGCCCTTTGCAAGGGATGGCACTTTGCAAGGGGACACGAGGTTAGCGCCTAACAATAGCCGGAGGGTTTGACAAAACCGCATATAATTTTTTTTGCACGGATCAAGTTTCCAATGAACTGTGAATATTCTGTTTCAGTCTGCGGTTATTTCAAATACATTAGAGGAGCCTCTGAAAAGATCGTTTCCTTTTTTGTGTCATTTTGGAATCTTTGTATTGTATAGGAAATGAATTATTTTAGTTTTCTATACAATAGGATCTCAACGATTCTTTCTATTTTGTTGGGCTCTGAAAGCAAATTGTTCGGACAATAATTTATGTGTGTTGTGGACTATTTCTGGTTATATAAAATATTCAACATGTACGACGAGTTCTGCATCATAATAAATCTATATTCTAAAACTTAACGGGGGATGGAAAAGTGCGTGGAAATTGAAACTTTGATATGTGAATACATTTTAGATAAGCGAACGGTTTAATCAGTCTGATGTGATTTTATTCATGCTACGACCTATATTTTCCCATATTTTATTTATGCGAAAAAATAGTCAATTTAGAAACGTAGACGGATGTGTGTAAATCTTTTATTCGCTTATATTCAGATGCTTATAAATAATTATCCCATTTTTTTTTAAATTTTCCAGTGTGTAAAGTAAACCAATATTACTATATTAATAAGTTCTAGCTTCACTTGGTTGAAGTTCATTCTACTTTATTGTAAATAAAACAATTCTTAACTTCAACAGGTTTTCATTTTAACCTTATACGTATTTCAACGTGTTTGCACGTCATTATCAAAGGCAAGATTAAAAGTAAACAGTTGGTGTTGCTATAGGAACAATAAATTTCCATAACTTCATCTTGGTTTTCTATATCTGCATCTAGATGACTTGATTTCTCATTCCAAAACGTCTAATAACGGTGAAATTAAGAGATCAATTTGTTCATTCATTAAAGATACAGATTTTAAATGTTTATAAATTTCAAATGCTTCTAGTATATCTAACTTACGTTTGTCATCACAAAAGTGTAAACATTTTATAGTGTTATTAGATGTCATTAAATAATTGTGTTCTAATAAGTGTTTGGCGTAATTGGATTTATGACGGTTTTTATATTTGTAACTGCGTAGGTATTCCTTGTACCTAATATCAAAATTTCTAATTGTTTGTCCTATATAAACCGAATTACAGTGAGAGCAATTTAATTTGTAAATGCCTGATTTTAGTAAATTGCCTGTTTTGCCTCTAGCATTAAACAAAGCGTTTAAAATGTTTTGGTTGTTTTAAAAGTTATTTTAAATTTATTTCATCTGTTTATAATTTTGGCAATTTGTTTTGATTTAGTGCTAAAACATGGAATTGACACGTATTTCTTTTTATCTGATAAAATATTTGAATAAATTTTGTGAATAGCTAATTTATAATCTTTCTTAGTTAGCGTATCAATAAGTTTAGTATTATAACCATTACTGTACGCAATTTGTTTAGTAATGGAAATTTCTTAATTATAACTAATTTTAACTAAAGAAACCGTTAAAGCCCTATCATGGACCTTTATGCTGCTAATTTATGCATTACATGATGAAAAAAATCGTGTGGTATTGTAATGTCTGTTTCGGTGGTTTTCTATAAACAGAATATTCAAGTTTATATTACTACTCCGTTTATAGGAGTACCTACAAGTTGTTATAATGCCGGGCTTGAGATATTCTAAATTAAAATTTTTACTGATGTTTCCTATTAAAAAGAAAGCATAAAACAGAACAAAACCTCGTTGAATAGAGGCACTTTTGCGTTCCCAGAATGCGTTGGCGTTCAAATTTAATGCTTGCAGCGTCGGAGACGTATTCATATTGCGGTGCATTATTGCTCGTGCATTTGAGACAACCAAAAGCATAAATATTGTCTACATAAATTCGCAGAGGCCTTGTTCAGCTAGAGAATATATTTCCGTATTATGTCACCGTCTGACGACTTTTTCCCTCTAGCAACGAATATATGCCTACGTTTCAGAATGAATGAAAAATTGAAATTGAAGAAAAGATCTTTGTGGATTTTTTGACGTACTTCAAAATGTTTCTGTATTTATTATAAAAATTTAGTTAAAATTAGTATTAGATGCCACAGTTTATTTAACGAGAAATCATAATTACTCAAAAATTACATTAACTTTTAGTGCTTGTCAGAACAAAATCGTAACTTGTTAGACTTCGAAGATGGTTCAACTTTCAATTTTTACTTTCCCATACCTTCGATAATGTTCGAAATCTAGATTTTTAACGGAAATACACGTTTTGAGGCTCAATGATCCCAAAAATAGTGTTTTTTAATGTCTGTCTGTGGGTGGGTGTGTGGCGAAAGTACTGAACCGTTTTTGATCACATTTTAAATCGAAAGGTATATATAGAAAATTGTAGTTCAATTTAAGCTAAAAAAATCCGAAACCGGAAAAACAAGTTAGATATGCTTTTTTGGTAGTTTTTTCCAAAACTAAATTTTGGAAATTTGGGCACGGAACATGAAAGAAGAACTAAAGGCAAATCGAAAACTTTTTTACCGAACTCTCTAGCTTCCAATTGGCGGCCGCTATAACTTTTTGAATATCTCGACTTTAACACTCATTTACTCAAAAAGTGGGAAGTCATCTGATCGGAATCGGCTACAACTTCTTTAAGAGCTTTACGTGGGTAGTATACGATAAAGTTTCGAAAAGTTTAAAAACTTAAAAAAAAAATGTTTTAAAAAACTGCCTACACGATTTTTTAAAAACGGTGTAAGCCGATAGAGCTCGCAGTGAACTACAAATTTATTTCTTAATTATCTCGTAAATTTCACTCTGACGCCTTCCAGGAATTTTTGTAATTTGTAATTGATTAATCATTTATTTAAAAACGCAATCGTCGATCGTTATACATTTTTATCAGTGCGATAGACTATTTGAAGCACTTTATTAGGACCAGCAAAAGTTTCAACTGTTTTAAAAGTTTAAAAAAAGTCCTTTTTTAACACCAACAACGCGTTTTCTGGCAGTTACGTTATTCTAACTACGCCTATCAATTAACTCTAGTTAAAAAATACGTTTTTTATTCTTTCAATATTTTTGATAACTCCCTAAATAAAGGTACTAATGCAATTTATGACCAACATCCGAAGGGGAATTTGTAATTAGTAGT
Organism: Ctenicera cuprea; assembly: GCA_958336395.1. Taxonomy (NCBI): domain Eukaryota; kingdom Metazoa; phylum Arthropoda; class Insecta; order Coleoptera; family Elateridae; genus Ctenicera; species Ctenicera cuprea. Next base: position 62,251,618 of record OY284487.1, read on the forward strand.
ATGGCACGGCGCTAATCTTGCTTTCGTGCAGTTAAGTCACTGCTACTATGCGTACAGGTACGGTACGGGAACCAATTGCACAGGTTATCGCAAGTTCAAATTCTCGCTGCTTGTGTTCTTAGAAATCTAATAGTCGGTGAACTGTACAACGTTATAATTATAAAAATTACATTTTTACAAATACGGCTAATATTAATATCTAGCATGGGAAAGCTTTTTATCCTAATGCGATAAAACTGAAGATTTTAAATGCACTAGGGTACAGTAATGTTTTCGTCCTATTTCATAATGTTGGGCATACAGTTAAAAAACTATTTTAACCTAGTTCGCTATATTTAAAAATCATTTTTATTAAAAAAAAATTTTTTTTTCTGAATCAAGATTTGTTTTTTTTACCTTCCTCGCTATATGGAATATAGCTAGAGGATTCAGACCAAAAAAGGGGGTTGGATGGATGTTATATTTCAATATAGAAAAGAAGCTTAAATTCATATTCTACGCATGTCAAATAGCCGAACTGCGCAAGCGCGATCTTCCTACCGCTCCTCAGTCACTTCCGCCATCGATGTTTAGTTTTTATACAATAGGACAATAGGAACAACCTTCCAATGAGAAAAGATCTATAGCGGATTTCCTTTTGGTCGTTTACCTAAACAGTATTCAAAAAAATTATGAAAAAATGATAAAATTTTGAGTGTAAACTTGAAAATTTTCCAAACTAAAATTTTAAATTTTGAAAAAATTTGAAAACTATTACTTTCGAGAATTTTCAGAATTTACAAACTTTTCAGAATAAAATTTTTCAGAATTCAAATTCCTTGTTTCTCAAATTCTCAACTATTTGAATATATTCTAAATTTACAAATTTTGAATTTTAATACTTTCGAAATTTATTAATTTTAATAATCAAAAAGTTCTTTGAAATTTGACATCTTTCAAAATTTTCTGTTTTGTAATAATTTTGCGGAATGGCGTTTGGCTTTTACTTACACCGAATTACTTATCGTATAACTTCATTATTTAAAAGCTCACTTAAAAGTTGGGATGATGAAAAACTATTTATTGGTATGTACGCAAAGCGGTATATAATTTACTGCTCTCAAATTTATTTATGTTAAAATCACGTTCCTAATGACCCATGATGTCATTTCATCTACCTACTACACTAAAAATACCTTAAAATAGGTTATGAAAAGACGGTTTTTAATTACTCTTGTTAAGAGAATGTTGTGCTTTTAACATTTGCTTTTAAAGCTTCTTCGGTAGAATTTCTAGAAAATAAAATTTTCAAAAAAATATTACTGAAAAATTAGTTTACTCGGTATTATTGATCACCTACAATTTGGTTTGTTTTAAACTTAATTTTTAACAGCAGATGTATTTAGGTGAAATTTAGAATTTAGAAATTTCTGTGATACTATCGTGATTTTATTTTAAAACAGGGCACGATAAAAAGTTACTGTTTTAGCTAAATAAATTTGTTCTTCCGTTTTTAATCTTTTTTAATCTCAAGTAATCTTTTCTCAAAAAATCAAAAAAACAATGTTTTTTCTCATAGAAAAATTTTCGATTTCTAAATACAGTAAGACACGCCCATGGAAATTTTCGCTAACAGAGCGGGCGACTTTATTTAATACGATCCTGACCAATGACATTGCGGTAAAGCAGCCGCCACCCGTGACATGTGGTTATCAGTAAGGTGGTTATAGCTTAGCTCGTCATGTGATGTAATTTTCATTGCACGACCGGTATCTGTACGGCGTGTTGCATTTACTCGTTCTGGCGTAATATTAATGCTTTATTGCTGTGGGGCTACAACGTCGTGCGTAAACACTTTTAAACATTGGAAAGCTAAAGCTTCTCGAATGTAGAAAATTTAGGCAATGTGCTTTGTTATTTTTTTTTTCACTGACTGAGCTCAGCCAAAATAAAAAAGTGAAATTTCAAACTGGGTAAAACATAAAAAATAAAACAAAATTTAAAGTTTCTAAGGGAATTATTTGATTCTGAACAAAATTTTTTAGTGCATCTCTAAAGTGAAGCAAAATATGGAAATTTCAGTTTCTTTCTGATTATAAAAGCACTGATCTAATAAATTTAAATTTGGTATGTATGCATGATTGTACAATTGAACATTAGAAATTGTTACGTTAAAAAGCAGCAACAGTAACGAGGTGTGTCCCAAAAAAGTGAAACACACTGTATATTTTTTGAAATTCAAATTTCGCTCAATTTGTTTCTTTTTACATCGCAAAAATTGTGGTAAATTCAAAATTTAACATCTCAAGCCTTAGCAAAAATTAAAATACATTTAACGTCAAATTTTAAATTTTAGGGCACCATAAAATGGTTACGCTTCTGTAACTATTTAGAAATCGGCAACCACCTAAAGGTGCTCTTAAATTTTATTTCACGCTGCAAATGAGAGAAATATTGGTGTATGCATTTCCTAGAGGGACGTTTCTTTGTTCCGCAATAACGCGTGTGGGGCTTGGTCGAACAGGGCTGTGCGGTGACGTTAGGGCACGCACCTGCCTACCTGCTATCCCGCAGTGTGGTACCCGGGGTACGAAGGTACAAAATATAAACTCTGCGGGTTATTTCAACCGTAACCGGTTGTGGATTAAAAATTTAAGAATTCATGCTTTAAATTAAACATTAGAAATAGAACAAATATGTTGTGTAGGGACTACTAGGTAATTATTCATCCACTTAATTATAGTGGGAAATTATGTCTTCTGGTCGTTTTTTTTCTTAAGGGTGTTATTATAGTTTTTATACAAAAATGTTGCATGTCACCACTAATTTTAGTTTTTTGACTTTGGGATGTTCTTTTCGGACATACCGTCATCGTTGATTAGCATTTCTAATTTTCTATCTTCAGGTCGTAATTAATCATCATTGTTAAATTAGTAATTTTATGTAAGAAGTTAAAATTAAATAAACTCGTAAAATTTAACTTGAATTACTTTAACATTTCTGTATGATATGCGTGCTGTGAAAATAGCTAAATAAAACTGTCTTATTTTTAAAAACTTATTAAACCAAGGACATTTTGAAATCAAATATTGGTGAAGAACTTCGCTGGACTTGAAAATGTTATATTAACATTTGAAAAATTGAAAACTAAAAATTTCATTTCAGTTAAAAATCTGAAAATTTGTAAATTTTCGAAAATGTTTGAAACAAACATTTTTAGAACATTAAAACTCGAAAATTTCGAAAATATGAAAATTTTGGAAAGGCAGCATTGAATGAATCGATTAATTTTGAAAGGTATTGAAAATTTTCTAATGTTCAGAAATCTTTTTAAAATTGCAAAAATTGTTAAAATTTTATTCTGAGATTTTAAATTTATAAACATTTTTATATTCGTGCCTAGAAAGCATTCGAAATTTACGCATTTTTTTAAATTTTCATGCTATGGAAATTTTTGAAAAATTTAAAAATATTGAAAACAATTTTTAAAATTTTAATCACCGTGCAAATTTAAATATTTTGATATAATTAAGAATTTATAAATCTTGAAAAAATTGGTGATTTTTTTGAAACTAATAATTTTCAAAATATTGAACTAGAAAACTAATTTCGAATATTATAGAAATTTTAGAAAACAAAATTTTGAAAATTAAAAAAATTCAGGCAATTTGATAATTTTAAAAATTGTGTATAACTGAAAACTTTTATGGTGAGTTTTCAAAATTTAGTAATTTTTGAAATTATCTAACTTTCATAATTTTAGAATAAAATGTTTGAAAAATTTTAAACCTGAACATTTAAAATTTTGAATTCACGGTTATGAAAACTATCACATTAGCTCTATAGTACAGTGCAAATAGGCAAATTACAAATAAAACTCATACATTTAAAAAAGCAAGACAAAATCCTTTTTAACATGGAAAGGAAAAATTATGACAGTTAGGAGAATTTTTAAAATTAAATTTTACAGCGAATAAATATTGAAAATGTGTTCAAACAAATTTTGTTGGAAATTCTGTAGGCAGGATATCTTATTTCCCAGCTGTGGCAATGGAAGTGCTCGAAGTGCTAGTCAAAAAGAAGAATATGACAGGTTTTCAATCCTCCCCCGTTGTTTTCTTTTTGTATTATTAATGTTGTTAATAGTCTATTTTATGTTATTCTCAGTTTTCCTTATTGCAAATAAATTTTGGAAAACATTTTTAATGAAATCTTTTACTAGAAAAACTACTAGTGTAGTCGCTGACGCTGTGCTGGTGATGGCCCATCGTCTTCAAGTGAGATGGTTGAAGGGTCATCGTCTTCAGTGGTAGAAGTACTATTGCTACATCTATGGTCTGCACATTGTCTGCAAATTGACGTGCTTGCGAATCTAGTTCTTCTACATTCAGAAATTTTGTAGCAGTTAGTTGCACGCTATGAGTTTTAGTAAATTTGGTGAAGCAGAAGTTGTGACTGGAAGAAGTCGATTACCATCAAGTTTCCAGCTCTATTCTGTAAGTCGGAATTTTTCTTTTCGCCACTGCTGAAGCTGATAAAATACTTGAAGATAATGCAGCTGATGTTAGCGGTAGTACTGCTAAGTTGAAAGTACCACTTATACGCTGCTTCACCAAAGTCCTTATGTAGATGCGAAATCTTGATGTATTCAGATTTATTACTTCTTCAGCACTATACAATGTCAAGTACAGTTTTTCTGCTGCTGCTGACACTACATTTGCACTTATGTGGGGTCATTGAAGACATCTACTTGCTGGCGCAGTTCTTCATTTTTTGCAACTTTTTAAAGGCTGCCTTCTTTCCTTTTCTGAAAAGAGCGGAAGTTGCATCAAAACCTGCGATGCAAGAATAAGATGCATTTCACTATGTCACTTAATGATTTCTGTATTAATTTTGTGCTACAATAAACCCTGTCTAGATTTTTACCCCTGGGTATAATGCTGCATAAGCTATCAACATCAGTAGATGTCATAGTTGATGAAAACATACACGTTTGCTCATCCCAAGAAGAGTTTCTTTACAACAAAGATTTACATCTCTCGTAAAGTAACACCAACATACAAGTAGATGCCATGACTATCAAGCAGCTGGAGTTGCAGACACATTGCATCGACAGCAATTATGCTGACAGAGTTTGAACCTTCAGTGCTAGTGGGAGAAGACAATGACCTCTTGGTGTTGATGATAGCTCATTTAACTGCCGAAGCTCATATGGCCATTTCAGGGGGTAAAAATCCAGACAAGATTTACTGAAGCCAATAATTAGGTGACATGGTAATATGTTTCTTATTTCTGCATGCATTCAAACCACTTCTTACAAAAAATGAAAAAACAGCCTTTAAGAAGCTGAAAAAAATGAAGTGCTGCGCCAGCGAATAATGTCTTCAACGACCCGACATTAAGTTCAAATGTAGTGGCAGCTGCAGAAGAAAACATGTTCAACAACAATATCTGGATACAGCAAGATTTCGTATCTACATAAAGACTGTGACAATGCGGCGTATAGGTGCTACTTTCAACTTAGCTGTACTACCAACATCAGCTCCGGCACGTCAGCATTCTCCTCAAGTTCTTTTTGTCAGGTTCAGCAGTAGCGAAAAGAAGAATCGAGATCTACAGAATGGGGCTGGAGACTTGGGGGTGATCGACTTCTTCCAGTCACAACGCCTGTTCCGCCAAATTTAGTAAAACTCAAATTGTTCAAAAAGCTGTGGGTGTAGATGAACATGAATGCAGCAATAGTAGTTCTATCACTGCAGATGATAAACCTACCATTTTAATCATCACCCTTAAAGACGATGACCCTTTAACTGTCTCACTTGAAGGCGATGGGCCACCACCAGCACGGCGGTGGTGGTGGCGCCAGCGGCACCACTAGTAGAAGATTTTATTTAAAACGTTTCCCAAAATTTATTTGTAATTCAGAAAACGGAGAATAACATAAAATAGACCATTAATAAAAGCATTAATAATACAAAAAGAGGGGAGGATTGAAAATCTGTCATATTTTCTTTTCGGCTGGTACTGCGAGCACTTCCATTTCCACAGCTGTAAAATAATATATTTTCCTATTATTCTACATCACTTTAAAGCTTACAAAATTTCCAACAACATTTGTTCGAACAAATCTATATAAATAAAAATCAATCGTGTTCGTAATTGTCAGAACAATGTTTGTATGAAAGAAAATTGTGGGAAAATGCACCGGAAAACTCGGAAAATTCGGAAAATCCAAAAGATGATTTTGTATGGTATTTTTGTATGAGATTTCGTATGTTTTCGTTTTTGAATGGCTTTTCGAAGAGAAAAATGGAAAAATCGAAGTGGAAAACTCGGAAAACTCAAAATTAGGAAAAATCGAAATTTTTATCTTCTTTTTTTTGGATGGAAAAACCGGAATGGAACAATGCAAAAGTCATGTTTGACAGTTCTGCTGTGTATCACGTTCCGTATTGAAAATTGATATTTTGCGAAAAATAATTGAATTCAAAGCGATAGATTCTTTGGAAAAAATGCCACCAGTGAGGCGTCGAAATATCGGTCGGCGTACGCGCTTAGGCTATGCGCGTACTTCTATGCTATGCGGCATAGCAATCCAACGACATGATCGTCGAGTCAATGAGACTGACGAAGAGCATAGTCAGCGTTTGGAGGCAAGTCGAATAAGAATTTCTGAAGCGCGATCCATTATGAGTAAAGTGACCATTTATTTTTCATTCAAAAACGGGACGTGTTTTAAAAATTAAATAAAAATCGATAAAAACACAAAGTATTGTACGAAACAAACTTTATTGGTTTTATTGTGAATAAAATATTAAAGAACACGTTATTATTATACACTGTGTTCTTAAAGTAATCCCCCCCCCCCCTCAACTAACTTTTGAACGACTTGATTTTTTTCTACAAAATTTGGTGTGCTGTAATGGGAAATTAAATACTATTTTTCAATCCATACTAAAATTTTGTATCATCCAAAATGGCGACTGGGCGCTATTTGAATTTTTTTTTAATGGGAAGGGGGGTCGAGTGACACCTCACTGGAAAGGTCTTTTAGTTCTGCGTCTGATCCAAGAGTTTCAAAGAAAAATATTTAGCCATAACAAAATGACAATGTTTGAAGATAAAGAAGTCTATTAAAAAAAACTAAGAATTAAAGCAAAAAGAAATTAAATTAAGTGTTCAAAATGTTTACCATTCACTTCTTGGCACATAATAAGTCGGTTATGAAATTCCTGCCTTACAATTTCATAAGTTTCTGGAGTGATATTTCTGCAAAACTTCTGCAATGCGTTGCTCCAGTTCTTCAATTGTTTCTGGACGGCTTCTGTACACTTTCGATTTCAGATATTCCTATAGAAAAAAATCTAAGAAAGTTAAATCTGGGGAGTGAGCCGGCTACTCTACAGGCATCCGCCTACCAATCCATCTTCCAAGAAAATGTCCGTTGAGAAAGTCAGAAACAGGCCTATAATAATGAGGCGGCGCACCGTCTTGTTGGAACATAACGTTTTTAATATTATTTCAAGCTACCTGAGATATTACTGGGAAAATTTAGTACTGCAAAAGAATAAGTGGATTACCGGATAAGAAAATCAAAACAATTTTGAATTGAGTGAGCCTATTTGTTTAACATCCGCCATTTTGTTATGGCTGAATATTTTTCTTTGAAACTCTAGGATCAGACGCAGAACTAAAAGACCTTTCAAATGAGGTGTCACTCGACCCTGGATAAAAAAATCAAAACAATTTTGAATTGAGTGAGTTCATTTGTTTAAAATCCGCCATTTTGTTATAACTGAATATTTCTTTGAAACTCTAGGATTAGACGCAGAACTAAAAGACCTTTTTGTAGTGATATTTCTGCAAACTTCTGTAATGCGTTGCTCCAGTTCTTCAATTGTTTCCGGACGGCTTCTGTACACTTTCGATTTCAGATATTCCTATAGAAAAAAATCTAAGAAAGTTAAATCTGGGGAGTGAGCCGGCTATTCTACAGGCCCCCGCCTACCAATCCATCTTCCAAGAAAATGTCCGTTGAGAAAGTCAGAAGCAGGCCTATAATAATGAGGCGGCGCACCGTCTTGTTGGAACATAACGTTTTTAATATTATTTCAAGCTACCTGAGATATTACTGGGAAAATTTAGTACTGCAAAAGAATAAGTGGATTACCGGATAAGAAAATCAAAACAATTTTGAACTGAGTGAGTCCATTGGTTTACAATCCGCCATTTTGTTATGGCTCGATGTTTTTCTTTGAAATTCTAGGATCAGATACAGAACTAAAAGATCTTTCAAATAAGTGGTCACTCAACCCTGGATAAAAAAATCAAAACAATTTTGAATTGAGTATATATTTTTCTTTGAAACTCTAGGATCAGACGCACAATTAAAAGACATTTCAAATGAAGTGTCACTCGACCAATCTTTCTATTTAAAAAAAAGTCAAAATGGCGCCCAACCGTCATTTTAAATGATACAAAATTTAATTATTGGCTAAAAAGTAGTATTTAATTTCCCATTAAAGCACACCAAATGTTGTGGTAAAATATCAAGTCGTTCAATAGTTAGTTTGGGGGGGGGGGGGGGGGGGGTTACTTTACAGACAGACGGTATTGCTTTTAGTTATTAACATTGCTTTTAGAACAGGCATTGTAATTAAGTCTTTTCAGTCGTCCGTATTTTATTTATTAAAAAGAATATCCTCTCTACTGGTGCATTGGTTCCAGACAGACACCATATATATTCAATAATTGTGCGAAAGTGTTTGTGATTTAAATTATTATTTTTAAAGTGGGTAAATAGTTCAACCCACCGGTTGTGCGTCTGCGAAATGCCAAATGCAATCTCAGCAGATTCCAGCGTCGACTTACGCTTACCACAGAACTAGCGAACATATAGTTTGGTTTGCTGTGTAAAAACACTATTGCGGCCTACATTTCAATATGCAAAGGAATAAACACGGACAGTATTGTTTTAATTTTGCATAACGGGACATTTTTGCGTCCCGAGTGATTTCTCGGGAACAACGGGACGATGGCTTGAAAAACGGTACTGTCCCGTTGAAAACGGGACGTATGGTCACTTTAATTATGAGTCCGGAACAACGGATACAGTCCAGTTCGACTCGCTCAGTTGGAACTCGCGCACAAAATAATTTGGAACGTCGACAAAACAGACGGCCAAACGTGACAATTCGATATGAGCGTTTAGCGTTCAGATACGAACCAACAGTCGATTACGCTGCAGATGAATCGGTCGACTTCGGAACAATGAGCACTGTTTGTCAACATTGCAATGCTTATATCCGCAGCTACAGATACAACAAAAAAGGCTTACTTAGGACCAGCAACGCGGACCGGGCCCAGCTAGTTTCTAATATTTGTTCGTCTGTAAAATTTAATTTTCATTTAAAAACAAAATTTTTTTTGTAATTATTATAATTTTTCATTTTATACTGAAATTATGAGAAAATGAATGCTCGTAGTGAGAAATTGATTAGGGTGTTTTATATTGGCCATAATGTAAGAATCAAACTTAAAAAAAACAACCCTCCATGTTCAGCGGCTTGGGAGTTATATTCGTAAAACTAAATGCATGCATGAAATCCCACAAAATCGACTACTTTTTTAAAATGACGGTAAACCGGCAATTGGAATTTTTGGAATTTTCTAGAGGCTAACGAGGAAGTGATGGACAACATATAAGTACCAATACGTCCTTTCTTTTTATTTTAATGCATTAATACTTCGTATTGCGAGGACTCCAAAAATGTACATAAACAAAAATCATCCAACCAAGGTAGGAATACACCATTACTAAAGAAATTAGCAAACTGCAGTTTTATTATTTATTACCACCACTTAAATGTTCGCAACTTTATTTAATTGACCTATTACAAACGTCCTGTAAGTAACACGAAATTATTAAACGAACTCCAATTATAACCGAATGCAACGCTCGTGCATTATATACATCCTCGTTTAGCAGCGATTACATAAATCTGTCATTAGTGTTGCGTTTTGTTCGCTATAGTAAAAATACCACCCCTTTTTCCAAATCCGACATAGAATTTTTCGTTTCTGAACAGTTTTTGTTGAATTAGAGCTATTTATGAATTATTTTGTACGGAACTCGGTTCGTATTGCGTTATAATTCAATAGTTTACAAATGAGCTGCGCTTGTTGTTCTGTTTCCTGGTTAGCAGTTAGAGCTCCGTTTTAATTTTGCTAACAACAAGAATATTATACTCGGAAAAATGCAATAAAATTTAAAGCAATACGTATAATAACCATATTTTCTTTGAAAAGTTATGAAAAATAACGAACTAGATTTGAATGAAAAAATTTTTTTTTACTTTAAAAATTTACAAAATTTATTCAATATAATTTTAGTCTTAAGTTCAAGAAAATTAGCAAAACTTCTCGTATATAATTTCAGCTAATATTCAAAGGAGGTAGGGTAACTCTATAAAGTTATCAGAACGATGAGTAAGGAGATTCCGCGGCTTTCAGAAAGTTTTTTAAAGGTATTTCTTGTGCTGTGTGGAAGTTTTTCTTTTCTATGTCTGAATAGTATTCTCAAATTTATAGGCATCTCTTGAAGGATCCAAAACATTTTTATTTCCATGAACTGAGTTATTTCAATACTTATGTGCAAGGCAGGGATTTTATACAAATTATGCATATTTATTAGTTTTGGTATGCCGATAAAATGCGTCTGTTTGAATTTATTGCTAATAAAATGCAATTAAATGACACCCATTTAAGTTTGCATATTTTGGGTTTTTGGAACATATTTTTAGAATAAATGCATATTTGGATATATTTTTTTATATTTACAGAAAAATGAGAAGTACCTTAGAGTTTTCAATAAGTGCGTGCTGTTACTAGGTATTATTGAGCGGATGTTCCGGATTATACTAGGTAGAATGTTATTTCCAAGTTTTGGAGTTTCTACAATCATACCTAAGAATTATGCAATTGCCGTACTTCTTGAAACTAGCGAATATTAGTTTCATTCTGTTTTTCGTGCCTACGTTTGACACTGTAAATAGAGCAGTACCAAACAGTTGAACAATTTTCAATGCGTGTACTACACAAGTACTTCCACGCTTGCTTCTGCACGACTTTGACTAGATCTTTCTTTTCTGAAGGGGTTTTCTGAACTTCGCGGCACCTCTCTTTGAGACGCGTTTTTTACTGCATTTAATTTTTAAGTACTCCCAAATTTTTCACGCTTTTTCTCCAAATTACCAAATTAAATACAATTCATTATTCGAGCTACCACTTCACATACGTCATGAATGTAACTAAATTGGAAGTTATTGTGAGAAGTACCCCGCGCAGCTTGCGTAACTTAATTACATAAAAATTACGACCTAAAGGTTACACAATAATAAACAATTTCTCGTCGCAGGACGATTCCTTTTTACACCGAAATGACCAGCAGTGTGCACCCGCTGAGACGGTCCAGGGTTCTACAAAAGGCGTTATTTCGATGTCTGCAGCTTGAGCCTCGTTAGCTTTTCAATCAATCATAGACTTTATAGGCACACTAGTATATATGCATTAATAATTTGAAAACGATGACGAATGCAAGGTATTGTCATTTATCTTAGGTTTTTTATTCGAATTTTTTGTGCGCCTTGGAATCCATGTACCCTTTCAAGTGGTATCCTTTTTTTGTTCCCAGAAAACATTTTGTGCTGCTTTCAGTGCCCACCTAGCGACATGTGAAGATCTATATATAATTCGTTAATATGTAATTTAAAATGTTACTTATATTTTCTAAAATTTTCAGCCAGATTGGTTGATAATTCTTTTACATGACTGGGGCTTCAGTAAATTTGAAAAAAATACTTCCCATACTACCATAATTATGCAAAACGAAACGAGATTGTGCGAGATTATGTACTTGATTCTTTTCAAAACAACTTTTGATCAAATATAGCAACGAACACTTTCATTAAAGAAATAGTAAGCAAAATAAATTCATAGTCAGCAAAGACGGCTTGCAATTCTTTTGTTGTCCTAATACAAAAAATAAAAACAATGTTTTGATTTTATGGAGTATTAATTTAAAATTAAACTATGATAAAATCGATTTGACGTAATTTTCTTAAACCAAACACAACAGTGGCGTAACAAACACCCCCGCAAACCCCGACCCGCGGGGGCGCCCAGACTTTTTGAGGCGATCACGGGCCGTCAGAAACTAAAAAGAAAAAAAAGGAAAAGAAAACACGGTCATTGTACTTCAAAATATACAATCATAAACAATTGTTTTAAATTTTATGGCAAGTAGGTATAAGTATCTATAAATTAAATCCGTAACCGTCTCATCATTACAACTCGACTAAATATTGCATCTCTAACAAATTCATCACTATAAAACACTTGCAGGCTCTTACATGTCGGTTCGGTTTATTGATTCTTTTCAATAACAGTTTACATTGCTGTCACTTCTGATGGTTTAATTTGGTTATTTCTGCGTACCTTAATTCTAGCTGGTTTAAAGTATGTATTTATCGTTCTGACAACAAACAAATGTGTAGCAGAGGAATTCCACCATTCATCGGCTACAAACTGAGATCTGGATTAGGTTCCGCTTACTATTACAAAGTGTTTACTACAAAACTATTTACTACAAACTCGAGATGCACCTGTAGGAACTACACTTTTACTGACGACGCATTAATTATCATGTCAAGCAAGTATTTATTATGGTTGTGAGTTCTGAAATTTACGGTAAAATCACGTAGGATGATTGGGCCATGAAGCTCGCCGATATCGGAGGAATGTATATTATTTGCGTCATTACATCTCTGATTTATATGCATAAGAGCGAATTTAATTTTGGAATTATACGCCAATGTTTACCAACATTTTTAGTGCGTATTCATTAGTTTCAAAAATCTTTGGAAATCTTCGTTAAGAAACTTAAGTGATAAGTTGAACTAATTGTTTTCCAGCTTTATTTAAAAGGCTTTTCTGGATTATTATTTTTTTCGGGAGATGTTTTTTCTAAAGATTTTACGAGGGTTTTGCTTTCTTCGACTTTTTTTTGTGTGGTTGTGATTCTGGGCTTTCCTTTCGGTTTTTTCAAGGTCTGTTTTTTTTCTCTTCTTTTCAGTTTTTTTTTTCATGGATTTTAACTCCGGGAGCAACTCTTATTCAGACCGACTCAGCGGAGGTAACATTCGGAGCGGCAAGCTCCGGGTATGAACTATGAAGGTACCAAAAAGCATTGGAAGCGTAGCCCACGAGTTCTGCTAGTATATAATTATTATGAACCTAGCTAAACCACAAAGTGACGCTCAGAAGAGAAAATTGAGCAAGGAAAAGTAAACTTATACCAAACACTTTAAAAATAGGCCCTTACAAACCCAGGATAATTTTAAGAAAGATCGAGTTCGGCTTCATACTATAAATTTACTACAAAAACTGGCAATAAATTGGAACATAAGTAAAAATATTAAACACCATGCAACGTGCAGGTTGTTTTTTATAAACTAACGTTGTTAATAGACAAAACTTTATTTTTACAAGATTATTACCAACGAAAATAAGCTAAGCTTACTTGCTAAAGTGCAATAGTTATAGTAATGTTTAAAATGTTTGATATATGCCCTTTTTTAATTTGCCTGCAACAAAACTATAGGGGGGAGGTCTACCATAAAAGTTTGCGAGGGGGGCTCTTACGGTTTGTGTTACGCCACTGGAATAAATTACTATTCAGGAAGTTTGATTAATTTAATCCTACTATTTTTCAATTCACAATTGGTATATGAGTGGATATGTTTTAAAATGGCGACTGGGCGCCATAAAAAAAACACTTAATAATCAAGGAAGGTCGGGGAATACCTCATTTAATTCTGCGTCTGATCTCAATGTTTCATAAATAAATACTCGTTCAGAACAAAACGAAAAGTAATTGAAAATAAAACATGTTATTTAAAAACCAAGAATAAAAAAAAATTAACGCGTGTTTGAAATAGTCACCCCTGACTTCTTGGCACATGAAAAGTCTGTTATGAAATTCCTCTCTTACATTTCCATAGGTTTCTGGAGTGATATTTCTGCAAACTTGTGTGTTATGCGCTGCTCCAGTTCTTTAATTGTTACGGTTATTTTTCAGTTCATTCGTGGTATAACTGTATAAATGTAGGCAAATTACACATTTGTATTATTTGTTAGTTAAAAAATTAGTTGTGAACTGAAAAATTATCAGGAAAATTTACTCAAACTTCCTACACAGAAACCTGCGTTTGTTTTTTTGCGCCGAGAAGACTTTTCAGGAAAAACTAACACTCGTTGCCACGTAACAAGTTTTCGTAATCTTTTGTATTTTTTCAGTCCCGCTGTGGTATTTCTGTCGATTCAAATTTATATGCGAAAATAATCGGAATAACTTTTCTATTGGATGGTGAAACAACAATAATTGCGACCGATGTGAGGTATTTATTCTATGTCCCAAAAATTGTTCAATAAATTCCTCAGGTCTTATTTCGTCCCGTTTTAAATTTGGCGTTACTGGATATTCATAACCTTCAAATTCTATGTACAAGTAAACAGCGCGCGTATGTATCGTGCAGCGTTATTATCATATTATATTGTGTTTATTTGTTATTATCAGGTGTCTTTTTTTGTTTTATATTAGGTGTAACTATAGGTAGAAAATTGTTCCTTGCAGTTGAAACAAATACAAAGTTTTTTTTCCGTTTTTTTCAATTGTATTGTTAGTGGGGACATATTTAACCCATTGGTTAAATTTGTTAGTATGAAGAGAAAAGCTCTTAGAGAGAGATTGCTGCTGAATTTAACAAAACGTTTATTGCAAATAAAAAACAACATTGAAGTAGATGATTTATAATACGCAAGTAGTCATGACTCAATGGGCGGAGGTTATTAAACCGAAACAGATGATAGTAATGATTCCGACTTGGAAAATAATAAATATTTATAAAGCCTGAGTTCTTCCTATCGATCATTATTGGAACCTATTTAACTCACGTAATGACGTAAACGAACCGGGACAGATATGTCCCAGGCCTCAAAATCAAAATTCTGATTTTGAAAAAATTTAATATTGCGAAATTATGTTTAATACTACATTGCTAGCTTTAACATTAGCCAATATGTTGAAAAAATAACTAAACTACTGTTTTAAACGGTGGAAATAACGAATTGTTCGAAATACTGTAAATGTATCGATATTGTTTGACCAGAACACAGATGTACCGTTAATTTTATAATAACTCCTAATTTGTACCAATCATTTGTAGCATCTAAATGAGAGTTTCAATTCGTTCAATTAATGACAGACAGCTTGTAAATTTTAAAGGACCATTTCGGACATGAACTCGGACATGAACATTTGCTCCTCGTTTTGGTCGCTGTCAATACTTCAATACAAAGTGGGCAGCTGTTTTTAAGATAAAAACACGAAAGTGGCGTAAAATATTCTAATAACGAGCTCGTTTCAGTTAATAATAGACGAAAAATCATTGATTACAACAGATGCACGACTTTAACCTTTCAAGATGTAGTTGAACAAAACTCCAGTACTAATTAAAACGTCGATGATAAATTCAAATGCCAAGTTTTTAAGCGATCTATTGTTTTACTTACCATAACTTTAATATTTCCCAGTCGGCGTTTTACAAGTAAATAAAGTTTGAACTAAGTCTGTAATTTATCATTCGTTGCTGTTCCGAGTGCAAATGCTATTTTCCTAAGAGGGAACTTATAATTGGTATTCACAATGAATACTGGGACCGTTATAAATTGTAATGCAAGCAGAAATGCAGCGAAACATTTAAGAAGCTACGAGGAAATTTTAATATGGATCAAATTTTTCAATGCTCAGTTTCTGCTAAGCACGTTCTTTTGTACTCGAAAGGAATTTCTTTATTCGGTTGTCAGGGGTTGAATAGAACCAATCGCTGGGGTAGCTACGTTATGGTCACTTCAATACGGTATTGTAAATGCAGATGATGGATGAAGCAGTCATGTTAAAGCAATTTCGAATCTATAGGTGTTTTACCTGCCATAAGGCGTAGTTACTTCCTATTTATTGTATGTGTGTGCATGGAATACCGACCGGTTGTTCATTGCCGCTGTACCCTCTTCATTGTATAGACAATTATTTTGTTTTCGGTACACCTGCTGTCCACATTTCAGATGTAAACATGCGATTATATTTTGAATAGAATACACAGAAAAAGGATTATGGGTATTGACCATTGTAAGCCGTTTGGCAAAAATGGGCGACACAGGTCGTTGGTACTTTCCCATGCCTTTTATGTTTTAAATATTCTCACGTCAAAAAGCTATGGAAATTTACATCTAGTCATCTCCAGCCGGTATAAGCCGCCCATCCCAGACCCAAGGAGTTGGTTACGTACGGCGACTACGTCAAGGCGATAAGTAGTGCGCTCACGACCTCGGAGCAAAAATGGTTATAACAACTTTATTTATAGAGTTATCAAAAATATGCAAAAATTAAAAAACTTTTTTTTCGTCAGAACTAATTGATAGGCGTAGTTAAAAATCACGTAATTTCCTAAAATGCGTTGTTGAAATTAAAAAGTATCGTGTTTTCCTTAATTTTTTGCTAGTCCCAATACACTATTTTAAATAGGCTGAAAACTATTTCAAGTTTATAACGATTGAAATTTGGGACATCAGCAAAAACTAAAATTTCTAGTTTATTGCAAGCTCTATCGGCTCAAAAAGTTTTTAAAAAATGGTGTAGGCAGTTATTGGGGAATAATTTAAAAATCGATTGAGGAGTTCCGCAGATATACGAACCTACCCGCCCGTGCACGCACGCACCCACGACATTTTTCAAAAACCACTTGTTTGGGTTTCTTGGGCCCAAAAACGCGTATTTCCGTTAAAATCTGCAATTCGAAAATTTGCATGTAATCATAACTTTCCTTACTTCAGTAGAAGTATGGAAAAGTAAAATTAAGAAACTTCTGGTTCTGTCAGATGCTGGTTATAATTTATAATCATAATATATAAACGGCAATTTCTTAAAATTTTACGATACCGTTAGCAATTAAAGTTTCATGTCAAAGGAGAAAATTTCCAAGGAATTAAAGTCTACTTTCTGACCGCAATAACAATAATTAAAATAATTAATTATGTTAAAAGCAAAACTGTGTTTTACACAACTCCCCGTATAATAAATTCTATTTTTAGTTTTTTTGTTGTAAACTGCAACGGTTGTAAAGCTTCTCTAATTACGTTTTAATTAGAAAATATTATACTCCATGATCAGCTTCGTAGTTGTCGTAAAACGTTTTGAATTATATATGAATAAGGAATCAACACTTTGAATGTTCTACATTTTTAAAACAACCTTAGAAAACATACCCTAGACGACTAAGACTAATTGTTATATAGGGTGTTTCAATATATTGTTTGCCAAAAATTGGGAAGCATATTATTTGGGAGTCCAGGAACGCTCCAAGGGAAGTTGCCGCCCGAGGGCAAGCTCTATTTTGCTGCCCCTACATTATTGGTCTGGTACAACTCGACGCCGCAGACTGGGCCAACTCGGCGCCAAATAATTCTGCACCAAGCCAGCTCGGAGCCAGCAAAAAAATAAATTCCCAAAAATAAAAATTAAAAATTACTTTAAAGTGGCGTGTAATCCAAACCTAACCTAACCTTACCTAACCTAAACCTAAAACCGAAATATTTCTTTGCACATAAATTTCAAATGACTTCTATTTTGCTGCCCCTACATTATTGGTCTGGTACAACTCGACGCCGCAGACTGGGCCAACTCGGCGATAGATAATTCTGCACCAAGCCAGCTCGGAGCCAGCAAAAATTAAATTCCCAAAAATAAAAATTAAAAATTACTTTAAAGTGGCGTGTAATCCAAACCTAACCTAACCTTACCTAACCTAAACCTAAAACCGAAATATTTCTTTGCACATAAATTTCAAATGACTTCTATTTTGCTGCCCCTACATTATTGGTCTGGTACAACTCGACGCCGCAGACTGGGCCAACTCGGCGCTAAATAATTCTGCACCAAGCCAGCTCGGAGCCAGCAAAAAAATAAATTCCCAAAAATAAAAATTAAAAATTACTTTAAAGTGGCGTGTAATCCAAACCTAACCTAACCTTACCTAACCTAAACCTAAAACCGAAATATTTCTTTGCACATAAATTTCAAATGACTTCTATTTTGCTGCCCCTACATTATTGGTCTGGTACAACTCGACGCCGCAGACTGGGCCAACTCGGCGCTAGATAATTCTGCACCAAGCCAGCTCGGAGCCAGCAAAAAAATAAATTCCCAAAAATAAAAATTAAAAATTACTTTAAAGTGGCGTGTAATCCAAACCTAACCTAACCTTACCTAACCTAAACCTAAAACCGAAATATTTCTTTGCACATAAATTTCAAATGACTTCTATTTTGCTGCCCCTACATTATTGGTCTGGTACAACTCGACGCCGCAGACTGGGCCAACTCGGCGCTAGATAATTCTGCACCAAGCCAGCTCGGAGCCAGCAAAAAAATAAATTCCCAAAAATAAAAATTAAAAATTACTTTAAAGTGGCGTGTAATCCAAACCTAACCTAACCTTACCTAACCTAAACCTAAAACCGAAATATTTCTTTGCACATAAATTTCAAATGACTTCTATTTTGCTGCCCCTACATTATTGGTCTGGTACAACTCGACGCCGCAGACTGGGCCAACTCGGCGCTAAATAATTCTGCACCAAGCCAGCTCGGAGCCAGCAAAAAAATAAATTCCCAAAAATAAAAATTAAAAATTACTTTAAAGTGGCGTGTAATCCAAACCTAACCTAACCTTACCTAACCTAAACCTAAAACCGAAATATTTCTTTGCACATAAATTTCAAATGACTTCTATTTTGCTGCCCCTACATTATTGGTCTGGTACAACTCGACGCCGCAGACTGGGCCAACTCGGCGCTAAATAATTCTGCACCAAGCCAGCTCGGAGCCAGCAAAAAAATAAATTCCCAAAAATAAAAATTAAAAATTACTTTAAAGTGGCGTGTAATCCAAACCTAACCTAACCTTACCTAACCTAAACCTAAAACCGAAATATTTCTTTGCACATAAATTTCAAATGACTTCTATTTTGCTGCCCCTACATTATTGGTCTGGTACAACTCGACGCCGCAGACTGGGCCAACTCGTCGCTAGATAATTCTGCACCAAGCCAGCTCGGAGCCAGCAAAAAAATAAATTCCCAAAAATAAAAATTAAAAATTACTTTAAAGTGGCGTGTAATCCAAACCTAACCTAACCTTACCTAACCTAAACCTAAAACCGAAATATTTCTTTGCACATAAATTTCAAATGACTTCTATTTTGCTGCCCCTACATTATTGGTCTGGTACAACTCGACGCCGCAGACTGGGCCAACTCGGCGCTAAATAATTCTGCACCAAGCCAGCTCGGAGCCAGCAAAAAAATAAATTCCCAAAAATAAAAATTAAAAATTACTTTAAAGTGGCGTGTAATCCAAACCTAACCTAACCTTACCTAACCTAAACCTAAAACCGAAATATTTCTTTGCACATAAATTTCAAATGACTTCTATTTTGCTGCCCCTACATTATTGGTCTGGTACAACTCGACGCCGCAGACTGGGCCAACTCGGCGCTAAATAATTCTGCACCAAGCCAGCTCGGAGCCAGCAAAAAAATAAATTCCCAAAAATAAAAATTAAAAATTACTTTAAAGTGGCGTGTAATCCAAACCTAACCTAACCTTACCTAACCTAAACCTAAAACCGAAATATTTCTTTGCACATAAATTTCAAATGACTTCTATTTTGCTGCCCCTACATTATTGGTCTGGTACAACTCGACGCCGCAGACTGGGCCAACTCGTCGCTAGATAATTCTGCACCAAGCCAGCTCGGAGCCAGCAAAAAAATAAATTCCCAAAAATAAAAATTAAAAATTACTTTAAAGTGGCGTGTAATCCAAACCTAACCTAACCTTACCTAACCTAAACCTAAAACCGAAATATTTCTTTGCACATAAATTTCAAATGACTTCTATTTTGCTGCCCCTACATTATTGGTCTGGTACAACTCGACGCCGCAGACTGGGCCAACTCGGCGCTAGATAATTCTGCACCAAGCCAGCTCGGAGCCAGCAAAAAAATAAATTCCCAAAAATAAAAATTAAAAATTACTTTAAAGTGGCGTGTAATCCAAACCTAACCTAACCTTACCTAACCTAAACCTAAAACCGAAATATTTCTTTGCACATAAATTTCAAATGACTTCTATTTTGCTGCCCCTACATTATTGGTCTGGTACAACTTGACGCCGCAGACTGGGCCAACTCGGCGCTAAATAATTCTGCACCAAGCCAGCTCGGAACCAGCAAAAAAATAAATTCCCAAAAATAAAAATTAAAAATTACTTTAAAGTGGCGTGTAATCCAAACCTAACCTAACCTTACCTAACCTAAACCTAAAACCGAAATATTTCTTTGCACATAAATTTCAAATGACTTCTATTTTGCTGCCCCTACATTATTGGTCTGGTACAACTTGACGCCGCAGACTGGGCCAACTCGGCGCTAAATAATTCTGCACCAAGCCAGCTCGGAACCAGCAAAAAAATAAATTCCCAAAAATAAAAATTAAAAATTACTTTAAAGTGGCGTGTAATCCAAACCTAACCTAACCTTACCTAACCTAAACCTAAAACCGAAATATTTCTTTGCACATAAATTTCAAATGACTTCTATTTTGCTGCCCCTACATTATTGGTCTGGTACAACTCGACGCCGCAGACTGGGCCAACTCGGCGCTAGATAATTCTGCACCAAGCCAGCTCGGAGCCAGCAAAAAAATAAATTCCCAAAAATAAAAATTAAAAATTACTTTAAAGTGGCGTGTAATCCAAACCTAACCTAACCTTACCTAACCTAAACCTAAAACCGAAATATTTCTTTGCACATAAATTTCAAATGACTTCTATTTTGCTGCCCCTACATTATTGGTCTGGTACAACTCGACGCCGCAGACTGGGCCAACTCGTCGCTAGATAATTCTGCACCAAGCCAGCTCGGAGCCAGCAAAAAAATAAATTCCCAAAAATAAAAATTAAAAATTACTTTAAAGTGGCGTGTAATCCAAACCTAACCTAACCTTACCTAACCTAAACCTAAAACCGAAATATTTCTTTGCACATAAATTTCAAATGACTTCTATTTTGCTGCCCCTACATTATTGGTCTGGTACAACTTGACGCCGCAGACTGGGCCAACTCGGCGCTAAATAATTCTGCACCAAGCCAGCTCGGAACCAGCAAAAAAATAAATTCCCAAAAATAAAAATTAAAAATTACTTTAAAGTGGCGTGTAATCCAAACCTAACCTAACCTTACCTAACCTAAACCTAAAACCGAAATATTTCTTTGCACATAAATTTCAAATGACTTCTATTTTGCTGCCCCTACATTATTGGTCTGGTACAACTTGACGCCGCAGACTGGGCCAACTCGGCGCTAAATAATTCTGCACCAAGCCAGCTCGGAACCAGCAAAAAAATAAATTCCCAAAAATAAAAATTAAAAATTACTTTAAAGTGGCGTGTAATCCAAACCTAACCTAACCTTACCTAACCTAAACCTAAAACCGAAATATTTCTTTGCACATAAATTTCAAATGACTTCTATTTTGCTGCCCCTACATTATTGGTCTGGTACAACTCGACGCCGCAGACTGGGCCAACTCGGCGCTAGATAATTCTGCACCAAGCCAGCTCGGAGCCAGCAAAAAAATAAATTCCCAAAAATAAAAATTAAAAATTACTTTAAAGTGGCGTGTAATCCAAACCTAACCTAACCTTACCTAACCTAAACCTAAAACCGAAATATTTCTTTGCACATAAATTTCAAATGACTTCTATTTTGCTGCCCCTACATTATTGGTCTGGTACAACTCGACGCCGCAGACTGGGCCAACTCGTCGCTAGATAATTCTGCACCAAGCCAGCTCGGAGCCAGCAAAAAAATAAATTCCCAAAAATAAAAATTAAAAATTACTTTAAAGTGGCGTGTAATCCAAACCTAACCTAACCTTACCTAACCTAAACCTAAAACCGAAATATTTCTTTGCACATAAATTTCAAATGACTTCTATTTTGCTGCCCCTACATTATTGGTCTGGTACAACTCGACGCCGCAGACTGGGCCAACTCGGCGCTAGATAATTCTGCACCAAGCCAGCTCGGAGCCAGCAAAAAAATAAATTCCCAAAAATAAAAATTAAAAATTACTTTAAAGTGGCGTGTAATCCAAACCTAACCTAACCTTACCTAACCTAAACCTAAAACCGAAATATTTCTTTGCACATAAATTTCAAATGACTTCTATTTTGCTGCCCCTACATTATTGGTCTGGTACAACTTGACGCCGCAGACTGGGCCAACTCGGCGCTAAATAATTCTGCACCAAGCCAGCTCGGAACCAGCAAAAAAATAAATTCCCAAAAATAAAAATTAAAAATTACTTTAAAGTGGCGTGTAATCCAAACCTAACCTAACCTTACCTAACCTAAACCTAAAACCGAAATATTTCTTTGCACATAAATTTCAAATGACTTCATGTCTTGTGAATATATATAAATGTATATAGTATAATAAAATGTCTATATTATAATAAAATGTATATATTATAATAAATAATGTAATATTGCATTTCCCACTGATATTTCTAACTAATCATTTTAAATCATTTATTTTATTATAAAAATTGGAAAATGTTGGGTTGCCAAAAAATTGGTGGGAGGAAAAATGTATCCCTTCAGATATTGCTCTACCTAGAAATTAAGTTGTAAACTTTATTCTACTATCACTCATCACTATCACTATCACTATTATGAGCACTTTAACCTAAACAGGATTTTATTTATAATTCTCATTTTATTAACTAAGAAGGTAAAAATTCTCAATTTTCAAAATTTCATAGATAGTGTCATAGAGAAATTAGCGAACTGGGACACGAACACCAAATTGTAGTTGATTTATATTTCTATTAGCGTACATACTTTAAAAAAGATCATGTGGCCATTTTTTGAGCAATATTTTTTTGAAAATTTTAAAATTTTGAGCTCATTTTCATATAGTTATTCTATTTAAAAAATATTGCGCACGGTAATATTGTGTCTGATGTAAATGATCTCGATCTGTCGACTTGTTGTTGTATAATAATGTGTTAAAGGCATAATTTTCGGCTGCTGAATTTACTATCTACTGTATACATACCCATAATAAAATTGAAAGATTATAGTCCACTGTCAGGTTTTCGTAAACTTGTTTATCGCAAACTTAAATAACTGAGCAATCATAGTTTGTATGTAATATTTCTTGAAAATCTTGTTAAGTATTTTTACTTTATTCAAGCCGAAAGTAAGGCTCACCTACTGTGCTGAATTTACTGCGGAGTCGAACTCTTGAAAAATAACTATTCGTCCATATTAATATTCAGAATTGGTGCTAACTGTATATTAATTTCGAATTTAAATGTGTATACAATCCCGTAAAAAATTGAAATATTCAAACTTGAATAATTGAGCAATCGTTGTTCGTTTGTAATATTTCCTGAAATTCCTGTCAAACATTTTGAATTTTATTCAAACCGAATGTAAACTTCACCGACTGTGTTGAATTTACTGTAGACCCGAACTATTGGGAAATACCTGTTCGTCCGTCTTAATGTTTAGAATTAGAATTACCTAGATATTAATTTAAAATTTAAATGTTTATACAAAGTCTAGCTGGTTCTTCTAAATTTAATTCCGACTTTGTGATTCAGCAAAATGAAGTTTATTTGGTAATACTAAGAAACATTTGTCTTTTTATAAAATCCTCGACGAGAGAGAGAGAGCATTGTACCATTTGTAATAAAACGAGAATATTATAATTAAGTTGCACAGCCCACAACGTCATCTGTACCTTAAAGTGCAGACAAAACTGCACACTCAGTTGAAAGATAAGGTTTTCGCTTCTTGCAGAAAATATTCTACTACCAATAAATTTAAATTAAAAGTAATCCACGGATACGTGAATCCCCACTTGGGCCATCTATTATCTTCCCTTCACATCGCACGTATCAGTTGTCCATTCTTCCATGAAAATAATGACACTCTGTATAATATTGTTTAAGTTCTTAACGTTCTATGTATTTCCTATGGAAAATGAATTGCATTTTTGCCCTCCAAGGAGCTTCCGTTTTTATGAATTCTGCCTAAAGCCAGAGCTGCGCTATATACAATTTTTTTATCAGGTGTTTTGTAAAGTCATTTTCTGTAAGAACGTTTTTATGACACCGATCGAAACCAAAGTATTAATTAAAATATAGACTAATTTAACTTTATCAATTTTTTTTTCACTTTGTGGTACTTCTTAATTAGAAAATTACTAATTTAAAATTAATTTAATGGAATAAAATTTCTGAGATATTTCATTAAAGTTTTTTAAATTAATCTAAAATAAAAAGTGATCAAAGAAATTTAGGCAATTTTCATGGAGCTGTTAGTTTTACTGAAATTCAAATTTAGGGCAGTAATACTAATTTAATCCCTCGAGAGAATTTTAAATAAGGATAATAATAGTAGAAGGGAGAGACCTCTTTCAGACTGATAATATTAGGTGTCTTTAGACATAGAAATTATAGTACTTTGGTGACTGCAATACGAAAACTAGTTGTTATCTAATAAACTACTAACCTAGCGCTAGCAACATGTCTCTTTAAAGAATTTCCGAAATGCCTTCGTCCATTAGATGATAAATAATAAAGCAGTATTACACACTGCCACAAAGTAAATAAATTATTCATAACACGAAGTGTTTCAAAGTGGGTTATCAGATTTCAGGTGTTCGTGAATTATGTCTGGCGCTATAATAAATTCATTACTGGATATGTGAAAAATGTTGCTGAATATTGAACCTGTATAATCGGAAGAAAATGGAATATTCGCGGCTAATTTACTTACGTCGTAAATCCACGTTTAAACGAAACGGGAAAAAAATAAACAAAGCCGAAAATAAAGTGCCTTTTGTAAAAATATTCTAGTACAGCCAAATTTTAAAATTGTATACTTTGTATTTATTAAGTTGCTTGTGGGGAACGCCGGAAATGTGATGCGTCTTTCAAGTGTTGTTATTCAGTTCAAATAAAAGGGTTGGCCCATGGCCACTTTCAAATGAATAACCCGGAATGTAATATTGTTTGTTTTGCGTGTTTGCTATGAAGAGCGCCGCTCACTTTGCCTCCCATTACGAGCCGCTACTGGTGTGACCTATATAAATTTTACAACCTATTAGACCGATTTTAATGAAATTTAAAATAGTAAAGTTAAAGAAAAGTTACTGAAATATAAAGGGGTTTTCAGAACGGTCTAAAACGGAAAATGGAATAAAACACAGAAGCAGATATTAATAGGACTTCGCGCCAGTCGAATGTTTTGGTCAATCCGTAACAGAAAAAATGAGTTAACGAATCAGTTTAAAATTCCTATAGTAATTTATTTTGCCCATATTTCAGCAATTTTTTAAATATTTGATTTTTCCGAAACCGCAAAACGTTCGAACGTTCCGGAAATTTTTAAATTTTTCTAAAATGTTCAAATTTTCAATTATTTTGTAAAAGGTTTCGGTATTGTTGATATTTACGAATTAAAAAAATTGCCATAATGTGACATTTCGTAATTTACGAAGTTTTCGAAATATTGCAAATATGTAAGAATTTACAATTTAATTTTTATTTAATTTCTGCAATGTTCAATGTTTTTAAAATTTCCGAAGCTTTAAGATATTATTTTATTGGATACTTTCGAAATCCCCCAAAACTCTTAAATTTTCATTTTGTAAAATTTTAAAAATATTGAATATTCAGGAAGTCGTAAACGTTTTTAACTTTTAGAATCTTGAAAAATTTGTAACATTTCGAAGCTATCAAATTATGAAAACTTTTAAAATTTCACAATTTGCGTAAGTATCAAAAATTATTAAAATGTAGTATTTTAATGTAGTATTAAAAATTAGAATAATTTTGAAGATTTTTAAAATTTCCAAAACGTTGGAACATTTTTATTGCGTTGAAAATATTAAATTTAAAAATTATTGAAATTGTAAAAATTTCTAAAATTTTAAAAATTATTAAAAATTCCGAAAATTTTGGTATTTTAAATTTGGACTTTGATACAAAAAATTAAATTTTGATAATTTGGTAGACTTCGAAAATATCCAAAATTTTGAAATAACTGAAGACTGAAGCTTCGGAAATTTTGAAAATATTGATTATTTGAAAAAATTAAAAGTTTTTTATCTTTTAAATTCTTGCGAATTTGCAATATTTCGAATACTTCGCAAATTTCGAAAATATCGAAATATCGTTTTGGAAATATAGAAGAAAATATTTGAAAAATTTAAAAAATATTCTAAAATGGTGGAAAATCTTGAAAAAACACTGAAAATTTTGAAAATTCCGTTCCGTCGAAGACTTGCATCTGATCAAAAAATAATTTTTTCACAAATTTCAGCCCAATACTAATTTTAGTTGCTAAAAATTTTCATTTCAAAACATTACTAGCGAACCTATTTTTGCCAAAAGCGCTATTATTTATAAAAAAAATTTAGTGAACTGGTACGCAAAGTAAAAAGTATTGTTTTAAATAAAAGTTTAAAAAATCAAATACGTTGATGAGTAGTATGAGAGTGCTCTGAAATTAATTACACGTATGTAACCGATAAAGCTCATGTAAAATCTAATTTTGAAATCGTTATACGAAGAGCCCTAAAAATCCGGAAATATTAAACATCCTGTTTGTTTTAGTCAAACATGCACCTGTAATTTTAGTTGGTTATTTAATATTAAACAACAATTCAATAATATTTTTGTATTTCCGTATTATCATTGAAATTTAATTAAAATGTTCCGACCAAAAATCGTATTTGTCTCTTTCGTTAATGACATCTCTGTTTAACTTTCGCAATCGTGGTAGTATTACCAAACTAATTAATTAAGACAGTCAGGAATGGACGAGCTTGTGGCAACTTATGCTGTAACGTTAAGTAAAGCCAATTCATTAAATCATTACAACCCTCGTAATGGTCAGGTTGACTTTAACGGCATCTATCAACCACAATAAATCACAATGCGTTGAAGTTGTAAGCAATGCCTCAAGTGAAATTAATTATTGGCAACGGCGCGGCCGGCGGCGTAATTAAGAACATTGAGTAAAAATTACTAAGAAACGTAAAAAATCTTTTTTTTAAATCTATTATTAGTGGTAAGGTGATTTATAAGAGAACATAGACGAACAGCAGTGGCGTAACAACGGGTGGGGTGGGGTGTGGGGCTACAGAAAACACGTCCCCCCATTGGATTTCCAGTCTTACAAAAAAATAAAATATTAAAGCGTGGTTCCGTTACCAAATTCGAAAATAGATTGAATGGTTTTGCCATCTTCCTCGACGGGGTACTTAAGGTGTTTGCAATGAAGGGTATTGGCGTATGGATTTATTAATGGTAATTTCCGTTGTGCGCCGATCGCACCCAAAGAATCTTTTAGTAGGTCATAGATCGCATTTTTGCCGATTTCACCAAAAATAGTATGCTATATAGTAGGCAGGGTAGTCCTAAGAAATTTGGAGCCCCTGGGCTTAGAATTTGTACTCAAAAAAATCGCCGATAAATAAATTTAGGAAATATCGAATTTTTTGACAAAAAAAATTGCAAATACTTTAAAAAATGGAAGATTTTTAAAATATTTAAAACTTTCCAACATTTCCGGTTTTAAAAAATTTAAAAACTACTAGATATATAAAATTTTGAAAAATTTTAAATTTTAACAAATGTTAAAAAATCTTAAAATTAGATAATATCTTTTTAATTTCTTCTAATTTAGTAGATTTCGAAAATATCCAAAATTTAAAAAAAATTAAATTTTGCAAATATGAATTTTTAACTCGTAAATTTTTAATATTTGTAATATTTCGACATCGTAAATTTCAAAAGTATTAAAATTTGAAATTTGAACCCTTTTGAAGATTTTTAAAATTTCTAGAAATTTCAAACATCTTGTGGTTTTGAACATATCGAATATTCTGAAAATTGTTAAAATTGTTGAAAATTTCCAAAAATTTTTAAATTATTTGAATTTTTGAAATCATCGTGAATATCAAAATTATTGAATATTTTGAAGTATTTTAAATTGAAAAAAAAAAATTAA
This sequence comes from Ctenicera cuprea, assembly GCA_958336395.1. NCBI lineage: Eukaryota > Metazoa > Arthropoda > Insecta > Coleoptera > Elateridae > Ctenicera > Ctenicera cuprea. Next base: position 62,279,858 of record OY284487.1, read on the forward strand.
AAAGTTTAAAATCTTTTTTTTGTTTGATAATTTGGTAGAGTTTGAAAATATCCAACAGTATAAAAAATTGAAATTTGAAACTTTGGAAATTTTGAAAATATTGAATGTTTAGGTATACAGGGTGTCTCAGACATGACTCCCCAGGCCTATAACTTTGTTATTTTTAAAAATAACTATAATAAACTATATATATTCGTAAATGGGAGCAAATTCTCTATAAGATGGGGAAAAAAATTTTAGAAAATCTGTACTCATATTATGGCAGCGATATTCAACTTTTTTTTTTCAAATTGCACACTATGCTTTTTTTCGGTCATTCTGATAGTACTCTTTATTCTCTTTACAACCATGTAAACCAATATGGGTCTTACATAAGGAAATTCTCGAAAAAAATACGATTGAAAGTTGAAGTCTAGGTTTGCCATGGAAACAACTGATTTTTGTAGTTTGTACTCGTCGGCGATGAAAACAATAGCGTATAGCTGTAAAACAATTGCAATTTACGTTGCAAAGAACGACAGTTATTCTTTCTGTATTTGTATGTTCTTGTTTAAAATCATATTAGAAATGAATTACACTAATTCTGAGAAGCTTGATATGATCCTTATTTATGGTTTATGCGAGAAGAATGCAAGAAGAGCAGCAAGGTTGTATGCAGAAAGGTATCCGGAAAGAATACATCCTGATCATAAAACGTTTATTAACTTGGCATCGAACCTTCTTGAGCATGGGTCATTTAAAAAGAACAAGAAAATTCCAAATATAAATAAACGAACCGCTACAGATGATACTCATGCAGTGGCAGTTTTGGGGTATGTTCAATTACATCCTAATTCTTCGCTTAGCACCGTTGCATCTCAGTGTGACATATCAAGGGCTTCTGTGGGTAGGATTTTGAAAAAGAATGCATACCGACCTTACAAATTTATGCACATGTGGGGGATTAACGTTTGGTGTGGCATAATAGGAGAACACTTAATAGGGCCCTATTTCTATGAAGGCACTTTAACCGGTGATCGTTACTTGTTATTTCTTCAAAATACGCTTCCAACACTGCTGGAAAATGTGCCGCTTAATATCAGAAGAAGGTTGCTTTTACAACAAGATGGTGCTCCACCTCACAATAGTCTTGCAGTTCGAGATCACTTAAATTACGTTTATAGAGATCGTTGGTTCGGAACAAACGGACCAGTGCGCTGGCCAGCTCGCTCACCCGATATTACACCATTAGATTATTTCTTGTGGGGATATGTAAAATCTCACGTCTATTCAAGTCCATTTGAAAATTTGGATGAACTGAAAGATAATATTACTACAGTCTGCAGTAATATTCCTCCAGAATTATTAATAAAAGTTACAAGTAGAGAATTTCTACATAGACTTGAATGTTGCGCAACTGAAAACGGAGAGAATTTTGAACAATTTTTGTAATTATAATTAATTTGTCATTAGCATTCAGTTAATTAAGGTAATATTGTATAAAAATAATGAATGGGCATTTTTTTTTACACTACGCTATTGTTTTCATCGCCCGACGAGTACAAATTACAAAAATCAGTTGTTTCCATGGCAAACCTAGACTTCAACTTTCAATCGTATTTTTTTCGAGAATTTCCTTATGTAAGACCCATATTGGTTTACATGGTTGTAAAGAGAATAAAGAGTACTATCAGAATGACCGAAAAAAAGCATAGTGTGCAATTTGAAAAAAAAAAGTTGAATATCGCTGCCATAATATGAGTACAGATTTTCTAAAATTTTTTTCTCCATCTTATAGAGAATTTGCTCCCATTTACGAATATATATAGTTTATTATAGTTATTTTTAAAAATAACAAAGTTATAGGCCTGGGGAGTCATGTCTGAGACACCCTGTATAAAATGTAAAAAAATTAACTTTTAAATTCTAGCAAATTAGCAGTATTTTGACAACTTTTGTAAAATTCAAAACTATCGAATACGCCCATTTATTTTTGCGACTAAACTAAAAAGTATTTGGTTTTTTTGTAATATTTACAAGAAAACTAAATGTTTTCCTATTAAGATTTTAAAATATTGAAAAAGGAGCTACCAAATGTGCATTGAATTTTGAATTTCTGATTCTAAATAAATATACTGCAGTTATACCACGAGTAGATTAAAATACAATTGGGCAAAAAATTACGAAAACTAGTTAACACACAAAAAGCTTGACCTTTTTGAATCTCGATGGTTCCAATAAGAAGTAAGTAATGGTATCAGCGCAAGTGCAATTTATAGAACATTGTAAGAAGTAAACGGCAATCTTTATACCAAATTTGGTTTTGCTGCGTTAAGGCGCCTGGACTGTAAAGTGTGTCGGTATGACACACAGACAGACACCTTTGCAGCGCCCGCTTTATCGGTAATTGTATTTGTATTTGTAATTGTAATTAAAATATCGAAAATTTCGTTAATTTTGTAATCTTGGAAATTTTTAAAAGAAACAAAAAATTTTCGAAAATATTTAAAATTTGAACATTTTTAAACTTTTTAAAATTTACAAAATATTTTGCGGTTTTCATAATAATAAATAATTAAATAAATTATTGAAATCGTTGATAATTTCCAAAACGATTAAAATTTACGAATTTATCGTTAATATCAAAAATAACGAAAATTTTGAAATATTAGAAATTTAAAAATAAAAAATTAAAAATGTTGAAAAGTTTAAAATCTGTTTTTAACATCGATAATTTGGTTGATTTGGAATGTATCCAACATTTTGGAAAAACTGGAAACTGAAACGTCAAGTATTTTGAAAATATTGAAAGTTTTAAACATTTCGAAATTCTTAAAAAATTGCAAAATTTCAATAATTTATGAAAATTTATAAATGTTCGAAAATATCGCAAATGTTTGAAAATTGGGATATTTTAAAATATTTTGCAAATTTCGATAATTTTGACTAAACACTTAAAATTGAAATAATGAGAAAATTTTGAGATATTAAAAGTGTAAAAATTTAAAGCAAAAGCCCTAAAAAGAGTATATAAGTAAAAAAAATAGACCTGAATGGCTTTTCATGAAACCAGCCTTCTTTTAGGCATAACTCATGTATTAGCAGGCAAGACCAAAGCTAAAGACACTTCGATGGAAGGTGGAAGATGCTTGACATCCTTGCAACATTACCTTCCCCTGACTACATATGTTTCGTATAGGGAGAAAGGTAAATAACAAATTTGCGGTATAATAATAATGACTTATTTACGACAACTGTTTGTCTCTATCAGTTACCTTAAGATAAACGTATAGAAAACTCTGACGTCACTCAAAAAGGATAATTAAATTCGTACTATGACATCGGTAGAATTGCGGCATCCAAAACCTGCCGGTTGAAATTTTTTGTACGCATGATGTGTATACACCGCGATTCATAAAAAGTGAACATTTCTCGAAAAGGTATAAATTATATGTAGTTTAATATTTTTGATTAACAAATTAACCATGAGCTCTAATAAAAAAATAAATTTGTGTATTTCATACCAGCTAAAACTTTTTTAACTTAAATTAATAACGATTCTGTTTTTCATGTCATTTTATTTTTAGTTACGCCACTGGCAAAGAGATAACGAATTTACCACTAAAGCAAGCGAAAACTGCGCGACGGTATTTTTGAGTAAAACCTAATTAAAAAGAGTAAAAAATTGCAATACATTTGCGTAACAGCGATCGCGTCCGGAATAAGGGCGTTTCGAATTCTCAAGAAGCCAAGGTTCCCATTAGCACGAATATTATATTGTACTTTGTTAGAAATGGCCCAGTTACAGATGAATCTCATTCTAATTGTTTGCCGATCCTTAAAATAAGCGAGCACTTTGCGTCTGTTACAAATCATCCACCTTTCTCTATAGGCTCGCCCATAAATACTTTTTATTAAAAGAAAACTTCAATGCACATCATCATGCTTGTAACCTTGCACGTCATTTAATCGCCAATTTTTTCGATACCATTTCCGACACTCATCTTGCGTAGTGGGGCTTCAACACCCGCTATATATAGATCCAATCGATCAGTTGAAATTATTCGCAAATCAAGATATGCAAATAGGTGTACTATTATCAAGATGAAGACTGTAAGTACTGTTTTAATTTAATATTATTTTTACAACCCTTAAGATTCAATACTGTACAATTGAAAATTAAGGTCCCTTCTAGGTAACAAAAGTATAATTTTATCATGTAAAAAAATTGAATGCAAGCTTCAACTAATTACGGAATAATTTTCGTTTCAGTTAATTCTGTCCTCAGTGCTTAGCATTGCCCTTAGTGCCCATCTACCAGGGTACTTTCCACCAGGAGGCGCAGGTGGTGCAGGAGGGTACTATGGTGGCGGTGCCAACATTCCCATTTTGAGCTATGAAAACGTAAACAACGGCGATGGTAACTACAGGTACAGCTACGAAACTGGCAACGGTATTTCCGCCCACGAAGAAGGACATCCAAGAGCCGCAGGACCTGAAGGACCCGCTGTGACCGCTCAAGGTGGTTTTGCGTACACGGGGCCCGATGGAGTTCGATATTCCATAAGTTATACTGCTGATGAGAATGGTTTCCATCCCACGGGAGCTCATTTGCCCACTCCACCCCCAATTCCCGATGCAATTTTGCGTTCTTTGGGGTCGGCCGGTGCAGGAGCCTTCCAGGGAGATTTCAGTGGGCAATACCGTCCTAGTCAGACGTACTTACCCCCATCTGGTGGTTACAGATATTAACTAGTTTGAAATGGTATGTGAAATGTAAGACGACTTAATATTTTTTTTAATATTTATATTATTAATGTAATACTTGCAGTATTTTATAAATGCTTATTTGTGCAAATAAACGTGATTGACGGTTACATTTGATATTTATATTGTGAAAATATACCTACATTAGAAGTTAGCTAAACAAAAATATTTTCCCGGAAATGTAATTATGTGCTAATATGTGAAGTTTTCCCGTTTTTTTTTGTGAGGAAAATGTTCAGGCAGCAGTAAAGTTGGTTAGAAACATTATGCAATTAGTTAAAATCCCTCGTGTGCAAGTCCAGTGTTTGTTTAAAAATTAGAACTACGAGGCTTTGTTTAATTTGGGAACAACGAAGCGCTCTGATTAGCATGCGCGTTATAAATATTTCAGTGTAAACATGTCTGTTATGAGATTCACACACATAGACCACCGCCAACTCGATTAGCACACCTAATGAAATGTCGTATGCTAAACACACTTGTTTTGCTCTTGTTTTTATTAAGTTGCTGGATCTGGACGGCTTGGCGCGGCGGCGGCGGTGGCTCAACGGTCCCATTAGCATGCAACGTTTTATTTCAGTTGATGAAAACTATTCCAGTTATTACAAGACCACGTTATTTTATGCATATTGGCACAGCATGTAAGAAAGTGGCAAAACAGTCATTAATTTTCCGCAAATTCTGATTAACGACGAAATAAAGAAAAGAGGCAAAATTTAGGTTTATTACACTTTCTGTGTATGTAACAAGCACATTCACAGTTTTTGGATTTTCTTATAAACTACGTACAATCGGAACGGGATGGTAAGCAATTTTCTACAAAATGCAAATGTCAAAAAACGTTGCAATAAAAAAAACGTTAAAAAAACTAGAGGCAGCGATTGTATTCAGTAAAATTTAAAAAATGATCAAAATTAAAAACATTTCAAATCGTCAAAAATTTCAAACCTTTTAATAATATTCGTAATTTTTTTAATTTCCAAAAAATTTTCAAAATTTCAAAAATTTTCAAAAATTTAAAAATATTTTCAAAAGGATTGACGATTATCGAAATTTCCAAAATTTACAGAAATTTTTGATAATTTCAGTAATTAAGAAAAATTTCAAAAATTTAAAGCCATCATTCCCGTGGAGATTGCGCGACAGCTTTCTACTAAGTATTTATGGTACAGGGTGTTTCAAGGGGAAGCTGCCTAACTGTGATACTAACATAGGCCCGATTCGAAATAGTTACAGAGTTATCGTCGTCTGGAGAATGTGACAAGCTCCTTACAATGTGTTAAAATGTATATTCAAGGTGGCAATTTTGAGCAGATAGTATAATCTGCAGTGGCGTTCCGTGGGTTCAAAATATGAGTAGGCAGTAGCAAATTCAAACATAATTTAACGCTTAAGATTAAAGAACTAAAAAATTTTAATTTCAAAAATTAAGCTTATTATTCTTATCAAATATCAACAAAAAAAGGGTATTCGGAATCTGGAATTCTAGTCTAATATTTAGTCAGTATTTAAATTATAAGGCAATTGTAACTCCTGGCATAATTTGCTTAAATATATAGTTGGCGCATGTATTCAATTTTTAAAGAATTATTTACGGGCTTAAAATAGCAGCACGCCCACATGTTAGACCTCATAGAGCTTGTTTAGATAGGTATTATTTATCTGGCCAGCTGGTTTATTCTTCTTCTTCTTCATTCAGCCATTCTCTATTCTTCGAATATATGCCTCCCTCATACTCTTCCAGCGCTCTCGGTTTTGCGCCTCCTTATACCAATTCAAACCAGCTGTTCTTTTCACATCGTCACTTCACCTGATTTGCGGTATTTCTTCTTCCTCCCCACGCTCCATTTTTCAGTTCCTGTAGCCACGTGTCCGGCCCAATTCTATTTAAGTGAAGTGGTTTATTATCTCGAGCTATTTGACAACGGAGTTGATAAGCGTAGAATATAAATAGTCACGGATTTTAAAAGTAATACAGGAAACAGTTTTATGAAACTTTATAAATATATTTTCGAGTGCAGAATCTCTGCACGCTTTTGAATTTGAGTACGCCTATTCTTTTCGTTTACTTATTGAATTTTAACGAAATTTATTGCTGTACTAGAACTAAAAAGTCCAGTCCACAGTATTTAAATGCAGCGGTCTAATTATTTTGCGCTCCATTTTTAATATTACACGGTGCCGTTAAAAACTGTTTTTTTTTAATTGAAAATTCGAATTTGATTTTTTTTTATTTGAATAATGGGTAGGCACTGCCTACCCTACCTACCCTGCCTAACAGGGCAGACCGCCATTAATAATCCCTACTCAAAGTTTGAGCCATAGTTGTCCGTGAGCCCCGTCTGCTTAACAGGGCCGTGTACTTACATTATCAGAACCTTGGTGCGGCAAAGAATTTGATCTTGATGTATCTTGTTCGTTAAAACAAGAATACTTAAGCAGCTTAGGCCTATTAGCTGTTTGTAAACCCATACAAACTAACGTTTCGCAAGACATTGCAGCTTGAATCTATAGAGTGAATAGAACACTGAAATGAAATCCGGGGAGCGGGGGTATTTATAACCCTTCGGGTCAGGCGGGCAGAACGGCGGAGTTCTGGTTGGCTGTCACCGTTGAGCGAAGATGGATTCTGTGAAGCGTGATAGTGAGATTGATGATGCTTACGAGGCCTTAGAGGATGAACTACTGAAGTCTAAGCTTTAGTGACTCTAAAACCATCCTCTCTGTTTATGTTGTGAGATTGTTTCTGAATTTTAATTGCTTCACGTAGGATACGAGGGAATTAATAAGGTACTCTGGCGAATACTCGAGCGTTCTCAGTCTTACACCTAATTAAATCAGTATGTACAACAATCGTAGAGTTTGTGATGCGTCTATGTTTGCAATCACCTTTGTGCTGTTGCATTCTTAGCTCAATGGAACGGCCAATTAGTCTGATGTACTTTAAACCACAAGAGCAAAAGATGTTGTAGATCCCTCTTGATTTTAAAATTAATATTTGTTTTTTTGCGGATCTAAAACCGTTTCTCAAAGTTTTACCATGGAAGTAGAGGAAAATGGCAGTATTCCGTTCTTAGACGTATATGTTGCACTTAAACCAGATGGTAGATTAGGTCACGCCAGAGAAAGAAAACTCATACAGACAAATATTTAAATGCAAATTCGCATCACCACCCTATGCAAAAAGCCACTGTGTTAAAATGTCTAACAACCAAAGCAGTCCGAATCGTAGATGCCGAACACCTACAACAAGGGAAAACTCATCTCTTGATGTCTTTACAACAAAAAGGTTATACAGCTACAGAAATTCACAGAGCAATACGCAATGCGGAACAGCCCAAAGGTAAGGAGGAAGTGGAAGGCGTAGCTTTTTTACCTTACAGTAAAGGCATTACTGATAAGATAGAGCTTGTTCTTAGACAGTACAGCAGAAAGACAGTGTTTAGGACTAATAAAAATTTGGGAAACGGTTTCAGATTCGCAAAAGACCAAAAAATATCAATCTTAAAAACAGCTAGGATCTACAACATCCCTTGCTCTTGTGGTTTAAATTACAAGAGCACAGAGGTGATTGTAAACACAAACGCATCTCACAATCTGCGGTAGCTGAACACTGGCTTAACTGGGCATACAATGGACTTTGAGACCGACTACTCGCTAGAATTCCCCGTTACTTTCCTCGTATTATACGTGAAGCAATTGAAATTGAGAAACAACATAACAACATAAACAGAAAGGATGGTTTGAGACTCCAGTAGTTCATCCTCTAAGGACTCGTAAGAATCATCGATCTCACGATCACGCTCCACCGTATCCGTCTTTGCCTAACGGTGACAGCCAGCCAGAACTCCGCCGGTTTGCCCGACTGTCTCAAAGGGGTTTAAATGCGTTCGTATTCCGGAATTTAAATTCAGGGCTCTGATCACTCTGAAGATGCAAGCTACAATGTCTTGCGAAACAGTAGTTTGTATGGGTTCACAAACAGCTAAGAGGCATAAGCCGAATAAGTATATTTGTACTGACAAACAAGATACATTAAGATCAAAGCCTTGTCCGTCTCAAGGTTCTAACAATCTAGGCACACGGACCTGTTTAAGCAGGTAGGGCCCACGACATCTACGGTTCAAACTTTTAGAGCAAATGTTCGCAAAGGCATAGAAACTGCAGGTCAGTCCTTACCTGATTATGCAGGGTTTAAATCCTCAAATGACGATGCAGTTTAAGTCGAACGTAAATTGTAATATTGACAGTTCAAGAAACTGCGAAAGCCTCAAAAAATAAATTTCAAGGTTACATGCAATTTGAAGATCAAATTCGTAATCAATGCTTGGAAAGCATAACATTTTTTAATGTTGCTTAGAGAATGTAATCAAATTGTGATCACGAACTGATATTTTTAAGAAAATATTCAAAAAACGTGCCATATGTTCAAATTAAAAATACATATGGAAAATAAAACTACTGTATAATAATAAAACTACTGTTTTGCATGCTTTAGAATTTAAACAAGCAAAACATAATGTCACTTAAAATTTTTAGGTTAAGCTTGTAGTTTGGCATTTGTAGTAACACTGACAGAGTGGTGACAGTTAAATTCTAAAGCATGCAAAGCCAGTAATTTTATTTTCCATGGCCAACCCTTATGTATTTTTAATTTGAACATAAGGTACATTCACTTGAAGATCTTAAAAGATATTGCAGCAAGACATTAACTATACATGGGTAACGTTGATTTGCAGAGACCATGGCGAATGTGATAATAATATCATACGGCATAATGTATTATAAAATAGCATTCAATACCTCTGTAAGACTTGTACGTCCCATTTGGTTGTGATCGTTGAACTATTAGTTCGTTATGTATTATAGTTTTAACACAAAACTGTTGCGACAATTTGATATATTCGTGATTTTGGAAAATAATCAGAGTAAATTACTTGAACTTCCTGCACAGCAGATACTTTGTTTAGCGTGCGAAAATTTTTCTCGATATTGAGTTTTTTAAGCAAATCGAACACTATGCAAGAAGTTTTCGTAATTTAATCCGATTATTTTCCAAATTCACTTGTGGTATAACTGTTGATAAAACAATACAAGGCCATAGTGTCATTTTAAAGTTTAAAAAATGTTTTTCTAATAATTTGTATGTACCATTTCAATGCGTTGCACTTTCGCATCGAGGTTGTTATTGACTGTTTTTTATTTAGTCTATGATTTTGAGTAGCTTTACCCTGTGTTCGGTTTATTGCTACCATTTGACATCAGCAAGTTTATATACTTCAACTTTTCAATTTGTCACAAAATTAATTTCTTTAAGCAAAATTATGCATTGGGATAAAACTTAAGTTTTTTTTTAAATTGATACCACAAAAAGACAAGGAAATTATGTTTCCTATTTGATAATCCATACCATACTGAATAAAATCTGGTAACAAATCTCCAGTTCTAAATTTTAAACAAGGTTATTATTAATACATAGTTGCATAATTTTAACAATAGAAAAATCTGACCAAAATCGTCTAATCTTAAATAACATCAGCGATTTGAATAGACTTCCCGGGATTCGTTTATTGGCCGTGCCCTTTTCTCGCCACGTTTCGTAACTCGTGACGATTTCCCGAAAAAGGCAATGCCAACCATATCGTATACTAGACAAGTAGAAAAGCGACAAATAAACTACACAAGAAGATTTACAAAATATAAGTAAATATGCAAATTTAGCAAACCTGCAACAAAGTTCTGTTTATGTTAACGATTATGTCAGTATTTCATGCTGACGTAGGTTTACAACCAACTTATCTCTGTCAAATGTCTTGAGTTTCACGGCGTTTGCAAATCGGTAGGTGGCTTAACTTGTTTGTCCTTATGTAGGGCTCTCTTTCATAAGATGCTAACGGGAATCCGAGTAAATTATCCTTCTGCAAATGCAAAGACCAGGCTTCTGCTAATGGAATTACAAGGCTTTCCCTTGAACGTTGTTTTGACTGACTTAAGCGCGAAGTAAACAGATTTGGTTTCAGAGTTTCAAATGGAAAGCGGGTTATGCCCACGTATACTCAACTGGCGACGGAACGTGAACTGTGATGACAGGGATAATCTTGTTGTCATTAGGGGAGTTCTATGTTTATTATGTGATAGAAGAATGGCAATATCACATCCTTCATTCCTCGGGGTTTTACCCACGAAATTTTCATTGAATTATTGCAAGGAAGCGTTTACGATTTTACATAGCAAACTAGAAATGGTGAGAAAAGAAAAGAACTTATTTCAATAAACTAATTTCTTTTCCAAGTTTAATTTCCTCTTTGCAAATGTTCGAGATACGCCTCTAAAAACAATTAAGATTTAATTTACAATTTAACGATTCCTGAAAAGGTTATTTTGGTTGTATTTTTCGCTGTTAATTATGCATACGCATATGAGAAATCTCACGATATGTTTGCGTGTAAGTATAGAACGGTATCCTTCAAGATTTCACCAAAATCTCATCTATTATAGTCACTGTCAGGGATCAGAAAAGAACGGAAAGAAATTTGCATGTGTTTTTCATATTTTGAGGTAATAAAAAGCATGAGAAATATCTACAAGGATAGATTCTGTTTTTTTAAGTCTTTAACGTGAAAATACGGCAACTACAATATTGTTCAAAATTATAATTTTAGATTGGTTTATATCCAAAAAAAGTTTGCAGAAATAAATAAAATTCGGTAACACCCTTGGAGCGATGAAATAAAAGAAACAAATTCAACACCTCGAAAACAATTACAAATTCAAACTAACCGTTTTTAACCGTGGCAGTAGAAGAAGAATCCTAACTGCAATAACATTTAAGAGGAACTACTCCTCCCGTTATCTTGTTGCCAGTTTACCCTCGCTTGCAACATCACATTTTAAATACTGCTAATATATTATTATATTATTATTATCAACAAATAACGAACGCATGGAGTAAACAGTCGCCGAGGTCCGTAACAAATTAGCCGATGCAGCCAGATCGCATTTTCGAAAAACCCCGCGCAGGTCTAGTTTGGTTACGTACTACTCGTAAATGTATTGTTCTCGGACACTTTCATCATTCAGAACAGGCGCGGATTTGTTCCTTCATAACCGAAGAGTTCAGAGACATTTTTCCGGAAAGTAATCTAGCTAGAGGGGCGGGTGTGGGAGTACCAAGACCTTAAATACATAGAAACTCAATATATTGTGCTGATATTTTACTTAACAAAAATTAGTTACGTGTCACACATCACATATTTTTTTCAACAAATAAATTATAAATTCAATTTGCCTAGTAGCAAACTGGTTAAGAAGTATATTTTCAACACTCGTTTCGCAACCCCCGCTTCTCGAGGCTGCTTTCTTCAGCTTCTAGGTTTTACCAGGACCACGCTATATTAGATAGTAATTGACAGACAGGCTAGTTGCTGCTATTGTAAACCGTCTGGTCGACATCTCTAAGTATAAAGTTTTGAGGTCATATGGGTTAAGGGTGTAGCAAACATTTTGAAGACTGCCTAAAATTAGCAAAACAATAAATGGTACCTAACAAAATTTTTTTTATAAAGCCCGGAAGGAAGGGGTGCTCCAGCTCTATGTAGCTTATCTATAGATCTGTGCTTGTTTCAGAATATCACCAGTATTAACATGAATAACAAAGAGATCAAACTATGATACTGACACTGTGTTCACCGTTTGAACACAATGGGGCCTTTGGCTTTCTTCCCTGGCCACCCCAAGATATACATTCAAAAGCATTGCTGTTTCTACGTTTTGCGCGCCGAAGTAAGTAGCACTACTTCTACAATCTGACGAGAGCGAACCAAAGAACCAACGGTATATCCAGGACATCATAATCGCGGGTGTAGTCAGTTGTATACCGTACTGTAGCTAATCAATTGTCTGTTTCTTAGCGAGAACAAAAATAATTTTTTTTTCATTTTCATGAAAAAGATTCTCTGAAACTAAAGAAAATTAAAAACCAAAAAGAAAATTCGTCATTTGAAAACTAGGTGGAACGGGAAAAATTACCTCCCTTAAGAATTGCTGCCAATGACATCGCAGCAAAAATAAGAATTGGTAACAAAAAAGCATGCTCTTCAAACAAAGAATTAAAATCCAACAGTGTGTCAAGAACAGCAAAGTTACGAATGTATAAATTATTTTCGAACCCTCAGTAGTGTTTGGAGGTGAGTCGTGGACATTAAATAAAAGTGTTCAAATCAAGTTGTGGTAGGTTAGGAAAGGAAAATTATAAGAACAGTTTTAGAAGGAAACGAGGAAAGTGAGATTGGGAAAGGAAGAAAAATCAGGAGGTGCTAGAAACTGTTTAAAATATGTAAATTGGGGGGAGGGGCAGTGAAAGCACAGAGACTCAGGTAGCTGAAGCACCTAATACCAGAGGAAAAGTACCAAAAAGAAAAAAAGAACGTTAGAGTTGCTTTGCGGACTTCTACCAGACTGTTTTTAAATTTGGTATATTCTGCCAAAGAACAAAATGCTGCAGATTTATTTTAAAAGCTTATTTGGCGATGAATTTTTGACATACGTTCAGGAGTTAAGAGAGGCAGGCACAACTGCCCATCCACATACAGATGTTCAAAAAACATTTTTTTTTATTTATGGAAGTCCAAAATATGTATTTCTGTCAAAATCTCGAAATAGGAAATTGTTATGATATTGATAGCTCCCTATACTGAAAGAATAGAGAAGTAAAATATTATAATGGCATATTTTGGATAACATTAAAAATTTGTTAATCTTCTGTCAGGAGTTTTGGATCAGAATTTATTTTTCTTTCTATTAATATCGAGAAGAAGAAACACGCGACCTGTGGAATAACCACATTTGAAAAATATAGCACCCTTTCCTAAAGTAACTAAATATCAGATAGGTATTTCGGCAGCAAAGCTATCATCATCAGTGGTAAACTGACACTGAATGTCAGTTTACCACTGATAATTAGAGTTGGGCAAATGCATATTTGCATCTTTTTTCCTATTGATCATAAAATGTTAATTTTTCGTATATACACGTTTCGTGATGTTTAGAGTCATAAAAAGTAAATTTTATTTTGCATATTTGGCATATATTACAACTTTACGGCATACGGCATATATTAGTGCATATTTTAGCTTTTAATGGCATGAAAATGCATATTCTAGCAAAAAAAATAAAATTTCAAATAAATTCTCAAATAAAATATTCGTAGTTCTTAGAAGAAATTGCACAATTTCTTCTAGTGAAACCATATGAACCCTAGACTTGCACTTTCTAAATTTCCAAGTAGGGGTAGAGGAAATAAAGGATTAACTGACAAAGGTTGTATTATTTGGGTAGGTCTTATTCCTTAGGTACAATTTTCTTTGAAAATAATATTTGGAAATTTTTCTTATACTTATTCTTAGAAATAGTTATTTATAATTTTAGTGCTTGACTAGTCCATTTGTTGTCTTGACAGAGAGCTGTAATGTGTAATTGTCCAGTCTATACCCTGAAAATGCCTAAAGTTGCTAGTTCAAAAAACGATTTAATTAAGAAGTGGTTGAAGCCGTATATATGTTTTAAATACGATGGAAGTGTTGTGTTGTGCGTCATCTGTGAAAAAGAGGTATTTATCCGTTTATTTTAATTTTGAATTAAAAAAAAACTGTTTACTCTGTTTAAAGTTAAAAAACTTCAAACAAGCCAAAACAGCGAGTTAAAAATTTAATACTAATTTGTTATTTTATTTTGTAATTAAGCAAACAATTTAAGAATAAAATTAGAAAGTTTTTTTTTGTGATATTGCAAAGGATATGGCACAGGCCACAGGGCACATTCAATTATTTTCCTTTGTGTAAGCTGTAGTAAATTGTACTTAAATATTGTTTTTACAGATAAACGTTAATAAAAAGTTTCAAGAAAGAAGAGATTTGGTTTCAATTATGGCTAGAATAGACCACTACATGTTTCGTTCTTATTTGAACTCATCAGGTGGACATAATTCTAACCATAATTGAAACCAAAAGCAAACAAGCATATATATGCCAGAAAGTATAACATTAAAGTGGAATTACACTAGTAACGCCCTCTATGATGTGCGGCGAGGAAAAGTTGCACATCATAGAGGGCGTTACTAGTGTAATTCCCCTGTAATGTTATACTTTCTGGCATATATATGCTTGTTTGCTTTTGGTTTCAATTATGGTTAGAATTATGTCCACCTGATGAGTTCAAATAAGAACGAAACATGTAGTGGTCTATTCTAGCCATAATTGAAACCAAATCTCTTCTTTCTTATTTCTTGCCACACGGGCGTTTCTGTGTTTTGTGGTTAGAGGCCGGTGCGATCGCAGATACCTGCTTAACAGGTTCCGATCGCAACTTTGCCGGTTTGTTGCTTTGCAACTTTTCCTCGCCGCACATCATAGAGGGCGTTACTAGTGTAATTCCCCTTTAATGTTATACTTTCTGGCATATATATGCTTGTTTGCTTTTGGTTTCAATTATGGTTAGAATTATGTCCACCTGATGAGTTCAAATAAGAACGAAACATGTAGTGGTCTATTCTAGCCATAATTGAAACCAAATCTCTTCTTTCTTATTTCTTGCCACACGGGCGTTTCTGTGTTTTGTGCTTAGAGGCCGGTGCGATCGCAGATACCTGCTTAGCAGGTTCCGATCGCAACTTTGCCGGTTTGTTGCTTTGCAACTTTTCCTCGCCGCACATCATAGAGGGCGTTACTAGTGTAATTCCCCTTTAATGTTAAAAAGTTTCAACTTGATCAGCACGCAGCCACCGGTCCGCATCAAAAAAGAAAAAATAATACAAACGAGCCAAAACAACAATTATTGCTGAACTGCTTAAATAAGAATGTCAACAATTTCAACGACGATTTGTGTAGAATGATGGTTTCATGCAACATTCCATTAAATAACATGGACGTTCCCGAATTTAGAAATTTATTGTTTTAAATAGGTTGTGTTATTGATTGATTTTACTTCTACCTGTATTTTTGTATATGCAAATAAAAAATGCAGTTTTAACTGAAAATAATAATGCGTTTCTATATTATGTAAGCCCTTTTGATTTTTTGAATGTTGAGTGTTTGTAACTAAAAATAATGAAAATCATTAATTGTATTTATCTTTTTCTTTCAACGAAAAATTACATTTGATGCAAAACGTGCTTTAACTCATATAATAATTACTAGTATTAAACTGCAGATTCAAATAAACATCAGATTTTCATATTAGGCACTAAATAAACAAACTAATTTTTTTTAGTGCATATCGCAAAAGATTACTGCGTATTCTTGCATATATTGAAGGTTTTATGCGGCATATTTTAGTGCATATATTGACGGTTTTATGCGACATATGTTGGTGCATATATGCACTATCTTTACAGCATATTTGACCAACTCTACTGATAATGATAGCTTTAGTGTCGAAATACGTATCTGGTATTTAGTTACTTGTGTGGAAGGGTGCTGTATTTTTTAAGTAATAATATCTAGATTTATAGTAATTTCATTTTGACACAAAATTTAAAATTAGAAGCTTATCACTTCTAGAAAAATTTTTTAAACAAATTCTGTGATTTTCTGAAATTGTTAGTATTGTTCTTGTGCTCGACAAACATTTCCAATGTTAGCTAATTTTTTTTAGCCGAAGTTTTAAGTTTGATTTCTAGAAAACTGTTTATTTTTTATAATAAATTAAAAATTCAGAACAGTTTTTAAAGTAACTTCCTAACAATGCTTTTCTAAAGCCGACTTTTCTTTCAGTGTTTATTTATTTTGTTCTAATAGCTGATTTTCTGAATTTAAATATTTTGATTAAAAAATTGTTGCATCAAATCATTGCGCCTAAATTCACTTTCACGTTGAACTTCATCTGGACATGTGATTCATTGTTTTGCCTGGGAATTAAAATTACTTATGATAATTGCAATGGTGTCTGCAAGCACAAGACAAGCTCAATGAAGCTCAACGTGGGCAGCGGAAACCGGCGGGTTTCAAGTGTTTAAGGCGATTTGAATAATTGCCACTTGTCCTGTTGCCGTAATAAGATCACATAAGTACACCCAAGTTGACTAGCACAAATTACAAGCCACCAACTTAAAGGTATTCTTATAATTAGTAAACTTCTGTCAATATTTTAAGGCGAAATTTACCTATATTTATTTACTTCCAAAGCAACATGCCAAATTGTCACTCATTTATATAACTTTCTGAAATTTATTTTAAGATATGTCTTATAGTTTATACAGGGTGTTGAGAAATTTTAAGAGCACATTGCTGAGATAAGTTTTAAGATGAAAATTTCTAACGCACATAAGTCCGTAAACGCTTGCTTACGGAGTTACATCCTGTAATAAAATTAATAACTCTGCCATAACATAAGATATTTGTTTCAAATTTTGTATGGATATAGTACTAATAGTGATTTAGTTCTTTTTGTTTGTTTTCGTTTATCAGGTAAGTATACGAGCGGGGGGTATCACTTAATATATTTTGGGCAACCTCTACATCTGCGCCGCTAGTAAATGAATTTTAACAAAAAGAAGTGATTATGTAAATGATTAAAAGTAATAGTTATTTAAGTATCAAGGAATGTAAGGAGGTAATAACATCCGAGGTAGGCGAATACGAGCTGAGGCGGAGCCGAAGCTTGTCGCCTGCCGAGGATGTTATTAGTCGATACATTCCGTGTTACTTATTAAATTTTTCACGCTACCGGCAATTTAAGTAGGCCTACAGGTAGAAATTTAATAATATTTTTCAAAGTACGTTTTGACAGCTGTCATCGGAATTATTTTTTAAAAGCCCCATTATTCTAAGTTGTCTGTGCTTGTTACCATATCAACGAACAGTTAAATCAACATTATTTTCCTAGGAGTGTAAGTGACACTATTAAGTTCCGTCGTCAAGGGTAACTAGTACACGGATGTTATCAGCCACTTACGATCCCTGTAGCTATGGATGTAAGGCCTAGTTACATTGCTGGTAGCGTGAAAAATATTTTAAACTAAATTTGAATTAAATTTCTTAATTTTTAGCAGAGATAAAGCTTCAATTCCTTCACACGAGACGGCGCGGTTGCGTTATCATTTTACTCACATGCAGTTAAGAGAAAATCAAAATGTCAGCTCTAAAAAAAATTTCTGATGCACAAATAATTTACTTAACATGTGCAAAAAATTACATTTAATTTTTTTTTCTAGCGCAGAAACAATTGTTTTTAATTTTTTTACAAATATTATTTTTTTTAAGTCGAGAAATATTGGTTTAGAAAAGCCCGAAAAACATTATTCCTGAACATAAAGCTTCTATTCGTTCACAAGAGATGGCGCGATTGCCTTATCATTTTACTCACATGGAGTCAAGGTAAAAACGAAATGTTAGCTTAAAAAAAAATTTGTGATTTACAAATACTGTGTAAAAAGTATGAAAAAAAATGTTTTCTAATGCAGAAAAAATTATTTTTAATATGTGAAAACTGAAAAAATAGTTATGTAAATAGAAAAAAAAATTTTGTTGTTGTTAGTTTACAAAAATTATTTTTTTGAGACTCTGCATAACAGAATACGAAAGTTCGAGAAATATTCAACACCGAAGATATAGTAAGATGGGAACGAAACCGAAAAAGACTGTGGCTAGAACACGTAGAACGAATGGATGACTAGTGAACACCACACGGAAGGAGACTGCCAGGAAGACCACCGAAACGCTGGCGAGACTGCTGGACATCATCGTCACAGTAACTAGGCTAGCCAACAACAAACAGGCCAATGACCTAATTAAAGCAAAAGAAGAAAAAGAAGAAGTTAAAAAATATATTTTAGAAAAATCTGATACTTATTATTTGCCATCATAGAGTTTCTATTCCTTCACACGAGATGGCGCGGTTGCGTTACCGTTTTACTCACATGGAGTCAAGGTGAAATCGAAATGTTAGCGTATAAAATATTTAAGACGAGAACTTTTAATTTAGAGAAGTCTAAAAAACATTATTTTGAACATAAAGCTTATATTTGTTCACACGAGATGGCGCGGTTGCGTTGCAGTTTACTCAGATGAAATCAAGGTGAAATCGAAATGTTCTTGTACACGATGCGATGTGTAAATGCCGCATGTTAACTACTGAAAACAATCAATTAGCCAAATTAAGAAGGAATTGAAATATTTAATTGCCTTGAGGCTAACCATTGAGTATAATTAAATAACAACACCTGTCAACAGTCTTTCAACGTCAGTTGCATTTAATGTTAAAATTTTAGGCAAGATGCATGGACAGCTATGAATGGTTTCAGACTTGCTTAGGGTTAGGATTTACTTTTGCAAATTCACCATGCACCAAGGAATATGAGACAAATTTTCTATTCAATTAATGAAACAATTATAGCCAATAATGATTCTTAAGGCAATTAAATATTTCAGTTTTATCTTATTTTGGCCAATTTATTGTTTTCTACAGTTAAAATGCTGCATTTACACTTACAGTCATGTGTTAGCTAACATTTAGATTTCATCTTGACTCCATGTGAGGAAAATGCCAACGCGATCGCGCCATCTCAAATAAACGAATATAAGCTTTATGTTCACAATCACTATTTTTCCCAACACTGTTAAAAAAAGTTCAATTTTCAATTGATATTTTATAGAAAAAAGTAGGCATTCTCCTCATTAAGTGAAAAAAATACTTTTCTCGGTCGATGCAAAAAAATTTTTATATTACGTAAAAAAGAACGACTTTTAGAAAAATTTTACTTGCTAAATGTTGGTTTTTCATAGCAATGCCTTAGCAACTGCATGTACTTGTTTTGTGTTGTGATAAATGTTAAATAAATGACAATTTTTAAAATTAAATTTTTACATATTTTTAAACAATTTTTTACGACAGTGTTGGAATAAATTATGCGTACAATACGTTAAGAAAGTGTCTCTCCGTCACTCGCCCAGATATTCTGCATCGCCTTCGACTCGGCTTAATACTCTCTACGATCGTGAGGAAAATAATCACTTTCTGCACTATTTCAGACTTCTATTTTCAGTTTTCACACGTTAAAATTTTTTGGGCTTTAGAAAAAAATTGTTTGTAATTTAAAAATTGTTACAAACATCCAAAAAAATTCTGCAAAAGGAGTATTGTTTGTGCGGACAAGAAATAATTTTTTAATAAGTTAACAATATAACTTTTAATTCTTTAACTGGTCCTAATGGCGCTTCATACTTTTGTATTGAAAAATTTTAAGCTGTAACATTTCCATGGATAATGTCAAAAAAATAAATTCCTAAGAGTCTTTGTCATTTTGCTTTTAACAAAAGTATCATTGACTAATAATAATATTTTACAATATAGCCGTCTAAAAAGGCTAACAACACCCATGAGCACCGTCGTGTAAAATACACCACACGAGGCAGCTGCAACTGTTGCAAGTCATAGTCTACCCCGCATCAACTATGACATCTCAGTGGGAATTAAACGTGCCCTACTGCCAGCATCATGGCCTATTGTGCTATTATAAAGTCCATTCGGCACAATAAAAATATTGTTTTTAATTATTTCCATTTAGCGGTGCCTGAAAAAGAACCCAGCGGAACCCTTTTGTTAATTACGATGGGTTTGTCGGATCCTCGTTAATATTGTGAAGAAACTCATGCGGCTTTAAACATCAAATCGAGACATTTTATTTTCTTGCATTGAATAGTAGATATTTTCTTGTCGTAAACATAACCTACAGCCATATAACAATGCAACTAGATTGCCACGTAATCCTGGAATTGCGCTTTAGTACCTTTCGAATGGTATTTCAAAGCGCATATACCGTTCAATGTTCGTTTTAAAATCCTTTAAAACTGAACGATCTTGTCCCAGATTTTCCGAAGTTCTGCATGAGATGCACTAACGGCGTTTGGGAACGTTTGGTGAAGTTTTATTCCTACATCGTTGTAATAATGGAATTTTGTTGCGCAATAAGCCTATTGGTTTCGAAACTTCCGAGAAAGGAAAAGTTTGATCAAAACGATGGACGGGGAGGTTCAATCAAGGCAATATAACTAGGATATTGTAGTTTCTCGAGTTTCCCATATCATGTCATCTTCACAGCTGAAGGTTGCCCTGATTTCAAACTATTTTGACATCGCTTATAATTGCGTTGTTTTCTCTATTATGATCGGGATTATTGCTTTAGTTGCTCTTGCGGAGATGATTTAATTACAGACTTGGTGGATAAAATCAAGCGCTGGCTTGTATTATTGGATATCATAACGGTGAACATATTGTTTTGTATTTTTACTTTCCTATACTTATTGTCATCTCATTTAGATGCGGTTTGAAGTATAGAAGTATATCAAAAATTCACCGACAAAGTTACAAAATTTCAAAAACATGTGTTTCTGGTAGCAATTTTTCCAGCAACTGAGTTTTGTTCATCTAGCAAGGACGTGCATCGTAACCGAAACGAAAACCGAAAACCGGATCAAACCTCAAAATTTTCCGAACCGGAACCTAAACGAAAACCGTAATTAAAACTATCGACCAACCTATGCCTCACAACGCTGTACACGCATTTTAGCACTGTGGCACGGCGTGTGTTGATAGTCGATACCAGCATACACTCGTAGAATACAAACATAAATTTAAATAGCCGGTAAACTACGCTTATTGTTATCCGATGACGGTATACTGTCTACCGGCAAAATGTTGCCAGCCGGCGCCGGCTGCCTTGTGATATATCGTAAGGAGATAGTGTAATTAAGCATTTTATTAAAGCCCAGGCATGAACCCGGTCATATAGAATAATTTGCTTTTTATGAGTTTTTCTCAACAAAGTTGTCATGTTTCCAAGGTTTTTATGTTTCTAGGTTATTGTCAAAAGAAGGTTTTTTACACAACTCGAATAAATAATCTCGTGTAAAGACGGATATGACCAAAAGACTACAACGTACAATTTCTTCTCCCCCCCAAAAAAATTTATAAAAACACCAAAAAAATTTATTTCTTCTTCATTTCCAACGGAGTGCCGTAGCAAAGAATAAAAAAAATGTTTTTGGAACTAATTAATACGCACTAAAAAATCAATAAGTTAAACATCTTCTGTGAACCTGAATTTGCTTTTCTGCATTAAAAAGTGTAAAGGTCCAATGTACAAACAAATCTTCACCTTATGCAATACACGCGTAAATATGTGGCTTCTAGTAGCGGAGGCCCCTTACTAAATGTTGAGACAGATATAAGAAATCTGGATTTACTATAGAGAGTATTAAATTAAAATTTACAATATCTTAGAATAGTAAAAAACTAAAAAGTAAAAATAGCTGCAGCCAGTGCAGGAATTAGGGTGGGTGAGAGGGGCTTCCGCTTCAGACGTAACGTTTTAAAAAGCGCAATTTTATTTTATAATTTTTATGAAGCCGAATTTTGTCGTTTAATGGTTGCCTGCAAATAACAAATATTTGTAGCGCGTTTGAATGGAAACAGGAAAGGCGCGCGTTCGTACTGTTGGATAGTCGCACGTTCTTCTTTCCCCCATACCCAATACCATGCACACATGCGTGTTTCTATAGAATCTATCGTACATATTTTACATGTACAATATACAGAAAAAGATAGCGGGTGATCGTAAACAAAATGATTCAGAGCAGGCCATGACCGAAGTGTTAAAGTTGGCAATACGTAATAAAAGCCAATTGTATCTAACCAAAAATTGTTACAGCCGTCAACATTTGACAATTGGCTTATACTAAGTATTGCCAACATTAACACTTCGGTCGTGACCTGCTTTGAATCATTTTTTTACAATCACCCGGTAGATATGCGTTTTATTTAATGTACATATTTTACAAATTATTTTACATATTTTACGTATTTAACAGACTTTTCTGGTGTAATGTAGAAAATAATATTCTGCGTGTAAAGTTACAACCTTGTATTTTACACAAACGCGGTTTCGTTTGAAAAACAACGGAGTCCGAGTAGAGCGAACGAGCTCGTTTAGAGTTTTGCCACCTCACAATTTTTCATAAAAACATCGCATTTCTCTAGCAAAATTTAAATGGTATTCTACATTTTAGAAAAGTAGAGTATGTGATGTGTAATATAATGTTTACTTTGCGTGTCGCCATGTAGAGCGTGGCCCATGTTGCCTCCCTAACGAGCCGCTACTGCTGTTGTACAAAAGACATATTATAAAATTCTTAACATATTATTTAAACATGTGTGTAGCACTAAAACAATAATTACAATTTAATTTTAATTAAGTTTATGGGTACTTGATTTTGCATATTTTACACATTACACCAGCAAATTACTTATTTGCGTGTTTTGTTGTTGACTTGAAAGTTTGTTGTGATAAAAGTATATTTGTAAAAATACACCTATCACGAAATGCATTTTATAGCATTTTTCTAACCAAATATTTTGAGTATTGCTGCCAGGGGTGCATTTTTAAAAGTAAAATATTACAGGTGGCAATTTTATGACGGCTTCTTTATGGGGTGAATATCGCTCCTGCTACATTAAATTTTTAAAATTGAGCATTTCGACCTCAGTTGGTAATAAATGGGGAAGTCGTGCATTTTTTTAGAATTCCAAAAGTTAATGCATTATTTAATAATATATTAAAACGTTGTTTGTTAAATTTAAAGAGGGAACGATTTTTAAAATGTACTCCATTAAGATTCTCATATAACAATATTAACAAATATCGCGTTGCTATGACGAATAAATAATTTTTTTTTATTTTAAAATTGGCATGAGCTTGAAAAAAATAAAATCTGTCTCAGTGGTGAAAATAAAGTTATACAGGAATGAAATTACCTATACGTACGGCAAACAAAACATGATAAATTCGTTTGCTTTGTACAAAACGAAATGGAGAATTTAATTACTGTGAGCACAAATACCATTTCATACATTTTATGTATATCATTTAAGTATAAAGCTTAAATTAAGTGAAAAATTTAATAACTTTGTGTTTGTGAATTAAAATGACACAAGTAATTTTTAAATAAAATTCAGCGTTTGATATTGAAATAAAGCAACATATGTAGAAAAAGCAATTTGTTGTGTTAAAATTACATTTATCAGTTTTTATTCCAATTTTATACTGAAAAGTACTTTGCTGAAAGTAGAGATCAATTTGGGGCAGTTTGATAAAATAATCAACAGAATAAACATTATTCCTAGAATATTTTGATATTTGGATGCATTACAAATGCGCGCCATCAATATAGTACAAAGAATAAGTGCAGCACTTCGCTAGGATTTTACTGTATATTAAATTTTTATTACATATTGGCGACATTTCGTCCACGGTTGCACAGCACATTTTCAGGGCTGTAGACTTTCAAAACGCCTGACTGCTTTCCTTCTACAAAAGACAGTTACCTACTCTACAATCATCCGGTGTGTGTAGATTTCGCTGCGCGTGTGGGAAACCCTACATCGGTTAAACGAAGTGGCCGATTAACGTTCGAGTTTCCGAACGCTGCGCTCGACTAAAGCATCTAGTCGGTTCGGCCCTTGCGGAGTATAAATCAAAACAGTGTCCATTTTTACAACACGACAAACCTTGCGCTTTCGTCTAGCAGCCGCATCCCGAATGTATTGAAATTCTTAAAAATACTAATAGTTTTAACTGCGATCACTTCAGCACAATACTAATAAACTACTGTTGACCCGACTACAACCTTCCCGCTAATCACACGCAGATGAGTCACCCTACCCTTATTAACGCGGACCCTGCACTTTTCTCGTTAGCAGCAGCAGAATCCGTAACCCTGAAGATGTTCCATGCAACCGTGAACGAAACGGTGTCAATATCAGTATCGACGATGCGGTTCCAACCCTGAAGCTGGGCGCGAAAACATATAACTTGGTTTACTTTTTATGTTTTTAAAAGTATTGTTCATCAGCATTGGCATTCTAGGTCCAACAGTTACTATATAATTAATTTAAAAAAAAAAAAAGAAAACCGACTTCAAATAAAAACACAAAAGTGACATAAGTTAACTAAAAAGCAAAAAATAAATGTTTTTTATACAACAGTTTAATACTTATTTGTTGTTCCGTTTAATGTAATTAAGAAATTGTTGTTTATTATATAATTATTAATTGTTTTTTAATTTTTAAGTCGGTGCCAAGTAAAACATAAAAATTCGAATCTAATTTGTTATTGTAGCAAGGTATATAATTTTTATGTTTTACTTGGCACCGACTTAAAAATTTGGATGTTCTACATTTTAAAAATTTTTGAAATTTTTAAGAATTTTTGAAAATTCTCAATATTTTCAAATGTAGAAGTGGAACATTATAAAATAACTTATAACTAAAATTTTGTAAATGTGGAAGGCTGTAAATTTTTTTTTCGAAATCAAAAATTCTGTACAAGGCGCTTCGTAATCAGCCTTTAGGTCCCGCTGTTGGGCTCTGGCACTCTTCTCTGCCACGTGGAATACGGGGGACCTATAGCTTAACGTCGAAACCGAACGACTAAATACCAGAGAATGTTTCAGGCATTAAGACTTGGGGAATGTGATTGACAGGTTGCGGCATTGAGTTTTATTGCTGCATGGGTTCGGCGGAGAATCGAACCCCAGACCTTTTGCGTTAGAGGCTGAGCGACCAACCTCTGAGCTACACAAGGCGCTTATGGAGAAGCAGTTTCCCAGGACAGTAAAATTAATAATTAAATACACAATGCGTGTTATTTTCATTAAAATTCAAAACAAAATTTTAATATTTTTCAAAACATTTAAAAATTTTATTTTCGAAATTTTGCAACTTGGAAAATATCGATTTTTGTAATGTACTGTAAGTGGGAACATTTGAAAGTTTCATAAATTATTCTAATTTTTCATATTTCTGATAATTTTTAAATTATTTCAAATTTTTAAAGACTGAAAATGTATTGAAACTTTTTATTTTCAATATCTTTGAAAATTTGAAAAACTTTAAATATGGGAATATTTCAAAATTATCTTTAAACTTTTGAAAATTTTATAGAAATGTAGAATGTTTTGAAAGTCTTAAAAATTCATCGATACTGTTTTGAAGTTTTAGAAAATTTTAAATAATTTAGACAGTTTTAGTATTATCCAATTGCACACCATAATCGTGCAGGTAAGCGACCAAAATGAAAAAAAACATTCTCCCTGAAAACTTCCTATTGTATATTAAACACTTTCATACCGAGTTTAGAGCCGAAATTCGTACAATTTTGAAATAATGAAAAATCGACGATGAGGCGACAGAGGTAGGAAGATCGCGCTTGCGCGGATCAGTTATTATACATGCGTAGAATTTACGGCTCTTTTCGAGCGCGTCTTTTTTGAACTGTAGCACTTCTCCCACACCCTCATTTTTTGACGGACCAACATCATTTTGTTGCTGTTTAATGCGAGTGCAATTACCAATATGTTTATCCTAAATTGGTCTTATTGCTGTACAAACAGCCACAGACAGACACAAACACATAAAATACTGAAGTTTTCCCTTTATCAGTTAACAGTCTCCCAACGCTTTTGAAAATGCTTATCAAAATGTTTGCCATAAAAGGGGCATAACTGGTACATCCTTGAATAAGCCCAAAGGCAAACAACTCCGATAAAAGATTACTTTTGCTTTAAATTGTAGCCTACCAATACAAAGGTAAAATGTGAAAATTTCATTCCCTAGTACCATAAAAATTAATTATAATTCCTAAGTAATTCTGCTTTTTCTCGCAAATTTCTGAATTTGCTCTAACTAAAAGTTTGAAACAACTTTAAATTTACTCTTCTAGAATAGCAAAATCATCTTTACACTCTTTGTGTAAGTTCGGCAATTATAAAAGTAGAGCATCATTCTATAGATTAATTATTCCTTAAGCCGAACGAGTGTTTAACTAGTTCTCAATAGAATTTTCTTGAAATTCCTCCGCGTTGAAAACGTCTGGCACCGGAGTCATAGAGCAATAGCATTCCTTTAAAATCGCAGAGCACAAAAGGCAGCACGCGAGTCAATGGCTTTGATATAAAATACGGACCGCTGAGTGCTTAAGAAAGAAAGCGCTTTTAATGCATTTAGTTCAACGGATGTAGGTTACAACGAGGAATCCATTTCTTCCAATATGGTATAGTAAGTAGCCGGAAGTAAACTTTCCAGTGGCTCCCCCCGTTGAGATCAAAGCTTACCCGATACCTTTTGAATAAAATACAATAGTTATTCTCGAAGTTCCATAAAGTTATTTCTAATGCTATCGGGGATTGCATTCTTAAACTAAGACAGGAGGTAATTTTTAACGAATTTTTTCATTTGTTAAAAAAAACTTCAACCTGAAACCTTTAGAAGTTTAAGTTATTATAAAACGTTCGCTTTTGTTAACTTGGTCAAAAGCTCTCAGGAAACATAAAACTTTCTTCCTCGAAGGGTAAATATTGCCGTTGTATCTCGTCCTGAGATATAAATGCGTTCACTGTAATAGTAATATGTCGCAACCTTTTGTGGTAAACGTAAGCTCGCCCTGAAAGAAATGGTTATGATCGCCCTTTTTGCCCTGCCTTTTTACTTTACTTGATATATAAGAAGCTGCCAGTCTGCTAAAGACGTTCCTATTTACTAAATTGCAATAACCTCCATAACAGAATTAGAGTTCCTTAATTAAGGATAAAAGCAATGGACGGGTTTTTCTGTGCCTTTAACCACGAGAATTTTTTTGAGACGGAGTTTTATGAATTTTTTCTGTATTCTTTGTATCAACAATTGTAATATTGTGCGCTTAGATGCAACAAAAGAGCTATTTTTCAGCGTTTATCAAATAATTTAGTTTATAAGAGATGTATTTGTGGCAAAAAATTGATTCATTATTTTCAAAAAAAGATTTCTTAGAATTAAAAAAAACGAAAAAAATCAATTCGTCGTCGTAGAGAATAAAACTTTATTCTACATCGTTAGGCCAGTTAAAGGCTGACATTCTAAAGATGTTTGACTGAAGCTCAATTTTATAAATTTAATTATTTAATAAATTTAATTTTTTTTTCTCATTTTCAATCTTATAAGTGTTTTCTTCTTCATTTGCTCTTTATTTTTTATTTTTTGTTTTTCATTTCATTTTTATTACAATTTAATTTGTAATTATTTGCAGGTCTAAGCTGTATGCAAAATTGTATCTCTTATTTGTTGCCTGTTGGTAGCATTAATAAATAAGTATATAAATAATTTAACAAATTACTTATCACTTGTAAGCCATTTAGCTTAAACAGAAATGTTTTGTCGCCCCACGTTTTTTAAATAAAATGGCGTAATTATTCAATTTTCAAAAATTTACGGAAGACGTCACAAAGAAAAGATCAGTTAACTGGGCCATCAATCAAATTGTAGCCCATCTTAAGCTCTAAAAGCCTACAAAACTTAAAACAAGTCGTGCAGTTAATTTATGAGCAATATTTTTCTGAACATTTCCCAAATTTTAAAAATGTTTTTTCGCGGATATCATTTTTCTCAAAAATTCTGTTACAGAGTAACATTGTTTCTCGAGGGCTAGTAGATTGATTAAGGTTTCAAAAATAGAAAGCGTTAGATTTGCTCTATGATCTTCTGTCAGAATCACTTAATAGAGTTTGAACAAAAAATACTACCAAAAAAGTATGTTCAATTGTCGCTTCCGGCTTTGAATATCTTTTAAAAGCTTATCTTGTAGATGAGTTTTTATATAATCCCAAGGCGTAAGTACGGGAAGTATGATGCGTAATTCACCCACACACAGACAATCATTTAAAAAAAATCACTTTCGTGAGTTTCCGCAGGTCCAAAACATGTATTTCCGTCAAAATTACAGAATCAAAAGTTTTCATAAGCTACATACTTTCCTGTACTGAAAGTTTAGGGAAGTAAAAAATTTCGAACTGAAGTTAAGATATTTTAATGTTAAAATTTAGAAATTATAGCAAATTAATTTAAACTAACGAAACCCGTGGTCTACGCCCTATGATGTTGCATTAGCAAAATGTAAAAAAAATAATAAATACGCAGCGTCAAGATGTTAGCCATGATCTTATTGCGCTCAGCAATATTTTATATTTTCAAATATGCAAGGAGTTGCAATTATGAAGATGCTTTCTGTAAATTTGTTTGTTTCCTGAAATAATAAGCGCGCATGGATTGCACCGTTTATCTTTTTTTGTCTGTATGTATTAAATTCTGTATAAGAAGATAGGAGCATAGTGTAGATAGAAGTAAAAATACAATCCTAATGTATTTAATTATAAAAGCGAGAGCATTAATAATTCTTAACTTTTATTATTATTATCCTACAGAGCACAATTTAATAAACAATAACGTAAATTCATAAGACAGTTGCATTGGGACCCGCGACTGAACAAGAACTAGTTGAAAGCATTTTTTTAGTAATAAAAGCAAATGTAATGAAAATAAGCCTAAGAAGTCAATAGAAAAAAATATGTGAAACAGTAAAGACCTTCCCGTCAGTATTTGCCGATTCCCGCGCTGTTTCTTCCTCGTAGTTTGTTTTCGTAATGACACTATCACAAATTATGTTCCAATAATAAGAACAAACAGTATAAACCCAGTTTTCATATTTGCATCGAAACCTCTATTGGGCCGCTGTATATACGACTATGCGCCTTATATAATTGACTCGTATAAATGCGGATTCTATTAGCGGGGCTCGGCAGCAGTCAAAGTTGAGGCAGGTGAATGGGATCCGGATTTAATATAGATTAGACAACAAAATAGGAATGTAAGATTTTTAAATTATTTTACATTATCTGGTTAGTACAAATCAAAGCTTAACTGAAGATCTACAGTTATATAAAAATGTGTTGTTGTGTCACTGAAACTGTAAACTTTATTTAAACGCAAATTAGTTAATTTTAGGCTAAAACTCACCAATTAATTAAATTTTGAATAATACATTTCAAGTAAATCAAAATTCTGTATTCATAAACCTTTTTATACCAAGTGAATTACTGAAGTTTTTTCTTCCGATTTAAACTATTTAGAAACAGAAACTAATTTCGTATTTCAACTCTTATAACTTTCACTCTAAATCAGTGTGCTACAGCAAAAAAGTGTAATTTAACAGCACGTTTTACATCCACCATAAATATTCCAAAAGAACTTAAACCGTCATGTAAGTCCCAACCTTCTAAAATAACTTGAGCATTGAATTCAAGTTTACAATTGTAAAAACGTCAAAGAAATTTAATTGCGCAGATGGTGCGGTTCATACACTCACAGCATAAAATATTGCAACATTAACAAGAGGGTAAAACAATAGACAGTTAAAATGACCAATAAAATGAACCCTCCAATAGAACAGAGTGTAGCAGACCAGGCTTAAATGTTTTTGATGCCATGTTCGAGCGTGAGTCGGACTCGGTCTCTCGGTAGTTAATATGACAATTAAATAAGTACATCTAGTTGTACTGCAATTGAATCAGGCGCCGAGCAACTGTTACGTACCATGAGAACGAGGAAGGGCTTACTTCTTGTTCTTTGGCTTCTGCTGCTATAAAACGAGCTTTTTAAACGGCGACGTTTATGGTATAAACTTAACGAGGGGATTTGTTCAAAAATGAAGCTTAAAGGGCTGTCGAGCAGGTACAATCATGAAAAGGATTCATAAATCTACATTTAAACTGTCAAAAGACCACAAATCAATACAGTATACGAGCACATGCAGTTTTAGAAATGCAGATTTTGTCGACAAATCCCTCGAGTCCGCTTTGGTTTCCTAACGCCTACTATTTGTATGTATCAAAGGGAAACACTGCAAGGGATTTGACTTTGTACACTGTAGGATGAACGTTGTTGATGACAATCGGCTTATAATATCTAAAACTTTATAAATACAATACCAAATCTTCAAGAAATTAACATTCTTTGTGGTCAAGAACAACAATTTGGTTATTTGTTATTTCTGTTACAACAGACCCATAGTAGTAATGCTTGGGGCTGTAATAGTGGAAGTTTGTTTCTATCTGTACCTAATTAAAGCAAATGTTGAAAATTTGACTTTGTTTATTTGTAATATGTTTCTTGCCGTTTACCAAAAAAAAGCACATTAAATTTTAAACATGGACGTCTTAACTAAAAATAAAAAGGAGAAAATGGTTAGTAATTTGAAAAATTGTATATATTTTTTGCTGTTTCTCGGTTTTATTATATAGCCGCTAAATAACTATGTATTTACAAATTTTGTAATTATTAAAAGCCAAAAGACAGCAGCAAAATTTCGTTAGGATCAAAAAATACTCAGAATTACTCAGTGCTACAGGAAAACCAAGTCTTTCGCAAATAAAAGTTCGTTTGGAATAATCCCATAGAACCCGCCAAACACTTTAAATTTTATTAAAACCGTAAACTTAAACTTCACCGTACGTGCTGAATTTAATGTGAACTATTGAGAAATCACTGTTCGTCCGTATTAATATTCAGAGATCAATAACCTAATTTGTTTATAAATAACTATGCAGAATATCACTGGTTCTTACAAAAACAGTACTTAGAATGAACGTATATATTGCAATTTCAAAATGTGGTTTCCGAAAAATTAAATGAGTTTTTACTAATTACTATCGTCTTTTTTTAAAATTAGAACACTTATCTTAGCGTCTTCTTATTAGGACATTCCTCGCTCTAGCAAAACGCTGAGTGTCCAACCTCTATTTCGCTCTGCTGGCCTCTCGAGCAACAACAAATACTCGCCCTTA
The DNA here is from genome assembly GCA_958336395.1 of Ctenicera cuprea. NCBI lineage: Eukaryota > Metazoa > Arthropoda > Insecta > Coleoptera > Elateridae > Ctenicera > Ctenicera cuprea. The sequence goes on from OY284487.1 coordinate 62,311,303, forward strand.
ATCCGAATCTTCTTCTGATCTGTTTTATATTATTTCCAACTTGCTTTTACCACCATCACAAACGAAGAAACTTTCTCGATCGCCTTTTACTTGTTATACTTCTGTACTTTTCACAATTCGTAGATAATCACTTATATCTTCTTCTTTTATATTTAAACTCAGTTTACATTACGTTTTAAACTCGTTCTTTCTGTTTTCATCCAGAGGATATCAAATTCTCTGTCTTTTTTTTAAAGACGAGCCGTAACTTACTAAACAAATTTTCCATTCTTTTGTCTTTTTCTTGATTCCCATTTTTTTGAACAAACAAATAAATCTCATGTCCATGAGCATTCTTTAATACGTTTGTGACATTTGACACTGACATCCAAATTGACATTTATCGACGCACAAATCAAGTAACTCTAAAACTTCTTACAAAATAAACCTTTTGAACAATTCTAAACTAAATTATAATTACAATTAACATAAATAAATTTCGTATCAATCTGTTGTGTTTTTCTTTTCTTTCAGTAAATACAAACCATATGAAAAATAACAATTATTAGAATTTATAACAAGAATTATATCAAAAATACGCAACCCTGATTTTAAAAGTTACAAAATCAAAATCTTACATAAATCTCCAATAACAAATAGAATTGCAGCAAGTATTTCAAAAATTGCTTTCCAGGAACTACAAAACTCCAGTCAAAACATACACCTCCAAATATCATAGCAATATCAACAATACATCTAAATGTGAGCTCTGGTGATTATAATACGAGGTGTGGCTGGATTGTACCGAACTGGTGCGAAAATATGGTTTATTAGAAACGTTTTCTTACATAACTCTTATCATCTTTAATATACTCCCCTCCCCTATCTATACACCGCTGCATACGAATCTTCCATTGGTCGAAGCAGTGCTGCAGCTGATCAGCTGACAGCCTCTTCAGCAAGTCTGTTTATTGTTTTCACCTCCTCCACAGATATGGGTTCCCTTCAACGCGGTTTTTGTTTTTGGCGCGTTGTTTTGATGCAGAATTCACGAGTCGTTCCTCCACAACTACGGCCGTTTCTTCCTAACTCGTTCTCTCAGTTTGGTCAAGACTTCGATGTAGTATTGTCGATTAATCGTCTGACCCCGAACCACCCACTCGACCATAATCACGCCCCTGATAAAAACGATCATCATCGACTTTAGTTTCGACTTGCTCATTCGCGCTTTTTTTCATTTTCGGCAAAGTGGGAGTCTTCCACTGCATTGATTGTTTTGTTGTTTCTAAGTCATACTGGGGGGGCTGGTTCAAGGAAAACAATCTTACCCTCGGCTTTCCGATACGACACCTACCGTGCGTACGGTTTTTTTTAAATAACCACACATTCTAATTTACAAAAGAAGCCCCGAATAAAAGTTTAAAGGCTGTAGCGATCAACTTTATCACAAATTCAAAGTTCCCGAGATATTAATTTAAGATTTAGATATTTACACAAAGCCGTGAAAAATTAAGAAAACCTATTTACCTGCCGGGTTGTGCTGAAACTTGCTTCCAACTCTGCGCTCAACAAAGAAATATTTATAGTTTTATGAAATTTTGAGAAGTGTTGAGTTCTTGGAGCTTCGCATCATTATTAACAAAACAAGAATATTATAATAGTTAGGGTCAACAGACAAAAACGTCGTATGTACAGTGAAATGCAGATACATTTGTATATAGTTAAAAGATAGAGTTATCACTTTCTTGCAGACAGTAACCCACATGATGGGTACTTTAACTTTGTAAAAATTTAATTTGCCCAATTGGGTTTAATACTAGCTCAAATCTTTTACTATCTACAAAACTGAAACAATAATTGTATTTTCTTTATCTATTATTTAACGTGAACATTCGGGGCACTAGGGGCGAGTGACTCAGATACAGGAACTACCTCCGACTTCCAAGATTTTCTTAATTATACATTCAAAGTCTGGCCTGAACTTGAAGTCAGCGTTGACGTTGCCGGTGCAAAATTTTCGGTTTAAAAATTGTTGAAAAAAATTATGTTTATTTCCGTTTATTTATTCCTCCCTTCTAATATTTAAATTTTTAGGGCAACACAATCTCAGTGGCGACCTTTCAGTCGTTCTCGCCAAATTATTATTATGTACAAAAATACGTCGCAAAAATGTCTTGATTTGTAGTGCGTAATCCTTCATCAAATTTCTGAAGAAAATTGTTTTAATAGAAACATTCTTTATTATCTTGTAATATTGGTCAAATAACTATTAGGTTTTAGCATAATTCCCTCCTTCATTACTTCAAATCTCCACAAGCTCCATCAATATCAAAGTAAGTTTGCTTTAGTAGTCCAGAGATTCAACATTACTTTTCTGACGGCTTCGCAACAATTTTCCCCAACGTGTTCCTTACTAATGTAACTGGGAGGTGTAATAGAACTTTAGCCCTCTTGGCATTAGTATTTCAACCCAAGTAATCGTCGTATCGTTCGCAAACTACGGAAACTACTTCATTTACGTGAAATTGGCCTCTGAAATAGTGGTAAGTGCCTACCTTTGTTAATTTCCTTAACACACTCAATTTTATCACGATTTTGCACAGCTTTATTGAAGTTTAATCGTTAAAAAAATTCTATTGGTATCCTGAGGCAACGATCTATAATTAATACTTTATTTTCAATAAGTGGGCTGTAAGTATACACAGTAAGTCATACACTATCAATATTTAAAAGTATTCGGTATTCTAGGCACAGTTACTCCCACGAGACAGGGGTGGAGCGGCCCCAAGGCCCTTGTGAAATATTGATCATGCCCTCCCTGTCCTATACGTGCCTGTTACGCCCATGTACAGCTTTGACATGATCATCAAGCACAGAATAAGTTCATAAATTCCCATGACGTATTCCGCAAGGAATAACATGACATTATTCACCGCTTTCCTATTTATCACTAAAAAATAAGCAAAGAAGTCGAAGTAATTCGAAATCGTTTTGCGGCTCGCCCTGAATTCTCATTACACATTTAACGAAATCCGCGAATGCAAAATTAAGACATTAATAAGGAGTAATAGCAGTTTTGTAGCAGCATCAGTATTCAGAGGAGCTTTCGTTGCCAAGATCTGAGCTCTGGCTAAGATCGCACCCCCAGGGAGCCAAATAATGCACCGCGTTAGACGCAGGGGTGCATTTTTTATTGACGACGCTCAAGCAAGAATAAATATTGTCTTAGTGGAGTGCATTTTTCACTTTAGTGGTTTGGCTGCTCTCGGAATTAAAGCGTTTCAAACTTAGGGGTCGATTTTTATTAGTTTCACTCCGTTTGAGTGCAAGCGAGAATGTTTTCTTTCCTTATTAAATGTTTTCGCTGCCTTAAACATAAAATCATTAAAACTGTAGATTTGATGGCGTCTTCTGTATAATAACAGGAATGTGGCAACCATAGGCCTTAACCGTAAAGCTGTTTTCATTGTAAACAACTAGGGCACAAGCGGATTCTGTAATACACGGAAGTTGTAATTAAGCACTCTGGCATCACTAGGTTAAAATAATGTAGTGTAATTCTCTGTAACTTAGTGATATTGCATTAGAATAGAACATACTAACGATTTGTTCCCTAAAGCTCTGTTAATTGTGTCTCCTGTAAACTAGAGCAGTCAGTATAGATGAAACCATGGAAAAATTATTAAATTACACGCACCTCACCAACGATTTATTACTTCTTGTATATTAACGGTCATGGGAAAAACAAAAATTAGAACGTTAATATACGAAGTCAACGTGGCCTTGCTTGCTTGCATGAAGCTGGAGGAAATGAGGTGCATCTTAGATTAGACTCAGGAAACAATGAAAACAGAGAAATAGTGAAGCTAAAAAGCAGTCGGGCAACCGCCTAAGGGACATTCCTGGTATTTATCGAAATTTCTAAAATATTTCAAAAATTCTTAGATATTTTTTACATTTTTAACAATTTTATGCAAGTTTAGATAACGCTTTTATTTTTGAAATATCTCTAATTTCGTAGTTTATACCGGATGTTTATTAAAAAATAAAAAATTTTTGTTTTTTTGTTTAAGGAAAATTGATCAAATTTTGGGACTATGAAAATCTTTCAACATATTAAAAAAATTTGTAATGTTTTAAAAATGATTTAAAATTTCGAAATCAAAAATTATTTTAACTGCTGTAAATTTAAAAAATGTACTGATTTTTGAAATTTAAAGAAATTAAAATGTTTGGAAATTTTGAAAAAACCAAAATTACGGAGATTTCATCCTAATTGCAAGCAAATCATACCAATTTTAAATCAGAAAATTTGAAGAAACTAAAATGGATGGAGGTGAGTGCGGAGTGATGGGGAGTCGCGTTTACTCAAATCGGCTACTCGGCGTGCGTAGAATACGAATTTAAGGTTCTTCCTCGAGCGCCTCTACTTCGGTGTAGAGCACCCCTCCCCTCCCTTTTTTTGGCGGACCAACCTTATTTTCTTGCGGTGTCATCCGACTGCAGTTAGCAATCTTTGAGCCAAATTTAAATTTCTTGCGTTAATGCGTCTAGACTGTTAAATTTATGCAGACACACAGACAGATACAGCTTCCGCTTTATCGGTCTCCCAAGCCATAAAACCTGCTTGGTGTTTAAAATGTTTGACATAAAATCACCTTTTTTAGGCGTAACTCGAATATCGGATAGTAAGCCCAAACTGAAAAAAAAAATTTGAACGAACGTATTTGCTCCAAATACTACATGACAATCACAATACCTTTTCCCTATTGCTATAGTTCGTATAGCGAGGAATGTAAAAATGAAAATCTTAAGGAAAAATTAAAATTGAAACGAAAGAAATAGAAAAAGTTAAAATCTTGTGCCTTTTTTGGTATTTTACGGGAAACTATTGGAGAATTCAATCGAAACATGCAAAAACGAAAGTCAAAATTCGGAAAATAAATAGGGAAAAAAATAAAGTGCACCTTAGAACTACCTGAAAATGCACACAATCGTATAATATTAACACACAGTGAAAGCTAAGTAAACAAGTAACATAACATTTGAGAAAGGATGCCAAATATATTAGTGAAACATTTTATTTGGACTATTCTGTACTTTAGATATTGTCAAAAATTGCGTTGCCTGTATTTAACTACAATTTGTTTTTTATTTCTTGAACAAAATATTTTTCACTTCTTTTCCATTTTTTTGAAAATTTTCCAGCCTAGTGACATTGTGCTTCTATAGGGCTACTGTATGTAATTGCAGAGGTGAGACTGGTTTTGTTTTTGATAGAAAACTGTGGGGTAAATGCAACGTTTTTTTCGAGAATTTTTAGGTCTAGTGACGGTCACTGCGATTGTTTGAAAATTTTGACCTTGACGCCTTATATGTCAAAAGCAAGTTGCTAGGCTGGTAGAAACTTTAACTTTTTTAATAGCCGTAAAGAAACACTAATACTGTTTACAAGAATTTTTGAAAGAACCGAATAAACAATTTTTGTCAGAAAAAATTTGGTTTGTAACGTTAAGCTCATATTTAAACCAAAGCACCTCCGTACCAGGTAACTATTATTTAGCACGCGATGCAATTACAAAATCATCCTTTAGGCGCCGCCACTAAACATAAAAACAGCTTTACTTAAGTATTGTTGAAATTAATTTCTAGTGTAATGGAGTGTGATTTAACCATGCAACCTTATACTTTGTGACTGGGGCTACAACGTTGACCATAAATATTTTTAATCGCATGGTAAGAATTAATTTTTGAACTATAGGGCAGTCAAGGTTCTGTGCTCATTTGTAAGGAGAAAGCAAGAAAAAGCGTGCTATACTTCAATATAAACGCGTTAAAAAACGAAGCTTAAATTCGTATTCTACGCATGACAAATAGCAGATCTTTCTTTTACCATTTTCAAAAGTTTCAAAACATTGAAAATTTTTAAGAATGTTCACCTTTTAAAATGATCTAAATTTTCATAAATTGTTAATAACGCAAGATTTCAAAAAAAAGTATTTTAAAAAATATCAACTTATCCGAGCAAGACCTAGTAGTAGTTGTCCGACAGATTTTTAGGTACAGAACCAGTAACAATGTTCTGTATTTGCTTCTTGTAATTCATTTTATATTAACAAATATTAAACATTAAAAACAGCACGGCGTTATACTGTCACGAAGCAGAAAAGTCTTTTAAACTATTTTGCATATTTTGGAACTATTTGTGTGTAACACAACGTGGCAACCTTATTAAGAAAGTAAGCTATAAAATTCTTTATTATTTATAAAAAATACTATTAGTACATGTGTTTTTTCAAGGACAAGCGGAATATAACTTAATGTGTGTTATTGATACATGGACCATGTGATGGGTAGGGTTTTAGCAAATCTTTATAACCAAGCGCGAGTTTAAATGTTCCAGTTAGAGTTCTAACTTATCATCACCGAAAAGCCTCTTGTGACTTTTCTAAAAAATAAAACTTGTTTCTTTTTGTCGTAGAAATCTTTTTAAATAAAGTAATATTTTCAAAAGTTGTTTTTTGATTACAAGTTACCTATTAAATTATTGTATTATTTGGTTATTGTGTAGAACAGAGGATGGTTTGTACATCGATAGAACTTTGGCTGTGCCTGCTCAGTTCTGAGACTTTTGTGAATTTTCCAATCATTTCCAATAATTAAATTTGAAAAATTCAAATCCCCGTGTATCGCTTTCTGTACACAAAAATTGTTTGTTTTATAAATAAAAAAAGTTTTAGTATAATACCTAATCTCTATAATTTTCAAGCGGCAGGAGGTTGCTCCAAGGCTACATTAGTTCTAAAAAAAACTACGCCACTACGGAAGATACTCTTCTCAAGGATAAAAATCCGTAATCATCTTAACCTAAAGAGAGTGTTGACTTTCTGATCTTTAAAAAGATACAAAATTCATTAATCTGAGCTTAAATAGGAAACATGTATTGAATATTTTTGATGATGACATAGATATTTATCTGCCTGAAGACAATGGGCTCGCTTCTTCTTTTGGTTATTAAAAAAAGAGTTCACAATGAGGGCACAACTCAACACGATACATAAAAGTGATAAAATTAATGAACCGCTTTTATTAACACCAAGGAACTTTATCGAAAAATAGACGTCCACCATCTTAATAGAGTACGTCTTGAATGGTTCGTTAATTAAGTAATTAAAATTTAATTATTTTATAAAGAGACGCTCGATTATTCCTATAAATTTACCAATTTAACTTTTAAGATTTTATCAAAAAACTTTTGAAAGGTGTAGTGGGTTTAAAGTTAGATGGAAATGGCTCTTTTAAAAGTCGATCTCAAATTGTTCGGAAGAGAAATATTTATGTGCGCCATTAAATATTTTGTCAAAATTAAACTTTTCCAACATTCTTAAAGAAAAAAAAGCTATATATCAGGAAACTTGTTGGACAGAGACAGCCCCCCTTCGTGTTCTTTCGTACTGACTCGACCACATTTTTCCGTTTCCGGTCCATTTAAACGTCATAGAATAGGGATGAATCACAAGTGCTCCAGATTTTACAAATAAAATTCAAACCTGGACTTCACTTATGCAATTCTTATGCGATATATTTCAGTTTTTGTAGCCGCTCTTTCCTATTATCATATGACGTTATTCTTGGCAATGGATGCACTAGAAAACTGAAGGTATCAATCTGCAAGCAAATTTTTCAATAATATAATGTTATTTAAAGTATTTTCAAGTTACATACTCCCATATTTTACAAACTGACTCATTTTATCGAGTCTTGATTTTATACTGTAATCGCTATGTTTTGTTACAACTATAGTCCGGATTTCTAGTCTAGTATTTATTCAGTATTAAAATTATGGCGCATATATTAAATTGTAAACGAATTATTTACGAACTTAAAATGGTAATACATCCATATGTTTGACCTTATGCTAGATAGTTATTATTTATTTGGTCAGCTGGAATTAATGCTTGTGTTAAATAAAATAAAACAGGGTTCATAAGCGTAGAATATGAATGGTCCTGAGTTTTAAAAGTACTTCACGAAACAATTCTATGAAACCGCAAAAATATATTTGTTTATTTAAAATGTAAAATAGCAACCACGAATTAATGAAAATAGAACGTGTAAATTAATTGATACAACGCGAAAGCAAACTTTGAACTATAAGGGACGGAAAACCAGTGTTGAATAACAAACTTAAGAATTGCAGTACACAACAACAACTTTTTCTAAATACCTATCCGAAGAATTAGTTCTCTTTTCCAATACGTTTTACATATAACTGAATGGATTGTAGTACGCACATGGTTTTTGTTTACTTATTAATTTAAAAAAAAAATTTGCCCTTCTGCGACTATAAGTCCGGTCTTTGGCTTACAACATTTAAAACACTCAAGTAGACCAAAAATTCATCGGGAAAAGAAGATTGGTATCATATTTACTTATATATGTAAAATTTGCCTAAAAAAATACATATGCGAATATTGCTACAGTGCTTCGTAAACTCGAAAAATTGTTTAAATTTTAATAACAAGCAACAACTCTTGGTGTGAACGTTATGATATAAAACGCTTTTAAAAATACAAAAAGAAAAAAATTACAAAGTATGAGAAAGTCCAAGCGAAGATCTCAGTTTTTATAATGTCCCGAGAAAATTCAGCCTCAATTTTTAATAATTCGTTCTTTCTTCTGAATTTTTACTCATAAAGTACAGAATTACAAAAATCGCGAATCATTTATTAAAATAATAAAGATACTTTTCAATTAAAAAAAATGGTCAACGTTTTTCTCAATATCTGTTAATAGGATTAAATTTAGAACTACATCGGACAAACTGGTCGTTCCATTGAGGTAAGATTACAAGAGCACAAAGTTGATTTCAACCAAAAACGCATCACAAAATCTGCATTTTGAGTACCTTGTTACTTCGCTCGTACGTGAAGCAATTGAAATTGAGAAACAACCTAGCAACATAAACAGAGAGAATGTTTTTATACTCAGTAAAGCTTGCACTCCAGTAGTTCATCCTCTAAGGACTCGTAAACACCATTAGTCTTACGATCACGCTCCACCGGATCCGCCTGTGCCCAACGGTGACGGCCAACCAGAAGTAACCCGTTCTGCCCCACTGGCTGAAAGGGGTTTAAATAGCTCCGCATCCCGAATTTGTATTCAGTGCTCATATCACTCTGAAGATGCAAGCGAGCTGCAATGTCTTCGAAACGTTAGTTTGCATAAGCCGATAAAGTATTCTTGTCCTGACAATCAAGATACATTAAGATCTAAGCACGGTCCTGCTTAGGCAAGCAAGGCCCACGAACAACTATGGCTCAAATTTTTAGAGCAAATGCTTGTAAGGGCAGACAAGCTACAGGTCGGTCCTTACCTGATTATGCTGGGTGTAATCCCCAAATGATGACGCGGTCTAACATTTTTTTACAAACCTTACACGTATTTTCATTTCATTTTATCCTGCTGAATTTAAACTCACTTTTGTAGAGTTTTTAATAATTTGATTCGCGTTATAACAGCTTTAAATTTATAAAATCTCATTTAATAATTTCATTCATTTAAAATGTTTTGTCAATTTTTGAATTTCGAACTTTTGACGATTTTTTCGTTTTTAGCCATAGGGTGTTGCAAAATTACAGCAAACAACTTCGGGTAGTGGTTTTAGTTGAAGAGGAAAAGTTCCCAGGAACTAACGTCCTAAATTGCTTCCTTACATAGTTTTAGCCTTCTGATATAGAACAGTTTAATCAGGTTTTAATTAATATTTCCGCCAAAAATTAAGATATTTGATTCAAATTTTGAGTGGGATTTCATGAGTGATTATTTAAAATTACATTTGTTGACGTTTAAATTCATCAACCAGGAGCCTAGATGTGGAGTATATGCTCATTGTATCTCTTAAGGTAGTTTTTGCACACTTAAAGTTTTCCTTTTTCTTGAAAAATTATTCTTTATACAAAAGTGTACCGAAAAGCTACTTAAATGTCGCTGGATCCAACAGCTATTGAGATAATTTAATTGTTGGGAAAAGTGAAGTTGCAATGAAGGTCTCGTTGTATTTAATAGCGGAAATAATTTTAAGAAACTTTAAGGACTAGTTCTAAACATTAAAGGAAGAAAAAGATTTTATAAACATGGGTCTGGAAGGAGAGCGGCCGTAGCTCAGTGGTAAGCGCGCCAACGCAGCGGCTTCGGGTTCCAGCGAGGTGGATTTTTCGTCAGGAAAACCTCTCTGGAGAAGAAGTGCATGCACTTCCTGTGGTTCGGAGCTCACGTTAAACTGTAGGTTCCTTATGTCTGTCTGTGCAAATTATTTATATCCGCGCACCTGCAAACACAAATATAGGAGAGAGGTGGCCAACGACCTGACTAAGGTATGGCACTATAAGAAAAAGGGTCTGGAATAGCTTCCTTAAAAAGTTTTAAGTTACAGCATGCAAAAGAGAACAGTATGAAAGATTGGAAAATGTTTCCTCTTCGCAACCTGTAACTCAGTAAGGAAACGTTGCTATGCCCATGTTTATTGGCGGTTTATTTACTGTTTTGATGTGCAGAAATTGTTTGTATGTATTTTTTTATTTAAAAAAATATCTACTCTAAAATTTTGATTTAAGTGTACCACCATAAAGTATTTTTAGCGCTGATTTGAAATAACTATAAATATATAGGGTGTTCCATTTAAAAAACAAAATTTATATGCCGTTGTGCAAAAACAGTAGTCGTTGTTTGATATTGACATACGGCATTTTGTGCTATACATTCTCCCATTTAAAACAAAAACAAAGTTTATTTCGATATCTTTATTAATAACAAAGCCACAGGCTGTAAAGCGATTTACGAACACCTAGTATAGTGAACAAAAACGCTTTGGAATGAATGGTTACCCTCCAATAGTTCGTTAAGTTTCGCAGTGGGATACCCTTGCTCAAAAAATGTTTAGAAAATGTTAGGTTAGTTCAAGAAGCACTTTATTTCATGTTTTTCAATAGGAAAAGTTTTTATGTCTTAAATAATTTTAAATAGATATTTTAAAGTTTTTGGCAACTTTCATTAATTTACTTTCCCATACCTTCGGTAAAGGGAAGTATTGATTTATTGCAAATTTTCTAAATCTAGATTTTAATGAAAATACACGTTTTGGGGCTCAAGGAATTCAAAAAGTGGTTTAAAAAAATGTCTGTTTGTGGGTGGGTAGGTGTGTGGATGTGTGACGCCTCTAAAAGCGAAAGTACCGGACTGATTTTGATAAAATTTTCAATCAAGAGGTATACATATAAAAAATTGTAGTTCTAGTTACGCTGGTAGCGTTTTTTTCTAAAACAAAATTTTGGAAGTTTGAGAGAAGAAGTTAAGGCAAATCGAAAACTTTTTTACTGAACTCTCTAGCTCTAAAATGGCGGCCGTTACAACTTTTTGAAAATCTCGACCTTAACGCCCATTTACTCAAAAAGTAGTTGTCTGATTGGAAGCAGCTACAACTTGATTGGAAGCAGCTACAACTTGTTTGATAGCCCTTTGTGATTAGTATACAATAAAGCAAAATTAATTTTGAAAATCCAAAAACGATTGCAATGGCGCTGCTTTAAAATTTAAAATTTAAAAACTACAATTCACTGCCAACACATTTTTTTAACTTTTTGAGGAGATGGAGCTTGCAATGAACTACAAACTTACTCTTTACTAATCTCTTAAATTTTACTATGACGCCTTCTAGGAATTTTTGAAAAATTTGAAATTGATTAATTATTTATTCAAAAATGCAAACGCCGAACGTTATAATCTTTTATTACTTCAATAGACTATTTGAAGTACTTTATTAGGATCAGCAAGAATTTACAATTTTCTTAAAAATTATGAAAAAGCAGTATTTTTTAATATCAAAAGCGCGGTTTCTGTCAGTTGCGTAGTTTTAACTACGCCTATCAATTAGCTCTGGTTAAATAACCTATTTTTTATTTTTTGCATATTTTTGATAACTCTTTAAATAAACCATTTATATCGATTTTTAGTCCGAAATTCGAAGCGCATCCAATTAGCTGAATGGCGAGCGGTTCCGGTTTTACCATTCTTATACGGTATGCTGCATCGTAGGGTTGCCTATATAAATTGTTTTCTGAGAAATCTAACATACGGTAAAATAAGAAAAGATAAATCTTATAGTCGGTGAACTGTACAACGTGATAATTATAAATAATTACACTTTTGCAAATAAGGTAAATTTTAATATCTAGTATGGCAAAGTCCACTCTAAGTTAACAGTTCACCTTTTCCCTGGCTGCTTTAATTTTTATGAAACATTTACTGAAATTTTTAATATTTCAAACTAAAACAGCAAGTAATGCGCTAAAGTTGTAAGAGTTTGTGAACACAAGATAGGATTTGACTAATTCTCGGCACATTTTTAAATAAGCAAAATTATGCCGGTTTATTTCATATAAGAAACACAAGTTCCACACAAATCTTTAGCTTTTCCAGTGAAGGCCGAAATCGATCAGAAAATAATATTTTATTGATGCCCAGAATTTTAAGTTAAAACAAAACTGAGCCTGTTCGTCGCTTGCAATATTTAAATTCATACTCTAATTTGTACAAATACGTATGTATTTATGCACGAAACTGCGGAATCCCTAAGAAGTAATTTTGTGAATGAAAAAGTCAATAAAGAAAATCCATTTCCAACGCAGACAGCGATTAAAATTACCACACACATACATTAAAGCAGGCTATTAAAAGTTAAATTTAAAACTCTTAAACGAGAAGTCGGGGTTCGAATCCATCAAGGAGCGTGTTATCTAAGGCCGCTGCCGCGAGATGTAAAACCTGTAATGAAACTGAGAAAAACTCAGGAAGATGGATGGCCCAATCTAAGGTTGCCACGTCACTGGCGTAGGCGGAACAAGGACCCATACATCATACTACATATATTAGAACTAGAGCATTTCCTCAATATATGTTATTTATATCTACAAGTTAAAAGGAGTAGGTCGACATGTGTTTTTGATCGTTGAGATTGTGATATGTGTAGTGTTCGCTGCATTCGAATATTTTAGAACGAAAATATCCTTTTGTTCCCCTGAATTCCTATCACCTTCCTCGGATACTCGAGAACAATTTATGACAGTTCTTGTACAACTTTTGTATTCTTTACTTGTTTAAAATAGCTTTATTGCAGTGCACACCGCAAACATTTTTGCCTCGGTTTTCTCTTCAAGAAATCTCGATTAGCTGACGCAGAATGTGGAAGCTTACAAGTATCTGACACTTGACTGATAAATCATGTTACATTGTTATGTTATATTGTTTTGTTACCGCAGAGAAATCGTACAATTTCAAAGAATAGCACAGATCAACGTTTCATCTTCTCTTAAACAAATTATTTAATGTTATATGATATTCCGCAAGCCTTCCGGGTGCGTCTTCCTAAAAAGCTTTGAAATTTGATGTTAAGTCACCTACAGCCGTTTTACCAGATCTACCGATTATTATTTGAAAACTGAACCTTTCTGTAAGCGGCAGCAAGGTGAGGGAACGTAGTAAATAAATTTTCATGTTAAATTAACTCTCTTTATTGTACCTAAAACAATGAATTTCTGCGTAAATACGAATTTCGCAAACCTATGAGAAATTTACTGGCCGATATACAAGTTATGCCTAAAAGAAAGGTACTTTTATGCCAAACATTTTTAACCTAAACATTTTTACTAATAAGCAGTTTTTGGAGCCCTGGGAGACCGATAAAACGAACGCTGCAGAAGTGTCAGTCTGTCTGTCTGTCTTTTTGCCTCTATACACTTTACAGTCCAGTCGCCTTACGCAGAAAAACAAATTTGGCTCAGAGATTGGTAATTACAATAGGATAACACCGCAAGAAAATGATGTTGGTCCGCCAAAAAAAAGGGAGGGTGCTCTTTGTCAAAATAGACGAGTAAGAAGAAGTATCTTAAATTCATATTCTACCCATGTCAAATAGCCGATCTGAGCAAACGCGATCTTCCTATCAGCCGCCATCGCCTCACTCCCATCAATTTTTTGTTTTTTCAATAATTCATTACATTCGGCTTCAAAATTGGTATGGACATGTTAAATGACAAAGGAGACAACTTTCCATTAAAAAACCTCACTGCAAGGTTTCCTTTTGGTCGTTTACCAGAACAGTGAGTAATAAACAGAAAAACGGCTATCGACAATTTATGAAATCGATTTTGAGATTTTCAGAAATAAACATTAGTTGCAACTAGAAAATACAAAATATTATAAGACCACTTTACTACTTCGAAAAATTTAGGGGTGGGGTGGGGTGCCTACTTCAAAATAGATGCGCGCTGAATAGAACTTTAGATTCGTGTTCTACACATGTTAAGTAGCCGATCTCCTTAACACCCCACTGCCTCCCCACTCCAGCAAACTTTGGAAAAAAAATGTTGGTTTCAAAATCGGTATGAATATGTTAAATGACAATAGGAACAATCTTCCATTGAGAAAGCACCTCTAGGAGGTTTCCTTTTGGGGGTTTACCTGAACAGATTAATTGGATAATCGCCAAAATAAAGACTATAACTAAATAATAAAATCGATTTTAGATTTCAAGAAAAAATATTGGTTGATTACAATTAACAAATACTAACCACAAAAATAATTCCAAATTTTCAAAACATTTTATAACCCAAAATTTTGAGTTATAAGACGCTAAAGTAAAAATTTTCAAAAAATTGTAGTAGCCGCTATTTTAAAGTTAAAAAGATCGGCAAAATAACCATGGATTTGCCCTAAAGTCTTCTATCAGATTCTCTCTATTTATTTATTTAATTTGGTTAAAAAAAATGCTACCAAAAAACACGTCTTTTTTTTTATTTAAAAAGAATCATGAATCCGTGCGTGACCACGACCCCATGATTCCCATCCCACCCCCTTACCCAGGCTCAGCACACTAAGTGCTATTCACCGGTCTAACATGCCCCACCCCTGAAAGACATGCAACCCAACATACACACCTACATACACCATCCATGGACCCGCCGGATTTAACTTATTCAGAAAACTTACCGACGGGCAGTGGACTCGAACCTACTGCCATTGGGAAAAAACACGTCTAACTTCCGTTTTCGGTTTCGGATTTTTGTAAAAAGCTTAATTTGTCTGTGAATTTTTGACTTCTAATTCTAAACCTCATCGAAATCCAACGATAGTTCGATAGTTATGATGCACCGCACAACCACATTTCTGCTAGAACTAGAACTTTCTATCAGCCTGTTTTGAAAATATTTTCAATTAAAGTTTTTGTATATATTTACACTGCGTGCATGTATCTTACGATAGTGTGGCCAGATTTTCCGAAATAATTTTTAAAAATTGTAAAAAAGCTTAAATTTACAGACATTTATTTCAAAAATATTTTACGTTATTATGGGTATAAAATCTGTATTTCCTTAAGATTTTCAACATCTGTTTAAAAACAAAACGGTCTATTTCAATCTTATTTGCACAGCAAAAATATATCTACTGATTGTTCTTATATAAAATTGATAACAACCATCAGATTTTAGTTAAATGATATAATAAAACTGTTCCGACGTTATATTGATTGAAATGATAAAAATATTTCCAAATATAAACATAAGCATAAGGTAAATGTTTAGTTTTTGTTATATCTTAATTTTTTTACACTTCAAGTATAATGCAGGTTTTATCTTTTTTTTTTACAGATAAACGCATTTACTAAATTTGATGTAATCTTCTTAGTAACTATAGCTGCATCAAGGGTATTTCAAGGTAACTTTATGTTTTTATCTTTTTTTTAACTATAAATGGCGATGAAAATGTTCGCTGATCAGATCATCAGTTGACTGCAACCATGAAGTTATTTGTTATACAACTTGTATTTTTTGTAGCTTTAGCTACAGGTAAGTTCTCTTACGTTTGAGCTTTTTGTCTAAATTCTAAATAGCAATGAGTTATTTGTTATTATATTGTCTGGATTTCTAGTCTAGTATTTAGTCAGTATTCAAATTATGAGGCAATTAATTAATAAATAATATAGTTAGCGCATATATTAAATTGTAAACGAATTATCTACGAGCCTATAATGGTAACACATACGTATATTTGACCTTACGCTAGCTTGTGTAGATAAATTATTATTTATTTGGTCAACTGGAATTGATGCTTATGTAATAGTAAAATAAAATAAAACAGGGTTCATAAGAGTAGATTATGAATGGTCATGAGTTTTAAAAGTATTTCGAGACACAATTATATGAAACTGCAAAAATATTTTTTTTATTGAAATGTAAAAATAGCAAGCATGATTAATAAAAATAGAATGTGTAAATTCATTAATACAACGAGAAAGTTTTACTTAAAAAAAACTTTGAACTAAAAGGGACGGAAAACCACCGTTCAATGAAAAAACGTAAGAATTGCAATACACAACATTTTTTTCTTAATTCTTATCCGAAGAATTAGTTGTCTTCTCCAACACGTTTTACATATAACTGAATGGATTTGAGTACGCCTATAGTTTTTGTTTACTTATTAAATTTTAAAGACATTTTTTGCTCTGTTGCGACTAAAAGTACGGTCTTTGTTTATTATTCTGCAGCTCATATTATGTTTTATAAAGATATTGGCCAAATTTGTCAACTTCGGTTCTACTTCACCAAACGTACCGAGTTCGATTCTCGGTAACTTGTAGCGTTTATAATTTAAGTGTTATGTAGGGGCTATACCACTAAATCAATTGAAACCACCGCAGTGCATGTATCTAAAAAAATTATGTTTTAGCTTTGCCTGAAAAATGGTCCCTTCGTCCTCGCGTTCAGAAAACTACATTTGACTCTCCAAAAGTAATTAATGGACAAGACGCCCAAAGAAACCAGTTTCCTTACCAAGCCGAAATTCGTTTAAACGTCAATGGTAATATTAGCCATCTTTGTGGTGGTACTCTTATCGATACAAGATGGGTATTAACCGGTGCACATTGTCATCTTGTGAAAGAAAACGTATACGACGTAGCCCTTGGTATTCTTCATCTTAAAGAGGCTCATCCAGATGTTCAAATTATTGGGGTGGAGGATTGGATTGATCATCCCGCTTTTCCGGGGTAATTTCTTAGACATAATCGTT
Source organism: Ctenicera cuprea (assembly GCA_958336395.1). Classification (NCBI taxonomy): domain Eukaryota; kingdom Metazoa; phylum Arthropoda; class Insecta; order Coleoptera; family Elateridae; genus Ctenicera; species Ctenicera cuprea. The sequence continues at coordinate 62,328,406 of OY284487.1, forward strand.
TTGGTTTTCTTTGTGAAAATTCTTTAGTTAAGTATGTTAGGCAACACTTTAAGGCGAAAACCTGATTGGGTTATTTGATATTAATGTTATATTGCAGAGGTCCTGTTTTTGCACCCCACGATATCGCTCTCATCAAACTGGCACAGCCAGCTACAATCACAGTGGCAGTACAGATTGCACCTTTACCAGTAGACAGAGATTGTAATTCTCTTGAAAATGCCTATCTTTCAGGATGGGGCGAAAACAATTGGCAAGGAAATTATCCCACAACCTTACAATGGGCTCTATTACCACGTATAAGTAATCAACGTAAGTTGTAATTAATTAATTTCGTCTACGTAATGTAAATCGTTAATATTATTTTGATTGCAGAATGTAAGTCCGACTTAGATGCAGCTTTGGGCGATCCTAACGATCTGCACGATACCATGCTTTGTACCGGACAAAACAAAGGAATTGTTCAATCTCTATGTTCTGGAGACAGTGGCGGTCCTCTTGTTCTAGCGTCCACTGGAAGTGTGGTTGGGGTGGTGTCTTGGAGTCTCAGTCCTTGTGGAAGTGATAATTCACCTTCTGTTTACACCAATGTTTGCAGTCATATGGATTTTATCACTGGCACCATGAAAAAATAATATTATCTGCACTAATATCTGCATTAGGTGTAACATTTAATACCTTGTAACATTTAATAAATATATGTATGAGCAAATAAAATATTTTAATAAAGAAGAAAGATTAATTATAATTAATAAAATACGCATAATTATTTATGTCTGTTGGCTCATTTTGTATTTTTGGAACTGAGACAATTTTTACCACGTGTTTAAGACAATAAGAAAAATGTTTTGTTTAAAAAAATGTGTCTCCATATCACAGTACACGAAGTACTGTATCATGGAAAAATTCGTTTCTTAAATTACGAACTTTCAAAAAACAAAATACAATTTGAAATTAATTTAACTACTTGTGTGAGCACGTGCGGTTGCGCGCATGTGCAAGCCCGTGTTTACAGTATTAACGTTTATGGTAAATTATCATCATCAGTACAATAGAATTTCTAAACTTAATATTTTAATAGATTATGATGAATTGAACAGTTGGGAGATTAATCTTCTCTCTCCCCAAACCACTTTTTAATTAAAATTTTTTGAGAGTTTTATTTTCTGCAATTCCATGCAATTTTTATAAAGAAAATGTTAAGAAACCAAATTTATTGCTTTAATTTTGTAGAAAAAAATTTTTAAAATATTTTGACAATTATAATAATTTTGATTATATTAAAGCAGCTTTTATCTATGACATAATTCAAAAACGAATGCCCGCGACGCGGCCGACAACCTTTAACCTCCAGCTTTAAATGTGCCCGCTACCAAATTGAAAAGTTTGCTATAAACGCACAACAGCAACCCGAACTGCACTCTACGAATATCGGTAAAGAAATGAGAACGCCAGCCCTTTTGTGCGCACTCCAACCAATCAGCGTCCAGGAGGGAGTGGTTCAACACGACTACGAGAATTGTGAGTAGGGAATGAAAACCGCTTCCTTTTTCTCTCCATGTTTCTCTGTCTTTTTCTCCCTTCGCGCCGCAACCACAGTCTGTCGCACTCTCTCACAATATTCTAAAAAATATCGTAATAAACAACTACTAGTTAAAGATTGTGCGTGGAATGAAAACCGCTTCTGATGTCTCCCTTTCTCCCTCTGCACTACAACCCAGACCTGCCTCACTTTTTACCGGCATTCTAAAAAATTCTGTATTAACAAACAAAAAATAGCAGAATTTACCTTCAGCGTAACGAAAGCGCGGGAATAATGTTGACAGAAAACTCTTTACTCATGGCAAAAAAATTGTATAGCTTTAAGATAAGAAGAATAAGGGCAGCCATAAGATAAACGCCTGAGAACAATCGAGTTGTAGACCAGAACGAGCTTCAGCCTCCAGATCGCCAGCATCACCCCAAGTTCAAGCTTCAGCCTCCGGTCACTAGATCGAGTTGCAGTCTCCGATTATCAGCAATACTCCCAGATCAAGCTCTAGCCTATAGTCACTCCCGATTACGGTAATAGTCGTCCTAGGTTTCTCGCAGAGTCGTACGAACTAAACCACCCATCTCTGGGACAACTCTTCCACAGGGCAACCAGCACTCACCTAGGAGAGCAAACAGTTCCTACGCGCCTCAGGACTCAACGAAGCCGCATCAGCATCACAAGCCCTACCCTCACCCCCAAGTCTTAAGCCCTACAAGGTCCGTCTTTCAACGACGCAGCAACCTGCAAGAACTACCACCAATAGCTGAGAGCCCCAGGGCCGATCACTACCTCAAACCTACTGAAGCTCCAGCCAGATACACTTGTTCTGTTTATTAATCAAATAACTCATTTGTTTATTGCTTTAGGTTTGAGTTTTGGTGCTGTAATATTGAAAAGAAACAATTTTGTCTTAAAATGAAACATTACTACCAAACAGCGTGAATTTGGATGGTGTTATATTTAGTATAGAAAAGTAGTAATTTTATGAAAATGTGAGGTTGTGAGATTTTGGAATAACAGCAATTCAAAAAATGGGATTTAAAAAATCTCTGTTTGTGGGTGGGTGCGTGTGCACCTCGTAACTCCCGAACTGATGATGCACTGTATGGTCAGATTTCGAAGCTGTTTGGAATTGTAAAGGTATATCAAACATGTACAATTGAAGTAAGTTTAAAAAAATATCTTTAAAAAGGAAAGCAGAAGCAAGAAATGCCGTTTGAAAGCAGTTTTTCGAAAAGAAAATTTTTCACATATAAAATTGGAATTTAATAGAAGACCGTAAAGCACACCCAACGCTTTGTGTTAATCTTCTTAGATTCAAAATGGTAGTGGGCACCATTTTTTCGAAATTTTGACTTTAACACCTTATTACTCAAAAACGAATGATCAGACTTTACTATACATAATAAGACTATGGCGAAACACAACGTTATTATATGCTAGCATTAAAAAAAATGCGAGTAAAAACTATGCTTAAAATATTGCAATGTTTCAAGAAAATATTGCTCTAAAACTGACTGTGCGCTATAAACTAGTTGGTTTCCCAATCCGCTAATTTGTCTATGACGCCTTCTATGATTTTTTAAGCATCGATTATTTTTGCTTTTTATTTAATATAGGGCAAGGTTAAAATATTTGATTAAATCGAATTGTTCATGAGTGATAGTACAATAAGATTCACTAATAAATTTTTAGGTGTAATGATATTTATTAAAAGGGTTAATATTTTTCCTCGCATATAATTTTGCTGACCGTTTTCACAAAAACTTTCTCAGTCCCATAAAAAAAAGTTTGAAACACTTTGCGAACACGAATTAACGACGGTATTTTTATTGTAAAGCAGCCGCGGTAATAGCCTGGCTCTTTTTGACTGTACCTCATATGATGTCCTGTTGGTTGCACGGCCGCTATCTTCCCATTCTTGTGTAGTGCAATAAACAAATGGGATATATTTGTAAAACATATTGAGTTTGCCCTTGTTGTAGACAAACACTTTTCATGATGTGATAAGAAACAATTTTTAAAATGTACGAACGGCCAGGCGATTTTTTAATTTATTGTGTTTTTTTTCTCAATTGGCGTCGTGGAGCAAACAGAGTTAGAGAACCTAGTATTGCTTGGAGGTGGGTATGACCTTACAAACAGTTAACGCACCCTTACTTTAAAACTGTAGTTAAAAATGCTGGTGTTTGGGCCTTTCTAATAAATTTCGTCAATACCCTCTGAATTATTGATTATACCTGCTATTTCTTTCTATGTACATTTACAACATAGTTTTTTACGCAAGAAACAGAAAACAGGAAAATGTAACAAATATAACAAAGGAAATTCTTGCCAGAATGGCTTATCTGTTACATCGTCATTAGCAGCATGTGGTCGCAGACGCGCCGCCGACAACACATACGCAACGCGCGGTCTCTTAGCAGATGTATAAAACATTGTCACTTCCTACCCTTTCGTTGAGGGTGTCACCCCTGAATATTCCGCACATACATATTTCATGCCCCTACCCCATTAACTGTAAATTATGGCAAGGCCGCAATTATTCAATTACAACACCTACCTTATTATAAAACAGCAACTTCGAGGCAGAGCGCATAAATTTATTCAGGTAACGCTGAGGAAGTAATAAGAATTTCGATTTTTATGCCGTTTGATTAATATCTACAACAGACAGTTTTGGAATGGGAACATTGGCAACTAAGAAACTTCGCTGCATTAGTTTTTCAAAAGCTCTGACGATATTGATGATACTGCCATAAAAAGTTTTCATATTTTTTTTGGTAGAAAGTAAATAAGCTTTTTTATTACACGTCAATAACATGGATATAACATCAATAACTCTCGTACGCCTACCCGCAACTTTTTATTTAGTCCGGAATGTTTATTTAAATGCAACTTGATGTTACATTGATGTTATTAGGTAAGTGGGCATTTATTTTTATACCTTTCATGTCTGCTCTTGATGGCAAAGTGTTTAGACATTTTTGACTCTACATAAAATGAAAAAGCAACTCCGAGACCGGAATGAAAATATGCGTTTACTTTTATGTGACAACGTTTTTGGAGTTTTAAGTTAAACAGCGTGCAAGTAAACGGATCTATCAAAAATCATTTTAGAATTTTATAATTAGTTAATTAAAAAACTTCAAGTTACCAAAGAAATCAAAAAACATAAAATAATTTTAATTTAGAAATAATATTTAAATTTTGTTAAAGTATTATCCGAGGGGTCAACCACTAGTGTCAATACCTGTACAAGTTGATCGTCAATACTGGTCAATACTCAACAATATCTGTCAGTTTCCGTCAATACTTTCAGTACTTATCAATACTTGTCAATACGTGTCAATACTGTCAATACTTGTCAATACGCGTCAGTCCTTTTCAATGCTCCTCAATATCTAGTAATAATGTTCGATAATTTTATAAATAACCTTAAATGTGTGTGAAATTTTGTAAATTTAGCATATATTTCGACAATATTATTTATATATAAACTGGAACTTTGTATTCGATCAGTCAAACTCGTTGCTGACGACAAAAAGACCGCGCTCGGATCGACTCGCATGTATTCGGAAATATACGAGTGACGCGTGTGAGGCTACTATCGTTGATTGAAGTATCAACGCTACTATCCACTACAATGGCATGGGCAACCTACGGCCCGCGGGCCGTATGCGGCCCGCGCACAACTTTTTTCTGGCCCGCCGGTTATGTTTCATTAGACCACTAATAGGGCCCGCGAGACCGATTATTATTTTAAACTGGTAAAAATTAACGACGACAGTAACAAATTATTTTTTTTATGTTAGAGAGAGAAATTCGAACTGCGCTGGCTTTATGCAAAAGTGAAATATTTTTTATACTTTTTTGAATTTTCACATGTGTAGAAATTCTGTTTCTGTTAAAAATATTTCTGTATACTTAATGTTTGACATTTTATATTCTTTAAAATGTATTGATTTTGTCGAATTTATTTAAGATTACATTTATTAAAAATATTGATCCAAAACAGTGAATTTTTTTATCTTATCTACGGCCCGCGATACATAAATGAATCTTCAGTTGGCCCCAGCTACTCAAAAGGTTGCCCACGCCTGCTGACTACATGATGTAGGCGCATTGCGCGGTATTGCGTTTAAGCGAGGTTCTAAAAATTCAAATAAACAAAGACAAACAAATCACAGTTAGAAAATCGTTTCTCTGCTGGCTTTTCTCGGAAAAGCATCACATGTCGAGTGACAGAACATTGCGAGTGAGAGATATGGGTTCTGCCTCGGGTTTTGCTTCAAAACCTTCAAAACGAAAGAATACAAAGGTCTCTGCGAATCTTTGCAAAAAAAAAATAAGAAGAAGAATGAGGAAGAAATTTTTTCAGGACCAGAAACGTCAGAAGAAGAGGTATACAGAATGTATCAAATTGTGTTTACTATGGGAATCTCGCTTATTTGAAGAAATGCGACGATGATTGAATAGACAAAAGTTGTGGAATTTTATGCCCATTAAAATCTAAAAAGGTATTAGACCTATCTTGCTTAGTTTCTGAAAGAACTGGAAAAAACTGAAATTTTGGATTTTTTGTTTTCCGGCTATAACTTTAACATTTATGTTACATATTTCTAGTTAACGCATTATTAGGACACTTTTTTATGCTAAATCTAATTTTTTGTATCAGATTTGGTATAACTAAAATATTGCTCATTTTTGACTATCAACTGTTTTTTTCTTATGGTCGGCATTCTAAATTTTATTATACATATTTGAATAGAGTTTTGAATTCTGATTTCAACGATGTGGCACACTGCATTTTGTTTAAGTTTTGGACATTTTATTACAGAAAATAAAATTTTCATGAGAGTGCCATGGAAAGACCACGTCATTTAATTTATTTTGAAAAAATTCTAGTATGCCATGAACTGATGAGAGTAAAATAAAACACTACTTTTACCTTTAGATACATTAGGTAGGTACGCGAAAATTTCAGCAAACTTTGTTTTGGGCGTAGGCAGCAGGTTATGTTATTTTTTATAAAAACAAATAAATAACATATTTTTTAACATACACAATTTACTGAAAATTTTACTTGCAGTTTTTATGTTTGCAACTGACTTAACAAATTTGAATAACAGGTTAAATAAATACAACAGATAACACTAGAACTGCACCAATTTAAACAATTATTAAATAAATGTTCAAAACATTTGACACCTTTGTACATCATGTTCAGAATCTCGTCTAAAATAAACTCTCTAATCTGTGTGTTAGTAACTGTGTCATTCATTTGTTTTTGTAAAAAATAACTTAACCTGCTGCCTACGCTCAAAACAAAGTTTCTTGAAATTTTCGCGTACCGATTGTATCTAAAGACCAAAGTAAATAAAATAGGTGTTTAGTTTTACTTCCATCAGTTCATGGACTACTAGAATTTTTCCAAAATAAATTAAATGACGTGGTCTTTCCATGGTACTCATGAAATTTTAATATTCTGTAATAAAATGCTCAAACTAAACAAGATAGCTCCAATTTTTTTTTAGATTACTAGTGGGCATGAAATTTAACAACTTTTCTCTAATTTAACCATCGTCGTATCTCTTCAAATAAGCGAGATCCCCATAGTTAACACGCAATTTTATACATCCTGTAGTGAGAAAAGCGACACGTTAACTGAAGTGTTTTCCGAAAGCGAAGAAGAAAAGGAGAGTTCTACCGACAATGATGTTAAGTGTGAACAATACTATGCAGTCTACTTTGACCAGCAATGGTACATTGGAAGAGTCCTGACCTGCAGTGATACCAATTGTAAAGTCAAATTACTCAAAGACGACTTAGATGAATACATCAGGCCAACTAAAGAAGATATTGTCGTACAAATTGTCAATAGTTTATAATTTATGGGCCATTACATCTAACAGGGAATGGCCCTTTTAGACTAAAACGTACGGAAAAAATACTGTTAATAAAAAATATAAGGCGTTCAAGAATTGTCTTGAGAAAATTTAAAATTATCTATAATAATAAAAGTTTCATAACAAACACCATAAACGTCGCAGTTAACAAAGTTTCCTTCGGTCTCTTTTTTATTTCATTGGGCACTTTCAAGGTCAAGCACTTTTCAATACTTTACAGTACTTGTCAATACTTCGAGCAGTCGTCAATACTTTTCAATACTATGCAGTATATGTCAATTGTTGTCAATATTCCACAGTACTTGTCAATACTCCGCAGTACGTGTCAGTACCATCAATACCGAAAATTTTTGTCAATTTTTCAATACCTGTACATGGTTTTGGGCAGTGGTTGACCCCTCGGTATTATCTAACAAACAGTTTGCAATTTTATGCTCATGTATTTATTTTATATCTTATGTGTTGTAATATTATAATAATGTTATTAAAATAACAACTGCATTTCATATTGTGAATTTTTTCGTGGGCTAATTTCCCCTGGATTTATTTTCCTTGTATTATTTTTTTTCAAGTTTTCTGTGGATTTCTTTCTTGGATTATTTTGTGTTACCACAACCTAGGGGTTTCCTAACGATTCCTAACTGTATTAATTAAAAACGTTGTGACCAAGGATTTAATTTGAAGATTGTGACTAACATGGGCGTTGTGACCAAAAATTGAAATTATGGTCTACGACCAACGCAACGTGGAGAAAATCACCCTTACTGAATTGATTAAAATACACCGTGGGCATTGTATTTTTATCAATTCAGTGATGGCTATAATCTCCACGTTGCGTTGGTCATATATTATAATTTCAATTTTTGGTCACAACGCTCACGTTAGTCACAATTTCCAATTTACATCCTTGGTCACAAAGTTTACAATTAATATAGTTAGAAATCGTGACCATGAAAATAAATGAGCGTTGTAAATTGTGAAAAAAAAACAATAACTGTGCGTTGTGACCAGAATTTGTGACCTAATTTTTAATCCAACATTTTTTAAATTCCCAAATCAGCAATGTTTGGTAAATTAAACGTACTTTAAACACTTTAAAAATTGGGAAAAATGGTTTTTAAAGTTTTTCTTTGTGGAATTCCTTTAGATACGTTTAGTATTATTAATATAGTTCGGATTTCAAGTCTAGTATTCAGTCAGTATTTACATTCTCATCCGAAAAATTAGTTCTCTTGTCCAAAAGCTTACGGTATTTTTTGGGAAATGCGGAAAGTGACATATCTACTTAATTTTGACGTTTTCGGATTATGTTAAGCTGTAACTGCACGTTAATGCACTTGTAAAGTAGAAATAATGCTCCAGATAAACTTTTTCTAAAAACAACACCGCCAAAACCGCCGTGCATTTTTTTATGCGGCCATGACAGAAACAATGTTTACCGTTAACGTGATTAATTTGACAGGAATTCATTGACGTTAAATTGTGTGTATGTTTAAAAAGCAATTCACAGCTTCTAACTTTACGCTCAACTAATTTTGTTGTTCGAAATTTGTTGTTTTCGCGCCTTTGCGATTTGACGGTTAACTAATATTCGGAAACTTCTGCGCCCGCGGGAAGACAGAAGTCAGTCTGTCTTAAGTTGCTTGAGCAGACGGATGTGAATTAACAAGAGTCAACAACAAAAGCCTTTGTTTAAAACGCAAACTGTGTTTGTGGCCGTGCAGTGCTCATAAAACGCAATGCTCTAAATCATTCTATTACAACAGTGCACCGAATTGGTTACGTAAATAAGTTGGCAGAGACAAAAGAAGATTGAAGACGATCAACCTATCAAATTGGCACATGGGCAGTTATTAAGAATATGCTTCTTAACTCTTCTTCTGCGTGGTGAAAACTATTTATATCTAGCGTTAGGAAACCAAATCTCCAGCGACGTTAAATTAGTACAGCGTAGAGACCGTGGACTAGGTGGGATTCCTCGTAATAAAGAGCGCGGCTTCACGATTAAGTAAGGACAAATGAAAAAAGTAGCCCCGATCGAATGGTGAGTCAGCACAGTGCTTGATTTATTAAGAAAAGTTCGTTGTAATCACGAATACGTTACGTTATTAGTAGATTCATTTATATGTATACATATATTAATCTGTACTATATATGATTTTTATTTCCATTTTACTTAGTAGCTATTTAGGTACCTGTTAAGGCATATTGCGTATATTTACTTATTTTTAGTGTGTTGTCCTTAAAAGTCTGTTAATAACTCGATTTTTACATTTTATTGACCGTATTAAGTTATTCAAAATATAAGTATTTCCCTATTTGAAAGAACTTGAGTTTTGTAACCGGAGTGGCAGCCTATGGAACTCTTTACAAACCTGTATAGGTCTGAGAAATGAGTTTTATAAATGCTAGACTGAGGTAAATTGAGGGAGGTTTAAAATTAACTAACGACAATAAAAGACAGAAAAGAAAGAAAAGTTAAATGTTGATAGTGCATTATACAGTACCGCTTCCCCGCTCCCATATCGAAGCGTAAGGTTACTATTGGATGCGAATCAAACCAACACCGCAAGCTCCTCTTAGAGCCTCGCAGCATTTCGATAGAACCTGCTAGCCCCTTGCGCAATCTCTACACAGACCAACCCAGAACGACGTAGTTTCGCAGCACCTAAAGATCTTAATAATATTCCACACAATGAGGTATTTATTTGAACATTTAGACCTTTTTTTCTCCACAGTAAGATATAGTCGTACACTAGTTCATAACGTTTAGGAAATGTGTCAAAGACTGTTCAATAGGCAATAAGCATTGAAAATATGTTTTAGCAGTTAATTAATTAAACTGGTTTAAAATTTAGATACTCCTGGTTAATCTTTGTTAAATATAATTGATTTTTTAAGCTTTTTGAGGGGAAATTCCTCACCTTTTCGAAGAAATCGTAAAATTATTGTTATATTTTCATATAAGATACAAGTTCCAGACATGACGAGCCGTATTAAAACTACACACACGCGAAACAATGACAATAAACTAAACAAAGCTCTTCATATCTTTACAAACACACGTCGTTTACGAAGCCACCCTCCAATTTTACTTTAATACATCAGACATTCAACCCTCAGGCTCTTCCTCTGTATTGTGATATCAGATAATTAAAAACGCACATATAAAAAGGCTTTCATTTAATATTTAGCAAATAAGGGAAAGTCTGTCTAGGGTCGTTGCCAGACAGACATGGTCTGGTGTTTGCGTAATTTTCCGTTTCAACTTTAATGCATAGGTTACTGTATCTGGTAATTGTCATTTTCAACATTTAACATTAAAGCTTAAGAGGAGAGCTGAATGGTATTTGTACTTTAACAGACTTACCCTTGAAAGCTGGAAAATTCTTCGATTCAGACTACATCGGAAAACGCATACGTTCTGAAAAAAAACCAAAGTTGTTAATATTAAAATCACATTAATTTACTGCATTGAGCTTTTTGGGCGTTTTTTGATAGACATACCCTGTTAATATTATATTCAGTCTCAAAACAGTTTCTTTAACCAGACATGAAATATGTAATTTAAATAACGTGTATTTAAATCAGAAAACCGCAAAGCAATTCTAAAAGGGTATTAAATGTTCACCTAATAAAAGGTGTACATAATAACAGGCTCAGTATTTAGGGATGCAATAAAATACTCCTTTTACTGCCGAATTCTATTGAAATTTAGCGTCAAAATACGGAAATTATACAGCATTTTTGAACGCCTTGTGTTGGGAACCCTACGTTATTAGGAACTTGACAGATATGTGTTTAATAGCGAACATGCGAGTTTTTGTGCGGGGTTTGACGCCATCTGTCGGGAGCTGAGGCATTTGCATAATGTCCAAATGCCATGCTAACTTAGCGCGTGGTAGATTATGCACTGCACACTTGATGCTGATTGAGATCGTATTACATTACATTTAAATTACACGTAGGATATAGTATTAGATATGCATATTGTTCATTTAAATTCGAAAATTTGAATGGGGGTTCGTGTAGATTAAAACTGATAAAATGCTTGCCGTTAAATGGCTAATTGATGACTGCATTTTTATAAGACAGTAATTTATTGTCTTTTTTCTAAAATATATTATGTTTCTGTGTTAAAAATCTAATGACATTGTAGCGAAATTTTCTAAATAAGAAATAAATTTTTAACGGGAAGCAAGTGAAGACAAAATACGTCCAATGAGAATAAACGAAGCAGAATACAGAAAATAAAAAAGAACAACCAGATTAGTAAAAAGTAGAAATGAGATATTTCGGATTAAAATAATCGAACCATTCGATTATCGAAAAATCTCGAACGATTACAGAAAACCATTCGAATGATTTTACGAATAAAAATTTTCCGGTTTGTCTATTTTGGAAGCAGAACAGACAATTCTTAAAATGCAAACGCATAAAGATAGGGCGCCATACGGCGGAGAACAACAAGAGAAGAATATTTTAATTTAAACATTCACATAATAATTTTGTAACTGTAATTTTTTTTATAAAACAAAATGATTTATTCATTTTTGCGGTTTATGGAAATATTACTTTAAAAACAAACCCGAATTAGCGATGGAATGTGATTAAACTATAAATTCGATTCGAAATCGAAAACTGTTTTGCCGAACGACCCGAGAAAAGACGAAAGCAGAAAGCGTTTTCATTACTTTTCACCGCCACCGTATAGGTACATCCGAATGAATCATTCGATTATTAAAACCGTTCGACTTCCAATCATTCAATTATGAAAATCGTTCAATTATGCCCATCGCTAGTGTGAAAGTACGAATGCTTTAACGATTAAGGCTTGCAGATTACTAACTTTTACATTATTTGTATGTGGAGTTTGCTACATATTATTTATACACTAAAAATAGCAGAGTTTATTTAAATCTTGTTCTATTCGTTTTAATTACCAAAATTTAATACCACACAGTAATAACATTTAATTCGGAATTTTTAATTACATTCAGCAAACTTTAAAAAAAGTCCATAAATACGTACGCTTTGAAATATGTTGCTCGTAATATTTATTTAACTCAAGTAAACAAACGGTCTCGTTGCTGATCTCTGCATAGGTACTGTGTTTTATATATTTAACATCGTTATTTGCCTTTTTTGTAATTAAACTTTTTTATTATTGATTACTTAAACTGTTTAAATTTGAGTTTGTTAAAAGTCGGAAAACATTTTCAAGAAAATAGGAATAAAACAGTATTACTCTAAATTTTTGGCAGCCCGTAAGCGAGGCAACATGGGCGACGCCTTCTCAAGTAAAAACGCCAAGCATGCAATATTACCTTAACATACTACACTTTTTTAAAACATATGTTAACGTTCAAACGTTGCCTACAAAATTTCAGTTTTGCGCGTTCTAGGCGGACACCGTTTTTTCTAAAACGAGACTATGTTTATGTAAACAAACATGATAAAACATACATAACCCTAGGGGGAATTGTCTCATAATAGTTATGTCAGAAACAAAGGATCAATTTTGGCTGGTGTCATTATTATATGTTTATGTTATCGCATAAGCAAACCTTCCAGAAAGATGTCAACGTTATTTTGCGTTGTTGAGTTGTGATGAATTCGAAAATAATAATTTAACTTTTAAAAAGGATTCGTATCAGTTTAGTCACGAGGTGAAGCTTCAAATAAAAAATATGAACTTACTCGCCTCCTAAAAGAAGTTTTAATTACAACGTAAGATTTATTTTTCCAAGTTTGTATCGCCTCTCCCCCGGTACTAAATTTACGAGCCACCACTGTCGAACATATTCTCAAAATAGTGAAAGCTGTTTCAAATGTTAGATTTATCTTTTTCTTCTTCTCGTTTTGGACTACCAAATCTCGCTTTTCAATGTTGAAGAGTTATATGACTTCTATCAAGCTTTACGTCCGTACTCTACGAGATCTAAATTATACTAGAGATCAGTGTTGCCAGAATTATAAACAGAGAAGTACTAAAATGTGGTTGGAAAAGACAACAGATTGTTGCCGGGGAGCAATAGATAAAAATATTAATGCATGCGCGAGCTAGCTGTTTTGTGTTTGGGAAATTCGTTGAACCTCTACTACAGAGCAGGATCCGTGATTTGTCATCTAGCAGAAGAAAAAAAAAATTAAAATAAGCAATTAATTGTACGTTTCTTATATTAGTTTGTGATTGAGATGTATATATTTATTAATATATTTAATTACACAATTTAGTCTTATGAATGACACAAAATGATACATTCTGAATATAAAGAATGCAGCAACAGATATTAAGAAAAATTAGTATTTCTAGTATTAAAGTAGCAGCTAAAGACTGACAACTGCTACGCTTCGCAGCCAATCGGTATCGAAGGAGGCGTGGTATGTTACAACTGCGAATTCTACTTCGCTCTCTGTCTGTCTTTCTCTCATACCATGGTCCATTTTACTTTCTCATATAGCGGAGAAAATAAATTACCAATTCCAAATTATTTAGAGAGTGAGACAAGATCTACGTTGGCCAGAAACTTAAATTTCCTCCTCAATCGGCGTTGAAAGCCTAAGTTTATTAAATAAACAATAGTGCCTTATTGTTTGTTAGGCAAAGATGATGTTTCTTTTACTTCGTAAAGAGGTATCGCTATCTTGCTCTCTTAGAACAGCAACCGAGATCGCGGGTTGCCGATTCTAAACTACCAAAGACAAGAATTAAAACCATCGTCCCTAAAGAATCAATTGTGCATGTTGTTTGTCTTCTGTAGGCATTGCTATGCAACCGGAAACTGAAGAAACATAAATAAAGAGCGCATTTACATAGCAAAGTCAGTTGATTGTCAGATCATGCAAGGGTCAGTTTTTGCTTCAGAAACAACGCTTGAGAATTTGCTTCCATCAAGCTACTTACTGGTTCTGGTTCAATATCGAGCGGAAGCTTTCGGTCCGTTGCAAACCAGCACAGTAAACCTGTTAGGACCCTGCTACACCCACCTCCTGCTAAAATCCTATAGCACACAGCTCCTTCTAGAGGCCCGCAGCATCCTGAACTCTACGCAGATATCAGCCTTTTAGAGCACCTTCTTGAGTAGTATATCCTAGGCCCCGATTTCCACAAGTCTCCTGGAACTGCATCTAACCCAGGAGGTCTCTCAGCCTCCTATCATTATCCCTTTAAAGAGCGGGATTTCGATATTTTTTGTAACTGTTATGTTCGTTCATGTTTGAAATTACTAAAATGTGTTTTCTCATGTCCCCCCAAGAAAGCGTTCATATTCATTTAATGTAGTAGGTACATAAATAAACGATTTCATACGTGTGCGTTATTTTCCTAACACTCAAGTGAGTTAAGAGAATAATAGGCGAAGCACTATAAGCATCGCGATTGGCCGGAGTGCTGTAAAGGTATCTGGCAAGTTGCCGGCGACAAATATTTCTCCAAGAGAAGATATCCTTATACAAGGTCTGATTTGGCTTGCCGTTAACAGTTAATCCTTGGTCTATATCAACGAACTTGACGTTAACTTCGTTAGCGATATACGCCGCTGCTGCCCCCTTGCGGTGGGCTGATCCGACTGCTGCTGCTTAGCCCGGAGACACGCGACTTGTTTCACTCGTGGTGTACTGCGCGGCCCGTATAGGTGGCGCTATTAGTATATTATTGTATAGGGTGCGTGTTATGCGTGTACCAAATGTAATTTTAATAAATAAAAGAAGTTCAGCATCAAAGATGTTGAGATAAGAGCTAATAAATAATTTAAACGGTTATTTTCTTAAGGAAGTAATAATTCTACCTAAAAATTTACCGATTAAATTATCTACTTTATTGTACAATTCATTTAGTTGATTGTATAATGTTATGTCAAAAGTCACCTATTAAGGTTAATTTGTAAAAGCTTTCCTAATTTTCAAGATTTCTGTTCTCGCAATCGTATGAACATAAAATATTGCATCTTTAATGTTTTCCGTATTTGAATAAGTTTTTTAATTCTTGTTGAATATTAAATTTTACTGTACCTACATGAAATCCTGGATTTTTCCAGCACATCTGCTTTTGGCCTGGTTCGGTTTTCGAATTTCGAGGCGATGATGTAGATGTGTTTGTGCAATCTTTTCGAAAGAAATGTCCCCATGTAATGATGTTTGTACAGATGTTAGGGGAATATTTCGACTGTTGCCTATGGAGTCGGTGACAAGCCTTAGCAGCAGAAACACGCCAAAGATAAATAAATTTTATTAAAAATATTTAGCTTTCAACTTGATTTTCTTTTTAAATATGTTAAGAGGCTGTTTAACTTTCCACTTTTTGACTACTTTACCAACCCAACATACTGTTTCTGAATAAAGTTTTAGAAAATTTACAGTATAAACTAGCTTATAAAAAAAATGGTCTGAATCTTTATCCATATTCCTAAGAGTACAGAAACCGTTGCCGTACTGTTTACTGTCGAACTCCAGAGGGAAACTCCTAAACACCTTCAAAGAGGTAAAATCGTTTGTTGATTAACCTGACAAACAGTCAACTAAAACAGCTGGCAAAACTTTCAAACGAGCAAGAAGTTTGGTAATTTTTAAGACGGTGCAGATCGTGTGATGTGCGTAAAATGGTGGAAATTACAAAAGATGTACCAGTAGATTGAGTCTTAAATACCAAGTTCAATTTCTGACCATAATTTCATTATTTAAATAATGAAGAAGTTTGTTTGAATGTATTCTCTCTGTCTTTAGAGGTCACCACAATTGATGTGGTTCTATCACACTTCTTCAGATTTTCACGGCAAGCATGGAAAACATTTTCGCAATAGCTGAAACATAAGCGTAATTGAGTAATTGTGCGAAGGAGCTTATAAGGGCGACGGAAGTCCTCTCATCCTTCAAGATCCGTCGTTGATAAACTTCGAAGCAGTATTTCGAGGCATTCGAAACCGCGAATTTGGAGTTTACTAGAGTGTCAACCCCAAACTTACACCAACAGTAAATGGGTCACAACAGGACAACGCGTAGTGTAAAGGAAACCAGTAAAACAGCGCAACATCTGTCAAACCGTGGCTGGACCAGGGTCGTTTCCAAGTCTAATGGGCAACTGCGGCGTCTCCACTTATCTCCTTGTTTATGTATGAGCTCACACCCGCTACGCCGTATGTAAGCAGCGCAATTAGGGCGCTGCTGCTGCTGCTGCCGCTTTCCAAGTTTCACCACGTTGCGCCTTATTACCCCTTTTCAAACACTGGACCCACGTCATTCTGCTTTAGGCGTCGGCTTTGAAAGCCTCAGATATTTTTTACTTAACAAGGTAAAGAAAGGGTTAGGGAGCAGCTTGTACTACCACTATATTATATATGCAAGAAGCTTTTTGCCATCACTGGGTGAGATCCATGTTAAATTAACGCCTCTGACTAGACTAAAAGTATTTTCAGTAAGAAATTATAATTATGCTTGCTTGCTTGCTGTGAATTATACAGATTACCCTTTTTCACGTTGAGAAAGGTATAAACCGCAAGTTAAATCTGTTATAACTGAATTTATGATGTGTTTTGTTTTACCCCAAAATCAACTGTTAATTTTAACACTAATGGGTGGATACAGTGGATCAAATAAGTTTGATATTACTGCGAAATTAATAAAGTCGTATTTTAATTTTTATTACAGAAAAAAAAAGGCTTATCTGATGGAAATAGTCTTCTTGGAATTAGCAGATGCTAGAAGCACAAAGAAAAAAATGTTTGCCCGGCATGCAAGTTCTAAGTAAAAACTCTTCACGTGTTCTCACTGAAAGCGTTTTCCCCTTTAAACCATAAGACATGACGTATTAGCTCTTCACTGCAGACGGCATCTTCACTAGTAAAAATTACATTTGTGTTGAAGGAAGTGTAAACAATTGCAGGGAATGTAAATGTAACAACGGTTTTTTTGTCAGGATCTTTTGTAGTTCAACTTAACATTATTTTATTTTGTAGCATTTTTAATATTTTTTACAGCTGAATGTTTATTGCAATATTAAATAATTGTTGTTCTGCACGGTTACGTTTTTTTAAGAAATATTCGCAAGATAACATAAGTACAATTCTTGTTCTTCCAATGCCTAGCACACTGTATTAGCACATCCTTCACAATATGGGCAAGACCAACTGTAAGGGCTCTAGCCAGCTTAGTTTTGAAACGTGACTATACTTTGTATGAGACTTTGTATGAGACAACGTGTTCCTTAGATTGTAACGAAGGTTTGTGTGTAACAAAAAACACAATTGATATCTAAAAGAAAACAAAGATCGGTATGAAAAATTAACAGAATTAGTTTAGTGTTTGTAAAAATGTACAACTTATTTTTTGTAACATACATGTATTTATGTATACCTTATAAATTATATACCAAAATAAAGGGCATTTCACAGACTACATGTTAAAAAAATTCAAGCTAGTAGCTATTTTTATTATATAAGCGTAGAACTTTGAGAGTGCTACCGACAAAGTATCATTTAATCTTTTTTTGGCCTGCGTAAATGCGTGCAACCCACTTCGCGACCATATGCGTACTGACGGATCGATGCTAGAAGGTTGAACAGTTGGTTGCCGAGTAAGATAGCCGTGTTTGTGTATTCATGACATTATGTTAAAGCCATTTCCGTTATGGTGCCTGATCACACAATCGCATTGTACACCCGCCGGCAAAAAAGTATCACTTTAAAAACTGAAATAACATAGCACTAATATAATTTCAGTGTCGTGTAAATCGCGTATTTCAAAGAAAATTAACAAAACCAGGCGCAGGAGGAGTAAGGGTGGAATTACTTAAATATAGTGGAGATAAATAAGGCAGTAACATATATAAAAAGAATGTTTAATAAGATGCCTTACCAAAGAATAGAATTTTTCTAACTACAGAAGAGTGAGGGTTATTCCAGTTTTGGCTCGAGTGCTTTCCAGTGTCGTACAAAGTTAAATAGAAAAGGAAGGAAACATAAGATTAGGTGAGGCACAGAGCGGATTCAGACAAACAAACAGTTCATGTTTAAACAATGTATATTGCATTAAACAGCTGATAGAAAATAATAAGGAAAAACAAATAGATACTCATATTTTTTTGTACATAAATCTAGAAAAGGCATACGATAACGTACCAAGGTATCAATTATGGAAAGCAATGCAAAGAGTAGGGATAAGAGAAAAGTTGATTGATATAGTGGGGAAAATCTATAGCAACACGGAAGCCCAAATAAAAATAGAAAGTAAAGTAACATCAGACAAAAAAATATCAAAAGTCTCAAACAGGGCTGTAGTCTTTCACTTCTGCTTTTCAACATAATAGAACAAGCTCTCGAAGAATGGTATAAAAAATGCTCCGGGATGGGCTTTAGGATAAATAGCGCAAGTTGTGTTTGCCAAGGATGATATGGAGTACATGCTCAGAAAGCTAAAGAAAGAATTTGAGAGATTAATTATCAAAACACAGAATACACGTTTGTATTTCGGGACACTCCGGGCATAAAAATGGGTGACAATGACATTGAAAAATGCACTTCTTTCAAGTACTTAAGATCCTTTACAAACTCAGAAGGTACCTGTAAAAAAATATATTATTACACGTATATCGATGGGCAAACAAGCAACAAAAACATTACAGGGCCTAAGATGGAATGACAACATCCATATGGACACCAAAAAGAGACTACCACAGTATACTTACAAATTATGTTTTGTATAGAGCAGAAAGGAAGAAGACTTACGAAAGGGAGTTAGGCACAAAATAAGAACTGTGGAGATTGGCTACTACACAAAAAAGGATAAAAACAGAAGAAATTTGGAGAAAAATGGTAACCACCTGCACGACCACAAAAACCTTAGAAAATAGAGCACTTTAGTGGTATGAGCATGTAAGACGGACGCCAGACCATAGATGGCCGAAACAAATAACGATGTGGTCTCCAGTAGGTAAAACGAGAAGAGGTAGACTAAGCCTTAGCTCGGTAACATACATTAAAATAGCTAAAGAAGAAAGAGAACTGAAAGAGGGAGAACGGAAAGATAGAAGAATATAGAAGAAGAAAACGGTAAACCCAACAGGGTGATAGCCGAAGAAGAAGAAGAGATTAATGTCTCAGACACTCTTCAATATAAAGTAATGAAACTTGGCATACGGTGTAGTCTAGTAAGTACTACTATCTAGCACTATCCAAATACAATTATTTAAACCAGAGGCTTATCAAACTGGGAGTGCTGAGCCATTTTTAAATTTTATGATATTATTTTTGTAATATTCAATTTCTTTTACAATTTTGAGTCCGTAATCCATACATATATAAAAGCACAAAGGGTTTTTTTCTCCGGTTCCTCCAGCGGCTACCGCTTCACCAATTTGGACCATTTTTTTTTAAATGAAAGGTTTCTATCCACAGATGGAACATGAAACATTTTTATATTTTTATTCTACGTCAATATTTAATAATAATTATTTTAATTTATAATATATATGAAGGTCGGCTAGACGCGCCTGACTTGGGGCGCCACCTACAATAACATCGCGTGTCATTATTGGAACTAATGCATCACGTGACTTGAGATTTCGCCGGTTCTGTCAAAGCTGTCTGTCAGTGCATTGTGCGCTGGGGTAACACTAGTATGATTTTATATTAAGAAAACCATAAAAATTATCAGCTGTTTTTTTTTGTGTGTACGACTAGCCAAGTTTACAGGTATATCAATTTAAAATTTTTTGCTGCTGTAGAATGAGATAACCATTTGGGCAACTATTAGCGTTTAAGAACTATAATAATTACATTTAATTAGTAGTTGGTTATCGATTATCGCTAAGATTTCTGCATCCAAAGTTAATAAATAACTATGAACTACAAAAAAAAGTTTTATCTCTTTCTAAACAGAAAAAATTTCAATTAGAATTTTTTGGAAAATTGCTAGTCGTACACAAAAAAACCACAGTATCGTTTTAACGTATTTTGTTATGTAAAATCACATTATAGATTCAAAATGGTAAAATAATTGAAGATTACAATAAATATTATAAAGTAAGCTTAGCTACCCCAGTTTGATAGGCCTCTGGTTTAAATGATTTTATTTGAATGCTGTTAGATAGTAGCACTTACTAGTAGTAAACCGTATGCCAAATGCCATTATTTTATATTAAAGGGTGTCTAAGATATTAAGTAAAACTTAAATAATATTCGCCCCATTCAGGGGTCCGTAGCTCCCTTCAGAAGCATCGCGTGTTTACGTGAACTTTTATGATTATTTCAGTGAGTACATTACATCCATGCATAGCCAGCCCATTATTTTGGTTACACCCTGTATAATTTATATAAGGACAACCTATAAATGAACAAAGTTGTTGCAAACAGATGGACGTCCATTGTGTCATTTTTTGACGTCCCCTAGACATCCACAATATGGCGATCCCAGGTGAAATATACACTTGGCGTCCCTATGGATGTTCTTGTGCTTTTTGATCATATTTTGATCTTTGTAAGTCATATTTGCAACTGACTTATTTTCAAATTGTACCTAAGAACATTTTCTAAAAAGCTAAAACCTCCAGAAATTGTCATACTTTATTAGAACTGTTTTGACCTGCCTAGCGCATAGTCTAATTTTGAAAAAAGAATTATTTTTTATAAGTTAATCAAATAAACAGCAGCAATAATTTTTGTTAAGAACAAAACACTGAACCCGATGTTGCACTTGAGCGCGGGGTTGCCACAACTTCAAGATATTTTAAAACTTACAAAATGCAGCTTACATTGATAAACATTCCAGACCATACAGGGTGTTTGGACACCGGGCCACTATTGTCAACTTTTTTATTTTTAAAGATACAAAGTTGGTTAAATTAGGAAAAACGTATAACTTTTCCTTCTGGCTACGATGGTAAAAACGAAAAAACAATTGCGCATCGCCTTTTCGAGTTATTTGTTAAAATAACTTTTTTTTAAACGTAACGTAACGTATTTTTTATAATTTTGAATTGCAAATTTTATTCTCTTTAAAAAAGTATAAGGTCAAACTATAACTAAATTAATAAATACCGCCATATTTTAACTTTTAATGGTTTAATAACATAATCGTAACGTCCGTGAAACAAAAGCTACTTGTTTTATGGTATAGGTCAAAATATCATTAAATTAATACGTATAAGAGTAATTATTATAGTAACTGCTCTTATTAAACACCATCATTATCTAGACAGCCATATTTTAACTTTTAATACTTTAATAACATCATCGCCGTGAAACAAAAGGTAGAGCTCTCGTTTTTTTATGCGCTGTAGCTGTTTATGTTATGCGTTTGCGTTAATCTTCTAGAATTTTGGAAATATTGATCAGTTTGCAATACGAAACCATACGAAGAGTGCAGCGGTTCTAAAATCTGAGTAACTGGTAGAACTCGAATTTCCCTTTCCAGCCGAATTAAAATGTTGCCAAAGTTTATTCGCGATACGTGTTGAATTTTACACACAGGACCGTAGAAGTTCTAAATGGTTACGCAAATGTCCCACAAAGGGTTTTTGGATGCACCTTGTTATAAACACATGTTTTAGCTTTCATTACCCTGCGGTACACTCAACAGTAATTACATCCGGGTTGCCAGAACATGGTGGAGTTTCCCTTCGCCGAATCCGCTACATAGTCAACTTACAAGTTCGGAAGAACGGAGCAGCACGTGGCGAACTTATAACGCAATTCTCATGGTATTTAACAGATTTTAACTGGAGCTTGCTCCGCGCTCTGCACAAGTTTCAAAACTTCCGAAACAATGATCTTGATTGCTGTTGCATCCCACCGAGAGAAATATAAAATGGCAACTCTCACTGAATTAAAAATATCGACTAACTTCCAGACCGGAGACTGGTTAAAATTTAATCTGGTCTGATATTTTTGTGAAGATTGTAGGAAAGTTTCGCTTATAGACGTTAATGTTATTTTGAAACCGGTTGAAATTAATAAGCGTTAGCATTATTCATAGTTATTTTAATAAGCGGATAGTTGAAATTAAATTTGTAGTTCAGAATGAATAATGAAGTTTGTAAAAGGTACACATTAATAAAACGTAGCAGACGGGAGATATGTTTTCATTTACAGCTTTATATTTAAATAAGACGCCTTCGTATGCAGCGCATAATCGAGCTTTCCTTACTTAATGCATTTCTCGACGGGGCGTATTCATATATTACGAAACTATATAATTTAAAGTTTGACAACTGTGAATTCCTGTATCTTCCGGTAAATTTCATGTAGTTTTAACTAATGTATCACGAACTAGCTACGTACCTATATCACATTTACGTGTTATAACGTTTAAATATCAAGTAACAAAATTTGTGTTTCTTGTATATTTTAATGTTTTCCTTGGACGTTAATTAATTAGAAAACTATCCAGCACTAAACGTTTTGAATACAAATGACGTTATTATAACAAATAATGTTAGATAAAATTAGTGTTTTATGTTTTGATCAACAGAAGATAATTAAGAAGTTTTGGGAAAATATCACGTATATTATTTAAAATTAGCCTCTTTAACTAGGAAGGAATTATTTAAATAATTTTTGGAAATTACTGTGTTTTTCTAATAACACCAGCAAATTTTTGGAACTGAAGTATTGGAAATGTTGAATCTGGTTTCAACACTGAATTATTCTTACTATTACAGACAATGTTTTATGAAAATTAAATTAAAATTTTCACTTTCTCATACTTTTAGTATAGGAACGTGTTGTCTAATTCTTGGAAAATTTATGAAACGAGGTAACATCGACATTTTGGAAAGCCTTGAAATGGCTGATGTGCATTTTGTTGCGTACAGTTTCTCTGGTGAGGAATTAAATACTATTCTGCGGTTCGAATCGTAGGCACGACCGTCTTGAGAAGTTTGGAGTTCCTGGGCTAAGAACCTGTAGCGTCCTAACAGGAGTGGTAACATTCGAATCTGGGATAAATCATCCCTGAAAAAAAACAGCACTAGAAAAAATCCTTGAAAAAATTCCCCCGAAATAAAAGCCCCTGGAAAAAAATTTCCAGAAAAACAAAGCTCCAGAAAAAGCCCTAGGAAAAACAGCATGGAAAAAGTGCAGTAATAAAGCCCCAGAAAAAAAGTATCGAAAAAAATACATGCTTTAGACTTCCAGGAACTCACAGAAGCATTTTTTGGAAAATGATTGTTTAACAGCAGTTGTAAAATTCGAATCTAGGATAGAACATCCCTGGCAAAACTGCCTCGAAAAAATCCCCGAAAAAATATCTCCGACGAAACAGAAAAACTCCAAGAAAACAAAGTTCCGAAAAAAGCACTAGAATAGAAACCTGGAAAAAATCCAGCCCAGGAAAAAAGTTCGGAAATTTTTTATAAGATGTCTGTTTAACAGCAGTTGAAAAATTCGAATCTAGAATAAAACATTCCTGGAAAGAACAGTCTCGAAAAAAAATCCCCAAAAAAATATCCTCGAAGAAAAAGTCCCTGAAGAAAAATCTCTAGGAAAACAAAGCTCCGGAAAAGGCTTTAAAAAAATCCTGAAAAAACAGTAAAAAAAAACAGAAAAGTCCGGAAGAAAAGTCTCGAAAAAAAGACACATGCTTTGGACTTCCAGGAACTCACAGAAGCATTGTTGTATAAAATGTCTGTTTAACAACAGTTGTTAAATTCGAATCCAGGATAAATTCTCCTTGAAAACAACAGCCCCGGAAAAAATCCCCGGAAAAATACCCCCGAACAAAAAGTCCCTGGAGAAAAATTTCCAAGAAAACAAAGTCCCGGAAAACGTCTTAAGAAAAAAGCCTGGAAGAAATCCAGTAAAAAAGACCCGAACGAGTGTGCGTAAAAAAATTCTCGAAAAAAATACATGTTTGGACTTCCAGGAACTCACAAGAGCGTATTTGTTTAAATGTTTGTTTAGTATGTGGGTGGGTTTGTATGTGTGAGTGTGGGTTGTCCAATTCCCATAAGCTTCGGAATGTCAAAACAATCAAAATTAAAAATACGCCGCCAAAATAAGCTTTTAAAAAATCGGAAATTGGAAGCGGAAGTTAAACACGTTTTTTGGCAGCATTTATACCGGAAAACAAATTTTCTGATACTAAAAAACAAAATTTGATAGAAGACCTTAGGGCAACTTTCTAGCTTTAAACTGGATGGCGGCCGTATCAATTTTGTGATAATTTTCACTCTAACGTTTTATTATTCAAAAACGAGTTCACAGATCGGGATGAAGTTTGGTAATAAAATATTCCTAGAGGAACACAATGGGAGTATCTACGAGAATTTTTCTGCAAATGAAAACTGCGAAGAGGTTTTTTTACCGGGGATTTCTTCTCCAGGGGAGGTTTTTATCCCAGGATGTTTTTTCCATGGAATTTTTCTTTTGGAGATTGTTTTTTCGAGGAGTTTTTTCAGGGATATTTTTCCGGGACCGTTTTTTTTAGGTATGTTTTTTAATGCATAGCCTGGCTTGCTTTTGTGCGCCATGTCCTAGGGCTGTAGCCCAATTAGCCCATTGATTAGGATGGTACTAAGCGCAGGTAACGTTCTCGCTGTACTGTGCCACGTTTAGCCCCGCATAGCACAGGGCAAGAAACCGTAACCGCGTTTACGGTAACTTAGAAACATCAAAAAAAAAATCTGAGTGTTTATAAATGTTTGCAATATCACCACTGCAAGCAAATTTTTTTAATAATAATTTTAATTACTAGTTGAGACATGAACAATATTATAAGGCAAAATATGAACAAGAGCTATTCTGATAACAATAAGTAAGGCAATAATATTAATCAAAACAAGTGAGATGACTCTTGAGATAATGTCGATTGTGATTTTTACGAGCTGGTGGCGGTTATATTCTGCCAGGAAATATTATCAATTGCGATATTGAAATTCTCTTTAAATAACCTAAATAAACGTCAACATAAGATTGGACGTTCACATTAATAAAATTAACAAAGCAAATTTAAAAAATGAAACTAATTGCTGTTAAGAAAAGAAAACTAGAAACGTTCATTTCAATATGAACCACCGACCTTCGGCATGCGGGGTGCGCGAGTTGCTTTAGCGAAATTGCGTCACTTCCCAGTTAGCACAGGATATTTTATGGACATCCATTTTATATCCAGTCTACATCCGTACGTTTATGAACATAGAAGGAGTATCCATAAGATATCAAGAAATGGATATCCATACATCATCCCACAAAGACGCCTTATTATATGTCCGGTGGTGGACATTTTATGTTTTTATTTTGTTTTTTAACAACAGTAAATAAACCTTAATAAAAAATTACAATTACAAATGCAATCTAGTAGAAAGGTGTAGGACGTATGTATGCAAAAATGATTAATTTTGTGAACGAATTTCTACTGCTCGGCAAACTCCGTGACGGAAGTTTTCACGTTGCGTGCTACGTCAACTGACTCATCTATTTACTTCAGCATCCAGCGTCAGTGTTGTTCGATGATTGGTTAAAATAAAAAAATTATACTTTTCAGCTAGATAGGGGGTATGAAGAATACTACAACGAAAAGTTTGTAGAGAAAATTAAAATTAGATTGCGGCAAGCTAAAGAAAGAGCCGATGAGAAAGTAAAACAAGTACTTTATATACCCTAATATATAATCAAATTTGAAAACAATCTTTTGTTTTTTACTATCAACATTTCTTGTAAAATTGAAATCTGAATTATATCCAACGAGATGTCCCATAAATATTAATTTGGGATGTCCTATGGATGTCTGTTGAAGATATCCTAGGAACGTACAGAGTTGCCACAAACGGACTACGTATGGACGTTCATGGGATGCTCTCGGGAACTTGGACATCTCATGTACATTCACAACATTCATGCCAGATGGTTACAGGATATCTTATGGACATCCTCGTGCTATACGAGTGCGCATACGTTATTGAAACATTCTAAAGCCAATTTTTTGTTCTCGCTGTTTTTGAATTTTTTCTCAATAAAGTTTAAAAGCAAAATACAAGTATAATTAAGAAACCTTCCGGGAATGCTGTACAACTTCTGTTACAGCTCTTCGTTTATTATATGCATAGCGGTAGCAGATAACAAAATAGATGTTTATGAGAAACAGAATTAAACTTATAAAAATGCTGATGGCATACATCAAAACTTTCATAATAACATGGCAATGCTATAAATAGAGAACGTGCTGAAACGAAAGCCGACAAGCGTGGGCTTGGCATACTGGCAAATTGGTTGTGCTGTTGAGATTATTACGGTAGGATCTGCCGAGAGTCTTGCATCGAAACTACTGTAGTTATATATTAGAAACTTAATAAATGTGACATAAAATGTCGGTTTTGCTTTCATTTTTATGAAAATATTTCAACGATGAATTTCGCAATTTCTATAAATTTGCAATTGTCTGCGGTTGCGAGCGCATATAAGGACGGTAAGGAGATGCTCGTAGTTTTTAAATGTTTATTTTTAGAGCTTGGTTATTGCACTTAATGAAAGAATTGATTGTCATTTTTATAATTTTTTTAAAATTAGGGGTGGGGGTGCACTTTAACGTAGTTTAGAAATGTGTCTTTAACAGAGGGAATAGTTCTCGCTCTTGCTGTAAATTTCAACTTTTATTTTGGGGTCGATATATTGGACGGTTTGTTTTAATAAAGGGAACGATTCTGTTCATTTTGATAAATTTTCAAGTTTATAGGAGTTGGGGGTGTTCTTAAAGGTGCGTTGAGTGCGCTATAGGGATATTTTAGATAAAGTGATGTGTTGCTTTAATATAGACGACGAATTCTTTAATTTTTTCTAAATTTTCATTTTTTGGTGGTAGCGGTGCATTTAAGGGTGATTAAGAAATGTTACTTTAATAAAGAAGATGATTCTCCTCTTCCGATATCGTTGTCGCGCAAATCGGGTGTATGGTATCCGTAGAAGACGAATCTAAAAAAATTCCTTTTCGATTCCCTCTATATTGGGCACCCGCTGAAATCTGATATTAAATTTTTTCCAAACTTATACTAAATGCATGATTAAACTAAAAGGAAACATCCTAGAAGGTTTTCATTTAAGAGAAGTTTGGTCGTATTGTCACTTAACACCTTCTCACCGAGAATCGGGCCGAAATTCGTACACTTTTGAAAAATCTGTGTACTGGTAAGCAAGTTGATATGTTAAAATTCATAACTAAGTTTTTTTGTGGGGCCCTCCTACCAACCCCCCTATTTTATGAGGTCATCTGGTTTTATGATTTTTAGTATTTTCCAATTGCAGACAATATTTATCTGTTGAAGTCTCAAAATACATTTTTAAATTGCGTTGTTTCCTCAACTGATTTTCCAAATATTTGCAATAATAGCCTACAAAATCGTAACATTTTCAAATATTGTAAGAAACTTGTGGAAGTGGAAAGTTTTGAAATATTAAAAAATGTATGAAAATTTTTCGTTTACTTTGAATTTCAGATGTTCACTCATTCATTTACCTTGTCGAAGAACTCTTCTTTTTCCTCTAACATTGCGTTGTCGTTTATTGCACATACGCCGTTCATTTCTGTCGGTTGTCCTTAAATATTTATATTTCTTTTTTATTTATTCACTGATTCAAAGGCTGTGATATATTCTGCCTATTTTTTTTATAATATCGAAACTTCTTTTTTACCGTGTTGGTGTTTATCCACACTGCTCCATATGTGTCTATAGTTCCCAATCTTCTCTTCACCTATTCCTTTTTTCTTGGTTTCACTTAGAACTGTTATGTATTAATTCATTTTGTCTGTTTCTGAGATATCCTCTGTTTGTTTTGTTCTCAGACCCTGTATATTTTATGTGTCTACTCTTAGTGTTCGTTTTCGTCGTCATAGTCGTCTTCTATGAAATCCATTCTAGTTCCGAGGCTTGTTTCTATCGTTTATTGCAGAATAAAATGTTTTCGGAAGAATGAGTAGCAACCTATCGCTTTAACTCCCACCCGGAGAATTTATTACGAATGCACAAAAATATCCATAAGTATACATGGGAAGTGTCAATAACCAACAAGGAAATAGCTCTGGCTGTTTTCTTGGACATAGAGGGGGCCTTTGATAACACCTCCTTTGAATCTATAACAACTGCTACCCGCAAACATGGGGTTGACGACACCACTAATGGATGGATAAAAACCATGTTAGAGGGCAGACAGATACAAGCCGACCTGGGATGTGAAACTCTCAAGGTACTCGCTGCCAGAGGTTGTCCACAAGGAGGCGTTCTATCCCCTCTTCTGTGGAACATGGTGGTGAACGATCTTTTAAAGACACCCAATGATAAAAGACTCTACGCCCAAGGATATGCGGATGACATCGTTATCCTCATAAGGGGCAAACCCCTACAATCACTGCAGCCCTCATGCAAAGGGCGCTAAATATCACTCAACGGTGGTGTGAAAGGGAAAACCTTAAGGTAAACCCGAGCAAAACAGCGCTAATACCTTTCACCAAGAAAAGAGACGTAGAGGCATTTCAAAACCTCACAATCTTTGGAGAAAGAATTCAGGTTGGTCAAGAAGTTAAATATCTGGGTATTACCCTAGATGCTAAACTAAACTGGAACGTACACCTGGAAAACATTACAAACAAAGCGAAAATGGCCCTGATGATGGGCAGACGCATGTTTGGAAAAACATGGGGACTGAAACCAAAGATGGTTGATTGGTACTACATCGCGGTAGTTAGACCCATGATAGCCTATGGAACCCTATTGTGGTGGCAAAAGGTTGAACAAAAAACAGCCATCACCAAACTAACCAGGATACAGAGACTGGCCTGTTTGTGAATATGTGGAGTCATGAAAAGCACTCCAACTGCATCTATGGAAGCTCTTCTAGGACTAATCCCTCTAGATATATATCTAAAGGGGGAGGCCTGGATTGGCGCACACAGAATGAAATCCACCGGTAACTGGGACACCAACCATAAACGGTGTGGACACAAACGAATACAGGAGGCAGTCAAAGGCCAACCCATTCTAAAAATGGGCTCCGACTACACCCTCCCCAATACTCGTTTGACAAACCATTCAGCGTGAGATACTCTCGCAATGACTGGGCCCAAGGAACCCCACCCTTCCTGTCAAAAGGGCTAGTCTGGTACACAGACGGATCCCGCACACCAGAAGGCACAGGGGCAGGAATACATGGCGTAAGACCAAAAGAGAACATCAGTGTACCTCTAGGTACTAAAGCCACTGTATTCCAAGCTGAAATCTTTGCCATAATGCAATGTGTTCAAGAAATGCAAAACGTGGGTACACTAAACAGCACATAAGCATCCTGTCAGATAGCTAAGCAGCCTTAAAAGCACTTGAATCACCTCGTACTAGTTCCAAACTAACGAGGGAATGTTTAAACCACTTGACACTTCTATCAGAGAGGAACACAGTTCAACTCATCTGGGTGCCAGGGCACACAGGTGTAGAGGGAAACGAAAAGGCGGACGCCCTCGCGAAAACTGGTGCATCTACCCCGTTTATAGGACCGACCCAAAAAAGCATCCGAACGGCAATAAAAAAGTGGACCGTCACACAACACATTTCTCGCTGGGGGGATACACAGGGACAAACACTGGGAAAGGCAATAATTAGGACACCTTCCTCCAGACTAACAACTGATGTACTCCACTTAGGACGAACTCAGATCAGAAGGTTGGTGGGACTTGTTACAGGACACTGCCACCTGAAAAAACACCTCCAAAAAATAGGTGTACACAGAGGAGACACACTCTGCAGACTATGTGAAGAAGAGGAGGAAACAGCCTGACACATAATCTTTGACTGTCCAGCGCTCTACCGCAAGAGACAGCAGCTTTTCGGGGGAGCTCCGGATGAACCAACCTTCACACACGAGCACCTTGTAAGAAACATTCTGCAACTCGTTGAGGGCACAGGACTACTTTAAACAAAGGATCAGGGGGGCACAAAAGACCACAGAAGTGCAAATCGGGCTCATTAACCTAACTACAACCCTGCTTAAAATCAATCAATCAATCATACATGGTAAAACCTGTCAAGAGACCTACAGTCCATTATTGATCTACTGATAGTTCGAAAAATAGAAGAATAATAGTAAAACTAAAAAATGTGAGAAAAATACCGTCAACCTGAATGTGCAAGCAACCATCATATGCTAATAGCAGAACTGATCTATATAAGTTAACACAGAAATAAAGACAAAACAAAATGTTGGAAACTTACAACTAACTGAAAACAAGGAAACTACATACAAAACAGATCTACTGAAACAGTACAGCGTTAGAGTATTATACCAGAACAGAAGCCAGAAACAACCGTTAAAGAAATGTACAAACACATGAAGAAATGCATATTCGACGCAGCGAATAAGGCACTGGAAATCGAAAATAAAAAACATAAATTTAAAGAAAAATTCAGCGTAGATTTGGAACAAATAATTGATAAAAAAGAAAGTATATAAGAAAACTACATTAAAATAACAAGAAGAGTTGAAACCAAAGTTAAAGAAGAAAACAATAAACATTGAGATCGATTATGTAGAGACATTGACATTACCATTAGATATAATAAATCAACAGAAGCATGGAAAACGATAAAAAATACTAAAACAATTTAAAGCACATAAGAACCTCATACAACAAATAATAACACCAGCACAATGGGAAAAACACTTTTCGGAACTGTTACAAGAAAATAGACGCTAATGAAAACAAGAAGAATGAATTGTTTAAAAGAGATAAGTACAGAAGATATAAAGAGAGCTCTTCAAAAGGCAAACAACAACAAAGCACCAGGCCTAGGTAACGTAAGAATGGAACTAATAAAATACGGAGGAGATAGACTAGCGAAGTACATTAAGAAAATGTTCAACAAAATAGGAGGAAGCGAAAATGTACTAGCGGAATGGAATATGTCACACATCAGTTCAATATACTGTAGAGGAATAAGCGTGTTACCAGCTATAATAAAAGTATTCACTAAAATTTTGAAAGAGAAGATAGAAAACAATATAACAACACTAAACGAAGAACAGGGTGGCTTTAGTAGATGTAGATCAATGCTTGCATAACATCTTCTGTGTAATACAACTTATTGAAAAGAACAAAACAAAAAATATAAACACACACATGACATTTATTGACTTAGAAGGCATATAACAGTGTCCCTCGATCTAAAATCTGGCAGGCAAGAAAAAGAATAAATGTACCTCGAAAAATGGATAAGCCTAGTACAGTATATGTATAATAATACAAAATCTCAAATAAAAGTAGGAACAAAAATGACAAAAACCCTAGAGATTACTAAAGGACTTAAACAGGGGTGCTGCTTATTGCCAATTCTGTTTAACAGTGAAAAGCTAGCCCAGAACGAATGGAAAAACCCGACACCTAACGGTAAAAAGGAAAAAGTTTAAAAAAGAAAGATATGTAGAACAAGCACTTGATATGTGGTACCGGAAATGTGCTGGAAGAGAAGTTAATATAGGAAATAAAATTCTACATTCGTTGCTCTTTGGGGACGCTCAAATCATACTTGCGCAGGACAGTGAAGACATGGAGTACGTAGTAAGAAAACTCAGAGAAGAATAAAAAATGGGGGTTTACAGATCTACTGTAACAAAACAGAGTATATGTGTATAGGAAACGAGGTGCAAAATTTAGAAGTAAAAGGCGAAAAATAAAAAGCGTTACTCGTTCAAATACCTGAATTCTGATTATGCTCAACCTCAAGATATCGAGACCAAAATAGCTATGGGGAAAAACGCTACTAGATCACTACGCGGAATAATATGGAATAAACACTTAACACAAGAAACAAAAAAGAGAATATTCCACAGTATAGTGGAGAATATACTACTATATTGTCACCAGTCAGAATGCAATGTAAGAAAGAACTTCATATTTGAAAATATTATTAAAAAACATTTCTAAATTTCATACAAAACTTATATAACTGCATACAATGTTGCAATCTTTTATCAACAGAAGTTGATCATTAAATCCTTTATGGATCATAAAATTAATAGGGTTCCACGTCCCTTAATGTGATGTAGAAGGGATCATGTGATATAATATTCTATATATAAGAAAAACTGAAAATATTCAGTCACAGTCAACAGCCACTAGTCATCAGTCAGTATCCAGCACTCGATCCATTAAGCATTCTGATCGTAACAGATCTTCTGCGAATCGACATGTACTTGTTATATATTGTCGTGTAAGTAAATTTATTAATTGTTTTGTAAAATTATAATCATCTATTGTCCTGCTATTATGAGTTGTTTCTTGAGTTAAATATATTAATATTTAAAATGGGTTTGCATTACTTATTTGGGTTGTGTTCAGGCATTGAGCATGATTTGATTTATTCCAATTAAATCGAATTGTGACAATATGGCGGAGAAACAAGGCCAATAATAGAAAAAGTAAGAAATAAAATTCAAACAGTGGAACTTGATTTCACGAGGAGAAGCCTACAACTTGCACGAGTAGATAGAAATAAAATTATATGGGAAAGAATAGGAATAACGTGCTTAGTCACCAAATATCTAGAGAATATATCACTAAAGTGGTTTGGACATGTTAAACGCATGGACGAGGAAATATGGCCAAAAAGGACGCTGGAGTGGCCACCAAGAGGGGAAAAAAAAGAAGAACACCCAAAATGATATGCAAAATATACATAAATAATAGAGGATAGGGAATTACAAGCAGGAAACTGGAACAACCGAAGGCTATGGAAACAGAAGACGACAAACTCCTAAGGGGGAAAAGCCAAAAAAGAAGAAGAGATACTCACGGTTTCACTTTTATTTAAAGAAATTTAACAAATATGTAAAGAAACAATCAGATGAATTTAAATACAAAATACAAAAAAAGTGAAAAAATTACTCTATCCGCATTCACTCAGTTGACAGAATATTCTAAATAACAGCCAATCAAAATAAAAATATTCCGTATCAATTGCTTTCATATTTGTTAGATAAAATAAATGAGCATAATTTTTCACCCGAAAATGTTTATAATGAGATCATTTTTTTCATATGACTTTTTGATTAGACTTTCTTATCTGCTACCGTTTTAGGTGATTGATGGCTAAATCTATTTACGATCAATCCTTGTGACGTATTTGAGTTTCCAGTTAGGAAATCGTATATAGCTAGTGGTAAAAGAGCAGAAGTTGAATTCTGATAATGTCGAACTCTGTGAATATTGAACCTTACAAATATGTCGAGGACAACGTACAAATAGAACGAAATTCTTACTTTGTGTGTTTTTTCGTAAGGGTGACCGAACTTCGCGGCGCTTTTATTGAGTTTGAACGCATTCAAAAGGTAGCCGAAAAGACATATTTTGGTAGCGATGTAATGCTGCATTCAGGATATATAATTTGTAAAAATTTTGTCATAAAAAATATTTCTCTGAATTGATATATTTATAAATTTGTTTCTATTAAATTCTTATAGAATCTCATTGGTGCGTATACCGTATACGTTGCGGGCCAAGAATTCTCTGAAAATAAAAATTCTAATAAATTTTTGGGTGATTCGTGTAGATCCCTTCTATGTAGGTACAACCATCACGCTTAAGTTAGATAGAAGCCAGAGAAAAAAGAAAAAATGCGCACATGCATACATAAAGATGGCGCTATTGAAACATGTACAGATATTTTAACCTGTAATAGAACTCACCAAACTAAACCACTTTTTTATTTATCATTGTTTTGCTAGACCCTGGGTTAAATATCAAAAACGTTTTACTAAAAATGTGAATACCCGCCTCTGAAACTGTATTTTAATTTAATGCAGCACAATAAAAACTTTGCTTTAAAAAGCAGCAAAAAGTAGGTTCATACCGATAAATGGTTTTGTAATTGACGGCGGCTTGACACTTGGGGTAGGTTAGTGGTGAATTTGTTCGATTGTGCATTATATTCGTTACTTAGAAATAAAATGGCGATATTTTCAATAAATGATTAACGGACATCGTCCTTGCGGATGGTAAAGTAGGCGTCAATGTTGCCGGAGCTAGGGCACTTCACGTGGAACGTTTTGCAAATCGCCGAATACCTATTGCTGTAACCTATACAAAAGCGGTTCAACATTTGCGTGATCATGGTTTGTTTAAACCCTAAGTGCAACATCGAGGAAGGGCACGATATCTTCGAATTTTTGAGCTGAACCGCAAATTTTAGTTCGGTAGAAACAGATTCCGCTGTTAGTTGCATGCATTGGAGTATCAACATTTACAGATTGGCGTACTTTAAACAAACATGATTTGCACCCTTACCATGAACAACTAGTGCAGGCACTCCAGTAAGGAGATTTCCTACTTCGTGACGTTTTTTGTAGAAAAGCCGAATAATTTAAATTTAAGTTGTTTGCTGTCTATATCGACGAACCGGGACATTCACGACAGCGATGGAGTTTTCAATGTCCAAAACGCCCACATCCGGTTACATATGAATTCTAATGCATTTCGGGAACACCGCAATCAACAGTGTAAATGCGTGAGCTAGCATTGTGGGAGACTGTTTAATCGGACCTTATATTTTACCACCTCATCTTTACGGCATTGACTATTTACGTTTTCTTAACGCAAAGTTAAACAAAATTTTAGAAAGAGTGCCTTTACTTGTACACAGGGACGTGTGGTTCCTTTATGATGAACACCAGCTCATTATTCTCGTCAATTATTCGCGAAAATCAGATACTTTTTTCGAGAGTTCGCGCAAATTCAATATTTTATATAATTAGAATATTTTTGAACTTTTTAGTTTTTAATTTCCATTGTGTTATTCCCGCATATTACAGCCAATCGTAATGCAGCATTAACCTAACTAAATAAAAATTACATCGAGAATTTTTCGTGTTTGTTATTTACAGTTGATTACCTTGATAACGCCTAGTTACGCCTTAGTTACTTCATGGGCACGCTAATAAACAACGATAAACAAATTCTGGCGTTGGTTTAATTTTGTATTCATAAAATAATGATTTAGAATTTTTCTCGGTTTATTAACTCAAATTTCCTCTGCAGGTGGACTCAAATCGTGCAAACTTGTAATACTTTTACCGAGTTACCACAAATTATCAGTAATTAATAGATAAATTCAAAGCTAGGGTGGTATTACTCTTGATAATTATTTAATTTTATTTAAATTAATTTTACAAGAATATTAAAAAAAAAATTGGCAGTTTTGAAAACTGAACAAGTTTGTAATTTTTGGAAATTTTTTGAAATTATTGAAAATGTGAAAAATATTAAAAAATAATATATTTTTTTTGTAAGATAACTATTTTCGAAAATTTTCTAAACTGTAGTTCAAGTAAACGACGAAAAGGTTCTTGGTGAAAGTTGTTCTTGTTGTCATTTAAGATGTTCTTGCCGTTTTTGAAGCCGAAATTCGTACATTTTTGAAATATCGAGGTGGTAATAGGAAGATCGTGGTACGGCAGATCGGCTGTTGGACATGCGTGGAATACGAATCTTTGAGGCAGTCCTCTGGTTAATGACGTTAATAACGTTTATTTCTTGAAATCTTAAAATCTATATTGAATTTTGGGAAATATTCGTTTTTTGGCCAAATACTAATATAAACTGTTCAGGCAAACGACTAAAACAAAGCCTCACAGTGATGTTTTTTAATGGAAAGTTGTTTCTATTCTCATTTGTACCAATTTTGAACGCGAAAATAATAAATTAGAAAAAAAACAAATAGATTGAGGGAGTGATAAGAAAATCGCGTTTTGCAGATCGACTATTAGACATGTATACAATACAAATCTAATGTTCTATTTAGTGCGCGTCTTTATTGAAGCAAAGCCGCTCCTCTCCCTTTTTTTAAAGCAGTTGCTTGGTTTTGTGACATTTTGTTTTCTAGTTGCAATTAATGTTTATCTGTTGAAGTCTCAAAATATAAATTAAATTATGAGACTTACTTAAATAAACTGTTCAGGTAAACGACCAAAAATAAACCTCTCGGTAATGTTTCTGCAATGAAATGTTGTTGTTCCTATTGTCATATAACAAGCTCATACGAACTTTGATTGGGGGGGAGATGCAATGGAGGAAGCTAATAGGGAGATCAAGTTTGCGCAGATCGGCTATTAGGCATGCGTAGAATTCGAATCTACGGTGGTTTTTCGAGTGCTTTTATATTGAAGTAGAGCCCATTTCCCCTCCCCTCCTTTTTTGACGGGCCAATCCCATTTTGTTGCTCTGTTATTTACGTGGAATTACCAATATTTGAGCCCAATTTGGGTTTTCTGCGTGAAGGCGTCTGAGCTGTAAAGTGTATCCAGACAGACAGACACGCACAGAGAGACAGACACACAGACATACAGACATCGCTGCAGCGTTGCCATAAAAGTACGTTTCTTTTAGACATAACTCGTATATCGTATAAGCAAACCCAACGCGAAAAAGACTTCGCTGAATCAACGCATTTGCTCCAAATCCAACCTGACGATCACAATATCTTTCTCTGTAGCTAAAGCGATAAGCGTAAGTAAACTTTCGTGTATGATAAAAATAATCCAGTGTTTGCGTTATTTGATTTTGTCCTTTCACATTTAAGTTAATCTATTTACTGAACAGCTTGTCAAATTCAAGAGAGGAGATGCTAAAAAATACGCGATTTTGAAAAAATGATAATCAGAAAAGTGGTTCAGTTTGGTGAGTTCTATTGGAGGCTGGGGTGCAAAGCTAGTTCGCGTCCGTAGTTGAAAGACACTACTCGTGCACCATGGGTAATGCTAAAGAACTAGCACATAGGCGGGCAGACTATTCCCATCATTATCCTGCCCCTAAGCACATGAGCGAGCGAGGAAGAAGAAGAAGATGAACTCGCAATTAAATCCAAATCACAGTCAAAACGGCTCTCCTCAGAGCCCCCAAACTAGGAAAATCGGACCCTCAGTCCGAATTTGCCAACTGAACATAGAAAGTATTAGTAAATCCAAAACAGAATACTTGTCTAAACTACTGACCGACAATAACATCGATGTCGTGGCCCTTCAAGAAACACAATAACCGTAAATGAACTGATATTGATAGATAAGAAATGAAAATTTAAATGTTAATATTTAAGATATTTAAGATACTTTTTTTACTCATATGTAGCCATACGATAAATAAATAAATAAATATTGGAGGCTTAAATATTTTCACGTATTTCAAAAACACCATGTATATATTTTCTTGTACATACTTATTTAGTAACCGGGATATTCGGCTATGTGCAGTTGGCCAGAGGCGCACAGTAAATTTTCACCATGAACTAACTAAACAGAAACTGTAAAATTGTAAAATATAGATTTTTCGAGTACTGCTCCATATTCATAAATTAATAAATTATTGAAATTTGTTCCATACACGTCGCCTAATTATGTTAATCTGAGTTTGAATTCGAGCATCATGACATTAGTGTTC
Source organism: Ctenicera cuprea (assembly GCA_958336395.1). NCBI lineage: Eukaryota > Metazoa > Arthropoda > Insecta > Coleoptera > Elateridae > Ctenicera > Ctenicera cuprea. The sequence continues at coordinate 62,366,239 of OY284487.1, forward strand.
ACAGCAAGAGGAGATAAAAACATGAAACCTGAACGCGTGGTCAGACACGTGGAAGCATTGAAATTAAATGTCAGTTACACCTACTCAACTTCAGGCACTGTTGGAGCACACTAATAGTGGTATTAAGTAATATCAGATGGCTGGAACTCATCATTTCTAGCTTCGTTAAATTGTCGTGTACATTCCGGGATGAAATAATTTATAGTTGGCGTTTATGACTGATTGTTGCTATATAACCTCTCATTCTTCTCGAGGTTGAGTTGGGAAACTTGTTAAAGTTTCTGGGTCCGCAACGAAAACTCAATTAGGCCTTATCCAAATACCAGTGCCGCAAGTAAATTAATGTTTTTGATATAACTAACTAAAATGGTGATTAGGACAACTGTGTTGCGGTATTAAACTTATTACTAACTAACTTCCGTATAATTCGCCATCCCCAATTATGGATTACGTTGTGGTTGTAAATTTATCCAACCGTGGAGGAATGCGTCTGACCCAAGTAGTTGCGAATTTCGTGACTCATGTCTGAGATTAGCAAACTCACAAATTATACAAACACATACACTCAGTACTCTCCAACTTGGACGACCAAAACCGCAATAAGTTTAGTTCGGTCATTTACAATTCGTGGGTTCTATGCATGCATTAATTATAGCTTTCAGTACTAGCATTTATCTTGTCCTAAATACATTTAGCTTGCAATGTACTTCGATTCGCAAGGGTGTTGACAGAGAAAAATTTAGTTTTCAATTTTCTTTCGTGTTTACTTCTTAGAGAGACAAATATTTTATTATATTATAGTCTTTACCAGCTCTGTTAAAAATTAACCAGTTAACCGGTTTCTTAATTTTCGATCGGTTCTTAAAAAACGGTTATTGAACCATTTCAAAACGGTCTGGAAAAAACGGTCTGAACAACCCAGCCTAAAAACTGGTCCGAAAAACGTGTTTGATAAACCTGTCTGAAAAAAGCGGTCTAAAAAAACGGTCTAAACTAACCAGTCTAAAAATCGCTCTGAAAAACTGACCAGAAAAATACCTGTCTGAAAAATCGCTTTAAAACACTGATTTTAAAAAACCTGTTTGAAAAACCGGCCTGAAAAAAGCGGTCTGAAAGAACCGGTCTGAAAAAACAGGTCTGTGCAATTCAGTCTAAAAACCTGTCTAAGACACCGGTCTGAAAAAACTTGTCTGATCTGTAAGAACCAGTTTGAAAAAACCGGTCTGAAAAACCGGTCTGCAAAAAACGGCCTGAACAAACCATTCTAAAAATCGGTCTGAAAACGCAGTCCGAAAAACCAGTCTGAAAAAACCTGTTTAAAAGACTGATCTGTAAAAACCGGTCTGAAAAAAACGGTCTGAAAGAACCGGTCTGAAAACAACTCTCTGAACAAACCAGTCTTAAAACGGGCATGAAGAAATCTGTCTTAAAATCCGGTTTAAAAAAATCGGTCTAAATAAACCGGTCTGAAAAAACGGTCAGACAAAACCTGTCTGACAAATTAATCTGTAAAATCCGGTCTGAAAACCGGTCTGAAATAACGGTTTGAAAAACGGTCTGAACAAACCAGTCTAAAAACCGGCCTGAAAAACCAGTCTGAAACCACCGGTCTGAAAAAAAGGTTGTTACATTGCTGCTCATGTAGATATACGCAGTGGCGTAACTATGGGCCAGCGGGACCCGCAACAGCTGGAGGTCCCCAATTTTCCTAAGGGGGGAAGGCCAATATCGGTGCAAAGAGGGGGGGGGCACAAATTGTACTTAAGCCACTAGATATACGTAAACTAAAACTTCTAACCTATTATTATTCATGTAATTCTACTTATTGGAAATATAAATAATAAATACCGGCTTATACCTTCTACTTAAAACTTTGTTTTGTTTATTTATTATCATTTAAACTTATTTATTCTAAATTGAATAGTGATTACGTCAAAATTAGTTTAATGAACGTGTTGAAACCGTTTTCTTAGACCTTTTTTTTAGACCGGCCTTTTCAAACCGGTTTTTTAAACCGGTTTCAAACCGATTTTGCAGATCAGTTTCAAACCTGTTTTTTAGACCGGTTTCAAACGTTTTTTGAAAATTCCTAACAGTTTCCGTAAAAAAATTAATCCGTTATTCGGTGAACCGTAACCAGTTGACAGCACTAGTCTTTACACTAGATTATATTAAGTGTGTTAGTTTTATGAAACAAACGTTGTATATGCTTAAGGATGCGTTAAAAGTTTAATATGCCGACGGCAAAACTATTGCGGTTCATTAACGAGGGTGAGACACTGTTCGTGTGCAGGAATAGGACTGAGTGTATGATAAAAAAATGTTAAGAGTGATCAGAAATTGTTTATTTTGTAAGAAAGTACGGTTTTAGTTGCAAATGTGCTGCTAGAATGCAAAGAAAACATTGTGCTGGTTATATTTAGTTAATGCTAACAGTCGTTGGTGGTGATAAATATAATGTACAACTGTTGTGCCTAATGTTGATGCTTGTTATCAATTACGCGTTTGTTGATGGGTTCATATTATTTATTATTAATTGCTCTTCGTGTTGTTGTTAAGCCCAATTGAAGGTTGGTAAAACCCGTCGATGCAGTTAACTGTCTTCTTGGGATCAAGCTGGTACGGTAGGACTACACGATTCCTCGACCCGATTAATGGAAAAGAGTATATTTTTTGCTGGCACGCAAAACCTATTCCGACAAATTTATGTAGTTCATGGCGATTTAACAATTGTTGGGCAGTATGCGGCGTGATAAGCGTCCTATCCTTCTTTTACAGATTTTTAAGTACTTCAAGAGATTGAGTGCTGCTTACTTTTCATGTTAATACAGTGATATTCTGAATGACGAATGTTTGATGTGTAAAATGTTCACATTAAGTACGTAACCTAAGTAAGTCGAGACGGTGCGAATGCGACCTAGTTGTATAGGTCATAGTGTTAAAGACCTGAGTGAGTGAATAATAATTATTGTATTTGGGGTATCTGTCCGTTATTTTTTGAAACTCCGTCGTTCTGTTAAGGTAAGTTTTATGCATTTTACACCTTTCATACTACCAATCTAGCAGGTATTGTAATCGTATAGATAACTGATTTGAAGATTTTGACAGAAATACACATTTTAGACTCTTAGAACCTGATGGCGACCCGTAAGTTTTTTGAAAATTTTGAATTTATAACTCTAAAATGAGTTGCGAGATCGGCGCAAATATTAGTTATTGTAATAGTTAGAAAGGCGCAATGTTAACCCTACGAGAATTTTTAAAAAGATGAAAACTGTGAAGTGAAACAATTTTGAAAGTTTTTGAAATTTACAAAATAAAAATAATTTTTAAAAAGCTATAAGCTTATATACTTAGGATAGCGCTATGGTTAGGTTGCTGTCTTAGCCTGTTAATTTTTTCTGACGCCGCTGTGAATTTTTGAAAATTAAAAATTTAGCGCGTTGTATTATGTAAACGGTCGTTATTATAACACCTCTGTTTAAGCTTAATTACTCGAGAGTGACAGTTTCTTTATCACAGGAAATGTTTTGCTTTAAAAATAAAGAATGCAGATACCCTCAGCCTATTGCCATATGCTTCCGCTAAGAGACGTGCAATCTTATAGTTACTATTCGTGCGTAAAACTGCCATAGAATAATACTTTGTAATTGAAAATATAAAAAGTAAGGTTTTCTAAAGTACAGTAAAATTTATGTGGCGAAAGATTGCAACTCGTATATTATAAACTAACATTCAAACCTAAATTTGGACAGTAAAGATTAGATATCTGTATAAATGCAAATTTATGGGATTAAAATGTAATTTAAAAAAAATACAGGTTGCTGAATTTTGAATCTGGCATATTTGGAGAGATACGAGGTCTAACTAAATAAAAATAGCGTTTTGTTTTATTTCCACGGTGACGTAATGTTCATGGTTTACTATAAATTTTGTTAATATAAATAAAATGACTTGGTATTTCTATGGCACTGTTATATATGATTTTATTTCAAAAAAAAATAAAGTACAAATACATTTAAGTAAAGTGCAACATTTGATACATTAGTAAAATTAAAACAAAACCTAAATTTAAAGCATGTAAGCAACAAAATAACAACAAATTTCCAAATTTTGATATTTTCAAAAAAAATATCTTCCAAAAACCGGTTACGAGTGATCAACAATTCTACAATTATGTTTTCTTGTAACTAGGATCTATTTGTATTTTTAGTGTAGACACAATCGAATACGAAAAAATAATTTATACTGTCTATAAAGTAACCACACACGCCCTGCTAGCTTTTAAACCACTTGATATTTCGGTACAAAAGTTTGCGCGTTTTGATGGGACATAATATACTACTTTTCTGCTCATATTTAAATTGTGTGCATTTCAAAATGGCGACTGGGCACTATTTAAAAAAAATTAAATTACAAAAAGGATCAAGTAACACCTCATTTAAAAGGTTTATTAATTTTGCATCTGATCCAAAAGTTTCAAAAAGAAATATTCACCCAGAACAAAATGGTGGCTCTTAAACTGACGGAATATCTTAAATCGAAATTATTTTGGCTTTTAATCTCGTAGGCTATTTTTTCATTTGTTTGCTGTCATGTAGAAGCTAATATTAATTCAGGTATCTGGAAACCATTTTGAAAACGTTATGTTCCAACAGGACGGGTGCGCCGCTTCATTATTATAGGCCTGTTTCTGACTTTCTAAGCGGACATTTTCTTGGAAGATGGATTGGTAGGCGGGGGCCTGTAGAATAGCCGTCACGATCCCCGGATTAAAAATTTTTATTTTTTTATTTGGGGATATCTGAAATCTTTAGCGTACAGAATTGCCCTAGAAACAATTGAAGAACTGGAGCAGCGCATAACACAAGTTTGCAGAAATATCACTAGAAACTAACGGAAAAGTAAGGTTAGAATTTCATAACAGACTTTTCATGTGCCAAGTTCGAACACTTGATTTATTTTTTTTTCAATTTTTAGTTTTTAAATAAACATGTTTATTTTCAATTACTTGTCATTTTCTTCTGGATGAATATTTTTTTGAAACATTAGGATCAGACGCAGAATTAAAAGACCTTTTAAATGAGGTGTCACTTGACTCCCCTCCCGTTATTTAATTTTTTAACTGTTATCAGAAATTGACTGACAAAAAAGTTTTCAATAAATCCGAAACCAGAAGCGGAAGTTAGATGGGTTTCTTTGGTAGCATTTCCTTTGAAAACCGAATGTTTTATTTCTGATAGAAGAGCAACGATTTTTTGCCTACAATTTTTTGAGTTTAACGTCCTGTAACTCAAAACCGAGTTGGCAGGTCGGGACCAAATTTGGTATTGTAGAAGCTCTAGTAAAGCATAGGTTTACAACAAAAGGCTTCCACGAAACCAGTTGTTTTGCAAGGTAGGACATTAGAAGCTTTTTATGAAGCCAAGCAGGCACTTATTGAGGCTACGCTTCTAGTACACCCTCAAGAAGGAGCTGAGATCAGTATTTCTTGTGATAGTTCCGGAGATGCTATTGCAGGCGTATTACAGCAACTACAAGATGGTTTATACAAACCTCTCGCATTCTACAGTCGATCGCTTACGCCTACTGAAAGAAAATACAGCATTTTCTCACGCGAACTTTTGGTTATTTATTTTGTAATTAAAAAATTTCGATATTTTATAGAATATAGGACTTTTCACGTGTATACGGACCATAAACCGCTTTGCTCAGCTATCAAAAGTTCGTGCGACACTTATTTACCGCGAGAGTTTCGTCATTTAGAGTACATTTTCTGCTTTCACCACGGATATCCGATATTTAAAGGGGAGCGAAAATATTCCAGCAGACGCACTTACACGGGTTTCAGCAATGTTACCCGAGTTGGTTGATTATGATGCAGTTGCACATGCGCAGGTTCAAGATGAAGAGTTATTGCAGCTTCAGTCGAATCAAAATTTCAATTTTGTCAAAGCACGTACACCAAACAATACGTCAATATGGATCGACACGAGTCGAGGATTGTCGCGACCTTACGTTCCATTGCCATTTCGTTTTGGAATTTTCCAGCGGTTGCATGGCATGGCTCATCAAGGTACTAGGACAATGCAGAAGCTTGTTTCTCGAAGGTTCTTGTGGACTGGTATGAGAAAAGACATTCGGGATTGGGTAAGAAGCTGTCCTAATTGTCAACAGAATAAAATAACACGACACACGAAGACACCATTGCAACCTATAATCGAACCTGATAATCGTTTTGAACAAATTCATTTGGACATTATGACCCTTCCTCCTTCGAATGGTTCTAAATATCTGCTAACAATAGTAGACCGTTTTTCACGTTGGCCCGAAGCAATTCCATTAAAGAGCACCACAACTGATATTATTATACAAGAACTTATCAATACTTGGATCAGCCGTTTTGGAGTTCCAAAGATTATTTCTACGGATAATGGTCCGCAATTTATTTCTGCAACGTGGGAATATTTTTTTAAAACTTTGGGGGTAAAACATATTAAGTGCAGTGGTCAACACGCACACAGCCAGGGTTTGGTAGAAAGACTTAACCGTACGATTAAACAAACAGTAAGAACGACGGGGATGGACGATTGGATAGATAGATTACCATGGATTTTATTGGCTTTGCGCTCAGCAATTAAAGAACAAGTTCAGGTGTCTCCTGCGGATATTCTATACGTAACACAATTGCCTCTGCCCGGAGATTTTTTTCAAGATGTAGGTAGACCTTGATGATCGCACCGAGTTAACACAGTTTGTTTTAAATTACGGAAACACATGCACAACGCCAAGTTCTTTTTTACTAAGATTTTTAAGAATAGCAATACTTTCGTGGATCATCAATTAGAGTCATGCTCACACGTGTATGTACGCAACGACAGTCATACAATAGGCCTAAAGCAAAATTATTTTGGTCCATTCAAAGTGATCTCTCGAACGAAAAAATATATGGTATTGGAAGGTTTTGGTAGAAATGGGATTGTTTCTCTAGATCGCCTCAAACCAGCTTTTTTTGTTTAAGTATTTTTGTTTAGATGTTATGTTCTTTTTGTTTATGCACATTTTTTTCCCTTTTTGTTCTATTTTTTTTTAGTGAACTGGACTTTTTCTGCTCTGCTCTTAGAATCTCAAGAATTGGACACGCACCTAGAAGAACTAGAAGCAACTTCAAGCTAATTTAATTTTATTTTCTATAATGTTCAATTATTTACGTTACTTTCTTAATACTTGTATTGTTTTTGAAAAGATCAGAAGTTTTTGTAGCTAAGATAGCATGCGCTTCACGTTTGCTGCGTAGTTTTTTTCTCCTGCAAGTTGGGGGGGGGGGGGGTATTAATGTAGCAGCCCTTGGATTCAATTGTATTTTGTAACTTGGCGACTTGCGTTGCTATTGACGTTGCTATCAAGATTCATCAAGATCATCTTGTAAAAGTAACACACATTAAAAGATCTTCCTGCAAATTAGTATTTTTTCCACTACTAGCATTAAACGATATCATTATTTACTTCGTTTTAGAGCCAAGAAGATGAATTTCTTTCCTAGTGGTTAATAATATTTCATTTTTAACTACTGGTTAATAATGAAAACAATTGCTATCTAGTACTCACATTGCCTATTTAAAATTATAAACTTTCATGTAAAAATCTTTTGATCTTACTGGTAATAACTGTTCACCAACACTTTCTGCACCTTCCCTAATTTCAGGAGGAGTGCAGTTTTCACTCAAATCATCAAAATTGGACATTTTATAACCACTATTATAAAATATATATTTTACATAAATGTCAATTGAAATTAACTATTCTCTTGTTTTCAAGCAAGGCTACTTTATTTTTGTGCATATTTGCATTTGTAATTTTATTTTTTATTAATGTAAAATCAATTAATTATAAAAGGAATAAGGGTGCTAGTAGTGGAAAAAATAATATATAAACCACGGTAGTGAAGACTTATCAGCCTCGCAACTTATTTCCCTCGATGCTTCGCATCTCGGGAATTAATTCTGCTCGGCTGAGAAAAATGTCTTCTCTACCTTGGTCTATAATATACTATTATTTACAACTCCCAAACCAAACATTACATTATTGGATGCGCTTCACGTTTGTTGCGTAGTTTTTTTCTTCTGCGAGTTGGGGGGTATTAATGTAGCAGCTGAATGTTGCGGTTTGTGGAGGTTTTGAAATTCTGAATTCTGCTTGAAAATCTCAGTCAACGTCGAGGGAAAAATAAATCACGTCGGGTAAAAATCACATCGAGAGGTCACCAATAATGTAATGTTTGGTTTGGGAGTTGTAAATAAAATACTAATTTGCAGGAAGATCTTTTAATGTGTGTTACTTTTACAAGATGATCTTGATGAATCTTTATAGCAACGTCAATAGCAACGCAAGTCGCCAAGTTACAAAATACAATTGAATCCAAGGGCTGCTACAGTACAATCTACAAAACAGTTCGAAAATTAAGTAAATAAATGTATTCATCTTTTCAAAATTATTATAAATTTCTAAAATATGTTACTCTAAAACTGGCAAAGAGATGTTTTTAAATTCTTATAGGCTAAGAACGGTAGCGCTGGACTACAATAAATTTGTGTCCGGCTTAGCTAATCTTGCTGTGACGCCTTCTATAAATTTACTTAAATTTTGTCTTGAACGCTTATTTAAAAAATCTAATTTACGGCACCTTTAAAAAAATATTGCTCTAAAACTGATCAAACGGTTATTTTTTTAATTTTGTAAGCCCATAAAGCTGGAGATGGGCTACAATGTGGTTTGCGCCCCAGTTCGCTAATTTATTTGTGACGCCTTCTATGAATTTTTCAAAATTGAAACGTTGTACATCTTTATTCAATAAATGAAAATCGTTAAACAATTTCTGTTTAAGTTGAATTACTCATGAGTGATAGTAGAATAATATTCACAACATAATTGTTTAGGTGCGGCAATATTTAGGAGCGTTATATTTTCCCCTTCCACCAAGTTTTTGACAGACCAATTTGTTCTTTCGTTTTTGGTTTTCTTCTATTCTAAGGAATATTTTTTGCAAAAACCAAAAATCTTTTTTTCCATAAACACACAATAAAATGGCAACCGGCAGGCCGTTCGGTCATCAGTCAGGAGGTTGTTATGGCTTAGCTCATTGTGACTGCACGTGATATGTCTTTTTCGTTGCACGAACCGTATCTTCCGACGCAACGTGTTCCATTTGCGCTTAGCGGAGTAACATCAATGTGTGTTTTTTTATACTGACACTGTGGTGGGGCTACAATGTTGTGGAAACGATCTTTGGATATAAAAAAAGTAAATGTTTCTTAGGTATAGGAAATTTTTGTAAGTGTGCCCTTCCCAAAGATAACGTTTTAGGTTGTTTTATCAAAAAAATTTGATTATTTTCTACATACCGCAAAACAAAATTAGTTTAGAATAAAAAAAGTACAAAATTTGTTCATAATAAGCAAACATATGTTTCTTAGCTACAAAAACACCAACACTTTGTTTTGATAATAAATATAATATAAAAATACTTTGGAATATTTATGTAGGATTCTAAACATAAAAAAGCAGTTCCTCAAAAGACAAGTTTGCGTGTCTACTTCTCATTCTATATTCATTTTACGACAGTATTCAACCGTTGAAGGATTTAATATTTGGGCATTTCCTACTTCCAAACTATTTATGTCATGGCTCCCGGAAGCAGTGACAATAAGTTAACGAGGGCCTTTCTAGTATTCTACTCCGATTCTCGAGCTTAACTACTTCCAAACAGAGACTGTAACATTAAGCAAGCAACCAAACATTTAGCGAATTAGCCATCTCGACCCGTAATTATTCCTGCTTTAAAGTACTCATCCCGACCTATTTAAAGAAGGTCCTGCGCTTACAACAATAATTGTTAGAGTCAGTGCCCTACGGATTTGCATAGTGTTGTGTTCGTAAACATGACAAATTCAATTTGGTCTCTTAAACTTTGGATGTGTAACTAACTTATACTAAGTTTTTAATTAAATAAACCTCTCTCCTAGTCTAAAGTCATCAGAAAACTAAGTTTAAAGTTAGGTACTCTTCTTAATGTACGTCTCCTAATTCTTTTAGAAGTTTACGCACAAATTTTATAATCTAATGGTATAGAGACTAAATTTCTGCACTGTTCACATAATCCCTTAAAGTTAATAAAGATTTTAAAGTATTTTTGTTATTTCGTCCATTTGGTTAAAAGTATTTATTGTACTAGTTGCGAGTAGGTAAGACTTTAACTGAAAATTATTCAAGTAGTACTCATTTATGCCTTTGATTGTTTTCAAAATCTGTGTGTATATGATCAAAACTTGATTTGAAAACGGGAGTGAAAAAACTCAAATTTCGAATTAAACTAACGCAGAAAACCAACAGTTTTTAAACATTTTACCTGTGACTTTTAAATACAATAAGAAATATTTGAAAAACAATTTGAAAATTTTGAAAATTTTTGAAAATGTTGAAAAAAAATAGAAATTTTAAAAACATGAAATTTCGAAAAACCAGAGAAATTTTAAAAATTTAAAAATTTTGAATAAGTGAGAAGTTTGTATATTTCTAAATTTGCGGGAAATTGTAAATATTTTCATAAATTTCAGTTGCAAATGTTTAAAAATTATGAAAATTTTCAAATTGGAAATTTTACTGCTTTTGGAAACTTTAATATTTTCTAAAGTTAAAAATAATGTCAATTAAAAATTTTGAAAATTTGTGAAAGAATTTAAAATATTTAAAGAAAATTATAAAAAATTATAAAAAAAAGAAAACTTGAAATTTTGAAAATTTTAGAAAATTTAAAAAAAATGTTGAAAATTTCCAAAATTTAAAACAAATTTGATTTGAAATCCTGGTCAGCCAGTAATCAAGGCAAGCGCCGTTAATTATAACCCAACGTCGAATGGTTGCCGAACTCGATACCGATCCACAGAATTACAGAAAATATTTCTGCTTCTTCCGGGATTTGAACCGAGGACTCACGCATTGTGAGCCAGATCCTCTTACCACTAGACCACTCGGACTTTCTATAATTTTTTGTAAATTTCGAATTTTTTGTTAATCGTAAACAATATTTATTCGTTAAAATCTAAAATCGATTTCATTATTTGGTTATAGTCTTCATTTTTGAGATTTTCCAATTAAACTGTTCTGGTAAACGATCAAAAGAAAACCTCCGAGAGGTGCTCTCTCAATGGTAGTTTGTTCCTATTGTCATTAAAACGTTCAATTGTTCATACTGAGTTTGAATCCGAAATTTGTAAATTTTTGGAAACTCAAAAGTCGATGGTTTGAGAGCAATGCGGGGGGGAAGGTAGAAAAATCGCGTTTGCGCAGAGCGGCTATTCGACATGCGTAGAATACGATTTTATGGTACTCTTTCGAGCGCTTCTATTTTGAAATAAAGCACTCCTCTCCTGCCCCTTTTGTTTGGCCAACCAACCCCATTTTCATGAGGTAGCATCCTATTGCAATTAACAATCATTGAGCCAAATTTGGTTTTTCTGTTAAAGCGTCTGGACTATAAAGTGTATACGGACACACAGACACACACACACACAGACACCTCTCCAGAGTCCGCTTTATCGGCCTTCCAAGGCCCTTAAACTTGATTATTAGTTAAAATGTTTAGGTAAACAATTTTGTTGTGTCAAAAAATGTTTTACTCACTATGTATATAAATCTGGTTCATTATATTTAACAATAATTTTATTTTGTTTAAAATGCCCATTTTAAACTGTCAGCGAAAGTGGCCGAAGGTCTCAGGGTACTAGTATAGAAGTTAACACGTTTGTATTCTGCATTACACAGGACGATTCATAACAAGTGCAATGCACTTAGAGGATGCTATTATAATCTGACAACAATGAAAAAACTCTGTATTATTATGGTTCCGGAAATATTCTATTATGTTAGTATTTTTGTTGCTTCTAAATACTTTAAAACTTTACAATTTTTGAACTTTTTGAGAAAATTTTATTCTTCTTACAAAACTACTATGCAGATACAAGTGTTTTCGCAAAACGGCCAAATAAATTTCACAATCTTTTAAGGAAGTTGTACACATCAAAGCAAAGAAACAATTTCCGAGATATGTGGATTCGGAAACACTTCGTTACGGAGTTACACCTATATTTGTATGGAAATGAAGGTTTTGTAACAAAAAAATCAAAAAACTTAAAGATTTAAAATAATTAGAAGAAAATATTACGTCATCCCCCCCATATGAAACACCTCTGGTGTAATTATTGAAACAAAAATTTGTAAGCTAACTACTGCGAATTTTCTATTCTGTATCTATCCAGAAAGTGTGTCTTATATGGCATGAATTACCCTGTATAAATAAAATACGAGATGATATCATTTTAATAAAAAAGTAGGTCAGACACATTGCCAATTTTAAATAAGCCAGAATAGTGTTCATGCTAATTAGTTTATTTTAAAAGTTAACGCTGATGATATAATAAATTTATTAGCAATGAACTTGTGCGTTACTGTTTAACCGCTTAGAAATCGTGAGAAACTAATTCGTCCTCTAAATAATATCGTGTCGAATATATTGTAGAGGGAAAAAACCACAGCTTCTACTTAAGAAAGCTGTTGTTAAAACGAACAATTTATTTCTGAAGCTTTTAAGAAGAAAGGACAATAATGATCCTAAAATTCCACTTTTATATTTGAGTTCTACACCCCGAGGGTGTAAGGGACAGAATTTTAACCTACTCATCTTCTATTATGTGCTCTAATTATAAGTATTGTGTGGAACACAAAAGAGATCTTTCATTAGCCAACAGGTATAACTATTAGTGCAGGTCAAATTATCACTATCGAGTCCTTAAATGTTCTTTATTTTTTGTCCTAGGTAAAAAATACCCGTCTGAGAATATTCCATCTAAAGGAATATAAAATAACGTTCTTTCTTGGCAAACTTCGTAAATAATACAGAAAAACCAGCACGAAGAAGTGTTCCGGCAACTCGTTTGTAACATCCACAAACGTTTCTTCTTTTTTTCCAGAATGCCTAACTAAATCGACACACCTACTTGTGTATTCGAACGGGACCTTTCGTTTGAAATGTCGATAAAGTATCAATGACCGGGTCTGTGGATTTGGTCAGAGCTTGAATAGTGGCGCCAGTGGTCCTACAGTGGGTTGGAAGGGACATTACGCTAGAAACGATAAGATACCTCATGTGCCGCTAACGTCTAAAGAATTCAGTAACCTTGGACCGACTTTCCGCAGATTCTCCCACAAAATAAACAACTTCTCAGATGTGCCCGGACGAAAAAGTAGAGGAAGGTTATTTATCAAATAAATGCGACCATACATTAACGTGCTCGTGTTCGAAATATTTAAACGAAGGAGTGATTCGAGCTTATATTTTTCCAGAAAGGGTATCGACGGAAGACATAAACACCCCCGAGTTAGTTTTTGATTCTCAAAACGGACGGAAGGGTCACGGTTTAAGTGTCTGATTATACGAGTTGTATGAAACTCATTTATTCCTTCACATTAAACATGTATAGCAAAATGCTTTTATTTGTTTGGCTATTTTCAGCGATACTTAGTTCAAATTTGGAAGAAATTGAAAAAGTAACATAAAAACCAATTAAACATTTTCTGACGCTTCAGTTGCATACCTTCTGAAGTAAAAGAATTATTTAAATAAATATGTTGGTCACTAAAAGGTTAAATTATTGGTAAAAACGCTCCTGAAACAGAAGTATACTAAAATAATTAATAAAAAGCTTTTTGATAAGCTAAATTAAAAGGATTATGAAAAAGCTCCCGGAAAAGGTTCGTTAGCTAATGGGCGCTTGGAAAATAGCGCATCGCAATATTTTTTCTTGAAACGTTTTGGAAGAGCAAAGATCAATGACAATTCTAGAAAAAAATACGGCTATTAAAAGCTACTCGATAAATACACTTGTATAAAAGGCCATCAAAATGGCCCTCATGGTGTCCTTCAAATTTTCCAACCAAAATAGCTCTCAAAGTGGCTTTTAAATATGCCTCCAAAAAACCTTGAAAGGGCCCTTGAAATTACCTCTCAAAGTATCTCACAAAAGTTCCCCAAAACGGCCGTCAGAACATCGATGAGAATTGTGGAAAGAAGGCGGAAACACGTGTGACAGAGCTTCTGTGTAAATACGCTTTTATATGTGGCCCTCAAAATATGCATTAAAAAGACCCTTAAAATAACCATCATGTTGGTCCTTAAAATTGCCGCCCAAAATGGTCCTCAATATTAACTTTCAAAGTAGCTCTCAAAATTACTGTCATGGTGGCTTTTAAAATTGTCAATCAAATTGAGTATCAAAGTTGCCTTCAAAATTTTCTCCAAAAAATCCCTAAATAGTGACTCTCAAAATGACTTTCAATTTTTCCCCCCAAAGCAGCTCTTGAAATGTCTCTCAAAAAAGTTCTCGTGGTGGCCACTTAAAATGGCTCTCAAAGTAGTCTTTGCTTCTGAAAACCCTCAATGTTGCCCTCAGTATTGACCAGCAAAGTGTCCCTCAAAATATTTTATTTAAATGGTCTTTAAAACAGCAGAAATCGATAAGAAATGTGAAACGAAGACGAGAATACGGCTACTTGATAAGTACGCTTTTACAAAAGGCTTTCAAAAAGCCCCTAAGGTGGCCTTCAAAATGGCTCTTTAAATGGCCTTCAAATTGGCCTCTAAAAAACATTAAGGTGGCCCTCAATGTTGATTTTCAAAATGTTCCCCAAACTGGCCTTCAAAGAGCAAATATCGATGAGAATTCTTGAAAAAAGGTAAAACAAAGTATACTAAGATCTTTTCGTTAAATAAGCTTTTTTATAAGAACCCCAAAATAGTCATTAAGATAATTCTTAAAAGGACCCTTAAAGTAATGCTCAAAATTGCCCTTAAAATAACACTCAAAGAGCAAAAATCGATAACAACTCTGGAAAGAAGACGGAAGTAAATCTATAAAGAACGTCGCTTGGTAAATAGAATATTATAAAGGGATGTATGAATAAAATTTCCGCCCAAATTATCACTCAATATTGACAGACAAAGTAACTCTCAAAATTGCCCTCGAAAAGCGAAGATCGATAATAATAATGGAAAGAAGGCGGAAATACATCTACAAAGAGCTTCTCTTGATAAATACGCTGTATAAACAGCCCTCAAAATGACTCCCTAGGTGGCCTTGTATATTGCCTCCAAAAATCCTTAAAATGTCTTTCATTACCGACCTTTAAAGTGGCCCTCAAATATTCCCCCATAACGACATTCAAAGAAAAACGATGAATAGAAATTCTCTGAAGAATGCGAAAACAAGTCTATACAAAGCTTCTCGATAAATACGATTTTTATAAAAGGTCCTCAAAATGATTTTCATAAGGGCCCTTAAAATTGCCGCCCAAGCCATAAATATTGATTCTCAAAGTAGTTCTTAAAATTGCCCTCCAAATGGCTTTGACGAAGCAAAAATCGATAAGAACTCTGGAAAAACGGCAAAAATACATCATAATGAGTTTCTCTCTATAAATACGCTTGTATAAAAATCCGGCAAAGTACTTTTTCTTTAAAAATTGACCCTGAAAATATTCTCTAAAATGTCCTTCAGACAGCAAAAATCGATGAGAATTATGGAAAGAAGGAACACGCATAAAAAGACCTGTTCAATAAACATCCGTTTAAAAAGAGCCCTTAAAGTAGCCCTTAGTAGCGCTTAAAGTTGTTGCCCAAAATGGCTCTTAAAGTGGCTTTCAAACTTGCTTCTAAAAAAACATTAAAGTGGCTCTTAAAATTGCCCTTAAAATGGCCTTCAAAGAACAACAATCAATAAGAATTCTGGAAAGAAAGAGGAAACAAGTCTATAAAGAGCTTTTCAATAAATATGGTTTTATATAACGCTTTTAAAACAGCTCTGAAAATAGCCATAATGGTGGCTCTCATATGTTCTGTCCAAGATTGTCCTAAATATTGACCCTTAAAGTAGCTCATAAAATTGACCTCAAAATAGGCCCTAAAGAGCAAAGATCGAATAGAATTCTGGAAAATAGGCGAAAATGCATCTACAAAAAGACTGTTTTTATAAAAGGCCTTTAAAATGGCCTTCGTGGTAGCACCCAAAGTGGCTCTCAAAATTACCCCCACAAAATGTCCCTTAAAGTGGCCTGCAAAATTCTTTTAAAAGTAGATTTCAAATATGTCCTTAAAATGGTCTTCAAAATGATCGTTAAAGTGGCTTCTAAAATAGCCAGCACAATGGCTCTCAAAAATTAGTCGCCTAGAGAAAATAAACTAAGAAAGTATATGAAGAAAAAATTCTTGCTGAATTCTTTAGAAAATTTTCTTGATTTAACGCAGCTCGCTAAATGAGGCAGATTTTGGTTTAAATCTTGAAAATAAGTCTTTGGGATATTTTCTAGTAGATGAAAATAGATCCTGATGTAAAGGTTTAGAAATGCTGCTCTCAGAAAGTAGTCTCTTATAACACAGCCTATGAACGATTGTTTTTTATTACACAAAAACCCTTAGAAAACATTGCCAGTGTTTGAAAGAAAATTTCTGGTGAAGTATCCAACGAAAAACCTCTAATACGTATAATTTAAGAATAAACAACATTAAAAATCAGACCACGAAGTTTATCCAATAAAGTTGTGGTTGATTTGATGAATATTTACTTCTATCGTGTAGATACAAATAATATAATGAATGAACCACAAAAAAGAGTTAACGAGCTAAAAACATATATCATGATGTACAAGGTGCTTGAAAAATGTGGGATTAAATCATAGGGTAAATTCCTTATGCGAAAACAAGTAGAAAAGTCTTTATTCACATGTATGTACTTAATCTAATAGTTACAGAGATACAGGGTGTTGAAAATTTATTTTCTATCTGTATTTTTGTGATTTTCCCGGAAACGGTTGGAGGAAAGTTGATGAAATTTTTAAGATAAAAATTACTGAAAAGTAATATACTTCACCACGACTTAAATGTATATATCATAATCCAGTGGCGTAGAAATATTATATTGTGCTCTAATACACTTCTGACGTTGCTTTTTAATTTATGATACATTTTATTATATTTTATAAATCACCATTTTATTTTCAATAATAAACCACTTTTGTATAATTTTGATGGAATTTGTCGTTTTATCACAATAAGACAATGAATAAAATCAACAATAAACTGCATTGTTAAACTTTACTGGTGTTGTTTATTATGCCAATATGGTGCCATTATTAATAAGTTTTTTTTGTGACTTTTGTTAGTTTTGCGTTTTATTGTT
Organism: Ctenicera cuprea; assembly: GCA_958336395.1. Taxonomy (NCBI): domain Eukaryota; kingdom Metazoa; phylum Arthropoda; class Insecta; order Coleoptera; family Elateridae; genus Ctenicera; species Ctenicera cuprea. Next base: position 62,383,524 of record OY284487.1, read on the forward strand.
ATGGCCAAAAATCCTTTTTCATTAATTGAATTCACTGATATGTATTTAATTTATGGTGCACAGAGCAAAAATTATGTAATGTCTGTGTAGTATTATTGAAAACTAAATAAAGATTTATAAAATTAGTATTTTTTAAATTGTCAGAATTTTATCAAATATTTCTAAAAAATGCCGTACGTTTTTTAGTTTCTACGCCTCTGGTTTATCATGTTTGCATTAAAACATATTGAAAGAATTTCCAAAAATATGCATATTCTGAGATTTTAATCCATTTTGAAACATTTTCCATGAATTTGTATAACAAATATTTTATTCAAGGAATATCCCCCAAACAATTTAAAAGAATTTTTTAATTAAAAGCTTGATCTGAATTCGGAAACTCCCTGTAAGTGTAATTTTTCATAAATATCTTTTATTAGAAACTTTTACCTAACCTTTGCGTTGTTATCGATTTTGCTGCTTTAACAATGGTTTTTTGACTAAACAAATTAATAATATAATAATAAAATAAAACATTTGGTATTTGTTTCACAAGTTGTAAAAATGCAGTTTGTGCAACAAATACCAAATATTTTATTTTATTATTATATTATTAATTTTTTATTAGTTAACTATTTAATTAATAATGTTTCATGGCGTGTCTACCAAGTGCAATCAATTCAAGATATTAATTTCCATAATTTCCTTGTTTTTAAAATTTTCAAAAATTTCAACACAATTTAGTTCATTTTGAACGCTTCCATAAACTATCAAATTAAAAAAAAATTTAAAACCTAATATTTAGAAAATGTTTTCAAAAGTTTGAAAATACTCGAAAATTTTGAGAATTAAATACATAAGTTTTAAAAATTTTGAAATATTTTGAAACGATGAAACTTTAAATGGAAATTCTGAAAATTTGTGGAAATATCAAAAATGTTCATAATTTTTTATATAAGTTTTTGAAATTTTGAAAAATTAAAAAAACAAAAAACTAAGGCAATGTCTTAAACATTTATAAAAATTTAAAGAAAGTTCGATACTGTTTGTAAATTTTGAAAATTTTCAACATTTCCACAAATTTTCAGAATTTCCATTTTAAGTTTCATCGTTTTCGAAATATTTCAAAATTTTTAAAACATATATTTAATTCTCAATTCCATAGTTTTATTACTTTCAAAATATTTCAAAAATTTAAAAAAAATTACAGAGTTAAATATATAATTTTTAATAATTTGAAAATATTTTGAAAACGATGAAACTCAAAATGGAAATTCTGATAATTCGTAAAAGTATTGAAAGTTTTCAAAATCATCAAAATTTTTAAGATCTAAATTCGATTTTACAATTTGGTAATATCTTAGCTTTCCTTAAGCTGTTCAGGCGAACGACCAAAAGAAAACCTCCTCGATGGAAAGTTTTTTCTATTGTGATGTAACATGTTTATACCAATTTTGACGCGAAAACTCATTTTTGAAATATCCAAAAATTGGCTGTGGGTGCACTGGGGCGGTAGGAAGATCGCGCTTGCACAGATTGGTTATTCGACGTGTGCAGAATGCGAATCTAAAGTTATTTTGTCGATCACGTTTATATTGAAGTAGATCACCTCCCCTCGCATATTTTTTTGTAGCAGTCGTGTGGTTTTTATATTTGGTATTTTCTAGTTATAAAAAAAATTAAATAACTTCAAAATTAAAAATTCGACATCCGGTTCAGAATACAAATCTGAAATTTGAATCCGCATAGGAAATCCAAATCGAAATTAAAAAATCCGAAATCCGGATATAAACATAGATTTCGAAATCCGAAAGAACAGAAAATCCGGATAAATCTGGATACTGAGTTTCTGGCTTAAACCGTATTCGGATAACCACCTATAAAAGATCTTTTTAAATAAAGGTTAAAGAACGACGATGTGGAATATTTAAGAAAAACATGTTACGCAAATTAACATCATTAAATAAATAAATTAAAATTAAATTAAATAAATTTTTAGAAGACAAATTTAGAAAATGTATAAATCATTTACAAACAGCTCGTATATGAATGTATGATTGCATAATGCAATAATGTGTTCGCAAACAAGCTTTATGAAGTCACTGAGAACTTTTTAATGAAGAGTAATTAAAACAATGCCGTTGACAATTAACCGGAATTAGTAATTACTCGCTTGTGTGACAGTGTGATTAACCCAAACCTGATTATTGCTTTAGAGCGTATTAATAATGTTACATGCTGTGCATTTTGCATTACAAATGCGTGCTAGATACCCGATATATACTCACCAGTTCATGAATGCATGCATCAGTTTGCGAATCACTAGCTTGCACTCAAATATTGGAGCACTCTTCATTAAATTACTCACTCAAATTGTATTCTAATCGTATTAGGAGATAAATTGGAATCAGAGAACTGTATTCGCTTCTCGGCTAAGTTTGCGATATTGCTTACTAACTACGAGTGCTGACTTCAATATCAGTAAAGTTACTAATAACAATAAGGACAGCTTTTAGTCAATCTAGAACTTGTGTATATCAAATTAGGCTTTTCAACATGAAAAAAAAGTTTAATGTAAATAAAACAATTCTTAACAGGTTGAAGTTAAGAATTGTTTTATTTACAATAAATTGAAAATGAACTTCAATAAAGTAACTCATAAATAAGTTTAAAGAAAGATGATTTCAAATATTTATAAACATGCAGTGTGTACTGCGAGGTTCATAGAAGTACAAACTTTAAAACTTTTTTTGTTCTGTTCACGACAAGTACACTTTTTTCAGTTTTCGGTCGAATTAAACTTGAATAACGGCGGTTAAAGTAACAAAATCGTTGTTATTTGCGATTTTCTAAAAGCGTTTCACTTCACATTCGTTTTTGAAGTCAACTTAGTAAGGAACGTCAATATTTAATCGTGAAAATAAGAATTGGATCTAATAGCTTTGGCTGAAGTATGAGGTTTTTATGATATTTGCTTCTTAAGTTATAACTTTACCGCAAATCCGCAAGCAATTCCAGTTGTGTTCTGTACACGACGAAGTTAAAGTAACGCCACAAAAAAATTCAAAAGAGTTAAATCTGGCGAACGTGTAGGCCAATTTACAGGTCTGTGCCGATAATCCAAAACAACGATTTATTCATGAAGTTTCGTACATGCTCGCTGCAAGGAGGTGGAACTCCGTCTTGTTAGGAGTTGAATTTCATATTAAATGAACCTTCTTTATTTTTTTGTAATTTGTACAATGAGCGAGTTTATTGCATTTTTAATTGTTAAGGTATCAGTTAATTATCGTAGTCAATTGCTTTTCTATATCAATTTTGTTTTCTACTACCTAGTAGACTCATCAAGAGGGAGCTTTTCCTAGCCATCTCTTTTAAACTATCACGATTGGTGCCAAATGGTAAATCCTAATGCCACGCCGAGTAATAGCATTATTGTGCCATTCATGCATTTACTTAAGAGAGATTAAGAAGTGCGGGTAAGTTGCGGAATTTATGCAGACTTCCGTTGATATATTAAGAAGGTAGTTGACGCTTCTGTCTAATGAAAAAATGTAACATTTTAAGATATCCTAATTTTATCACAAATTATATTTTTAAACTTCTTGGGAAGCGTTTTAAATAGAGAACCTTCAGCTGCAGAATTACATAATACAATTTTTTTCCTCTTAGCGCTGAAACGTATTTTAAGAAATGTAATTTTTCTAAAGGGGAAGTTTGTCGAAAGCTTAAAATAGAGACCAATTTACGACAGATAAAACTATTACAAATCCAGATATAAAGAAGAAGTAAAAGAAGTTTTAAGTTTTGAAATAAAGATAAACTTGAGTTTTAAGTAAAATATTGCAATTGTCCACCTGAGAATAGGGCAGAAACATACTCTTGTGTTATAGCAAATGTACGTTTATATATAAAATTTGCTGCGTTCTTATACGTATAAATTTATTTTATCCGGTAAAAATTTTTTTATAGACCTAAGAATGCCAGCCTCTTGATAATATACTGGCGGAACCTCACGTTTTTTATTATATCTTTTTTTAATTAAGAATACGCTAATTAAGTAGTTAGTGCAACGGTCCGCGGATCGATGTTAGTTTTACAAATTCTACAGGAATTGCTGTAATTCTACATATTAAATCCGGATCTCTTCGACCTGTCTCAACTTGAAAGAAATGCTGTTGCTGCTGCTACTAAGATGATACAACCCAAACGGCGCACTTTGCGTCCTAGTTACTGTAACTCGAGATGCCAACGTTTGAGCCGAGTTTTAGTTTCTCTTAGTCTGCACACGATAAGCAAAAAAATCAAATTGGTTCATTCCATCTCGTTGTTAAATCTGAGGTGACCGTATTTACTTTACAAATGTAAGAGCAAATATTGCTTATAATGCAGGTGTTCAATATGTTTCTCCAATTACTGCTTTTACTTGTACATATTTTTGGATTTAATACATAGTTTAGCGTCCTTCGTAGCACAATTTAATAAAACGCAAGGTAAATTCATAATGCAATTGCATTGGGGCTCGAGATTAAGGAGTTTAAGCTCCCGCCGTTAACGGCATTGATATAATATTGTCGGAGTAGGTATGTTTCCTTAATCTTAATGACGCTATCGATATCGACCGATTATATTACAATAAAGCAAACAAATAGTAGAATCCCAAATTTGCGTATCTGCAGCGAAAAGTTTAGCGGTATGCTGTACAAAAGAATATGCGCCTTATATAATAAAAGCGTATATTCTTGGGTACTCGTAGCAGAGGCTCTAACTCTCCACTAAAAGTTGAGACAGGTGAAAGTGATCCGAATTTATTATAGATTTGCAAGTCAATATCAATCCTATTTAAAACTTTGAGCTTTCAATTGAATTTTAAGTCAGTAACTCCAATTACGGCAAAATCTGTTTTCTGATGCATCGATTTAGATTTTCAAACTCGCATCCAAATGTAATTAATTTTAGTCCGATTTAAAGTTTAGTCTTTGAATTATAATTTAAGCCAATAAATCGCAACATGAGAAAAGATTTTTTCTGCTGCGTCGATTTAGTTTTTTCAAACACTAATCCATATGTAATTAATTTTAGTTTGATTTAAAACTGGCAGTTTGAGCTTGTAATTTAGTAAACCAGCACAGCGAACTCCTCGTAGAGTCCTGCATTACTCACCGCCTTGTAGAACCCTGCAGCATCCACTTTCTTCCACAGATTCGCAGCAATCCAATAAAACTGCAGCAGGTACTAAGGCAGCGTGAAGTAGGTGGAAAGCATTATTAAACTGTTTCCACCAACGCCATCTCACTTATTTACAGAAAGGAAGAAACAACCAGCTTTACCAAGAGGATCGGATCTACCAGTCCGATCTCGAAACAAACCCAAACTTTTTCGAGCACCACCTAGTCGGCTTTAGTGGCATATCTTAGGCCCTAACATACCCAAGATTCCCGAAGCAGCGGAATTTTGTTAAACTAAAAGCTTCAGACATAAACGTGTTAATACCCTTTTTTTGCAGTCAAAACTTGTTGAAGCAAAAGCCATTGCAAATTGCTTAAAATTACAACAATGTTTAATTTTCTACGAAGCTGCAAGCTTTTGTAATTTGGGTCAGAAAACGATGGCAATAATTTTTCTCTTGCCAATATAACAATTTACTCTCAGTTTAGACGGCGTCGTCATTTGGGGATTAAACCCAGTATAATCAGGTAAGAACCGACTTGCAGCTTGTCTTGAATTTTGAGCAATAGTTGTTCGTGGGCTTTTTCTGCCTACACAGAGGCGTGTGCTAAAATTATTTGAACTTTGGGACGGACAGAGATATGATTTGAATGTATCTTGTTTGTCAGGACTAGAAAACTTAATTGACTTATGGCTGTTAGTTGTTTGTGAACCTATACAAACCAACGTTTTGCAAAACATTATAACTTGCATCTTCAGACTGTTTACAGCACTGAATTCAAATCCGGGATGCGGAAGTATTTAAACCCCTTTGAGCCAGTTGGGCAGAACGGCGGAGTTCTGGTTGACTGTCATCGTTGGGCGGAGACGGATCCGATGGAGCGTGATTGTGAAATTAATGATGCTTAGAAGTCCTTAGAGGATGAACTACTAGAGTCTAAGCTTACTGAGTCTAAAACCATTCTCTGTGTTTATGTTGTTAGGCTATTTCTCAATACGAATTACTTCGCGTACGATACGAGGGAAGTACTGAGGTACTCCGGTAGGTACTCGAGCTCTTATGCCAAGTTAAACCAGTATGTTTAATCACCGCGGATTTTGTAATGCGTCTGTGTTGACAATCATCTTTGTGCTGTCGCAATCTTAACGCAATAGAACGACTAGTTTGTCCGATGTAGTTTGAATCGCAAGAGCAAGAGATGTTATAGACCCCGGCTGATTTTAAGCTTAATAAATGGTCTTTTGCGGATCTGAAACCGTTTCCCAGAGTTTCGTTAGTCCTAAAGACTGTCTTTAAGCTGAACCTTCTACAAACATCTATCTTATCAGTTATGCCCTTACTGTAAGATAGAAAAACTGTATCTACCAGAGCTGCCAGTTTCTCTTTAGCCTTAAGCTATTGTGCATTGCGCATTGCTCTGTGAAGCCCGACTGACTCAAAAGGGTTTAAATGCCTCCGCATCCCGGATTTGAATATAATGCTCTAATAACTCTGAAGATTCAATCTGCAATGTCTTGCGAACCGTTAGTTCAGCATAAGCCGATTAAGTATTCTTGTCCTGGCAAACAAGATACATTAAGAGCAAATCCTTGTCCGCCCCAAGGTTCAAGCACACGGACCTGTTTAGACAGGCAGGGCCTACGAACAAATATTGCTCAGACTTCTAGAGCAAATGCTTGTAAAGGCAGACAAGCTACAGGTCGGTCTTCACCTGATTATGCTGGGTATAATCCCCAAATGACGACGCGGTCTATGTCAAGAGTAAATTGTAATATTGACAGTTCGAGAAACCTCGAAAGCCCCAAAGACTAAACCTTTCGGTTCCCTGCTTAAAATAAAAATCGATTTTTCATTCCAAAATCCTACATTCGAAGAGTAATTTAACTATTTCTAGAGAATTTAGTCACCAGTTCCTATTTATCTAAGAATAAAGACGTTGCGCATAGACAATTGTTACTCACTGAATAAAATTAGGTTAGTTTAAGAGAACAACCGTAATACCAAAGCTGAAAATATCATGTAGGTAGTCATCAACTGCATAACATTTAATGTCCTGTCTGTATAGAGTTACCAGCGTATCGTTAAAATTTATAGTTTATTACTTACTACGTGGTAGATTATTTTCAACGAATATTGTCAAATGAAGATTATTTTTTGACTCGCTTTGACTCACCTAGAAGAAAAACAGCATTTAGCAGAAACATTTTAAATAAAACCTAGACGAAAGCATTTTCAATTTGGGCAGTTTGGAAGAGATATTGCGCAGTTTCCATTTTAATCTTAGGTGTAGAATTTTCGAATTGGTCATCGTTGCCGCAGCATTAGAAAACACCACAACATAATTTGTAATATATGTCGTATTAAACGACTTGTTAATCGGCAAATGGGTTAAAGCACAATTTTACTCGGGGCGTGTGAAAGATGACCTTAATTACTGATAGTGGCTGCGTTACAGGGGCTATTAAGAGATATTGTAGAATCGCATAATAGGATCAGCATCTCATTCTGCATTCTTGGTTTCGTGTAAATTGCCGTGAGTTATGTTACCCTACACATTTATAGCCCCTGCTATTTGCTGAGGTTGCCTTACTCACTCCCGAGGATAATTAAATTTTGATATCTTTATGGTGACTATATGTAATTTTGTGTTCGTTTTTTTTTATTTTCACTTTCGCAACACTCTAAGGTTATTGCCGAAAAAGAACGGGGATTAGCTGTTACTGCTGGGTGAAAGTGTGATTTGAACTTGCTCGTACTTTTCACCATATTACTTCATAATTAACTTTAAAAAAAAATGAAAACCGACTTCAAATAAAAACACAAAAGTGACATAAGTTAACTAAAAAGCAAAAAATAAATGTTTTTTATACAACAGTGCAATACTTATTTGTTGTTCCCTTTAATGCAATTAAGAAATTGTTGTTTATTATATAATTATTAATTGTTTTATAATTTTTAAGTCGGTGCCAAGTAAAACATAAAAATTCGAATCTAATTTGTTATTGCAGCAAGGTATATATTTTTTATGTTTTACTTGGCACCGACTTAAAAAATATAAAACAATTAATAATTATATAATAAACAACAATTTCTTAATTACATTAAACGGAACAACAAATAAGTATTAAACTGTTGTATAAAAAACATTTATTTTTTGCTTTTAGTTAACTTATATCACTTTTGTGTTTTAATTTGAAGTCGGTTTTCTTTTTTTTTTAAAGTTAATTATTTTACAATTTTAAGTGATGGGTAGACCTAGTAAGGATGCTTCTCGAATGAAGAAATGACGGCTAGTTGAAACGGAAGATGAAATACGGAAACACTAAAAAATCGGTTAAAAAAATAGATTTTGAGGAGTATCTTTGAAGTTCAAGCTCTAATATCAATGAAATTATAATGGGACCACCTTAGGACTATACTGAACCCAACACAAAAAAATCATTAAAATCGGTTCATAAACAAAAAAGTTATGCCCGAACATACATAAACAAAAATAAAAAATAAAAAAACATATATACAGACGAATTGAGAACCTCCTCCTTTTTTTGAAGTCGGTTAAAAAGTATTTTAAATTATAAGACTCGCTTAACAGCTACTGCTAAACTAGCATGTTGAGGTACTTGCAACGCTAGGTATTAAGTCATCATTCGTATATAGCCTAGACCTGGAGTGTAGTTGCAATCAAATTGACTATTTTTATGCGCTCGACCATCCTTGATCGCATTCTACGATGTCCAAATAGAATTATTTAATACAGGTTCTTCAATGACATATTGTAGAAACTTAAGGAGACATTCCCGAGGTCATTTTAGAGAGAAAATGATTAATAATCACGGGTCTGAAAACGCGTCTTTTGCAGAGTTACAGTCTAATCACGCACTCACAAGCCCACCCACCTTTAAAGAGACATTTTTTAAAAACACCTTGTACTTTCATCAAAATTTCCGATTCAGTAACAGAAAGAAATAATATATGTCGTCAGGATGTCCTCGGGCTCTAAAATGGATGTCCTATAAAAATTCACAAAGAAAAGGTAGTAGCGGCTATAATGAGACTATGGTGTAGAAAACTAGGATAGTTAAGAATCCTCAAGCGATAGAGAGGCTCATTTGAGGTAATTTTGGTGATTATACGTTAGTGCGGTTACCTTTCACTTTATTTTAGGATTTATTTTACTGAAATGTATTTTATTTAGGCATTACCATAGCATGTAATTCAATTTTACGCTTAACCTTGTAGGAGTCGCGCAGTTGCGTGTGCAGCGTCGTCACTCAATAACCGGAGTTAACGCTTACTATGCGAGTATGCTATAAAAGCAGAAGCAGACCGTAGCAAGAATAGTTCATCATTACATCAGAAGACCAGCCAAGGTAATCCATCCTATGAAGTATACTGAGTGCGTAATACTGGGCCATTCTGGTGATTTTTGCATTCATTTTATTACTGTATTAAATACCTCCATTTCTTCTCTCTCTTTCTCTCTTTCTTTCTCTCTTTTTCTCTCCCTTTTCCTCCTTCTTTATTACTGAAGTCTGTCGCGGTGACTGACACGATGCAGATATTTTCTTTTGTCTTAATTTTGCTCTCTTACATTCGTCATAATATGGTTTGTCCGCTGTACTTGTCTTGCTCAATAAAATTTAGATACAGTATCGTGTGTACCAGAGCGTCTCATTGTTATTTAGTTAGTTGCCACGGTTTGATACCGTTAGCTACTGTATTTTAAGTGTTACCGTATGCTAATGTTTGCTACCGTATCCTAATTGCTACCGTATGCTACTGTATTTTAATTGCTACTGTATGCTACTGTTTGCTACCGTTAGCGGTTGCTACTGTTTGAGATTTGCTTCCGTATTGTACCTGCTACCGTTTGTTACTGCTTAGTATCGTATTCGATTTTGTATATAATTTTCTTTACTTGGCTTGTAATATCTTATGCTGTAGTGCAATAATTATTTTGTAAATAGCCGTATAATTAACAGATTGCTTTATTTAATATATATATAGTTTAATTCTACATTTTCTTGAATAAAAAAAAACTTCAGCAGCACTAGTTTTGGTAGGTAAAACTAGTCAGAACCCTGTGTACCGCCACCTTCACTGCAGTTGCCAAGGTCTTTAACTAGGTACAAAGAAACCGTGAAAGTGAAGTCATACTAGGAAATATTCTTCACCAGAAAGTAAAGTCACACCAGGAAAGAGCTTTCCAACAAAAGAGCAGTTCTACTAGAGCAAAACCCTCACCCAGTGAAGCCAGTCCGGAGAATAAACTCCATTACAAAATCTGACGCCTAAGCTTATTAACGAGGTTGTATAAGCCAATGTACAATCCCACCCGCGACATAGAAAAAACGTCATAATTTTCTAAGACTGGCTCGAACTGTTTTAAAGAATAATACAAACAATCCTCCAGTTTCTCCAATAGTTCCAACCTACTCGAGATTAAAATAAGATGCAGTTCTAGGCTAAACAACCTTACAAGTCCGTTCAAGAGCGAAGCAGCGGCTACGTCAGGTCGCGGCAAAGCTCACCATCACTACGAGCTTTTTCTTAAACGAAGCACAGCTCACCAAAGACCACCACCAAGACATGCAAGCCCCCGGCCTAGCCTCTACGCGAACCACAATTTTCTGATTTTCCAACTCGAACCCCTTGGTTCTTTAAAATATTTTGTTTATCTACAACTTGTTCAATTTTGTTGATTAATTGATAAATTGTTTATATAATTTTGTCGGTCTTCTGAAGATGTTATAATAAATTTGTTTTTGGGAAATATTATTTTCAAATTATTTTTAATTATACAGTTTTTAACTAATTTTGTCCTAGCAGGCTTAAGTACATTACAGGTTTTCACACCAGTTGAGTTTCATGTTCCGGAGCTATGCAAAGGAATATAACATTAAATTGAAATAAATTATAACCCGCATTTATGAACACTGAGGTAAAAAAATATGAAAACTTAAAAATTGTTAGCGATTTCGTATCAGTTATAAGGTCGCGACTTCTAAGTAATGAAAAATCTAAACTTATTTAAAAAAAAACAGTTTTTTTATATTTTGAATAAAAATTGAATCCATCAAGAAAGGATGATTAAAAAATTCACTTATTTATATTAGTTCCTGAAAACATCTAAATCAAGGACAAAGGACAGCTTTTTAGACAACTAAAAATCTCAAGAGGATTGTATTTGTATTATCTTTTTTGCTTGATCGTAGACTTCAAGGAACCGGAATTTCTTCAAGGATATTCGAGTGATTTCGGACGAACTAATTCTAATACAGTTACTTGAATAACTTTTTTGTCAATTCAGCAGCAAGAAAATGTTCCAGACTGAAGAACGCATAACCGCATCCTCTAGATATTGTTCATTTAAAGATAGAAAGCTTGTAAGAATAAATGTATAAGTCGAATTAAGTAAGGACGTATAAGTGAAATGCCCATAGCAATTTTTTACAATTTGTTGCATAAAACTGTATCAAATCATTAAAATTCAAACCAATTACACCTAATAATAAAAATTCTTAGATTTCCGTTAACGTAAATTAATTCACACGCATCAGTAAATGTAAATAAAAAAGTTTTCGTCGACTTTGTTAGAAAGTATGCTTTTCGACCCTCATTTGGTGATCGAAAATTGACAATTGTTGCTTAGCGGAAGACAGTAACTTTGCCTCCCGGCAGGAGGCAAAGTAAACTTTTCCTTCCGCTTTTAAATGCGAATTTTGTTTATCAACGACAGCTTATTTGCAAATGTCAATACTTACACAACTGTCAAATTAAATAATTTAATTTAGATTACTTTTAAAATGAATGTTTTTTGATGAATTTCTCAAGGTCGGCAAAAAAATCAAATGTGAAACTCGGGAAGAAAGTTTCTTTTTTTCCTTGTGTGCACACGCAGGAAATAAAGTATCATTTTCTTCTCGAGTTTTACCAATAACTAATAAACATCATTATAAGGAGCATTTATTTATGTTACAAATGCAATGAATTTGTAATAAATTTTAACATTGAAACTGTAAGTTAAAAACACGTAAACACTAGAAATTATTTAAATGGTTTGCCTAATAAACATAAAAAAATCCGCCGGGCAATTACCACGAGGCCTTCCTCGCATTTATTGAAATATTCTAATATTTTTGTAAATAAATAAAAATTTCTGAAAATTAGAAAATATGTATAATAATTTTAAAATTTTTAGATATATATCAAATATTTAAGAAAATTTTGCAATTTTTGGAAATATAGATATTTTAAAAATTGCGAAAATTTTCTTAAATTATAAAATTTTTAGAACTTGGAAATTTAAAAATTTGTAAGGCATTGGCAATTTTTGTAATTTTGATAAATTAAAAATGCTTACAGTAATTTTGAAATATCTGTTAAATGTTGAAAATTATTTAAAATGCTATTAAAAATTTCAATATTTCCAGTATTTAAAAATTTTTAAAAATTTAGCTGCGTCGCATACGAGTCGCGTCCCCCCCACTCGATGGCCGATGACTAGAATAGAAATCAAAATATGTTAGACCCACTTACTCATTAAAATTTAGATTTAGGATTGTTTGCACCAGAACGTCTCACTGTTACTTAGTTAGCTGCTTTCGTTTGATACTCTTAGCTACTATATTTTAATTGCTACCATATGCTAACGTTTGCTGCTTCTGGCTACTGGACTTCAATCTATCGTTGGCTACTGTATCTTAATTGCTACCGTATGCTACTGTTTGCTACTCTAATTTATATGCTACCGTTTCCTATTGTTAGATAATGTTTGAGATTTTCTTTCCTATTTTAATTATGGGTCTGGTAAACGACCAAATGGTAACCAGCCAGAGTTATTTTCTCAATGGGAAATTGTTCCTATTGTCATTTAACATGTTCATGCCGATTTTGAAGCAGAAATTCGTAAATTTTTGAAATATAGAAAAATCGTTGGGGACACTGGTGATAGAAATATTGCGGTTGAGCAGATCAACTATTATTCCATAGATGTGAATATGAATCTAAGGTTCATTTTCGTGCGCTTCTATATTAAAGACAAGCACTCCCCCCCCCCCCATGTTTTGAAACAATCGCTTGGTTTAATAGATACCGATCTTGAAAACGAAGTTTGTAAAATAAAAACGGTTGCAGTGGAAGGTGATAGAGAAATCGTGTTTACGTCTGGACTGTATAAAGTGTAGACAGATACAGACAGACAGACATACACACACAGACACCTACAATTCATTACAAGATGGCCGGTGAGAACGGTGTTGTTTCTGTTGCTTCGACTTTGTGCGGTGTTTGTCTTAGTAACGCTGTTAATAAACGAGTGCAATGTGTTACATGTTTAAAGTATTACCATAATAGTTGTGTTGTGAAACTAAAAACTAAAGTGTTAACTTCAGACAAAGGTAAAATAAATTGCTGCTCTAACTTATACAAAATAAATACAAGTGAACTTGACCCCTGCCTTGCCGAATGCGCAAATACTGAAATTATCACTATCTCGTATTTAAAAATGCTTTTGCTTGCCAAAGACGATCTAATTGTTCAACTAAAGGACAAAAATGCTCTTTTAGAGGACAAAATTAAATACTTAGAAGTTAAGTTGTCTAATACTACGGCTACTTACTCCGAGAAGCTAAATCAGCAGCAACCATCTCTTTCTCGAAAAACGATTGCTAACCACACTTCAAAACCTACCGGTAGTGGCTTCTCTACCGCTCCTCAAAATTATTCAAAAGAAGACAAAATAGATAAAATTCCTAAAATGAACAAGATTATAAGTTTAACCAATGAAGAAAAGAAACGAGATTATTTTCAAACTACAACACACCGAAGAAGTTTACAACAGCATCGGGCTTCAAAAAATACCGTTTTTGGTCAAAATACAAGTGCAGATATTACTGGCATTGAAAGATTAACTTATCTGTTCGTATCACGCGTTCAGCCAAAATTTAATACTAATGATATATCCGCATTTTTGAAGAAAAACTCTATTGACATACAATCCTGTGATTCTTTACAGACTAAATTTGATTGTTATAAATCCTTCAAGATAGGCGTTAAACAAAGTGAAGTGAATAAAATTCTTAATCAGAACCTTTGGGGGTCAAATATTCTTATAAAAATCTACAGATCGAAACGTCAAGAAAACAAGGATTTTCCGAAGCAACCGACAAAGCAGCTATAAATAGTGCTGCTGCTTGTAACTGTGTTGATATTGACTGTCAAAAACTTCATGTTAATGGTGACAAAGTATTGCAAAGTAATACTATTAATTTCTTTCATATTAACATACAGTGTTTAAGTAACAAAGTGGATCAAATTTCCATGTTTCTGGACAAGTATGATTATGACGCTATTTGTTTGTCGGAGCACTGGCAAACCGAGTCAAATTTAAAATTAATAAAATTGCCAGGTTATAAACTTGTAAATTATTTTTGTAGGTCCACCTTCCAGCATGGCGGTGTATCTATTTTCTTAAAAAATAACATTAAATTCAAGTCTCTAAATCTCGATTCATACAATAGTGAAATTAATGCCGAATTCTGTGGTGTTGAATTAGTAACATCCAAAATTATAATTATAACTGTGTACCGCTCCGGAAATGGAGATTTTAGTATATTTCTAGACAAGTTAGAGAATGTACTAGATATGTATTTTGCTAGGACAAAAAATACCATACTTTTAGGAGATTTCAATGTCGATTTTAGCAGTAACTCTGTAAATTTAAGAGATCTTATGTGTTTAATAACTTCTTATGGTCTAAACCCTATTATAACAGATTTTACTAGAATAGGAGCCACTTCCTCATCCCGCATTGATAACATTTTAACAAATTTAAATGTTAACAATTTTTCATCGGGTGTTGTTGATCCCTGTTTTTCTAACCACGGTGGGCAGGATATTAAAGTCACTGCGACCGCAGATGCTCCAAAACCAACATATAGGAGAAAGATAACTGCACGTGGCATAGCAAAATTAAGAACGGCCTTGTTAGAAATCGATTGGACCATTTTTTGTGATCCCGATTTAAATGTTAACCGTATGTCTAAGTTTATGGTAAATACTTTTAAATCGCTTGTACATAAACATTTCGCATTAAAAAAATGTACCAATAAAAATAAGACAGTTGTTCACTGGTTCAGTGATTCACTACGACAGCTAAGGGATAGATTATCTTGTGTCAAATTAGTTTATAATGTCAGTAAAAATCCACATGTTTTAATTAAGTATAATGAGTTACGTAAACAATACAGAATTGAAATTAAAAACGCAAAAAAATGTGCTTACAACAACTATATTGTAAGCTCTGACAACAAGGTAAAAAACAGTTGGAAACTAATTAACTTTGAGAGAAATAAGGGATGTTCAGTTAAACCTGACCCCGATATCTCACCTGATCTTTTTAACGATTATTTTGTTACTATAGCCAGTAACTTAATTGCGTCACTTCCCCAAACTGAATATAATCCTACTGATTTGCTTGGACCAGTCCCAACGCCAACTTGTTTGTTTAATCTTGAGAGTGTTTCACCTGAGGAGGTTTGTGATGTTATAATTTCTTTAAAAAATTCAAGTTGCATGGATTTTTATGACTTGAACAGTACAATCATTAAAGCAGTAATAGATATAATTGCTTTTCCTTTATCCAAGCTTATAAATGCTTGCTTCAAATATGGTGTTTTCCTGAAGAATTCAAAGTCACAAAAGTGATACCAATTTTTAAGAAAGGTGACGTAAATATCACTGACAATTACCGCCCCATTTCTATTATTCCAATTTTTGCCAAGATATTTAAAATAATTTTAAAAGCTAAACTGGTGCAGTATTTTGAGGATAACTCTCTCTTCAATCCATGCCAATTCGGTTTTCGTCGCAGCAGATCTACAACCCAAGCTGTTCAAAACGTGGTTAACTACATAGTTGAGGGCCTTGAGGAAGGTAAACACACGGCTGTTACATTATGCGACCTCTCCAAGGCTTTTGATTGTGTCTCGCATGAAGTCATTCTGCAGAAACTAAGTTTTTATGGTGTAACAAATTCATCACTCTCACTTTTCAGATCTTATCTTCAAAACAGAAAACAGTGTGTTACTATGAACCACCAAAATTCTGTACTCAAACAAGTAGTGCATGGTGTTCCTCAGGGCTCTGTCATAGGTCCTCTTCTATTCATTATTTTTATAAATGACCTTTATCACTACATGCTTCCCAAAAATTGTGTGTTATTTGCTGACGACACCACTTTATTGTCTTCTGCTAGAAACATAGATAACTTGGCTGAATTGTCTGTCCAAAGCGAGAAACGAGCTGAAAATTGGTTTTGTACCAACAATCTCAAACTTAATCAAGACAAAACTCAGAAAATTACCTTTTCTTCTGTCAATAATTTAGCATTTGGAGTCAACGTCAAGATGCTAGGTGTAGTGCTTGACAATTCTTTAAACTGGTCATCTCACGTTGATTACCTAAGTAAAAAATTATCGAGCGTTATATTCTTGCTTCGAAATTTAAATCGACTTGTAACCACTGACATTCTAAGACTGTCCTATTTCTTTTTATTTCATTCTCTCATCAGTTATGCCATAATTTTATGGGGAAACTAAACACATGCGTTACGAATTTTCCGTCTTCAAAAACGAGCAATCCGGATTCTTGGAAATGTAGACATCAGGGAACATTGCCGTCCTTTATTTATAAAGTTTGGTATAATGTCCTTACCATCTATATTTATGTACGTTACCTTGCTCGAAATTCATAAAAACATTAATTCTTTTCCTGTTAATAGCGACTTCCATAACCATGACACACGTTCTAGTAACGCACTAAGGAATTCCCGTTTTGGACTTTGTAAGTCCGAGAAAAATTCACTGAACCTAAATTTTTACAATCATTTACCTGCTGTTATTAAAACTTTGAATTACAACTGTTTTAAATCCAAGATGAAAAATTACTTTACCAACCGATGTTTTTACAATGTTGAAGAGTACTTAGATACCTTTTTTATTGCCTATTTTGTAATTTTTTGTGTAATAAGACTGATGTGAAGTACTTTTTAATATACATTTTTATATTAGTGTATAAGTATTATCTATATCTATATATCTATATCCGGACGTGCTGCAAATGTATTCAATATGTAGAGCGGTTAAATAAAGTATCTTATCTTATCTTATGTACCGTCCACTTTATCGGTTTCCCAAGGCTCTAAAACCTTGTTAATTTTTCAAATGCTTAGGTTAAAAATGTTTGTCATAAAAGTATCTTTCTTTTAGGTATAACTCGTGCATAGGCCTGAAAGCCCAAAGCGAAGAAAGCTTCGCTGAATGATCGCATTTGCTCCAAATCCTACATGATGACGCCACAGTCACAGTACTTTCATCTTTAGCTATACCTTGTATAGCGAAAAAAGTAAGAAAACAGTTCAAGAAAATGCAAATAATGGCTTCTGTTTATCCACATTATTAAAAATTTTGAATACTTAATTTTGATTATTTTTATAATTCTCAAAACACCAAACATGATGTTCGACACACCAAATATTAGGGCCATTTGGCAACTTGTTTTGTTTTTGTTTAGTGAGGAAACAAACGCTAAGCTCAGAATTTTCAATAAATCACGTCGGACGTCCTTTTCGAGCTAAAGAGTTTAAAAACGCGCATTAGATTTGCCTTCCATCAAAATCTGTGCTTAAACTCGATTTGTAAAGAAATTGATACCAAAAACACTTTTTATTCTCGTTTCCGGACTTAGATGGTGAATTTTCGTAAGGTGTTTCAGTAGTTTCTGTGATTTCAAGTCACACATGTACATAACAAGAAACATTTTGAAAAAATCAAACGAAATAAATACATCAAAAGTTCAGAATCGATTTTTTTTCTAAAACCCAATATAATATTTCCTTATTGGAGCGATCAAAACCTCTGAGCATCGGATTTACATGCAACTTTTACACTAATGTATTAAATTAAATTTACAAAAAGAGCAAAGGCAAATAGTAACGAAACAGACTTAGCGTGACATTTGATTTCATCTAGAATCCCATCTGCTTGTGATAGACATGTCACCTATCCGTTTCAACTAGACTGGGTTCTGATTGGACCAGACTCAACCGTCAGTAAAATTGCAAACAGGGATGATGCGACCACGCAAATATTCGACGACAACCACAGGAATTCGATAGAATGCTTGTTGCGAACGACTGGATTGCAACGGGGAAAACGAATTCCAAATTGCATTCCAAAAATACGTTTGATAGCATTAGCCCAATAGCAAATGTTGATTCCGCTTCGCGGAATGGGTTATTTTAATTCTCTTGAGTCATACAAGTTTATTTACAGTTGCGAAACTTCATCGTAATTAAATCAATATGGATTTCAAAAGCAGACAGTAAAATGATAATTATTTAAATCCTTTTTTTAGGGACGGAACATTATTTTGTGGCTTTGTCGTCGGTCTGCGTGACGTCCAAATAACGGGCAGGTGTAGGGCAGGTGCATCTCTCTACGCGTTTCTGATTAAGCCACTTATTTTTACCTCCGGGGATTGAATTACTGTCCGTGAGATCTATATCTCATATTTATTGCCGCACTTACGGAATAGACCTACCTGCGTACCACTCATGATTTAGGTTTTAGTTTATAATGGATAATATATGTTGGATCGGTGGTTACATTTCAATCGCGATTAATGGAACTTTGCTTCTAAGGTTTTACATCAAAGTTCTATAGATAGTCATCTTTTTCATCATATATCTCACATTGAATTTAATACAGGTTTGTAAAGTTATAAAAGTGAACAGATCTATACTAATATAACTCACCTTTCCATTCGTTCCGCTTTGAAATAGAAAAGTCGATTTTTATTCAGAATTATAAGTTTCCCTTCATCATATAAATAACTTTTGAAATGAGCGAAACACTTCGCCTAGGCTTTCCTATACTTTTATAAATCTAATCACAACTCACTGCAAAAACGACAACTACACCACCTGCTGGGTAGAAATTTTAGGGTGGTGCGGTGCAAAGCTACAAGGTCAACTTGTGACTGTTATGACGGGATTATACTATGTTAATCTCTTATGCACTAAGTGTTTTGCAATCTACATCGGCCATTCTGAAGTTATTAATGATGCTCTCATGCTGACTATGTTACGGCGGAATTTTTTATTTAGGAAAAAAATTTTTTTTGTCTTGGAAAAAGAAAAAGTAAGGAAAAATTTGTTTTCGAAAATTAGGGAAGGAGAGGAACAGTTAACCACCCTCAATATTGTTGTAACTAAAAATTAAAATCGGAATCTGATTGTAATATAGCTCATAAGGATTTTATTATGGTTCCCCCATTTAATACATAGGTTTTCAAAAATTCGTAGAAGGCGTCACAGAGAAAGTATAGTGGACTGGTAAATAAAACCAATTGTAACTTATTTCTAGCTCTATCAGCTTATTAAAAAAATATCGTGTGGCCAGTTTTTGAGCAGGATGTTTTTGAATAACTCAAAATTTTTAATTTTTTTTGACAGCTTTAGTACTTCTAAAAGTTCTAGTAGTTTGTAAACATTGATCTGATATGATAACTCGTTTTTGAATAAACAAGCATTAAAAAATTATTTAAAAAAATTCATAGAGGGCGTCGCAGAGAAATTATAGTGAACTGGTAAATAAAACAAATTGTAGCTTGTTTCTTGCTTTAATAAACTAATTCAAAAAATTTTGTGGCCAGTGTTTGAGCAGTGTGTTTTTGAAAAGTGAAACTTCTGAAATGTTTTTGATTTTACAGTTTTAGTAGTTCCAAAAGTTCTAGTAGTTTGTAAACATTGTGTACTCTTAGGGTATTTCCAATATCAAATTTCAGCCCGATCTGATATGATAACTGGTTGAAAAACCAAGCGTTAAAACTCAAATTTTCAAAAATTCCTAGAAATCGCCAAAGAAAAATTTACGAACTGAAACATTAACTAAATTGTAGCCGATCCTCGGCTCTATAAGCATATAAAATTTGAACAACATTGTATTGCCAGTTTTTGAGCAAAATTTTTTTGACAATTTCTGAAATTTTTTGAAATTATTTTCCTTTCGTAGCTTTTAGCTTTTCGAAATTTTTCTGCACGGTAACATTGTTTTTTTATACGATTATTACCATAAAATATTTGAAGCTGGTTTATTAACTTGTTTTTAAGTAAACAGGTGTTAAAACTCAAATTTTCAAAAATTCATAGAAAACGCCACAAAAAATTAGCGAGCTAGAACACCAACCAAATTGTACCCCATCTATAGCTCTATAAGCATATGAAATAAAAAAAATCGTATTGCCAGTTTTGGGTCAATATTTTTTTGAAGGTGTATTTTGGAAATTATTTTCACTTCATAGCATTTAACTTTTCAACTTTTTGTGTACGGTAATATTGTCTTTTTATACGGTTATTACCATAAAATATTTAAAGCTGATTTGTTAACTTGTTTCTGAGTAAACAGGCGTTAAAACTTAAATTTTCAGAAATTCATAGAAAGCGTCAAAAAGGAATTTACTAGCTGGAACACCAACCAAATTGTACCCCATTCTTAGCTCTATAAGCATATAAAATTAAAAAAAAATCGTATTGCCAGTTTTTGGGCAATATTTTTTTGAAAATTTCCGAAACATTGGACATTATTTTCACCTCGTAACTTTCAGCTTTTCGAAATTATTTGTGCACGGTAATATTGTGTTTTTATACGGTTATTCTTATAAAATATTTGAAGCTGATCTGTCAATTTTTTTGAGTGATGAGACGCAAAATTTAAAAATTGTCAAAAAAACGTAGCCGCCGCAACAAACTAGAAAGTTTAGAAAAAAAATCATTGAATTTACCCTAAAGGCTTCTGCCGAATTTAGTTTTCAATTTAATAAAATCTAGTTTTAAACTAAAAATATTACCAAAAAAAACATGGCTAACTTCCGCTTCCGGTTTCGGATTTTTCATTGCAAAGCTTATTAAGGTTGGACCAGACATTTAGGAATTTTCGATATACCAGCCCAGCCACCTACAGACGGACAGACATTTCCTTTAAATCAAATTTTTTGGGTTCCTGTGTACCTCCAGAACATGTATTTCCGTCAAAATCTAGATTTAGAATATTTTCTTGAAATCGATGCTTCCCTATACCGAAAATACAAGGAAAAAAATTAAAATGAGCGAAACACTTCGCCTGGACTTTCATATAATTTAGAAATATTGTTACTTATTATACAGGGTGAGTACACATCGTCGCGAAGGTCGATATCTCCCTTTCATTTCATTGGAAGGTATTTGGCCAATGAGTTACCACGCCAGCCGTGCGTCTTGGTAACTTAGTGGTGGCCTATCTAACTAAGGCCGGATGTGCCTCTGCCACATTTTGACGTGGCCCCACATTCAGTCACGTCGAAGGCAACTTGACCCTCGCTAACTGTACCTGCTAACTACTGCTCATGCTGCCTGCCTGTTGGTCCGCGGGAGGTATTTTATTTCCCTCCTACCCAGCATATCTGCTGGGCTTTCCCCGATCCGCCACCTGGGGACGCGCCCTCTAGGGGTTACAGGCTCCCCCGAGGGATATCTCCCTTACTATTCAAAATTCAAAAACATGTTTCGAATAAAGGTTTTGAGAAATTAGAAAGACCACATTTTAAAATTATATTTATTTATACAGGGAGTTACGTATAAGAGTGGCATGCCAAACTTTAGTTTTTTTTTAAATAAAACAACCTGTAAATTTCTGCATATTCATATTTACCTTTTAATTGCCTTTCTGAATAAATTTTGTTTTTTTTTAAATTCCGTTGCAGCGTTGCCAAATTATTATACTTCTTATTCGAAAAAATTGACATTTGCAGACCTCGCTAATAAAATCTGCGCGAGCCGTATTTTTCAAAATTAAAAAAACATTCTTTGTTATACATTAGTCAAGACTGTGCTGTCTTCCAGATATTATAAAGTTGAATTTCGTTATACTAGGTGTTCGTTGCAACAGTGCGTAAATTTCTAACTCTTATGGGTCACAACTCGATTTTTGTAAATAGAACATTCTGTATATTGTTATTAAACAAGGGTCTAACCACATCCTAGTTCAAAATTTAAAGAACGGAATTTGAAATTTCATAATTTATAAGAAATAAATTTCTTCATGAATTAAAACAATGTTCGCAGTTGTTGCTTACGAAACCAAAAACACACAGATGTCAATGTTTCCTATGATGTCTGAATTTTTAGAAATTATCTCCTTTTTTTCTTAGAATTTTATTTTCTCGAAAACCGTTGAAGTTAGGTATAACCATTATTAAATAAAATTTATAGAGCGCAGTGATCTGCATTAAACCTTTTAAAAATATACAGGGTGTCTGTTTAATAAAATCAAGTTATCACCCATTAGAGTCAGAAATTTTTCTACTGCTGCAACAAACACCCTGTACAATAAAATTCAACTTTAAAATATCCGGAAGATAGCACATGGCCTTGACTAAAGTTTAACACAAAAAGTTTCTTTAATCTTGGGAAATACAACTTGTACACATTTTATTAGTGACGTCTGTAAGTGCCAATTTTTCGAAAAAGGTGAAATACATATTTTTAAAATATAGTCTTCTTAGTTTCTTAAAACATTTATTCAAAATATTTTTCTGTATTTTAAATAGTAAAGGAGATATCGACCACAGCGGCGGCGTTGTTGACTGACACTGTATATTCAGAAGTATTTTTACATTAACGTTGTTATATAGACTTACAACAACGTCATCATATTTCTTTAGCTAATTAATTAAAGTATCCCTTATCTGTAGTAGCGGCGCCTAGAAAAGGTATCTGTAACGGTTTTGCAAGCGACTAAAATATTGCTGAAGCTGTCTGAATCGAACTTTCTCTGCAGTATTTACAAAACGTTGTAAATATTCTAATTTTTCTCAGAGTTTATGTGCTTTCTAATTGCAAATAAAATATGTTTCTGTTGAAATCTCAAAACGAGTTTCCAATTTCATGTTTTTGACGGTTATTCAATTAAATTGTTTAGAAGTGACCAAAAGCAAACCCCCCAGACCCCAGGTGTTTTCTCTATTCAAAGTTGTTTTATATGTTATTAACGTTCATAATGTTTTTTAATCGAAATTCGTAAATTTTTGAAATAAAACAAAATTGATGGTGGGGAGCACTGGCGTAGTTCTTTCATACAAGATGAGTAGCAAAAGAGCTAAGCTCATTTTTCAAGCTCGTCTATATTGAAGTATAGAACTCTTCCCCTACCCTACTTGTTTTTGGCGGCCCAACCTCTTTTTGTTGCGGTATTCTCCAAGCGGAACGAACAACATTTTGCATGTTGTACCCGCCGGAAAAGAAGTTTCACTCTAATAAATCTACCTTCACTTAAGGATTGTGGAAAAAAATGTAACAAAATGTAATTTAACTATGTGATCTTGTGGTAGCCCTAGAAGTCACAACGTTGGGCATGCATATTTTGAAAAATATAATGACTTTTAAAGGTTCCTTGAACCCCAAAACGCACATTTTCGTCAAAATCCGAAAATTCATAATTTTTCATGAATTTATAACTTTCCTTACTTCAGTAGCAGTATGTGAAAGTAAAACCAGCGTTGTTTATGAGAATTGCAAAAAAAAATATTAAACATTTATTTCATATCTTTATCATTTTTTCATTGTTTAAATTACAAATGAAGCATCGTGAAATGGAGAAAGAAATGGTATGAGATGAAGAAAGTAGATATATTTAAATGACATATTCATGGTTTTGTGTAGTACTTTTAAAACCCGTGACCATTCGAATTCTAAGCTCATGAACCGTGTTTGATTTTACTATTACAAAAGCATCAATTGCAGCTGATCAAATAAATAATAAGTAACTTAACAAGCTCGCATAAGGTCAAACATATAGTTGTGATGTTTTATATAAGTTGTTTAAAATTACAAAAAAGCTACAACTATATATTTACAGCAAATATGTGAGAATTTATTATTAATTTATTGCCTCAAACTTTCAATACTGACTAAATACTAGACTAAATATCCGAAAATTGTTTCATATTCAATATTCATGTACTATAGAAGTTGGTACACAAGGATTTGAATTTATCTTTTGCATTCAATTTGATTTTTGTTAAAAGCACTTCCACCTAAAAAATTATGAAATTAATAATATTCGCTGAAATAGCGCAAACGTGTGTAGTAATAATTAATGTTTTTGGTTACATTTCCAATTGAGAGAAACATTCACGAGAAAAAGAAGTATGTTCATTAGTACTTCCTCTTTAATTAGATTGTAGTACTTTATGCAAAAAGTAAGCTTCTGTTAATTTAATGACTGCAGAAATTAAATCCCTCTTAGCTCATCTTTTACATTTTCACCTCTTTTAAGGGAGTTGTTGACCGCGCCCTCGCAGTTGATCTCCAAGCTGCTAGCGCGGAGCTTTTTTAATTTAAGAGTTAAGGTTATTAGCGTACATTTTTTGCGAATTTAAGAAACCATCTCAGCAGTATCCAGGGCTAGTTCGACCCCTCTTTGGCAGGTCATTAACTCACCCTAAGCTAATTTCGTTTAGGCGGCTGCCTCATTCAATCTTCAACAAAAACAACTCCAAAGGAACGCATAAAAACCCGTTAAGAATATTCTCAGCCGTAGCGAAATTTTATTTGCTGTTTTCTTCATTAGAGTTTATTCGAACTGTAGGACTTAATTAATTGCAGCTTCGTTCTCTTTTATGTACTTGCTGTATTAGGCGTATTCGAGTTGCTGATTTAGAACTGCGAGGTTAAACATCATTTTATGTGTTAATACTATCTCATTTTAATTTTATAGTTGAATAAATTTCAGGTAATGGTGCTTAAAAAAAATTTAAAGCGGTGGCGGGCTCAGATTAAATTCAAGCTGAATACTCAACAATTTCAGAATGTAAATACGTGTGTGTGGGTTTTATTTTATTTCCGAATATGTATCAACATATGAAAAGGGAAGGTTAAGCAATAAGAAACGCAACATTAAAACATAAATTTTAGAAAATTTACAGTAAAATGTATAGCCCGGAAATAAAATTATTCGCTTTGTCCAGTAAAAAGGCACAAGTCGTAAACATCCAGTTGACATAACACGCCGGTACTAAACATTTTATTGTACAACATAAACTTGGGGATAGGTCAATTTAAGTTTTTACTTGGGTCAGTTTCTCTTTACCAGGTTTCCCAAAAATTTTCGTTCTTTTGAACGTAAAAATCTCTTTTAGTTCATGCTGTACGAGTGCGTCGTTTGTTATACTCGGGATAACGAATTACCCGCACCAACGCTTTCACATTACACATCAAACAGGGTGTTTTTTCTTTTCTTTGTAATTATCGTTAGCACACGTGTTTGAGTTTGTTTTTTTTAGTACCAGCAAATTGCATATTACATTGGCTGCGTAATCAGCAAATTATTTTTAGCATCGTTTCTAATAAAAAGTTACAGAAATATGAGCGAATAACTTGCCTTTTGGTGTATTTTAGAAAATGTTGAGTATTATATTTTCAAAGGTATGCTATGCACGCCCAACATTGTGACTTCAAGAGGTACCACAAAATCACATAGTTAAATTAGACTTTGTTATAATACTTTCGCCAATTTTTAACTAAAGGTAGTTTTATTGAAGTGAAACTTCTTTACCTGCGGGTGCAACATGCGATCGTGGGATCACGCACCATAACGGAAATGAATGCTGTAACGTAATGTAACGGACACGCAGTCCCGGCCATCGTTCTCGGAAACCAACTGTTCAAGCTTCTAGCATTCGTTTGTCAGTACATAGATGATCGTCAAGTGGATTGTATGCGTTCACGGAAGCCGAAGAAAGGAATAAAAGTTACTTTGTCGATATCATGTTCAAAGCTCTAGGTTAATAATTAAAAAACTTACGACTTGGATTTCCTTAAACATGTATGCCATTAATTGCTGTTTATTTTGCTATATAATTTATACGGTATAAATAAATACATGTATGTTAAAAAAATGTTTGTTGTGCTTTTTTATGAACTTTAAACTAATTCTGCTAATTTTACATACCGATATCTTTTTTCACGGTGGTAATTTTATTTTTTGTTACACACAAAACTTGCTTACACTCTAAGTAACATTTTGTTCTATTCAATGTATAGTCTCGTTTCAAAACTAACGTCGCTAGAGCCGTTACAGTTGGGCTTGTCAATATTGTGAAAAGTCAAAGCATGGGTGCAAGAAGGATGTACTAATACAGTTTTCTGGGCGTTGCGTTGGAAGAGTAAGAATTGTACGTATAATATTACCTTGCTGTAACGTGAAATCAAGTGATGCGAATATTTGTTAAATAAACGTAATCGTGCAGATGAACAGTAATTATTAAGTATTGCGATAAACATTCAGCAGTAAAAAATACTAAAAACGCTGCAACATAGATAATGTTAAGTTGAGAACTACAAACGGACAAGATCCTGACAAAGAAATTAAAATTCAAAATTTTCTTCCAATATATCATCCTCGTCTACTTGCGCTTTTTTTCTACAATTATTACATCTACATTCCCATACAACACAATGGTTAATAGTATATTGACGTATGGGTCTGAGACATGGGAAGTCACGAAAGAAAAATATGCGACATTTTTGACATCTTCTTCAGCACAAGTGCATTATTGCTAGTGCAGGTGCCGTTTTTGCAGTAAAGCGCTATGAATGTCTTAAGGTTTAAAGGGAAAAACGCTTGTTGTAATTTTTTTAAATTATTGAAAATTTACAAAATGTTGAAAATTTTGCAAAACTGAAAATTTGTCAAAATTTAAAAGTTTGAAAATTTGTATTATTTTTAGAAAGTTTTTCAAATATTTCAAATTGTTAAGTTTTTAGATACTTGTTTGAAAAGTTTTTATAAGAAGGATAATTTTTGAAAATATTGTCGGAGATATATTTTTTAAAGTTTTAGATATTTTGCGAAATTTAAAAAATTTTTGAAAATCTAAAATAAATTTTATTTTAAAAATTTGGAAATTTTAAGATTATTTGTTTTTAATATTTGTTACTTCAAATAATAGTTATCGGTTGAAATCTATAAAATCGATTTCATAATTTGGTGATAGTCGTTTCATTCGGCGACCAACTAAATAACCCTTAGAAGTTTTAAAAAATTTTGAAAAATATTAACAATTTTTGAAGTTTTAACGATTTTTGTAAATTTAAAAAATTTAAAAAATGAAAATTTAAAAATTTTTCAAGATTCAAAAATTGAGGAAATTTTAAAAAACCAAAAGAAAACCTCCCAGGGGTACTTTCTCAATGGAAGATTGTTTCAATTGTCATTTAACATGTCCATACAGATTTTAAAGCTGAAATTCTCGTATTTTTTTGAAAAATCGTTGGTGTGGAAACACTGGGGGGTTGTAGGAAGAACGGGAATGCCCAGAGCGGCTACTCGACATGTGCAGAATACGAATCTAAAGTTTTTTCAAAGTGCGTGTGTATTGAAGTGAAGCAGCCCTCCTCCCCTTTTTATTGGCGGACCAACCTCATTTTGTTGAGGTTGCCTCCCAGTAGAATTACCTATCTTTGAGCCCAATTTGTTTTTTCTCTTTTAAGGCGTTAGGACTGTAAAGTGTATACAGACACACACACACACACATACGCGTCCTTGCGGACAAGTTGGCTTACGTTGGCCAACGGTGTCATTCGATTGTCAACAAGTCCATCATTGACGTCCCAGTGGGTTTGGGGGCAAGCGCCAACAAGACTCAGCACACACAGAGGAAAATTTAGATGCAAACTTGGTTGCATAAGCACCATCAATGAAAAATCCAATAATGCAGTTTGAGTAATACAATACAAGGCATTAGAAATTGGGAACGGGAAAACAGCAACATTTGTAATGAGTTTATGATTATCACAGTAAAAAGCAGAAAAAAGCATAACAAACAATTATATCAGCCATGTTCACATATAATTCTAATATTTAATTATAATAATTTTAAAACCTTTCCGCTAGGGGTCGGAGATTTTCAGTACCTTCAAATCGACTGTATTTGCACATCAGTTGACATTTGCAAGTAGGTGGGTGCAGTTGCTCGGTAGTTGCAGCGTACTTCGGTCTAATACACCGACGTTATCACTCTTGATATAAAAATATTTAAATTTTTTATATTAGAAGGTATGTTGATTCTGAAATTGTTTCCAATTAATCATTATATTGTCATCTTATTTCTTAGCAACTATGAGTTACGAAGCTGAACAGCAAAAACTTTGCAATATATATCTGTGTTTGGAGCATGCTGAAGTGATTTGTGAAGATTGCAACGTGTAATAATTCATCAATTTTCACTCCTAATTATTTCAGTTATAATTAGCCGTACTAAAAAACGGGTATATGTTTTAATACGTTGTTTTTATGTTTATTTATAACAATGCTTGTCAGAATTTAATTTAATTTTTTTAATAAGAAATATTATTTTTTAGTTAAGCTTGTTTTTGTTTTTTATTATTTCTTCAACAATAAAAATTTCTAAAATTTAGTGCGTGATTTTTACTGAAACTAAACTTATTATTGAGAACAATATCTAAGGTATCCTAATTAGTTGAATTTGCAACAGAAGAGTTACAAAAAGTGTTATACAAAAATAAATTATAAAATCGGTCCCACAGACCGACGTTATCACTAATGTTAAACGGCGCACAGTGATGCGAAACCCCTATTTCGCGGCCAAAACCCTACTTATCCCACATACTAAATTTTTATTTTTGATAATGGGATTTTGTTTAGAATACATTCAAACCTCGAGAGCCAAAAAATGAGTTCATTTGGACTTTGGGATGTTATGTAACACGTCGTCAAACAAGGCCAACATATATTCTTTTTTGATAAATCAGCTTTCTAATAATGAAATCTTAGTTTCGTTTCAATGTTCCTGTACAGCTTGAAGATACAAGGAAGTTTTTCGAGTTTTATTGTAAGTTTAGACCAGTTTCATTGTTAAAAAAATAGTCCGGTAAAAAAAAATATATATTTTTTTTTATGGGAGTTTTAAAATAAGCATATTTTTCATAGAAAATCTAGCGTTAGTAGCTTGGGAAATGTAAACATCGCAAAACATCGAGTTCTTTTTCAAATCTTATTATAGTGCAAAAAGTATGCAATCTAACGTACCTAAATACAATGTCATCAAATGTCATAGAGTGACAAAATTTGAGATTTACTTCTTTAAGGCGCGCCTCATATAGTGAATCGAAAATACAGGAAATCCCCGACATCGCACCAAATCAGGTATAAACGACCTACAAATAGGGTACCTATTGATTTCTATGACGGTAATAAAGATTTTCTATGTTGTTAATTTCAAAAATTGTAAATTTTTCATAATTATCAAATCCAAGATGGCGGAACACTAATCCAATATCTCTTACATAAATATATGTTTATCGCTTGATAAATTTAAGTAAGGTTTTGGTTTTTGAGGATTGTATGATTAGATATGAAGAACAGCGCAGCGTATACGCACCACGGCACTCTACGTGTTAAATGGCACAGGCAGCTAAACATACGAGCATCAAGTTCGTGCAGGTCACTTGTTTGCCACTTGTTCTGATTATTACCATTAGACAATTTTTTTAGTTCAATTTTATTTAATGTTTTCATTACTCATAAGAGGTTATCGATATACAAAATGGATAATTTGAGTTGGAAAATCGCCTATAAAGACTTGTGTGAAGTATTATTCGTTCAAGATAAGACCAAAGCTAATATTATAGACTTTGGTATTCATTGGTAGTGCTCTAAAGTGCAGTGCGTCAAAATTATGTATTTTTTTCTTTATATTACTCTAATATCAATTACATTTTTAAAAAATACAAGTGGAACGTTAAATAATACCCTATATATGGAGCGAGGATAGCCTGTTAAAATTGTGTAAAGATTAGGAGTTTTTTTTCTCGATTTTTTTGTTTCCTCTTTCAATATTAGTGTTCTAATTTCATATTTTTGTACATTCGCGTTTAACATTTTGATTGTAATTTGTATTACACATTCGTGATCAATGACTCAAAAAATTTCCGTATACAAATTTTGGTTTTAATCTGTTTTTAGTATTAGAGTCCGCCATATTGGATCTGTCATTTTGTTTCTTGTAATTCTAATTATAGATTTGTAATCAATGTCTTCGAAAACCCCAATATACAAATTTTTGTTTTAATATGTCTATTTTTAGTATTGAGTCCGCCATATTGAATCCGCCATTTTGTTTTTTTGCAATCCTGATTACAGATTCGTGATGAGCAACCTTTAAAATCCCGATTTACATAATTTAATAAAAATCGAAATACGTTTACTAGTTTTGGCCGCAAAACCGGAGTTTCGCATCACTGTGCGGCGGCACGTTATCACTGGAGGGTTAAAAGCGGGCAAAAGAACATTTATAATAATTTTCAAATATGTAAAATGCAGAACAGCCAAACAAGTAATTATTGCAGTCATTTTCTTACAACCCCTCCCAATAGTAAATACCAAATAAGAAAAAATTTAGTGGAGTTATCGGCGCGTGGTATTAGGATCACAGAAAGTATAGCTGGCAGCGACCGACTCATTGGCGATTACTTCATAAAATTGCAGCTCTTATTGGCGAAAACGCCAATAGGTCTCCCGATCTACAAACCGACAACAGCCAACGAGTCTACGCTAAATGTATATCGGAAAATCGCCAACAGTTCTATTAGCTACTAATTGATATTTCGCACAGGAATGGCAATACCGGGAAAAGGCATCATAAATTTTCTAGCAGAGTATCAAAATTTAATTTTCGCATAGAACTATCAATTGTATGATCACAAAAGCTTCAATATACTATTAATTTGCAGTATACAAAACTATTTCGACTAAAATAGAAAATTTAAGTGCGAAATTAAAAATTTCGCATACGAATAGCAATACCAGAAAAGACTCCGGAGATGTATCTACTTGCTGAGGTTTTATGTCTGAAAATAATTGACCTCTGTGGCGAAATCGCCAAGTAGTCTAGCGTTTTCCTTTAAAAGTAGCTAACTAGTCCGAGGGTAATATTTAACTCTGATTAGCTGTAACGGTGGTTCTTAGAATTTTTGCGATGCCCACAACAAATAGGAAACTCTTCCACCGAAACTCTGAATTGTGCGTTTGAAAACTGATAGTTCGCAAAAAAATTTGCAGTATACAAAACCATTTTGTCTGAAAAATATAATTTCGAGAATGAATATTATAAAAATGACTAACTTCCCTCTTAAAACTTTCAAACATTTACTACTTTGCAGTGTACAAAACCATGTAAACCGAAAATCTGAAACATGAATATGAAAACCGAACTTTCGCAAAGAAATGCAAATTTTACAGTTATGATATTAAAAATTCCAAAAAATTATCACTTTGCAGTGTACATAACCATATTGACCGAAACTCTGAAATTTGAGCATGAAAATTTAAGTTTCGGATAGGTGTTGCAATATCTGAAAAAAGTCTGAAGATTTATAGATTTCCTGGCGTTTTATGTCTGAAAATAATTGGCCTCTGTGGCGAAATCGCCAACTAGTCTAGCGTTTTCCTTTAAAAGTAGCTAACTAGTCCAAGAGTAATATTTAACTCTGATTAGCTGTAACGGTGGGTTCTTAGAATTTTTCCGATGCTCACAACAAATAGTAAACTCTTCTACCGAAACACTGAATTGTGCGTATGAAAACTGATATTTCGCAAACTGACAGTAAGTACGAATTGTCCCAGGATATCCGCCACCTGCACCTCTTCTCCGATGGGTGTTTTGGCCAAAAACAAAAATAACACCGTAATAAGGATGTGTGCTGCTCTTGTAGAACTAACTTCTATAGAAACAGTACAGCAACATTTTCCTGCAAATATGTTGAACTCATTATAGTCTTCAGCAACAAAAATAACTTTACAGTGCATCTCTTAGATAACGACAACTCTATAATTAAAAATTTTAAGTCCTGGTGGCCAAATTACCACAAAGAAAATGTTTGTCAGTAGGTTCTTACGGACGAGGAATTCCTCGAGACCAAAAAGTTGCGTTCAATATATCTAGTTTCATGCAGTTTAAACATTCTAAAAAAACAAAGGGTTACATAAAAGCTTTTCGATATATCGATGGTTTAGAAGAACACGAATTTCAGATAGGTACTAGCAATAAACTACGTAATTTTCCTGAAACTGTGGCTTATCCCGAGAAGAAGATTCCAATAACTGATGAAAAATTGATTTCAAAAAGAAGTTTCGCTTTTTTGTCCAAGATCTTGATGAGAATATTCAGTTTTAATGAAGAAATATTCGATTGGCCAACTACAACTGCTGTAGACAACGAAGAACAGTAGAAGGACTTTGTTTATTTAAGAAATGATTATATTTTATGTTTTGTATTGTATCTTACATTTTTGTATCGATAAAATGTTAATCAATAAATAAATCAATACATTTTAGAAAAAAATAAGCATTTATTTTAGAAACCCCACAAATCCAACAACCATTTAATTAATTTAATAATAATAGGAATTGCATATGGCAACTTTTTTGTTAATATAAATGTTAACATTAATATAAAGTTTAACATTAATGCATGCCAAAATTTAACACTGGTCATATTAAGCAGCAAAATAGTTTTTATTGATTATCTTAAAACGACTGCAAGTGGATATGTGGGGTTTCTGAAATAATTGATTCAATTATTTTCAGACATAAAACGCCAGGAAGTCTATAAATCATTAGACTTTTTTCCGATATTGCAACTCCTATGCGAAACTTAAATTTTCATGCTCAAATTTCAGAGTTTCGGTCAATATGGTTATGTATACTGCAAAGTGATAATTTTTTGTATTTTTTAATATCATAACTGTGAAATTTCCATTTCTATGCGAAAGTTCGGTTTTCATATTCATGTTTAAAAGTTTTAAGAGGGAAGTTAGTCATTTTTATAATATTTATACTCGAATTTATAGTTTTCAGACAAAATGGTTTTGTATACTGCAAATTTCTTTGCGAACTATCAGTTTTCAAACGCACAATTCAGAGTATCGGTAGAAGAGGTTCCTATTTGTTGTGGGCATCGGAAAAATTCTAAGAACCACCCTTACAGCAAAACAGACTTAAATACTACCCTCGGACTAGTTAGCTTTTTTTAAAGGAAACCGGTAGACTAATTGGCGATTTCGCCACAGAGGTCAATTATTTTCAGACATAAAACGCCAGGAAGTCTATAAATCTTCAGACTTTTTTGAGATAGATAAATTATTTTTGATAGATATTGCAACTCCTATGCGAAACTTAAATTTTCATGCTCAAATTTCAGAGTTTCGGTCAATATGGTTATGTATACTGCAAAGTTATAATTTTTTGTATTTTTTAATATCATAACTGTGAAATTTGCATTTCTATGCGAAAGTTCGGTTTTCATATTCATGTTTGAAAGTTTTAGGAGGGAAGTAAGTCATTTTTATAATATTTATACTCGAATTTATAGTTTTCAGACAAAATGGTTTTGTATACTGCAAATTTCTTTGCGAACTATCAGTTTTCAAACGCACAATTCAGAGTATCGGTAGAAGAGGTTCCTATTTGTTGTGGGCATCGGAAAAATTCTAAGAACCACCCTTACAGCAAAACAGACTTAAATACTACCCTCGGACTAGTTAGCTTTTTTTAAAGGAAACCGGTAGACTAATTGGCGATTTCGCCACAGAGGTCAATTATTTTCAGACATAAAACGCCAGGAAGTCTATAAATCTTCAAACTTTTTTGAGATAGATAAATTATTTTTGATAGATATTGCAACTCCTATGCGAAACTTAAATTTTCATGCTCAAATTTCAGAGTTTCGGTCAATATGGTTATGTATACTGCAAAGTTATAATTTTTTGTATTTTTTAATATCATAACTGTGAAATTTGCATTTCTATGCGAAAGTTCGGTTTTCATATTCATGTTTGAAAGTTTTAGGAGGGAAGTAAGTCATTTTTATAAAATTTATACTCGAATTTATATTTTTCAGACAAAATGGTTTTGTATACTGCAAATTTCTTTGCGAACTATCAGTTTTCAAACGCACAATTCAGAGTATCGGTAGAAGAGGTTCCTATTTGTTGTGGGCATCGGAAAAATTCTAAGAACCACCGTTACAGCAAAAAAGACTTAAATACTACCCTCGGGCTAGTTAGCTACTTTTAAAGGAAAACGGTAGACTAGTTGGCGTTTTCGCAACAGAGGTCAATTATTTTCAGACATAAAACGCCAGGAAGTCTATAAATCTTCAGACTTTTTTTAGATAGATAGATTATTTTTGATAGATATTGCAACTCCTATGCGAAACTTAAATTTGCATGCTCAAATTTCAGAGTTTCGGTCAATATGGTTATGTATACTGCAAAGTTATAATTTTTTGTATTTTTTAATATCATAACTGTGAAATTTGCATTTCTATGCGAAAGTTCGGTTTTCATATTCATGTTTGAAAGTTTTAGGAGGGAAGTAAGTCATTTTTATAAAATTTATACTCGAATTTATATTTTTCAGACAAAATGGTTTTGTATACTGCAAATTTCTTTGCGAACTATCAGTTTTCAAACGCACAATTCAGAGTATCGGTAGAAGAGGTTCCTATCTGTTGTGGGCATCGGAAAAATTCTAAGAACCACCGTTACAGCAAAACAGACTTAAATACTACCCTCGGGCTAGTTAGCTATTTTTAAAGTAAAACGGTAGACTAGTTGGCGTTTTCGCCACAGAGGTCAATTATTTTCAGACATAAAACGCCAGGAAGTCTATAAATCTTCAGACTTTTTTTAGATAGATAGATTATTTTTGATAGATATTGCAACTCCTATGCGAAACTTAAATTTGCATGCTCAAATTTCAGAGTTTCGGTCAATATGGTTATGTATACTGCAAAGTTATAATTTTTTGTAATTTTTTAATATCATAACTGTGAAATTTGCATTTCTATGCCAAAGTTCGGTTTTTATATTCATGTTTGAAAGTTTTAAGAGGGAAGTTAGTCATTTTTATAATATTTATACTCGAATTTATATGTTTCAGACAAAATGGTTTTGTATACTGCAAATTTCTTTGCGAACTATCAGTTTTCAAACGCACAATTTAGAGTATCGGTAGAAGAGGTTCCTATCTGTTGTGGGCATCGGAAAAATTCTAAGAACCACCGTTACAGCAAAACAGACTTAAATACTACCCTCGGGCTAGTTAGGTACTTTTAAAGGAAAACGGTAGACTAGTTGGCGTTTTCGCCACAGAGGTCAATTATTTTCAGACATAAAACGCCAGGAAGTCTATAAATCTTCAGACTTTTTTTAGATAGATAGATTATTTTTGATAGATATTGCAACTCCTATGCGAAACTTAAATTTTCATGATCAAATTTCAGAGTTTCGGTCAATATGGTTATATGTATACTGCAAAGTTATAATTTTTTGTAATTTTTTAATATCATAACTGTGAAATTTGCATTTCTATGCGAAAGTTCGGTTTTCATATTCATGTTTGAAAGTTTTAAGAGGGAAGTTAGTCATTTTTATAATATTTATACTCGAATTTATATTTTTCAGACAAAATGGTTTTGTATACTGCAAATTTCTTTGCGAACTATCAGTTTTCAAACGCACAATTTAGAGTATCGGTAGAAGAGGTTCCTATCTGTTGTGGGCATCGGAAAAATTCTAAGAACCACCGTTACAGCAAAACAGACTTAAATACTACCCTCGGGCTAGTTAGCTATTTTTAAAGTAAAACGGTAGACTAGTTGGCGTTTTCGCCACAGAGGTCAATTATTTTCAGACATAAAACGCCAGGAAGTCTATAAATCTTCAGACTTTTTTCAGATAGATAGATTATTTTTGATAGATATTGCAACTCCTATGCGAAACTTAAATTTTCATGC